>CM049433.1:52863515-54063515 GCA_026929855.1 Poa annua | reverse complement strand
TTTACATTCAAAGTATGCATATCATTTATCTCTTACCATCAAATTGTCTATGTCATCCTTGTTTTTCCCTTTCCACTGGTAAGATCACACCATCACGTACTCTATCTGAACATGCTATCTATCCACATCAGTTTCTTTTTTAGCCAATAAATTGTTCACATCATCACTCTAACACTTATTACTTATTGTCTCTTTCGACGTACGTGCAAGTATCCATACCATCTTTTTTATAGCCATCACATTGTCTACGTCATTTTTTTTATAGATCCATTAATAAGATTACACCACCATGCTATGTAATTACCTATTTAAAACATGTACAAGTGAAACATAGAAATTAGTTTCGTCAACCAGGTGAACCATTTTCCATTTTTTCAATGATGAAGATTATATAACCGTGTTATTCGAAATTATGCGTTCTTCTATATGTGACATGTTCATGCAAGCTATCCAAGTCATCTGTTTTTTTTTAACCGTGTTTTCCATTTATCTATATCAATCAGGTACACCTTTGAACCATAATTTCTTTTAAATTGTAAAATACACATACATTTCATGTCTACTAATTAATTTAACCTCTCGCAGCTATGATCACTAAATCTTACGTATTTTGTATAGATAAATTCAAATTTAAATGTTTTATTAGATTTCTTACAGAGACACCCGCCGTAACGTGCAGGGTGGCATTCTAATAAACTCATAAATCAGTGAAACTATTATGAAGTAGGGTGAGCGAAGTACTTTCTTAGGATTCTAGGGCAAAGTCCAGAGTAGAACTTGTGAGTTGTGACAATGGTGTTTGGGCACCTTAGCACATTCACGCTCAACCTAATCACACGCTGCTAGACTTGACACAATACTAGATACTCCCTCCGTCACAAAATAAGTGCTCAACATTGATAGAAAATGGATGTATTTAGACATGTTTATGTCTACATACATCCACTTTTTATTAAAGTTGAGACACTTATTTTGAAACGGAGGGAGTATATAACTTCGCGAAAATCTTTCTAGATTCCTTCTTCACCGCATGTAAGCATAGCTGCGAGCCTGCGAGCATCAGAATTTGTATCCTGCTTGGAGTTCAGTGAGGATACGGTTGTCTTGTGCGGACGATCGTTCCAAAAGGCAGAGTAATCCCATTTCTTAGGACTGACACAAATAATTATCACATAAAAAATCCACTGAACATTTGTCGCTTAAAAAAAACACTGAACATTACACAGTTTTTTTTTATAAAGGGCTTTATTACTTGAAGTTTATTACACAGCAAATACACGAACAGCGGGAGATTGCAACAAGGTTATAACATGTAGAGCTGTCGCACTGCAATTTTCCATAGTAGGTGGAAACACAGAAAACATGGCCATAAATTAGAGTCTTAGCTGGAGATCGAGCTTTCCACCGGAGCCTGCGCTGGCAGAGTCAGTGCTCGACGGCAGGGCGGCACCACGGGAGCGTTCAGTCGAGTTGACCACCTCGGTTGCCTCCACAGGACCAACACACTGCTTGTGCAGCACTGCTGCCCCTCTGAGGCGAACGTTGGGCGTGGCGATGGCCGAGCTGCCGCCGTGGGAGGCAACAGGTACGGATGCTTCAGGGCTACCACCGACGCCTGCGCCGGCGTTCCAGGGGTCGGCGTCCCAGGAATAGACGTGCGGGTTCCAGGATGCGATGCGTTCCTTCCTGTGCGCGTTCTGGTGGCCACCGAGCGCCTGCGACTTGAAGAACTTCTTGTCGCAGAAGAGGCACGGGAACAGCCGCACCTCCTTACCGTCCACGCACGCCGTTGGCGCCACCACCTCACCTCCGCCGCCCGCCGGCTCGGAGCTCAGCGACAGGTCCGGCACCTCTTGTTGCGACGGCAACCACTCCATTCAATATTCAATCAAGAATGGAATACACGCTCTCCGCTGAAACACTGGCCGGCGACTAGCAGACTAGGTGTAGGTCGTCAACTGCAGACTAATAGACAAAGCAACATATCAGGTACGGTGCTAGCCAAGAATGGAGATGGTGGCTTGTCTACTTAAGGAAGATGCAGGACAGCATCAGCATGCTATTTGGGGTGCGTGGAGATACTGCTTGTAGTTTCGTTAGACTAGTCATAGTGGAGAGTATCATAGAGTGGTATCATGCATATGATACTAGTCTATGTTACTATCTCAATAGTGGGGAGTATCATAATAGTAGTATCATATAATCATGCATTTATTAGGCTATAGACTCATCTTGTCTCGAAATCCGTTATGTTACGGTATCTACCTATGATACCACCATCACCTCTCTCTTCATTAAATACTCGCCACATCATCATTTTTGCTTATGTGGCACTTATGTTACTACATATGTTACTCCCACTATGACTAGTCTTAGACCGAACGAAATATATCTATACATCTTATAAAGCAAAACCTCACTAAATGCATTAATTATTTTCTATCTCACATGCAAACTATCCACATCATTCTTTCCTTTAGCCAATCAAATGTCCATGTCATCTCACTAATATTTATTAAATCCAATATTTTCTTACGTGCAATATATCAATGTCATTTACTTTTCATCATCCAATTTTCAATGTCACCTACTTTTATCATCAAATACAAAAAAAATCACGTCCCATATTTTAGCCTTTTGATAATTATGATATGGTGTATATTATATAAACAAATTCATATTCGTAGTCGCATATCTCTTTATTTGTATAGTAAAAAATCGAAAGATTCCCGCCGCAACGCGCGGGTATGTTTCTACTATAAGCAAAGACTGAGGCAGCTGGCAGCTAGCACTACCGGAAAATGAGGCTTTGCCGGGAAACCCAACGTTGCCGTGTGCTATCAAATTTTGGAACACGGCGAAGCCATCTATGCGGTGATGGTGGAGCATGCTGAAATATTGTGCTGAAATATTCAGTGGGCTTTTGGTCCATTTATAATTCCTGAAAAAATTCTGAAGGTCCATAATGGCATGTGTTTTGAAATTTTAGTCCCACATTGCTAATTGGGAGAGATGTGCATCAACTTATATACTGAGTCATTTTCCTACTAGTACGAGTAGGTGTGAGGTATGAGGTGAATGACTCACTTCCACACGCGCGCTCCTCCTCCTAGGCCGCCCACCTCGTCCCGACACGCGAGTCGAGAGTTGCGGGAATCTCCCGAGCCTTGGAATACGAGTACGGTCAGCTGAAAGGTTTTGTCTTAATGGAAAATAAATACGAGTTGTAACGTTTCTCATAAGTGCTCTTAAGTACGGTTGTTTCCAGTATTCATTGCCTTAATGAAAATGGACTGTATGTGTTTCGGTTTGCCCTCTCGCCTCCCTCTCTGCGTATATAAAAGGAGAGGTCACTCCTCTCCCAACGACACAAAACAGAAAACATCTGCTCCACGCGCCGTCACTGTCGTTCCTTTGTTGTTGCTGCCATCGATGATCTCATCACGTCCACCGTGTACACGGCCGACGGGAGAGCAGGCCTCCGAAACCCCGCCTCTTCGAATCCTGTACAGGAGAGGTGCGATTAGGTTTTTGGGGAGCGTCTACTACGCGACTGCTCGCTTCCGTCCGTCTGTTTCAACTATGTTCGCGTCGCCTTCGTCTTCATCATGGGTACGGACGCCGACCATCTCGCCGCTGAGAAGGGCCGATGACGCTGTCGCTTCTGCTTCGACCAACTGGCCTACTGAGGGTATGATATGTTCATCGTTATACTGCTTATTTCCTTGCTTGTCGTACTACTAATCTGTGTAGATGTTTTTACTATATATCTAGTACATGGTTACATCAGTAAGTTTCAGTATGTCATTACCACTATTTACGTCATGATTTTAATTTATGCCTGGATTAATATAATCGCACAATTGCATATCTTCTATTTCTAAATAGCAATGACCCACTACAAGTAATTCTCTCAATATGCGAGTTATCCACCTCATCAAACATTTCTAAGCAATTGTAAGTTGCCACATGTCTTGAAATCTGCCACCTCAGCTGTCAGTTTCAGATTAGATGTATGCCCACGTCAGCTTCCCATTTGTTCGTCAGTCTTCATATTAGATTCCTGATCGACTGACGCCAGCAACGAAATACATGCAACACCACTTATCTTCACATTCTGAAACCGAACAGCCCACGTGCATGCCTTTAAATTTCCATTAGAAGAGACGAGTAGTCATTCTGGAATCTTGCTTCACATTAAACAAGGCGCTCCACCTCCCTCCCCACTC
Organism: Poa annua; assembly: GCA_026929855.1. NCBI lineage: Eukaryota > Viridiplantae > Streptophyta > Magnoliopsida > Poales > Poaceae > Poa > Poa annua. Next base: position 54,059,286 of record CM049433.1, on the reverse strand, counting down.
ACTATATATTCATCCAGTCAAACGTTTCCTCTTCAATCTTCACCTCACTACACAATATTTCCATCGTGTGATGGCGTATTCGACCTAGATTTCTATCTTATTTTCTCATCTAATTTTGATCTTTGTGGTTCTGCAGCCCACCTCCATTCAAGGTCGATGTTGCCACCTATCGATGGCTAATGCATGCGCGTCGCCGGAGCAGCGCTCCCTCGTCTGCATAGCTCATATACAGCTTCTACAACCATTGGCGTTCATCTCCTCCTAAAGGCCGTTCCTAACCTGAAGCCCAAAACCAAATGAGGCGTGAGAAACGACAACTAGCTTCAAGCATCCCACGCTCCTGTAAGGTCCCTGACCCTGTATTTTGTATTGACATGCTACATATTTCTTCATCATGTGGTACTATATAAAGATTACAAATATTTCAGTGGACCTTTTGATTAATTTTAGTTAGATACTCTACGATCATATGTGTTTTTTTCCCATTATAATTGACACTACAGTGAATTGGAATTCTCATTTTTTATCATTGTCTCCCAAGGATTTTTTTACCCATGTGCTTGCAGACTGGAGCAACATTCAACTGATCAACCCTTCATCGTCTTATATTCAGAAAGAATTAGATTCAAGAGTATGTGGGTTGGCACTCTAGAATAATTTTTTATTTATTTTTCAGTGACAGTAATATGGCTTAACCATTTGATATATGTATGTTCCAATTGCTTAATAGTGTTTTTTCTAGAACACAAACAAGGGATTATCTATAGTGTGTTGCAGGTTGGAAAACGCCGAACCATACTAAAGTAGTTTCTACACTCTGTTTCCTTGCTTCCCATCCCATCTGCACTATTGGGCTTCATTATTCTTCAATATTAAGTTGGAAAATGTCGAACAATACTGAAGTAGTTTCTGCACTATCTGTTTCCTTGCATACTCCGGCTAGTAGAAAACAGGCAATAGAGACTAGGCGAAATACCCCATTTGTCCCGGTCGCATTACAAACCGGGACAAATGGGGCCCCTCAGTCTCCAGTTACTCCAGATAGGGACTTTTTGTGGTGCGTACATCTAGAAGAGTGCGGGAAGAATGAAAACGGACTGCGGGTGCAAACAAGAATAGAGACGTTCCCCAGCTCGGAATGCAGGCGGTACAATCGGTCACCGCGCTCAGAGTGTTGCCCAGTGGTGCAGAGGAGACAGAAATTGAGAAGCAAGCTAGAGAATTAGGTATGTCTGTTTCATACCTTCGCGCCTTACAAACGGGCGAAACTGTCGAGTTTACAGAAATGGCGCGGCAATATGTTAGAGGGCAGCCTCTGATCGACACTAGTAGGAAAATGCCTATTGCTGACGCACAGATTTTCCTTGAACAGCTGTGCGTCAGTGAGAACCCGCCAGTGGTAGCCAGCGGTAGGGATGGTTACCGCTGGCGAACAGGCTTTATTCGCCAGCGGTAGTAATTACCGCTGGCGAGCCAAATGATATGTACGCCACTAGTAGGTTGTGTAGCACTGGCTTCTTGTGCCAGTACTAACATTTCAGGAATTTAAAAAAAAAGTAAAATGCACTGCACCAATTCAGAATACATGCCATGTTTTGCACTAGAAGTACATTTCGTTTCATTGTACCACGTACATGCATTACATGATATCTATACGGTCAATCATACATAATCTATAGTTACAGTACATGCCGTCGTTGTGTTGATGTCATCATCACTCCATCCATGGTCAATGTGGTCGCTGCCGCAGTCTTGTGTCGATGCCGCCATCGCTGCTGCAGCATTTGTCGATGTCATCACAGCAGCCCGTGTCGATGTCGCCACAGCAGCCTGTATCGATGTCGTCATCGGTGCCCCCAACCCCTTGTGGATGTCGTCGTCGCTGCAACCCTTTGTGGATGTCGTCGTCATCGTCGCCCCTTGTGGATGTCGTCGTCGCCGCAACCCCTTGTCGACATCGTCATCATCGCTGCAGCAACTTACTTCCAATGGAAATGAAGAATTAGCTATTAGCTATTTTATGATATAAATGTAACTTAACTAGGCACAACTATTTAGTTGCAGCAACATATTATGCATCTGTTTGCACTCAATCATAAGGACTAAGAAAATAAGGACTAAGAAAGCTACTAGCATATTTTGGATATATTATATTATTTGACTAAGAAAGCTACTAACATCATAAGGACTCAGTAGTAACATATGTTTCTTGGTAAACTGTGAGCCTTTACATGTTGTGCTAATCAGAGGCAAAAAAATTATACACAAGTTGTTTGGGGGAGATCATGCTGAGAACCAATACTCAGGTACAAACTCTACCTTCTAATCATCTGATATGTGCACAAAAACAAGGATAAACACACAACCATTCAGGGATAAGAAAGACAACCTATAACAGACCATTGTGGCGTTGACGGCGGCAGCAGAAGCATGTCGGGGAGGACGCCGGCCGGCAAGCATCTCCATGCGGCACGAGGTTGATGACAACCTCCATGGCTCGTGATGGCTATAAGCCTCCTCCTAGTGGTGTACAATAGATACAAATCCGACAAGAGGTCACAACATGCACCTAAACAACAACCCATTACAGCCATGGGTCATGGCTATCACAGAGCAATGTAAAGGAAAACAATGAGATTGTTGTGTAAAATTCTTATGTGCTGTTAGTATTTAATATGTACCTAAAATTATACTGAAGCAATTCAAGAGGGAGCACTTGAGCAAGGTCACAAAGGCTTTGTTCTACACCTCTTTGGTAGATTATAATTATTCAAATCTAGCACCCACGAGCCCAATCTAGTGTCAGTAGCAGGATGTTGCTCCTCATCATGCCCTTCGGTAGTATAATTTTTATCTGGACTTGCGGTGTCCCATGCATCATTTGTTCTTGTTCTTACTACATATTCCCTGTTCAACACTCATACATTTTTTATTGGTGCTTTGAAGAGTAGACTCAAGCAGCATATTTTCACAAGAATAAGATGGGGGAGGAGAGAGAGCTCACCAGCAGCAGCTTGTCCGCAGCAGCAGTTCGGAGACCTTGCTGCCTGCAGCTTTTCGAGGAGGTGGTTGCAGGAAGACGGCCGCAGCAGCAGCCCGTCCAGGCCACGAACGTTTGTTCCTCCTTGCCCTACGACCATTCCTGCAAGATTAAAAAATGAAGTCAGCAGTCAAGTACCATATGGAAGGAAAAGGAAAGTTCTGAAGCATAAATATACTATCAACTCCATGAAACCTGAAGGTAATATGTTGTTCTCCACATTTGTGCATCTATATATTCAGGAGTAGAAATTACCTTGGGGCTCAGGTGAATGTAAAACATATCAATGGCATGGACAATGTCATCTTCATTCTTCAGTTCTTTAACCGGACACAAGATGTTGTTGATGTTCCCGCAGTATCTCTTTTGTACTTGATTCTATCAAGATTCACTGTCCTTGGTGCGGTGAGGGGAGTGTGATATCATCAATGGAGGTCTGCTCCCTGTTGCACACGCATGCGACGCAGCGGGGCGGGAGGGACCGAGGGACAACGCGGCTACCCGCCTTAGACGCGCACGAGCACGCTGAGCCAAAAGTGGGCGGCACCGCTAGGTTAGGGTCACCGGACTACCGGAGGAGCTCCGGCAATGACCAACCGTGGCGGCCGTAGGTGCTGCACGGTAGCAGAGCAAAGAAGAGCGAGCGGGAGGGTGAGAAGGAGTCCTGGAGGACCGGTAGCTCACCATGAAGCTCGTCGGAGGGTCGTGGATGCACGGCGAGGCTGGGAACGGCCGCCTCCCCCTCCCTTGACGGCGACGGCGTAGTAGAGGTCGAGCGCGGGTAGCGTCTCGACGAGGCGGCTCCTGCCCTCGTTGGACGACGCGCACCCGGCCGCGGCCGTCGGCTCGACCCTGAAGCCCGGATCGATGCAGCCGCCCAGCTCGTCGAGGTCGTCGTCCGTGACGCTCTGCTCGCACCGCAGCGGCGACATCGGCGAGGGGTCTCCGCCGCCTCCCTTGCCCTTACGCAGCAGACCGCGCCGGCGCCCCTCATCTTCCCGCCGTCGCCGCCGCCCAGCAGATGGTGCGGGAAGCCCTTCTCCATGGCGAGCACGGCGCCTTCGGCCGGCCTCCTCCCCTCAAGGCGAAGGGCATGGGATTCGGATCGCCGGCGAGGCTGGGTTTGGGTGGCCGGATAGGGCTTCTTGGGTCTGGGCCGGCGCCGGTGAGACCGAGAGAAAGGGGGCTCGCGCGCTGGGCAGAGAGGATAAGGTGTGTGCGGTGTGCGTGGGAAAATGAGGCGTGCGCGGTGGGGATGTGGGGCCTGCATTGTGGCTTACACGCGCATGTAATTTACCGCTAGCGAATTAGATTGAGGTCGGCGGCTCTAATTTCGTACTGCTGGCGCACCTACATTTTGTTCGCCAGGAGTAATAAATGTACCGCTGGCCAGCCCTGCAACTTGTTCGCCAGCGGTAAGCTCAGAGTACAGCCGCCCCTACCCAGACGCTACTGCTGGCGAACCTAGATGGTTGTACGCCAGCGGTAGCACTTTTACTGCTGGCGTACAAAATGTTTTGTTCGCTAGCGGTAAAATTACTGGCGCACTGATTAGCGGGTTCGCCAGCGGTAAAGTGGTGGCTATAAGCTTTTCCCTACTAGTGCGACCCTTCTCACCTGCGCTACCTACCAGCAAGAATGCACCAATTACATGACTGGTACTTAATGCCGCAATATTACAAAACCTACATATTATTTCCTTACAACTTCGAGTGAGTAATTTACTGTCTTGTACATATTCACTAATTTGCTTACTCGATATTAAGTGTAATTGATGAGTTATTAACGTATATAAACATGCGCAGATATCACTGGATACTGCATATACGACCCATTAAGCAAACCGCTTAAAAAGTTAATCGACTTGCAACTAATGCTTCAGAGGTAATTTCAATCATTACCGTAGTCGGCCTGTTCTGTTCTAATATACGGAAATTAATAACTTATTTAATCATTTTCTATACCGTACAGGGTTTGGGACAAGTTCACCGGATTACACAAGGGTGTACGTAAGGATCTAACTTTTAAACTATAAGAGGTAAGTAGTCATAGCTAGGTCCACGCATCTCTTTAATTCTAGTTCCCAATACCATTTTTAGTACCTTCTATTATTATTTAATTGAATCCTATCATATTCTCTCTTAAAGTGTGTGAAGCAGCAACAAGGCACTAATTTATGTGAATTCTATGTCTGCGAGTTCATGCGTTCACACATCAATGAGCGGCGGAATGAATGGCAAGCTGTACGTAAAGAATATATTCAAACTTGTTACTTCAATTTTGTTCACTTTTCAAATAGAATTATTTTTATAATGATTGATATATTAATGTTGTTGATCTCTCCTTTACAGTTTGAAAACATCCGGAACCGGCTAGATGCAAAGGACCGCCTACTCCCAATTGCGGAGGAGGTGTCAGGCTTTCTGATGTACTATGTGCTTTAAGGGGGGCGGGATGCAGTACTCAAGCGGCTCCGAAGAGAAAGGTCGAATGCAGTACTAAAGCAGCTCGAAAGTAGGGTATATTGCCTCTATGTCATCGATCTAATGATCTTCCCGGCCGGTTGTAAATATTAGATTCGGAGTACTCCATGTAATAATGATAATGTTTCTATATACCAAGTACCATATAGTAGCGTATAATATGTTTACGAAATTTGTTTGAGATGAAATAGGAATATCGACAACAAAACACAAAAGAAAGGGTAAAACAGAAAACACAAAATAAAAAGAAAAACAGAAAACAGGAAATGAAATAGGAAAAGAAACAGAAAACAGGAAACAAAAACAAAAAATATATGGTCCCGTTTCGTAATACGGACCGGGACAAAAGGTAGCCGGGCAGTCGCTCGCTGCCGCAGCCACGTGGATCCCCATTTGGCGCCGGGTCGTGGCGTGCCCGGAACAAAAGGCCACCCCCTTTTGTCCCGAACACGTTGTCTCGGGCGCGCCACCGGGACAACTGAGCCCTTACGGCCCGGGACAGATTGCTTGTTCTGCACTAGTGTCCATTACTCAATTTAGTACATTATCATTTTCCCCCAATTCCACAGAGATAAATTAGCAGTCCCGTAACAACGCGCGGGGCATCATCTAGTATTCTCAACAGAGCAATGCGCACGGCAAAGAAATACAACATGGCAGAGTTAGCGACACAGGGCGAACAATAATACACGGCGTAGCCAAAGGAAGACATATGGCAAAGAATCACGTCTCGGCAAAGAAAGCTGTGTCGTGTCAGGGTGGGCACAAAAAACCGTAACCGAAGACCAAACCCAAAATAACCGAGACCGAACCCAAAACGACCGAACCCGAAATAACCGGTCACACATTTGGTCCCAACAACTCGATGACCGAAATAATATTGGTCTGTTCGGTCACCATTAATGGAAGACCGAAATACCCATTTAGACCGAAATTGCCATCATTCCCGAAGGCCCAAAGCCCATGTAGGTACACTGTACAGCTAGGAAGGCTTATCACGTTGTCCGGTTGGTTGTTCGTTGCTCCCTGCTCCGCCTCTGTCTTCGACCCCAGCCGCCGGCACATCCCCGACCACCAGATGCAGACACGGTGAAGGCAGCCTGTGAGTACTGTCGTGCCTCAGTGCTTGGATTCATCTCTCCTGCACCTTGCAAGTTGCAAGGTGAGAATTGAGAATGATGAACTGAGAATTGCTACTTCTAGTGTGATAAATACCTGAAATGATCATCGTTTTGTGTTGTCAAATTTATAAACTTGTGATGATGTTTCGTTTATTTGGTCTATTTGGTCATGACCGAAAACCGGACCGAAAAGACCGAAGACCGAATACAGAAAGACCGAATAGACCGAAGGTAATTCGGGTAGCGTTTCTAGATGACCGAAATTTTGGATGACCGAAAAGACCGGACCGAGCAAACCGAACAGACCGAACGCCCGGGGTGACTGTCGTGTGTCTTCATATACGAGCACAGCAAATATGTGGGACCCGTGATGGCCAGCAGCCGCAACTCACGACGCGACACATTTCCCGCGCGCCACAAAAAAATAACATGTTTACCGTGTGTAAACGCGGCGCATATGACACAGTAGGTCTATGACGTGTGCCCTTGTTAACGAGGGTAGACAGAGTGTAGTTTGGACTTTTCAGCATTACAGCTACGCGCCGGATCCCGACGGCGAGTAAGAAAACATAACGCATAAGGCATTTTGCTATATCCATATATCAGGGTAAGTTTTTTGTCTTCTCCTCATTCTATAACTCCGAGGTTGCACTAATCACTTTGACCCTCTTTGACCTATGTGCATGCTTATAGAACTACTTCTGCTACGAGCCAGAGAATGAGATGACATGCATTTCGATCCTTTGTAAGATGGCTAATAAGATGGTGATGAACATGTGATGCATGTAAAATGAATACATGAACTTTACACTTTTCTATTTGATATTCTAACTTATTTGCAATATATGTAGGGTTATGTTGATAAATTATAATGTTTTAGGGTATAATTTAGATTGTCCCCATTTATTTGGATTTAACCCTGCAGATCAGGAAAACCTTGTTTTACGCATTTTTAAGTTTCATGGAGCTAAACGACGTCAAATGGACATGCCAATTTTTGACGATTTATTTTTGGAAAAGGGGAAGCGTACGAGCAAGGATCAACAAAAAAGGAAGTCCGAGAGAGAAACGACCACAGCTGGCGCGACCTGGAAGGGGGGCGCGCCAGCCATGCTCTTCCCCCCACGAGCGTCGGATATCGTCGATCTTTGGCTCTAAAACTTCGTCGTGACCTAAAAACGACTATAAAAATAGCCACCCCGCGAGTCTTGGAAGAGAGCCGCAGAAACACAGAAAACACGAAACAGAGGCAGAAGGTGCCAGATTATTGGGGGAAAACTCCGGTGGGGCGCTGCCGGTGTGGTCTCCATCTTCTCCAACGTCTCCACCATCGTCACCATGATGAAGGGGGAGTAGTCCACCTCTGGACTATATATGGGTTTATGGAAGTAGCTATTCTATCTCTCTCGCTATTCATTGTATTAGCACCGTATGAGCTGTCTAACATGATTACGGTCATCTATGTATTACCTATGTGGTGGATCTTTTATTTATAGTTTATTTTTGAGATTGCAATTATTTTGAGTTTGAGGTGTATGGTTCGATGCATATTATGTACCATGTTCTTTATTATTGTTCTGATCAAGCATGTATGAGCGAGTGTGTGAGGGGGGACGTGCGCATTAGTTGGAGTGACGGGGGGGGGGGGGTGGCTAATGGGTAGTGAAAGTCAAAAAACTTGTGAACCACTTGGGTCTTTACCCTTACTTTGTTACCTCACTAGGGATAAAGATAATTCCATGCTACAGATGTTTTGGTGACCTTTCCAAGATATCCACGCCTAGAGCTAGTGTGTTATAATTCTAATTTCATGTCATAGAACTCAAGGCTATACTCTGATTTATTCTTAATACTAAATTGCTTGGAGATCCCTTTCTAGTGGATCGTATAAGTGAGATGATTAAACACCATCCCTATGTTAGAACGTGATGCCCATATAAATTGCTATCTTACACACAAAATTGTTGCATCAATATTGATGTCATCTAGGGTAGTCCCGTGTCCACCACAACTTTTAATCTTAAGAAAACATAAGTGAAACCATGAAGCTCGGTCCATTTTTAATCTTAAGAAAACATTTTCAAACACATTTACACCACTTTTGTTATTGTCAGCCATTAATAATAATCCAAAAATACAAATGCATATTTCTTACTTCCATTTACAAACCAAAACCCAAAAACAACATCATTTATTGTTTTTATCATCACTGCAAATTCTAGTTTAGTTTTATTATCATTTTTATTTTATTGCATTTTATTTTCAGATTTACTAACACCTTGCACTTGACAACCACACAGTGGAGTTCGGGGCACAAAACAATCTATAACTATTTTCTAGGTTGCCCGAAGAAGGACAAGAAGATAAACTTCTCTACACACAACTCCCCAAAATACTACCCTCGAGGCTCCCATGGAGAAAACCTCCCGTGCTACTCCGACAAGAAGATCAAGCTGGGGAAGCAGCAAGCCCGGGTCAAGTTGATACAACCATGCCAGTACCTGCAGGTAGCTTCATTTCTATATTATCGATTTGTTGACCGCCATCTAATATCATTAATATGTGTGTTTTGTGTACATAGGTGCCTCCTGTGTACGTTGGTTACAATAAAGAGTGCCATCTCACGATAGTAGCGTGGTGGACTAGCCCGGGCTAACTCAAGAAACACGAGGAGGGAAAGGCAAATCTTGCGATGATGGAGGGTGGATCACACCGCCAAGGCAGCCTCAGCCTCTCCCAATGCATAGAAAGTACAAAGGGAGGTGAGAAAATGCATTATTTATTCCATTCATTATCTTGATTTCCACGCCATTATTTACTCCGCAAGATCGTCTCGTTTTCACCTATGTTCATGCTCTCTTTCGCTAAAAATGAAGACTGCTGTGGAGCCCACCGTTTTTTGGGATTTGGAGGAAGATCCGTATCTGGGATACGCCGCATCCTGATACAGGGTCAATGTGGATCAACAACGGAGCCAAGCTCTGGACCAAGGGGTACACGGCAAAGTTCAAGGAGCGTAATGGTGAACACTCTGACCCTCTAACCGTTGCATTTGACGTCAAGGTTGTCATGCTGGCGGGGGGGAGGCAAGGCGAATGGCCGCTTGTGGATTGGTTACGACTGCGTCGACCCTCGCACCATCTCATCTCTACGCCAGGTCCGCCATGGAAGGGCGCCAGGTGCGTCTCTGTGGAGACCCGCCCACGGCCTTCAGTTGTAGTTGTTGACCAGCTTCGGTATGTTCTTTAGACAATACATTTTATTACAGGTTCGTCATTTCAACATTCATGACATCGCGATGAAACAATGTATGCGGAGTGGGACGAGGACATGTGACGCCGCGAGGAGGTCGAGGAGCAGATGTGTCAGCAGCAATGCTCTATGAGCAGCAGCAGGAGTAGATCCGGCAGCAGCATCAGCAGATCCAACAGCAACATGACGAGCAAAGAAAGATGATGGAGTGGGTGACGAACACGATGCTTTGCTTTGCTCCTATGGACGGGACTGTTACTTGTCCTCCACCCATGTTCCCATGGGTATGTTGTGAAACTTGTCAATCTATCCATCTTATTGTTGTATCGTCTTATTGTCTAATGCTCGCATTTTTCCATGTTGTAGATGAATCCAGGATAGACGAGTGGATTGCACTCTATGGCGCCGCAACCGTCGCCCTGTTGGCCAGGAGGATCCGGAGGGACAACACCAACTCAACAACACCTCCATTGTCTGGAGCCTCCCGTGGGTATGCTCGCATTACTCATAATTTAGCTTTCTTACTATGCCATGTCATTGCCACTTTAGTTGTACTTGTGAAATTTTAAATCATCGGGTCATAGAATTCTATGCCTTGTTACTTTAGATTTCCATGCTTATGCCATTTCCACTTAGTTACTTTAGTTTAACTATGACTATGTCATTGCCACTTTAGTTGAACAATGCCTATGTCCATGCCATTGCCACTTAGTTACTTTTGAATGTCATGCTTATGCCATTTCCATTTAGTTAGTTGAACTTGCCTATGCCATGTAAACTTAGTTATTTTAGTTGTCAAACTCATCATTTTTGTATAAACTTGTAGGATGAGCGTCAATGACGTCGATCTTCATTGTTGTGACCTACATGTGGAGGCTTGAGCTTGTCCATCGCTCTTCTATCCGCCTATGTAATGTGGAGTTGTCATATGCTATCGATATTTGTGAAGTTTGTTTCTATATGCTATGCGGAGTTTGAGATTGTATCTATGTGTTATGGAGGAGTTTTAGATAGTTTATATATGTTATGGAGCAGTATTTAGTCATATTTGTGTATGAAATGTGATCTCTGAATTATCTGTGAATTATCTGTCAATTACAGAGATTAAAGAAAACAGAACAATATGGCACTTTGTTGTGTACATACACACGACAAAGACCTTTGACGTGTCTTTACACATGGCAAAGCACCCACGTGGCGCCCACCTGTGCTCCTGGCAATGAAGCAGAGTGCATCTCGACAATCGGCTGTGCCGGCAGTGGAGAGCACACAACAAAGAAGTGCAACTTGGCCGAGCCAGGTAGGCTCGGCCGTGAGGGAAACCAAGGGTACACGATAAAGATTTGAAATGTGCCGTGCAGGAAGTTTATGTGGCACACGGTGAAGAAGAATAACACGGCAAAGATAAGCACACGGCGAAGCAGTTGGACACAACAATGCAACGACACACGACAATGGAGTTGGTACATGGAAACGAAATAGCACATGGCGAAGAATATCCTCACGGGAAAAGATGTGACATATGTTTGGTCGACGGGGACCGACATGTTACTTTACTTTGCCGTGTGTTCCGTCTTGCACACGGCAAAGGCTTCACCGTGGCCCATGCTCAACGCACACGGCAAAGGGTGCCGACCCGATGTTGTCGTGTAGTCTTCGCCGTTTTATGTACACGGCAAAGCCTTTGCCATGTTCCGTGTCACCTTTGTCGCGCCTCTTTCAGACACGGCAAAGCCTCATCTTCCGGTAGTGTAGGTGGCTACACGTACCTAGCTAGCTCTTCAAAGATTTACATCCTCTTCGGTTGTGCAGCGTACATAGGCAACCTTGTATTACAACTGGCATGTGATTTTCAGGTTTATTTACATTCATAAACTATATGTGTCTTTAATTTATTCAACGAAATGTTTCGGTTCATGATGTGTTTCACAATGCTCCTCCCTTGAACATAGGCTTTCGAAGGGCTCTTGTAGGGAATAAGTGGGACATGTGGTCTCATTTATGTATTAGATTAATGGATATTACGTTGAATGATGTTCCGGATAGCTTTCATTGGAACTTGACTCAAAATGGCAATTTTACCGTTAAATCTATGTATGAAGACATGATGAATGGGCATACTAGATTTTTGCAAAAATACTTATGGAAACTGAAAATCCCACTCAAAATTAAGATTTTTATGTGGTTCCTTCATAAAAAAAGTAATACTTACTAAGGATAACTTGGCAAAAAGAAAGTGGAAGGGTGACTCTCGTTGCTCCTTTTGTGGGAACAATGAATCGGTGGAACATCTTTTTATTTCCTGCCCTTTTGCTCAACTTGTTTGGCGTGTTGTTTTTTGTACTTACAATATTCCTCCACCTACCAATATCACTAATATGTTTGGGAGTTGGTTAAATGGGATGGATAATAAGACCAAGAATAGGATTCGCGTCGGCGTCTCAGCTATCTGTTGGTCTATTTGGAATTGTATGAACAATCTTGTTTTTAACAGGAAAGAAACTTTTCATGTCTTACAGGTTATCCATATGGCGGCACACTGGATCCAGCTTTTGGCTTTCTTGCTGCTTTCGGACCAGCGAGACCTTATGGTGGCTGGATGTGCGCGACTCCTATTGGTGGCACATGATTTTTTCTCCCGGCATACGTGGCAGCATATTAGTAGACTTTTGTAGTCTTTTATTGTTGTTAACTTTTTCAGTTGTGCTTGGATCCTACGTGATCGCTGGTTTGTAAACTTTGAATATTTGATACTTCAGACATTGTAATAATCAGCTGTGTGCATCAATCGATGTAGAGGCTGGGAGTAATAAAATTCCCTTTTCTAAAAAAAAACCAGGCAATATCTTTTCTATTTAAATAGGAGCACCATACTATTTGATTTCTCTCAACATGCAAGCATGTCACATCATCAAGTCTCTAATTGGTCCACCTTATTAAGCCATGCACATTTACCTTTAGCCTACAGGTTATTTTTTTAACAAAGAAATGGAAAAACTCAATTCATATTCCTTATAATAGAAGGTTTTCTAATATATATCACTATGAAATTCCGCAGCAACGCGCGGGGTTGAAAGAGCATTTTCCCTCATGTGTGGTTTTGGTAATTGATGACAACCTCTATGGACTAATGTTTGCATTGAGATATCTTTATAGATCGTGTCCATGGGAATGGTGGAGTTCATGGGTTGGACTCTAGAAGCTTATTTGATGACCAATGTCCCATTCAAGGATGTATATGATGGATGGTCATGTGTTGGGTTGAGCATATTGCAAGTATGTCTTGAAGGAGTCAAGACATCATATTAGCAAAGAAAGATTGGAAGATAAAAGGTTGATCAAGTTGTTGATCAACACACAAAGCTACAAGATGTCCCAAGTGGGATCATGTATCTCTTGGGATGGTAATCACTTGTCCATATAGCTTTGTGAACTAACCCATGATATGTGTGTGTGGTATCTTTATGTGGGGTTAGGTATCTTCCCATGGGTTGCATCAAATGAAGATTTATATAGCTCGTGGAGGATGACGTCATGTGGTGATCGTCATCAAGTATAAGGTGTGCAAGACCAAGAGAAGCTCTTTAAGATATCCTATGCTTGGAGCTTGCAATGGAGGCATGAAAACGAAGCTAGACGAGACTCTCCCATAATGGAGTATGGGGGAGTATTTGGAGAAGTCTTCATCAAGCATGTGCTAGCAATCGCAATCAAGAAAGGTGATCCACTTGAAGAGATCAAGATAGTCATCATCTAACTCAAGTGGAATGCTCAAGGCAAAGGTATGATCTTGATAGGGCTATAGGATAGTTAGGCGTACTATCAAGAGGGGCTCTCAAGTGAGTAACTTGATCGCTTCGTTGTGGAGAGCTCAAACCTTTGCATTCTTGGCATATCATATTTCTTGGTTCTTATTTGCTTTTATGGTGGTGAGGAACTAGAGCTTGGTTCATCTCCATGTCAAGCTCTTGTTCATCGAAAACGGTTTTACTTTGGAAAACTTGTTGGGTTTTCGGTGGCGGAAATATTGCCGGTTCAACCGTGAGGAAAGTCCCACACCTTGCCATGTGTGGTGATTTTACTCTTTTTGTTGGGTGCTTATCGTCGCTATCTTTCCAACAAAATTGGTCTCACCTCATTCGGAGTTCATTTGCAAAAGTTATAGCGGTTTTAGTTTGGCTGTTCTGAACCGGATTATTGGGGCCGGATATTTCGTTCCACCGGAATTTCCGGTTCCCCAACTCGTCCAAGAAATTGGCTAAGGAAAAGAAGAGGTTGCTCTCTGAACGGAGCCGGAAATTGTGCTCGGAAATTTCCAGGACTCGGAATTTCCGAGTGGCTCTCAAAGCCTCGCGGAAAATCGGCTAAGGAAAGAAGCCCAGGGCTGTCTGGACTGAGCCGGAAATTCTAGCCGGAAATTTCAGTTCACCGGAATTTCCGGGCAGGACCGGAATTTCCGGTTATGACTTATACCGGAATTTCCGGGTCGTCGAAGCAGCCAACGGTTAGAATTTGGGGAGAGCTATAAATACCCCTCCACTTCTTCTTCCTTGCCACATCCAAGGCAGCACGTTTTCCCTCTCTCTCCTACTCCATTGTTGACCTTGGAAAGCTCACTTCCCTCTCAATCCCTCCATAGATTCTTGCATATTCTTTAGGAAAAGTTGAGAGGAGATCTAGATCTACAATCCTACCAATCCATCTCTCCTCTAAGTGAGGGGAACCTAGTGGATCTAGATCTTGGAGTTCCTTTGTGGTTCTTCTCTTTGTTCTTCCTCTCTTCTCCCCCCATAAGCATTAGTTGCTTTTGGTGGAATTTGGGAGTGAAGGATTTGACTCCTTTGTGGTTTCTTGTGTTCTTCCTCTCTTATTCCCCCATAAGCATTTGTTGCTTTGTTGGAATTTGAGAGTGAAGGACTTGAGCACTTCGTGTGCTCTTGCCATTGCATTTGCATCGGTTTGAGCCCTCCACGAGGATTCGTGGTGGTGATACTTGTGAGCTTGTTACTCTTGGGTCATTGGACCCTAGACGCCTTTTGTGGCCGACCTTTTGTGGCCAAGACCTTTTGTGGTCAAGACCTTTTGTGGTCACTTGAGAGCCCCCAATTAAGTTGTGGGTGTGTGCCTCAAGACTTGGGAGCCCCCAATTAAGTTGTGGGTGTGTGCCTCAAGATTGTTGTAAGGGATTCGATCTCCGCCCAAAAGGGGATCAATAGTGGAAGGTGAACTCGCAACCTTTTGTGGTTGAGTTCATCAGGAGAAGAAGGTGAGCCTTGGTGGCGTTGCGGCTAACCTGTTGTGGTTGCGCGCACCTCTCCAAACGAGACGTACACCCTTTGGGTGGAACTCGGGAATACATCCTCGTCTCCGCGTGCCTTGGTTATTTCTATACCCGAGCTCTTTACTTATGCACTTTACATTGTGATAATCTTCGTGCTTGAAGTCATATATATATCTTGCTATCACCTTGTTACTTGTATTGCTTAGCATAAGTTGTTGGTGCACATAGGTGAACCTAGTATATTTAGGTTGTATGCTTGCTAAAGTAAAACACTAGTTTTATTCCGCCTTTATCAAGCATACCAGAATTTCCGGTCCATCTTGGCTCGGAAATTCCGGCTCCCCGGAAAAAGTTTTAAATCGCCTATTCACCCCCCCCCCCCCCCCCCCCTCTAGGCGACATCTGTCCGTTCAGGGGTGTTATCTAGTAAAAAATATGTTTGGAAATTGGTCGAATGTGATTGATAAAACACAAAACCTATAATTCAAACAAGAGTTTCAAGTTTATGCTCGTAAATATGAAATTGTCGAAACAATGTTGCATTTAACAAGAAAGGAGGTTCCAGTGTGTTCAGGTTATAAACATGTTTCCATTCAGCTATATGGGCCCGGGTTACCTAGTTGTGTTGGACCAGCGAGAGCCTACATAGGCACATATCGTTAATGTGCTTTCCAAGAAAAAAGAGGCTGACACGGTAGAGTTTTACACCTAAATTGACACTTCAACAGTAACACTAAGTACCATATAACATTTTTAACACGTAATACTAACAATCACAAACACCGACAAACTCATAAGTTCAACACTTCAAGAGTAACACTAGCTAATAACTTGCATGTTCATTAGAAAAGAGAATCATAACTATGAACGCTTCATCACTAAAAATTATGGTTCGTTGGTTACATTGTAGACACCATGATCAGATAAGGGTTGTCAAGATATATATCACTAGTAGAAAACAAAGCTTTGGTGAGGCCACATTTGGCACCGGATTGACTGGAACCGGTACTAAAGGGGTATTAGTACCGGTTCCAGAGGCGAGACAGCCCGGCAGTTAATGGCACCGGTTGCGTGGACCCTTTAGTACCGGTTGGTAATACAAACCGGTACTAAAGGGTCTGACCGTGGGGGCCGCGCGCTGCAGCCGACTGAGGCAGACCCTTTAGTACCGGTTTGTATTACCAACCGGTACTAAAGGTTCGGCCTGCAGCGCCCGGCCCCCACGGCCAGACCCTTTAGTACCGGTTTGTAATACAAACCGGTACTAAAGGTTCGGCCTATATTGCCTTCTTCCACCCGACGCACAGCTCCATTGCTTTCATTCAAGCTCCAATTTCTTCTCTCTTTGCTCTCCCAAGCTCTAGCACTACTTGATCTCTACAACATTTGTTAAGATTGGTAGCACTTACTTATATAAGGGTTAGCAACTTCATCTTCTCTTCCGGCATTTCAATTTTAGCTCATTTTGCTAGTTTAACTCATTTGATTTTTCTAGTGCAAGCAAGGTGTTTGATGAAATGCCTAAGTTAGGGATTTTATTTGTTTTATATGCATTTTGAGCTCAATTTAAAATAAGATTTGTGCCTTTTTATAGTGTCGTCCCCACTTCCTCACCGCCGCCGATCGCTCGCGGCGCCCCGTGACCGACACCACCTCGGTGAGCCTCTTGTTTTTGTCTTATATTTTAAAAAAATATTAGTTGTATGGTTTAGATGCATAATTATTACTTGTATATTTTTCTTACTTGATAATTGTTTGTTATATATATAGTGTCATGGTTTTGACATCTGTCCACACCGGCTCTCGTCCGCTCTATTATTCCGATGTGGTACGATTGTTTGTTATAACTATATATTTGTTTAATTTCGTGTTTCTAACAATTAAGTCGACCAACTTAACGTAGATATATTTTTATCTAGGAGGTTGTTGAACCGCAAAATGAACCCGACCCTATTCTCGAGTTTTTTGTAAAAGAAAACGATGATTTGAAAGCAAAACTGAAAAGAAGCGAAAATTTTCGTCTCGAAGAGAAGATGAAATGGGAGTTGAAGATTGCCGACGTCGTTGATGATAACGAGATCAAGATGGAGGCAATGCGCTTGGATCACGAGATCAAGATGAATGCAATACGCTTGAAGCTTAAAAAGATTAGAAAATATGCCATTAGTCAAGAGGCTTGGTATCATTATGCTGTTGGTTCAATAATTACCTTAGTTGCGATTTTGATCGCATTTATCGTTGGATTTAAATTCTTTATCTAGTTATATGTTAGTTTAAATTAATGAATGTTTATGAGAACTATGTATTTGATTTGTTTAAATCCAGTGAATTTGTATTAATGAATTTAGTCATATGATATAGCTGTGGTGTAATGGTTTTAGATATATTTATATAATGCAGATGAATCGACAATGGATGTACGTTGACCGACGCTCTCCGGAGTTCATTAGTGGCCTACAGGAATTTCTCCGTGCGGCTGAGTTAAACAAGAAGAATGGTTTTATGTTTTGTCCATGCGATGAGTGTCGGAATAAGACGAATTACCCTAGCGCAAGAACCCTAAACTTCCACCTGTTCCGGAAAGGCTTCATGCCCAATTATTTTTGTTGGACCAAGCACGGAGAAACAGGGGTTATAATGGAGGACAATGAAGAAGATGATGATGACAACTATCCTCTGTTCTATGAACACGGTGATACTAAAATGGGGGAAGACGAAGCTGAGCATGAGGTCATTGTTGATGATCAGTCTGATGATGATCTTCGTCAGGTTATTCTTGATGAACAGATAATCTGCGGAACTGAAAACGAGTGGTTAAAGTTAGAGCGCATGTTGGAGGACCACAAAAAATTATTGTACCCAACTTGTGAAGATGGCCAGAAAAAGCTGGGTAGCACCCTGGAATTGCTTCAATGGAAGGCAAGGAATGGAGTATCTGACAAGGGATTTGAACAGTTGCTACAAATATTTAAAAAGATGCTTCCAAGGAAAAATGAATTGCCCTCCAGTACGTACGAAGCAAAGAAGATTGTCTGCCCACTAGGATTAGAGGTGCAGAAGATACATGCATGCATCAACGACTGCATCCTCTACCGCGGTGAGAAGTACGAGAATTTTAATGCATGCCCGATATGCGGTGCATTGCGGTATAAGATCAGGCGAGAAGACCCAGGTGATGTTGAGTGCGAGGCCAGCCCCAGGAAGAGGGTTCCTGCCAAGGTGATGTGGTATGCTCCTATAATACCACGGTTGAAACGTTTGTTCCGAAACAAAGAGCATGCCAAGTTGTTGCGATGGCACAAAGAAGACCGTAAGGAAGACGAGATGCTGAGACACCCGGCTGATGGGTCGCAGTGGAGAAAGATTGACAGTGAGTTTTGAGATTTTGCAGCTGACGCAAGGAACTTAAGGTTTGGTCTAAGTACAGATGGCTTGAATCCATTTGGGGAGCAGAGCAGCAGTCATAGCACCTGGCCTGTGACTCTATGTATCTATAATCTTCCTCCTTGGTTGTGCATGAAGAAAAAGTATATCATGATGCCAGTGCTTATCCAAGGCCCGAAGCAACCCGGCAACGACATTGATGTGTATCTGAGGCCATTAGTTGACGAACTTTTACAGTTGTGGTCTGACGAAGGTGTACGTGTGTGGGATGAGTATAAACAGGAGGAATTTAACCTACGAGCGTTGCTGTTTGTAACCATCAATGATTGGCCTGCTCTTAGTAACATTTCTGGACAATCAAACAAGGGATACAATGCATGCACGCATTGTTTAGATAAGACTGACAGTATATATTTATGTAACAAGATTGTGTACATGGGGCATCGTCGATTTCTTGGACCCAAGCATCCCTTAAGGAAGAAAGGCAAACATTACAAAGGTGAGGCAGATCATCGGCTGAGGCCTACCCGCCCTTGTAGTTCTGTTATATATGATATGGTTAAGGATTTAAAAGTAATCTTTGGAAAGGGTCCTGGGGGACTACAAGTTCCGAATGACGCAAACAACCACGTACCCATGTGGAAAAAGACATCTATATTTTGGGAGCTGCCCTATTGGATACTGCTAGAAGTTCAATCTGCAATCGACGTGATGCACGTGACAAAGAATATTTGCTGCAACATGCTTAACTTCTTGGGCGTGTATGGGAAGTCGAAAGAAGGGAAGTCAAAAAAAGGGAAGTCCAAAAAGGGGATGTCAAAAAAAGGGAAGTCAAAAGATACACCGAAAGTAAGGCAGGCCCATCAACGTATGAGCGAAGAGATGCATCGAGACGACAATGGGACAGAGAATGAACCAGCTCCTGCCAGCTACGCTCTTACGAAAGAAGAGAAGAAAATATTTTTTGAATGTCTTCACAGTATGAAGGTTCC
The DNA here is from genome assembly GCA_026929855.1 of Poa annua. Taxonomy (NCBI): domain Eukaryota; kingdom Viridiplantae; phylum Streptophyta; class Magnoliopsida; order Poales; family Poaceae; genus Poa; species Poa annua. Next base: position 54,039,733 of record CM049433.1, on the reverse strand, counting down.
ATCTGGCTTCTCGTCGAATATAAAGGGAATAATAAACATGACAGAGCTAAAGTTTCAAAATCTGAAGTCTCATGACTGTCACGTGATTATGACACAATTACTTCCGGTTGCATTGAGGGGGCTATTACCGGAAAACGTTCGAGAACCCATTGTGAAGCTATGTGCATTTCTCAATGCAATATCTCAGAAGGTAATCGATCCAGCAACTCTACCAAGTTTACAGAAGGATGTGGTGCAATGTCTTGTCAGCTTCGAGTTAGTGTTTCCACCATCCTTCTTCAACATTATGACGCACCTCATAGTTCACCTAGTCGAAGAGATTTCCGTTCTCGGTCCTGTATTTCTACACAACATGTTCCCCTTTGAGAGGTTCATGGGAGTCTTAAAGAAATACGTTCATAATCGTGCTAGGCCAGAAGGAAGCATGTCCAAGGGCTATGGAATAGAGGAGGTCATTGAGTTTTGTGTGGACTTTATTCCTGATCTTATGCCGATCGGTGTTCCTCAATCGCGCCATGAGGGGAGACTGCGTGGAAAAGGAACGCTAGGAAAGAAAGCAACAACAAGTATGGATGGACATTCTTTCACCCAAGCACACTACACAGTTTTAGCAAATTCCAGATTGGTGGCTCCGTATATCGTGGAACATATGGATATTTTACGCTCCGAATATCCGGAGCAGACTGACTACTGGATTAAAGGAAAACACGTGGATACTTTTGTCAGTTGGTTGCGTACACATCTCATTAATAACAAAGATGTTGGAGTAGAGCTATACTTGTTGGCCAATTCACCATCTTCGACTATATTGACTTTCGAAGGGTACGAGATAAATGGAAATACATTTTACACGGAAACCCAAGACAAAAAGAGCACTAACCAAAATAGTGGTGTCCGCTTTGATGCAACAAACGACAATGGGACAAAGGACACATATTATGGTTGCATACAGCAGATATGGGAACTTGACTATGGACCTTCTTTTAAGATCCCTTTGTTTAAGTGCAAATGGGTCAACCTGTCAGGCGGGGTAGAGATAGACCGACGGTACGGAATGACTACCGTGGATCTCAACAATCTTGGGTACTACACCGAGCCATTCGTCCTAGCCAATGATGTGGCTCAGGTTTTCTATGTCAAGGACATGTCTTCCAGACCGAAAAAAAAGAAAAGATAAGCAAGCTGATACATCATACGATGAGCCAAGGCGCCACATAGTTCTTTCAGGGAAAAGAAACATCGTGGGAGTGGAGGACAAGACAGACATGTCAGAAGATTACAATAAGTTTGATAAAATTCCGCCCTTCAAAGTGAGAACTGACCCAACCATCGCTTTAAATGATGAAGATTGTCCATGGCTACGGCGCAGTGAGAAGAAAGGGACACACACGAAGAAAAAATGAACACTAGATAGGGTGGTTGTTCGTGATGTGTAACAATGTATTAAACCTGCATATCAAATGCAATGTTGGGCGTATGCAGGAAATCCGAATGCTTTGTATTCGGTCGATGAACTGAAGTATTATGTAGATAGAACAAAACACACGGTTTCCCCTGCATACAGCCCAACAGTGGCTCGTGAGTGCCCGCATATCAAATGCACTGTTGGGCGTATGCAGGGAATCCTAATGCTTTGTATATCAAATGAACTACACTAAGTGTTGACATAGCTTAGACATGTCTGCTTCCTCCTCCTACCTCACAAGAGAATGCTTCTAAGCCCAGCCTCTCGAAGATGTCCTTAGTATGCTCACAAGGACATCTTCGAGAAGCTGGTTCCTAGAGGAGTCCTCTGTCTTTGCCCCGGTTGGTGGCTCAACCCAGAAGGTCTGGGCACCTATTTATAGCATCGCCAGGGGGAGGCATCTTTAGTCCCGGTTGGTGGCTCAACCCGGGACAGAAGAAACACTCCTGATCTAACGGCTCACAAGTGCTTGAAAGAAACACACTCCTGATCTAACGGCTCACAAGTGCTTGAAAGAAACACACAATCCGTGTGCTTCTTTAGTCCCGGTTGGTGGCTCAACCCATGCCAAAGGATTTCATTTTTTGAGATGTTTATCAATTTATTTCATTTTTTCTTAAAAGCGATCAAAACGGTCGCGATGACTATTCGTCGAAAGAGGTAATATTTTCTAGAATTATCAGTGTTTCTGTGATATAACCACTAGTTGTGTACCTCAAAATGATTTTTCCAAAAATTTCAGAACAAACTATCAAACAGTTGTAGTTCAAATTTGAATTACTTTCGATAAATCAACATGAACTCATTAAACTATGGGAAATTAGTTAGAAATCAAGGAAAAACCTAATACTTGGGGATTATCCATCATATGTGTACTAGTTTCCATGAAAATTAAATGGGTCCCATTTTGCATCATATTTTTGGTACTTTGTTCACAAAAAAAGTCATTTTTTTCACTTAAAAAATGGAAAATAATACTTATGGAATTAATTTTAAGATTTCCTTTGGCAAGGTTGTTTCTTATACCAAGATACATCTATTTGTGGGATATGAGATATTTATCACAAACTATGCCGTGGAAATGACCATAACTTGGTCATTTGTCTTGAAACTTCTATATGTTCATACATGATAGACCTTTTTGTGAAGAATTTTTTTGCACATTTTGTCAAAAATAAAGTTTATCATTTTTCATAGCAACTAGTACACATATAAGGAGCCCATGCCAAAGGATTTCATTTTTTGAGATGTTTATCAATTTATTTCATTTTTTTCTTAAAAGTGATCAAAACGGTCGCGATGACTATTCGTCGAAAGAGGTAATATTTTCTAGAATTATCAGTGTTTCTGTGATATAACCACTAGTTGTGTACCTCAAAATGATTTTTCCAAAAATTTCAGAACAAACTATCAAACAGTTGTAGTTCAAATTTGAATTACTTTCGATAAATCAACATGAACTCATTAAACTATGGGAAATTAGTTAGAAATCAAGGAAAAACCTAATACTTGGGGATTATCCATCATATGTGTACTAGTTTCCATGAAAATTAAATGGGTCCCATTTTGCATCATATTTTTGGTACTTTGTTCACAAAAAAAATCATTTTTTTCACTTAAAAAATGGAAAATAATACTTATGGAATTAATTTTAAGATTTTCTTTGGCAAGGTTGTTTCTTATACCAAGATACATCTATTTGTGGGATATGGGATATTTATCACAAACTATGCCGTTGAAATGACCATAACTTGGTAATTTGTCTTGAAACTTCTAGATGTTCATACATGATAGACCTTTTTGTGAAGACTTTTTTTGCACATTTTGTCAAAAATCAAGTTTATCATTTTTCATAGCAACTAGTACACATACAAGGAGCCCATGCCAAAGGATTTCATTTTTTGAGATGTTTATCAATTTATTTCATTTTTTCTTAAAAGCGATCAAAACAGTCGCGATGACTATTCGTCGAAAGAGGTAATATTTTCTAGAATTATCAGTGTTTCTGTGATATAACCACTAGTTGTGTACCTCAAAATGATTTTTCCAAAAATTTCAGAACAAACTATCAAACAGTTGTAGTTCAAATTTGAATTACTTTCGATAAATCAACATGGACTCATTAAACTATGGGAAATTAGTTAGAAATCAAGGAAAAACCTAATACTTGGGGATTATCCATCATATGTGTACTAGTTTCCATGAAAATTAAATGGGTCCCATTTTGCATCATATTTTTGGTACTTTGTTCACAAAAAAAGTCATTTTTTTCACTTAAAAAATGGAAAATAATACTTATGGAATTAATTTTAAGATTTCCTTTGGCAAGGTTGTTTCTTATACATAGAAATAAAAGAAACAGAAACTAGAGAAAAAACAAAATTGAAAACAAATAGATATAAAGGAAAACAGAAAACATAACAAAAAACAAAAAAAATTCAATTCAAAAGCCCTTTAGTACCGGTTTGTAACTACAACCGGTGCTAAAGGGGTTGGTTTGGCGCGCAACCGTTTGGTGCGTCCGAAAACCAACCTTTAGCACCGGTTGTTGTTACCAACCGGTGCTAAAGACCCTTTAGCACCGGTTGGTAACAGCAACCGGTGCTAAAGGTCGATTTTGAGCAGTTAATACAGGGAAACGCCCCAAATCGGCTAAGTCCTTCACGCGCGCATCGTCTTCTTCTTCGCGAGACCTCTCTCCGGCGAAGCCCTGCCCGCCGCCACCGTCGCCGCTTCGGCCCCGCTTCCGGCCAGCCCGCCGCCACCGTCGTCGCTTCGGCCCCGCTCCCGCGCGCCCATCGTCGGCCTGCTCCCGCGCGCCCTCGCGGCCTCCCGAGCTGCGGCCGCCATTGCCTCCGGCCGGCACCGCGCACCTCCATCGCCTCCGGCACCGCCACCGCGCCGCCTCCCCGCTCCGGCCACCGCTACGGCCGCCTCCCCGCTCCGGCCATCAACTAACTATGGAACATGTTGGTGATTTTCACCAACTTATTCTATCCCCACTCCAAACTTACACGCTCCCTTATTTGGTTTACTCCGCAGAGATTCATAATTTTTCGATACAAGAAATGGGCTGTTTCTTAGTAGAAATTAATCAACTGACCACCGGGCAAGTTTGATTATTTTCCTGCTGGTTATAGGTCCAGCCAAATAATGTTGCTACTTTTCCCGCACCTTAGCTTAAACTAATTTTAGGAATGAGTGCTCCGGTCTCTAGCTTAGAGAAGAAGCACTGAATTGTATGGTTCTCATTCCTCGTCACATATGATATGGGGTGATTTGTTGTGGTACTATCATATCAGCCAATTAATTAAAAAGCCGATTTCAGAGGACGAATGACTAATCTACCTTTGCTTTGGATTCCTCCGAGGGCTCCGACACTCCCGGGGAATAGAGCAAGATCTGTTCATTTGTTTCCCTGACAAATAAGCATGCATACCGAATAGTGGAGTACAGTACTACGACGATGGCCTTTGAGTTCAGCCAAGAGGCACACCACAGGCTTGTCTACATGTGCATGCATTGTTTGTTGGGATGTGATTATAATATGTGGTCTGTATGAGCGTCGATTTTCATCATATATATAGGGGTGCGATTATTGGTCGTTGTTCTGTTGATGAGTCCTGGCTGCTTCTGTTTTCGTTCGGACAGCTGTTAGAGGACAAACGACCTGCAGCCATGATGCTATGCCACGATATATTAACTTTGAGTTTCCATAGTTAAGAAAACTAGAACTGAATTTTTTTTTTGGCGGGTGAGAAAGCTAGCAAGGCTGCTTCAGCCTGTACTACACTTCGAAATTGTAAAGTGGGACTAACAAGGTATTGTTGACTGTGCATTTTTCCTCATAACTAATCAATGCAACTGGTCTTTATTTTATTGTGGGCTGAAATCCATTGTTGGGGGATGACTGCAACCTAATCCCTCCATTTTTAGATGTAAGATGTTTTAAGTGTTCTAGATATTGTCTAGATGCATACTAAAATGAGTAAACATATACACTAAATTGTGTCTAGATACATTTGCATATATGTAAATGTGAATAAAGGCTAAAACATCTTTTATATAGAAATGGAGGGAGTAAGACATATGTCTCGTATGGGGCTCTCGTAGTCCATACATTAACAAAGAACAATACTGAGAGCAAATCACTTGTGAATTGTTATAAGAAAGAGAAAAATATTAATATATTTTCTATATGCAACAATAACAGTATGGTTCGTTTTATTAACAAACGGTTACGAAAAGTTTCTCGACAGTTGAACATCTAACTGCCAAATTGATTAGGGAGTACTAGATTTACGTGTTGCATCATCTCTATGTTTAAAAGGGATGTCCATACTTGCATATGCTAATCATACGTGTACAATAAAAAGTTGCATCAATATTTACCTTGCTCGTAAGGGGATATATTCATGCCACCATGTGTTATGAGAGAGATGTGAAGTGAACCCATGAATTCACATTCATATTTTAGATAAGAAACACGGCTACTTTGCGGAGTTGCATTTTCTATTTTAAACTATTTCTTATACTGAAAATAAATAACATACTCTTGCATTTAGTTTTTAGCTTTCATGTTAGTCTTACTATTGCGCTCATTTTACTTCACTACTGCATTAGTTTATTTCCTACACTTATTTCATCTATCTTTATAGCCATGTTTCCTGACAACCACGCAGTTGAGTTGGGGGCACAAAACAATTTCTTCCAATTTTGCCGAAGTTGTTTGAGGGGAGGAAGAATTGAGACTTCCCTCTCCATAGAGTTCGATATTCAACCATACTAGACAAATAGGCGGGCTTCGCCCTGCCGCACGCCAGGCGTTCTGGTACACGATGCAATGCATTTAGTATAAATGTCAAAATTATATCAGAAACAATTGATTGTGCACCAATGGTATATGCAGTCTCTCGAACTTATAAAATTATTTATAATCAAAGTGGCATTATAAAGTCGTTCAAGAGCCTCAACACCCAAGCAAGAAATAGAGAAGTCATTAACTACAACGCGTGTCACAAAAAAATTCAAAAAACATATCTTCCTTACAGAAGTTTATGTCTTATAGAATAGACAGAAATATGGACATAGATCAAAGTTAGAAGCGGCTAGATGAGCGAGACATGACGGTGTCATGCAAAAGCGCAACAATATTACACTCAGAACAAAGAAAGCACTCATCTAACATCCGCTCACTCGATAACCAAAATAAGACCATCCCGGATCACTATGAAGAGTCATGCCTTGATCCAAGCCTCCCCTTCTAGTCGAAAACGACAAAATATAGCTCCTGCCACTGGAGGATATAGCTCCTGCCACTGGAGACGACATTATTGATGTGCCTCCGCATCTCTCTAGATACCAAGTTTTTGAAAATCATGTTGCTGACTACAAACCAAAGTTTGGAGATCCACCAGTCCACCGACTGATTCAAGTGTGGCACAACAATATAGGTGTCACACATACGTTAACTAATAACTGCTGATTAGGTTTTTCTGCTAATACATATTGGTACAGGCGCAGGTGATCAAAAGATTGGAGATACGCTGTTGTGCGCCCATGGCATGGAAGCGTGTAGGCTTGTCGATTTGATCTGGATGTTCCTGGGTTAAACAAGGTTCGTGTGAGCGGCATTGCAATGTCATTGTACAGTTTATAATTTGAGAAATAAGGGCTGAGACTGAAATAACATACCTGTCTTCCGCTGAAGACAGAGTGCCGATCAGCATCCATGTGGCTCTTAACCTCGTATCAGGGTCTGGATGGAGGAACATCTCTGAAGCCATCCTTGGCAAAAATTACTTTTGCGGTGAGGTTTCTAATAAGGATCTTGGTAGGTTCGTGGCACCACACGATGCAACGATATGTCTTTTCTTCTGTGAGTCGATGCAGCGATATGTCTGACAGGTGAGCATCCTCTCTGCGCTGGTGTCTTCTCCTTCCATATAGCAGAATTGACTAAGGAATCTCCTTCCATATAGCAGAATTGACTAAGGAACAACTGTATGAGCCTTCTTGTGTAGAACTATGGCTGAATGTCGCACACAATTAGGTGAGCAGAGATGCGGCGATTGTCTTGTGTAGATCTGGTGTTGGGGTCCATAGTTATAGCTGTGGCGGGGAGCTAAGGCCTTCTATTAGGATCATCTCGTGCATTATGATTCCCCGGGTACCTGGTGGTAACAGAATGGTTTGCTGATTGTCCCTTTCTCTGTATTTTACTTTCAACTCGTTCATCATCAATTTCTGAGAAAAAAGACAACCACAATCATAAATTGATATGCACTGCAGAAACAAAAAAATAGGAAGATGGAAAATAGGCAAAGCTACAATAGCACCACCAAGCTCACTATCGTTAGATCCACCTCAGCGTTCACCGGTGGATATAAACAACACCAGTAGAGAAGAGGTTGGAGTAACTGAATACTCGGTACTCAAGTAAAAAAAACTGAATACTCAGTACTGGTCGAGATATACCACCATAAGCAATTTATCGGCTCCGGGAATCATAGAAGTCCATCCTTTTGCTTGATCAAGATAAGATAAATGTCAACATAGACCACTTCATATGCATGGTACCCAACTAAAGGAATGTCGTAAAATGGCAACACCGGAACACCGTCCCCCGGTGCCACCAACGGAAGGCGGTACCTAACATCAAAAACAGAAAATAACCCATATAAACCTAGGCAACCACCAAACCCCCTGCACACCAAAAACTGTAAACTAAGTCTAAGATGAAGACAAACCTTGGACCGGCAGCTTTGGCCCCACATTTTTCATTGCTGCACCTATACGCAGCCCCTTCTTCAATCGACTTCCACCCACAACTGTCACCGGCTAAAAACCACCAATTCTGGCTCGGCTGAATCCCCTCAATGAGAATCTTACATCTAAACCGCTTGCCCTGCAAAACGAAATCAGTAACCACACTGCGAAAGGCAACTAAACTCTGAAGAAAGCGAAATGCATACCGTAGCAATATGCGGATTCATAGAGGCAAGTTCCGGCACACTAACAATCTGAGCCTCATTCGATTCGAAACGTCGGCTTCTTTCCATTATAAGCTCAATCGGATACACATACCCTATGAACCTACATATATATATTGATTCGAAAAATTATGAGCACAGCGACCCGTAAGTCAATCGTTTAACAGTCGAGATAACAAAACCAGCATACTCAAAGCAGCAAAAAAAAGTATCTGTCTCGTAAAGCAATGATCTCAGGAATATCCATATTGATGCAAATCTGAGAGCCAAAGCTAGCAGAAAGCTCCGGCAGAGCTACAAAAAAAAATGCCAGGATAATGAAACAATGAAGGGCGCCACCACCACAATATGCAGGAAAAACACAGGAAGTGATTGGGTACTTGAAGAAAGATGGTCTTCAGCAAAGCGTGTAGTAACTTGAAGAAAGATGGTCTTTAGCAAAGCGTGTAGTAACTTGACCATTGAAAAATAGATATTGCTGTAACCTGTAAGGGTGTTCAGCAGGCTGCTATATAACTAAAGACATAATTAGCTAAAAATATATATGTCATCTCAGAAATTGCACAATCTTCTGTTCACATATCTTGATTATCAAGAATTACGTAACAAAAAAGTCTTAACTCTCTGTATTTACGACAATATAAATAATAAATTCTAGGCAAATGAAGTATGAGCCTAAATAAGAGATGCAAATGCAGGATGGGTGTTAGAAAATAGACTCCCAAGTTGGGAGAAACAACTATTGTACCTATATATTGGGCAAGAATATATTCAGATTGGATGCATCTTCCTCTTGATAAAATCCTCGTCTAACAGCGCTGACTTCTCGAAAGCAACATAGACTTGGTGCTACTTCAGAATGCATCATAAGGGTTGTTTCAACAACAAGAACTGGGTTAGCTGCAACAAAGAGGATGGTCAATTAGGAAGAGGCCACCAGGATGACAAACTTCATTGATAAGCTAACCTGAAAATAAGCAAATCACCACATAAAAAAAGATAAAAGTATTGAATTGTCCTTGTATACTATAGAAGAATATATATATATTGTACAAAAGACTTCAAAAATTGTACATAAACTAAAGGTCTGAAGCAAAGGTGAAACTATGCAGAGGCTACATGTAGAGAAACTAAGAAAAATCGCTGCTTCCAATCGTTTGCCTTATGCTCTCTAAAACATGCCTAATATTTTCTAACCCTATTGTCAATCCCATCTACACACTCGTTTACTCAGATCAAAGATGCAAGAATACTTACAAAGGTGGGACTGCAGCATAATATTCATTCAGTCAGCAGTAAAATTAGCACGACAAGGCATCACCAGATCAACCAGGATAATCAAGATGAAGAAGCAAAAATGTAACTTTTGTGGCTGAGCAGCCACATCCTGTAGGGGCGCATATCATGTAGACCCATCGGCCACTACACACATACAGTCAAGCACTGGAGCATCAAGGTCGTCTCCTCTCCACCATATGATCCATGTACACTTCCTTCCATATAATTAACTGAACAATAAAAACAGAGATGAATGACAATCTTGCGTCCCAACAATTCAATTGGCATGTGACAGATCATAGCACAGTAATAGCCTGACATTTTCTGATCCCCACATTGAACATAAGAGAGCTAGGAGAGCATGCACATCACCTTGCTTGAGATGCGTACATGAATGATTGGCTGGAGGTTCGCTCCAGGAGGATGGAAGTCGGAGGACCTTCGCGCTGCCAGGGACGTGCCGGCGATGAGATGCCACCACTGCTGGTCAACATGGAGTAAGCGGCACGCTGGTGGAGGTCGAATTCCTCGCATACTCTGCCGCGTCGCTGATTGCTGAGAGAAAGGACATGAGATAGGAGTGAGAGAAAATCGGAGGTGGAGCTGGCCGGTGGATGCGTACCAGATAAAAAGGAGGTAGAAACCTGGAATTTGTTGGTGCTGCTGGCCGTGGATACTCGTCCACCGCTCCCCAGGGAGCTGTGATGCAAGCCGCCGTCCTTCCCGACGAATCAGCGCAGAGCACCGCTCCTCGGAGGCGCTCTCACGGCCCCGCATCCTTCCTACGCAGACGGAGCTCGCGGACTCAAAATCGGCAGTGGATGGAAAGTCGTAGGGCTCACGGCGCCGTCGAGAGTTCGCGGCGGCCAGAGGAGGTCGCGCGCGACCGAATCACGGCGAGCGGCGGCCGGCCGTGGGGAAGACCACACCATACGGGCAACTCCAAGGCACCCAGCTCACGCTAGTGGCGGATGAGGAAGAGGAAAGCGCGGCGGAGCTCGGGCTCGGCCAGCCACCAGACGGCGTCCGCGGCGGTGTGCGAGATCCGCACGGCGGCCGGATGTTCGCTCCAGCGGGGGCCTCTCTGCGGACGGTGTCGGGGGAGCTCTCCCGGGTGGATCCGCCCCAGGGGCTCTCCTGTGCGACTCCTGTGAGGGCTCGCGGCGGCCGGTCGGCAGAGGGCGGCGAGATGGGGAGAGAGCTGAGAGAGAAAAGGGATCGGGCAGGGAAGGGGAAGGAGGCGTGGCACCAGCAAGGCCCACCTGACGGCGTCAGAGGGAGAGGGAAGAGTGCGTGGATGGCCTCAACAGCCTCGCTCGGCACCGGCCTTAATTCTTGTAGCCTACTCCCTCCGTAGGATACATATACCTTTTATAATAAGTCAAATTTATTAACATTTGACCAACGTTGTTGGAAAATGTACCAACATTTATGTCACTTAATTAGTATCGCTAGATTGGTACATATTGCTATATTTCTCTATAAATTTGGTCAAAAAAAGTTAGATTTATACTCTTTTAAGGACGGAGTGAGTATGTCAATCTTTTGAGAAAAACATCCGCTTTGTGCATCACTCTACACTTGGAGTTACAACGAGTTGATACATATACGAGATTGTTGTGCTCGGATGGTTTTTCGCGAGATTGTTGTGCTCGGATGGTTTTTCGCGCATCCAATCCCGACTCAGATGAGCTGTTGGCGGGTTGTCGTGCCCCTTTGCCTCTATGCAACCCCGCTAACTCGGAGGACATGCCGAGCCTTGTGGAAGCCTTGTGCGTGTTGACGAATAGGCTACAATCGCCATCGTCCATACTGCTATTCCCATGATCCAGAAAGACACGTTCGGCCTCATGGAAATATTGCAGTGGTCAATGGCGCATGCCGGCATCCTTGGTGTATATGAAGACGATGAAAATAGATTAGGCTAAGGGATGGGAATAGAGTTAGTTTAAATTCCGGTCAAGTCTTTATTAAAATATCAGAACTCTTAACACAATTAGATTAAATTTTTATAAATTGTGTAGGCCGGCCCTTTAGGCCCCATAGGTCCAGACATGTATGAGGACGCCCCCATAGCTGACGATATTTTAAACGTGTCGGACACATTACCAGACGCGTTGGTGTAATGGTCTCACCACTGTCTAGTCCGTATGGGCTCCCTAAAAATGTCAAAGACCCCTCCAAATTTATAATCGATATGGAGTGCTCCCAACTTGTTGCAGGCAGAGGGCCAAACTGGCAGAGCCATGTGGGTGGAAGTGTGGGGCTACCCGCTTAAGATCTAACAAATTATAGAAAAGAAGAAACGAATTAATACTACCTCAGGTCTATAAAAATTGAGTGAGAATTACTACGATATCACAAATTCACTAGTAAAATGCCCGTGCGTTGCAACGGGCAGAAGAGCTTCTTAGGTTCTAGCTTATTCTAAATTACAACATTTTACAACATGTGACCTTTCCAAACACACCAAGATTATGTAATGACACTAATTTTAAAAGTAGCTCATCAAATGAGAAAGAAATATGAGATGTGCGTGAAGTGAACAACAATATATAATACTGAAAATAAAGTCCCAGGGTACAATCTTGAACATTTAAACATGCTTCTGAACATTTTATAGATTGTGAGTTTGTGATCTTCCAGGCTTTCAGCATTTCATTATCCAACATTTTGTGTTTGACTTCACAACTGATAGCAAATTCTATTGTCACTACACTTGAACCGCGCACGCCGGATCTAGTTGCCCTTCTCTGACGCCGCTTGCAAGAGATCCAGGAAGCTGCTTGTGCGCTGAAGAACAACAAATGCAGCATTTCGGACGCGCTTCCTCTACAATCTCCCCGACGCCGAGTGGCGGGATCACGTGCTGCATCAATCCGAATCGAGCGGAACGTAGGCGGCGCCCAGGGGAGAACAGAGGCGGCGCCTGCTGCCTGAGAGCGATGGAGAAAGAGTGCCCGTAATTTTCACATACAGAACTACACAGCCACCAAATTGAAACAATCCAACAAGTTTAATGACAACGTTAAGCGTCAAAAGCCAGAGTTTGATGATGCTTATCAGACTTAAAATGCACCGTTGCTTCCAGATCTATCAAATCAACAACAAATTGAACGCACAGCTACATGTTCAAACTGCAAAAGGATCTACGGAAAATGGTAAGGCTGGAATATCACTACGTAGCCACATTTAACCAAAGATTTACACCAAAATATAAGAATATATTCAGGTTCTCTGGCTCAGCCTAACTCAAGAGCATAACCAAATGTAACCTAATGACAAGGCGTTTCCAAATTGATGAGCCAAAGGACATAGCAGCCAAATCAATAACAGAAAACAAAATGAAAGGCAAAACTCTGAATCGCCTTGATCCTTGCCAACAAATGCCAACCACTGCTATAATCTCACATGCCTCTCTTCGAGAACTACTCTAGTTATCTTACTCTCCGATGGTCATGCAAAATCCAAATTTGTAATCTTTCTTCCAGTGGTCAACCTGCACAAGTTGTACATTAAAATCAGCCTTTAAACTCAACTTTCATTCTTATCTCTCTAGGTGCCCCCCCTAAAAACTTGTGTATCAGGAAAAACTATTCAAAGTTATTCTGTATATACGTATCCTCATAACAGGTCGTCATTCAGATTTGAGGCCTCATTCATACCAAACATGTTAAAGAGGGAAGGCATTGTATCAAACATGTTAAACAGGTCCTTGTATGGAATTAATAACATAAGAGGTGATGTAAGCTGACCTCTGCAGAAAGATGCAAATTAACGCCCTGAGCCAATCTCTCCTCCAAAAGAGCAGAAACTACGCCATTGGTATCCACCTTTCCCCTCAACCGACACTGCAATGCTGAGCAACAGTGTATATTTAACAGTGCATATTTAACATGCAACTCAAACATGAACTAACAGAAAACCAAAAAACAGTTCAACAGAAAAGAGAATTTAAAACAGAATTTCAGTGCATCTCTTTTGTTAAATATCTGTTGAGCAACAATGTTCGAATGAATGTTGAGCAGCCGCAGCCAGCCTATCGCGTACCTGCGGGTGTAGAACTTGGAGTTGATCACGCTGTCGAACATCTTCCTCCTCCGCTCAGCCTCCCCTCCGCTTCCACCCTCATACGGCTTGAGAAAATGATTTTTATTGCTGCGGCAAGCGCGGCGACCTGGCTGCACCTGCACGGTCGAGATCTCCGGGAGAGGCCGGACGACCATGGAGGCCGATGCATAGCAGAATATTTGGAAATGACAGAAGACTATCAAGATCAGGAGAACCTCATCGCTCAGACAGACATGTACCTGAATAATCTTGTAGTGAAGAACCTTGAGAAATCCTTGGAAGTTCTCTGCGCGTATGATGGCTTGGATCCAGTGGTGGAGGAAGTCGGATTTGTTGATAGGTGTGTCGATGCGATTGCGATGAACGCAAGCAAGGAGCAGCTGGTGTCAGGCTTGGCTCACTTGGAATGTGACGCGGGATTCGGGAAGCTGCGGATGCATTGCCAGGATTGGTGGGTTGACGATCTTTCTGCTCTAAGAAGTAAGAATTGACTATTTATCAGAGAGTTATCGCTGCAATGAGGAGAAGTTACTCCTATAACATAACTTGGCAGCAAGTTCAAATGCTAAAGCACCGCCTGGTACATTTACAAGCTCCAGCTTTGAGAGGTCTGGATCCTTGGACTCAGCTATCATTCTTCGTATTCTTCCGCACCGAGAGATTAAAGGAAACTGCAAATAAGTAAATGATACAGTGTGATCAAACTTTTCCGAAGCAAATGATCAAAAAAATGGAAGTAAAGTTAGATTTATACTCTTTTAAGGACGGAGTGAGTATGTCAATCTTTTGAGAAAAACATCCGCTTTGTGCATCACTCTACGCTTGGAGTTACAACGAGTTGATACATATACGAGATTGTTGTGCTCGGATGGTTTTTCGCGAGATTGTTGTGCTCGGATGGTTTTTCGCGCATCCAATCCCGACTCAGATGAGCTGTTGGCGGGTTGTCGTGCCCCTTTGCCTCTATGCAACCCCGCTAACCCGGAGGACATGCCGAGCCTTGTGGAAGCCTTGTGCGTGTTGACGAATAGGCTACAATCGCCATCGTCCATACTGCTATTCCCATGATCCAGAAAGACACGTTCGGCCTCATGGAAATATTGCAGTGGTCAATGGCGCATGCCGGCATCCTTGGTGTATATGAAGACGATGAAAATAGATTAGGCTAAGGGATGGGAATAGAGTTAGTTTAAATTCCGGTCAAGTCTTTATTAAAATATCAGAACTCTTAACACAATTAGATTAAATTTTTATAAATTGTGTAGGCCGGCCCTTTAGGCCCCATAGGTCCAGACATGTATGAGGACGCCCCCATAGCTGACGATATTTTAAACGTGTCGGACACATTACCAGACGCGTTGGTGTAATGGTCTCACCACTGTCTAGTCCGTATGGGCTCCCTAAAAATGTCAAAGACCCCTCCAAATTTATAATCGATATGGAGTGCTCCCAACTTGTTGCAGGCAGAGGGCCAAACTGGCGGAGCCATGTGGGTGGAAGTGTGGGGCTACCCGCTTAAGATCTAACAAATTATAGAAAAGAAGAAACGAATTAATACTACCTCAGGTCTATAAAAATTGAGTGAGAATTACTACGATATCACAAATTCATGTACGCTTCACGACAATAATTAGAAATTGGAAGGAATATAAAAGAGTATAAAAGAGTTCTGCTATGCGTCCGACTATATACGACTTATAGAAAAGGAGAAACTAATTAATACTACCTCACCTCTCGAAAATTGAGTGAGAATTACTACGATATCAAAAATTCATGTACGCTTCACGACACTAAATAGAAATTTGAGGGAGTATAAAATTCGAACCCCAGACGTCGTACGTGAAGCCTTTTCGGAGTATAAAGTGCTCGGGGCTGAAGCATCCTCTTTTTGTAACCCCTGCAGCTTTCCAGAGTCTTTTTTTTCTGAACGCATGGCCTAGTTAGAGTATCTCCACCGGGGGCCTCTAAAGGACCCTAAAGGCCCTTTTGGGGGGAGGGGGGAGCAATTTTGTGTCCGGCACCCCCTATAGGGCCTCCAAGTTTGGAGGCCCTCCTGGGGGTGCCGAACATCGACTCGGGCATGGCCCTGACAAAGATGGCCTGCCTGTCATACACACGACGCGCCGCGTGCCCTGAGTCATTCGTCCCCCCACAGTACTCTCGCCGGTGATTCGCACCATCGTCGCCACTCTCGGCGCCGCCTGCTTGATTCACACCTAGGGGACCTTGGCGCAGCGCTAGGGACCGTCTCGCGCCGCTGGTCTCCGACCTCGTCTACCTCGTCTAGCGCCGGCACATCTAGTTCGAGCCCGGGTACGCCTCCTCTTCCCTGCCGCCCCGCACGCAAGCTGTTCGATCATTGGTTAATAGGCTGAATTCGTTGATTCATCAAACAGGTAATGGACAACGACGACGAGGTCATGTTTTTTGAAATGATGGCGGAGGATGCCGCTCTTGTGTCCGACGCAGAGAAGAATGAGATGATGATGGCGGAACTTCTAGATGCCGCAGTCCAGGCAGGCGCGGCGCCGAAATTTGGAGGATCATCGAAGGAGCGGCGTCCCAACAAGAACCGCAACAGAGCAACTGGGCACGCTCTGTTGTTCCAGGACTACTTTGCCGAGAACCCGACGAACTTGGCTCATGAATTTCGCCGGCGCTTTAGGATGAGCAGAAACTTGTTTTGGAGGATCTTGCACGGCGTTCGGGACTACGACGACTACTTTGAGCTGAAGAGAGACTGCACCGGTATGCTTGGGTTCTCGTCTATTCAGAAATGCACGGCGGCCATACGGTGCCTTGCTTACGGGTTACCCGCGGATGCTCTGAATGACTATCTCCGTATGTCTGAGTCCACAGCCGTCGAAGCCACCTACAGATTCTGTAGGCTGTTGTGAAGGTGTTCGGCGAACACTATCTGAGAACACCAAATGAGGAAGACACGGCATGTATTTTGGCACAAGGAGCAGCAAGAGGATTTCCAGGGATGCTTGGAAGCATAGATTGCATGCACTGGAACTGGAAGAACTGCCCCTACTCGTGGCAAGGGATGTACAAGTCAGGGCATCACGGGAAGTGCAGTGTTATATATTTGAAGCCGTGGCAGATCATGAACTTTGGATATGGCATGCCTACTTCGGCACCGCCGGTGCCGCCAATGACATCAACGTGCTCTACAATTCCACTGTGTTCAAGAAAGTTGTGGATGGCCTAGCTCCACCATGCAACTATATGATCGACGGCCATGAGTACACCAAGGGGTACTATCTTGCCGATGGCATCTACCCCACTTGGGCCACATTTGTGAAGTCAATCCGCAACCCTGTCGGCGAGGCAGATTACCATTTTGCAAAGAGACAGGAGGTCGTTCGCAAAGATGTGGAGCGAGCTTTTGGTGTGCTCCAGGCCAGGTGGGCTGTTGTCCGCTACCCTTGTCTTTCATGGTCGCCGGAGGAAATGGATGCTATCATGAATGCTTGTATCATCATGCACAACATGATCATTGAGGAAGAGCGTCCTCACTAGTAGAAAAAGGCTTATAGGTGGGATGCCTATTTGTGGCGCACCCTAAGCCCGTGCGCCACAAAAAAAGTTTAGTGGCGCATCGCACCAGTGCGCCACAAATATCTGTGGCGCATAAAAGGAACATGCGCCACTGAAATCTGCCTTTTTGTGGCGCACCAAGGAGCATGCGCCACAGAAATATGGTGGGCCCCGCCAGATGCGTTTGAATTTCGAAATCCGGGGCACATTCTGTGGCGCACCTTTGGCCATGCGCCACAGAAAGTGGACATTCTGTGGCGCACGGGCTAGGTGCGCCACAGAATGTCCACTTTCTGTGGCGCATGGTGTTGGTGCGCCACTGTCGGAGAGTGACTCCCACGATACAGGGGTGATCACACTCTGAAGAGTTGTTCGATGGGGGGCTGAACGCGTTGGTCAAACAACCCTCAACCGGCACGGCGACGGTGCTCGTCGAGCCTGAGGAGGGACATCACGACAGAGACAGACACCAGCCCGTACCCAGGTTCACGGCCCTCGGAAGGAGGTAACACCGCTACTCCTGCTTGTCTGTATTGCGCTGCAGAGGGTACAGTACAATGAGCTTGCCGAGGGCTTTCTTATGGCAGTGTGGAGCTCAAGGAGGGAATGCTAAGGTCTTCTTCCTCCTCGAGTGTGTTCGGCTAGGCTACGCTATGGTAGAGTGCCAAAGGTCCGATCGATGCGAATCGGGGATCCGGGCGTCCGGGGCTCGATCCCCTGCTACGGAGGTGCTCCCTCTCCTTTTATAGGCGCCCCGGGCCTCATCCCTGCGTCCTGCGCGGTGGAAGGGTTCCCACATGGCGACGAAATGGAGGGGCGGGGTGCACCGCAGCTGGGTTGTCCATGGACTTGGTCCATGGTCGTAAAGCCTGCCCTTGAGGCAGGAAGACCACCGTCCGCGCAGGACGGCCAGCTGGTGCCACAGAGATCGTGTGGGCGCCCACGGTGACATCGTCGTTGGAGCGTAGCGCCGGCCACCCGCTTTATCATCAAAGGGGAAAGCTTCGTAGTCCGGTGCGGGGGGCACAGCTTTGTTGACCCCTTTAATCACCAGAATGGCAACTGCGGCGTCGTCGTCACCGCGCGCAGGCGCGCGCGTCACTCTGCGGCTGCGGCAGAGGCCATGTGCGCTCTGCGGCAGTTGCTTCACAGCGAAGTATCTCTACAAGGCCCGAGCGACCTTGTGGAGGGATTTGCGTTGACTCCTCTCCAAGGGAGAGAGCCTTGTAGAGGGGCAGTCGCGGGGGGAGCCTCTTCAGGCCTTCGCTGCCCTTCAAGCCCTCTCAAGGACTTCTCCCCTCGAGAGTCTCTCCCAGTGTTTGGCTTGGTCCTTAGTCATTCTTCGATACCGTCGCGTGCGAGGGCTGTGGAGAGTGGGCCCCGCACACCCTGGATTCCACTGCTCCGACAATAGCCCCCGGGCCCATGATGGGCACGGCGAAGCCCACCAGGCTCAGACGAAGCGTCGTGGGCCCAAAGTGTCCGGCCGGCCCGAGACATGCGTCGATCAGTTGCGAGTCTGCGACGACACGATTTCAAAGTAGAGGCGCCTCCCGTGGGGTCTGGAGCCAGGACCACACCTTCATGGCATTCGCCTGGCATGGCGTGGGTTGATACCCGCGCCAAGAAAACTGGGTAAGTATCTTGATCTTGGTTTTCTCTTCTTCACTCTCTGCTTGCCCGTTCTCTTATGACAGGTTTTCTTGCTCCTTGCCAGCGACCTGGTGCCTGCGAAGCGTCGATGGCTTCGCAAGGCCGCTGAGGTGAAGGGGACCGTGCCAGAGGCCGCGGCGGACGAGGCCTCGAGGCCTGTGGTGGAGGATACCGCAGGCCCTGCCAAGGGTGCGCCTCAGGCTGAGGCGACTGCGCCGCCTCTCGAGGGGAGGCGCCCTGAGGAGCAAGCGGAGAGGGCGCCTACTCCGCCTCGCACTGCCACTCCTCCGGCGCAGCAGGAGGCCGACGAGATGGAGGGGGAAGCTCCTCCGCCGCCCCTGCCAAGCTCTGCAGCGGAGGCGGAGACAGTGACTACGGGGCATGCCTCTCCTGCCCCTGAAGCTCATGATGAGGTGCCGCTTGAGGGCGGCGGCACCGGCGCGCGGAGCGCAGGTGCTGAAGATGAGAACTCGCCGCCAAGCCCCCAGGCCCGCGACGCTGCAGGGCCCCGCGCAGAGGCCCCCTTCTTCAAGCTCGACGCAGGTGCTGGGACCTCCGCGCCGCGTGGGGCTTCACAAGACCTGGCCCTCAGCGGCTGGGACTGGAGCAGGGGACGCCGCGGCGTCGCCTTCCGCCTGGTGCGGGAGTCCCTGGACGGGTTGGAGACCCACCTCGCCCTTGAGGACGCGGAGATCGCTCGGCGGCAGGGCGAGCTTGCGGAGGCCTGGGCCGCCTTTCACGCAGCTGTGGAGGTTCGCCGGCAGAGCGATCTGGCTCTGCAGGCGGAGCGCGAGGAGGCACTGCGCTTTTCCAAGGAGGTCCGCGAGGGCGCCGTGCGTGACGCCGAGGCGATCTTGGAGCCCCTCCAGGCCGAGCGCCAGGCGGCGGCGGACGACTTGGCCGCGGCCAGGGCGGAGCGGGAGGCGGTGGAGTCCTCGCTGGCGGACAAGCGTCGTGAGCTTGTCCAGCTTGAGGCCAAGATCCTCGCCGACTCTGAGGTCGTGCGGACCTCTCTGGAGGCGGTCCGCGTGGCCTTGGATGCCAGGGGGCAAAGGCTGAATGAGCGCGAGAATGACGTGCGTCAGCGCGACGAGCAGCTGTTGCAGGCGGAGCAGGAGCTGTCGGTGCAGCGCGTCGACCTTGAGGCCCGGGAGGGGAATCTGGCCGAAGCCCTCGTCAAGTTCAACCGTGAAGTGGCTACCCACAAGAAGCACGTGGAGCGCTTCAACGCAAGGTTTGCCGAGCGGAAGGAGGTGGCGGAGAAGGACTTCCAAGCCCAGGAGAAGGAGTACCGCGCCGCCGTCTCTCGAGACTACAATGAGAAATTCAAGAAGCAGGAGAATCGCTTCAGGAAGAGGCGCGCCGAGGATGACGCCCGGATCCGTGAGCTGGAGCAGATGAACGCCAGGCTGAATCCCGGGCGAGGCGTGCTGCGGATGGTCGCCGCCTTGCCGAAGAGGCTCGCGAGCGCATATCGCAGGACCTCGCCGCCCTTATGGCGGACATGGAGGAGATGAACAAGCAGGTGGGCCCTGCCGTGGAGCGAGCGGTGGATGCTGCCGAGAGCGCTCAAGCGGCGCGGGTGCTGTCGCAGCAGCGGGAGCGTATGTTCCAGTCCTTGGTGGCTCGGGGCAACGATCTCGCGGCAACGCTGGGAGCGGAGGCGCCGCACGTCCCTGCTCATGGCAACGCCGACGCCGCCGCGTACCTCGCCTACTTCGACAAGCTCTTCACGGCGCTCGAGGGCCCTGCCGCGGAGCTCCGCGACGTCGTCGAGGAGGAATGCCGCCAACTCCTGGCGGTGGCAGTCGACCGCATCTTCACCAACATCCAGCACCTCCAGCCCGGCTTCGACTACACATTGGTGACCGAGCCTCTCGAGGGGGAGGAACGGTGGCAGATCTCCAACTCAGTCCGAGACCAGGTCGACGACTTCTGCAGCCGCTTCAAGCGGGCTGAGGAGAGGGAGGACGATGGCGAGGAGGCAGGCTCCGAGGGCGAGCCTGGAGAGGAAAGGTCTGCGGAGGAGGGCGACGAAGCTTCTGCCTGATCCTCTCCTGTATTGTGATGCGCTTGTAGCGCCGTTAAAAGACTTGGCTTAGAGACTTTTGCTCCACAGTCTGTAATATATTTTTAAGTAGATGCTATTAAGTTCGCACGTGTGCCCCTCGAAGGGCCTTTTGCTTCAACTTCATGTCTTTGTTCGCTCTCCGTCGCTAGGACCCTTCTCCTTGCGCTATGACTCCGCCGCTGCGGTATGCCTGAGCAATGACTCGGCAAGGCCGGGGGGAGTTTAAGGCTTAGGGAGGTAAGAGTCCTCGAGGCGCGATGCTCAAGGGCCCCCCTTTGACGTGCAAGCAGTCAATGGAGTGTGAGGGAAAAGAATCGCTCGAGGGACGACGAGTGCTCGTGAGAGAGATGAAGAGATTCTCGAGGCGTGAGCGCTGAACTTAGCTTTGCGAGGCTTTTGCTCTGCGTAGGCTTTCCCTGGCGATGCGCTCTCCTCTAGGGGCCGAGTTTTGCCTCCATGAGCTTGGAGGGACTCTTGTTCCCTGCGGATGTTAGAGAGGCGAACCCAAACGCTAGTGCATGGTAGTAAGGACTCATGTGCGCTTATAGGTTTCCTCATGTGTATCTCGCGAGGAGAGTAAGTACCAAGGTCCTTTGGAGAGGTGGCGTGTTTTCGGGAGCATGCCCTTTAGCCAGAGCTCGGATCCCTTGGGTTTTGCAGTGCTGCTGGGGTGCTCTTTGAAGGAGATATGCCCTAGAGGCACTTAATAAAGATAGTTTATTCGTCATATCTCAATTGTTCATTATATGTTTTATACCATGCTATAACTGTATTAAGCGGAAACATTAATACACGTGTGGTAGATAAACAACCAGGTCCCTAGTAGCCTCTGTCTAACTAGTTCATTGGGCAATTGATGATCGAGGTTTCCCGATCATGTGACATTTATGTCAGTTGACAATGGAGTCATGTCATTGGGAGAATGACGTGATGGACATACCCAATATTTGTAGGACGTAGTCATTACGCCTTCGACCGTGAGATCTACTCTTATTGCTATTCCTGGAAGACACTTTGATTGCATCAAACGTCATATCTTACATAGTGTGACAATAAAGGTGTCCCTCTCGGGTGTCGGAAAGGAGTATGTTGAGACGGGGGATCAAGAGCGGGATTTGCCAGTCCGCATAGCAGGATAGATACTCTAGGGCCCACTCGGTGAGATTATGTCAAACGAGCTTGCAAGCGTGTGACTGGGTCACCAGGACATAAGATCATGGACGAGTAGAAGTTAGCAGTGTCGGTAACGAGATCAAGCTGGGTATGGAGATATCCATGAACGAGTCTCGGACACGCTAAGTATCGCATGGCAAAAGGTTTAAGACTCAGACGTCTAGGTTCGAACGGTAAAGTATTCGTTATCTCGCAGGGATTAATTGTGGGTATCCTCGGTCCACGAATTAGTCATTGATCGGAGAGGAGTCTCGATCATGTCTGGTGAGATAATCGAACCGCTAGGGTAACACACTTAAGGGGAGTCGACATTTTACCGGAAGAGAAAAATAGGAAAAGAGAGCACCGGGAACGTCCCGGGAAAGTTCCGATGGAGATCGGGCAGCAACAAAATAGTTTTCGGAGCCGTAATAAATTATGTAATATGTATTTAATATTAATTAGTGTAATTAATAGTTAAATATATTTTTATTTAATTTTTCCTGAATTTTTAAAGGCAAAAATCCCTTAATGGGCCTCTTTGGGCAAAGAGGCCCATGAGGGGGGGAAAGTCCCCCCCAGGAGGAGGGGCCTGGTTCGGCCAGCCCCTAGTGGGCCACATGGGGCCCACTAGGGCCGGCGCACCAGCCCTGGCCGAACTGGGGTGTGGGATTAGTCCCACACCGCCAGCCTGGCAAGGTGGGCAGCCCCCTGGACCCCTTTATATAGAGGGGTACCCCTGGCCTTTGAAGCAGACACCAATTCTTTCTCTCTCTCTCCTTGGATCCCGTGACTCCCTTGTTAGGAGTTGCGCCGAGGATAAGTTTTCTCCACCATATGCACGCCGCCGTGCTGCTGGTCTTCCGGTCCCAGTCTTCCGCTGCTCGTCCTTGGATCGGGCCCGGAGTTCGTCGGCTTCACCGTATGTGTGTAACGCCCTGCGAGGTGCCACGCTAGTGGTGCTGGAGGTCTACTTCCTCCACACGGCCTCGAGGTCGTCGTCGGTTTCATCGACATCGCCGCGTCATCGTCTTCTTCGTCGCGCCAAGTTCTCCGCGACCTTGAGGTCGGCTATGGCGTCTACGTCAGCAACGCTTGTGCGGGAGCGTAATCCCCGCTTTTCGGTCTACAAGGGTATGTATACCGGAACCCCTTCGTTCTACTATATCTGCATAGTATAGATCCTGGCTAGTTTAAGGTTATCGCTGTTAGGAAATTTTTTGTTTTCTGCCTGCGATCCCGTTCAGTGGTATCAGAGCCGATCTATGCGTAGATATAGCTGTGCGCTAGCTGCACCCGTGTTTATCACGGGGACAACGTTCTTATTATTTGCTACCCTCTCGCGTGCACTTGCACTGCCGGCATCATCGAGTTGATGAAGCGGCCCGGACCGACCTTACGCGTACGCTTACGCGAGACTGGTTCCACAACTGACATACGGCTGGTTCCGTATATGTGGCTGGCGGGTGTCTGTCTCTCTCTCTTTAGTTGGCTTTGCATTTTCAATGGAGGGCCCGAAAGGGATGAATAAATATGCAATTATTTGATCGTTGTTGTGGTCATAGGTTCGTAGGTATGAAGCGGTTCTATTTACGACAGCCCCAAGCCACGTAAAATATGCAAAAGATAAAGTAGAGGCGTCTAACTTTATTTTGCAGGGGCTATGTGATATGGTCAAGGTAGGTTTATTAAATTGTTTATAAACTGTGGGCGCGAAGGAGACCATCGGCGCAAGGACCATATCACGTCGCATTACATTTTGATGTTTTGTGTGCATCTTATATTGTGTGAATATATATATAGTATATATTAGTTACACGGCGGTAGTAATATAAGATGATCCCTCCAAAATACCATTTGTGTTCTCCCTTCGACGTGCACCACCAAGAAAGTTCTACGTTATGAGGCAGGCCGTGATGATCGGGTGTCAGACATATCGTCGTTCGCATACAGTGGGTGTAAGCCATGTTGCACGCGCATTTACGTTGAAGGTTATTATGGCGAGCCTAGCATGTACAGACATGGCCTCGGAACAAGGTGACCGAAAGGTTAAGCATGAGTCACAAAGTTGTTGTGATTGAAATGTCGATGTCTACCTTTGAAGTTATGTTGCCGGCTCTGACGATGAGGGGTTGCATAATGGATGAGGATCGTGTAATCACTAAAACGATTAGAGGGATATTCGTTTTGAGTGGGAGTTCTGGTAGTTTTATTTTATTAAAACTTGAACCCTATTTTATAATGAACAAAGTCTTTATGTTTTGCAAAACCTTTGTAGATATTAACCAATGTGATAGTCTTCTTTAAAAATTAGGCGCAATCCTGCGATTGAGAAACTTAAAAGGTTGGGTCCAAACTTCATAGTTTTATACTTTAGCTTGAGGATACTCCTTGTTTAAACCATTAGCTCTTTGTGATACAATACCCGCTAGGAGACAAACCCGGAGATTCCGCTAACAAAAGGATAATTTGGATTATCAAGTCTTTGTGCGGATAATATCATCATAGTCCAGTGTATGCTGTGATCTCTACCATAGAGCATTGACGGTGGGTACGAGTTGTTAGATCGCGAACATATGAGATGATCGCTAAACTCGGGATACACCTAATGTTGGGTTGATGAAGTTTAACAGTATGTTGACTGTTTTTCTTCTCAACCAAGATGGAAGAGAATACACGCATTGAAGGAGCACGTGGCAGTCATAATTGATGACACTGGTCATACTCGATGACATTGGTCATATTTGATGACATTGAGACGCCTTGCTCAGCTCAATCACTGGATGACAGACGACGATGCCAGGTGCAAATGCTTTGTCATAGACTATGTCATGCGAGGGGAATCGTTCACCTTCATGGTTCTTGATTGCGTTGGAAGAATCAAGAAGATGAAACAGATCGCCGGGAAGTCATCAATGATGATGGTGTATATATGATATACACGTTATGAATGTTTTGCCTAAGCAAGTACTCGCAGTAGTGACTAAGTTTTTGATACTAGTCATGTTTTATGAATACCAGATTTACTGCTTGAGTAGCTTGGAATGATGAGGCGACAATGTGTGTTGATGATGGCAGACAAAATGTTGTGATGGCCATAGACACTCTCCCTCTAGATCTACCATTTGAATAAATTTTTTATGATCGCCTGTTAGTATGATCGTTATAGGTGTGTCTTCTCTAGCAAGACAATTGTTCATATATGTTAGTGACAAAATCGTTGTCCTATATTTATGAAGTAATGACCATAAGCCGATTTGAATTTAGATGGTAGAAGCTCCCACATTCATAATATTAATGCCAAAGGATACATACTTAATAAAGACACCACATTCGTGTGGCACTACCGTTTAAGTCATGTCTATGTTATAGTCAATGAACAAGCTCCATACGGATGGATCTACAAGTCCTTAGATTTGATCTTTTGACACTTGCAAGATAACTAAGACACCGTTTTCGGAAAGCGGGCATATAACTTATTGATAAATCATGCATTTTGATGTATGTGGATCAATGAAGTAATTAACGTGTAGTGGAGATCTTTATTTCGTAAGCTTCAATGAACGTTTGAGTATAACTTGTTGAGAATCATGCATGTGGGTGTATGTGAATCAATGAAGTACTTTAACGTATGGTGGAAGTCTTTGTTTCCTAGACTTCATGAATATTCCAAGTAGATATACGGATATCCACTTAGGAAATGTTGGTCTGAAGATTTTGATTCGATCAAACAAGTTCAGAGTGAAGTAGGAAAATAAATTTAACAAGAAAATCAAATTCCTGCGATACAGATCGAGGAAATAAAGATTTGAGTTATAATGTTGGCATATCATTGGAAGACTTGTGAGAAGAGTTCCACAAATTACGTCGCATGTGTCGGCCCAGTGGATTCTAGGGTGTGCAGAGCCCACTCTCCACGGCCCTCACACGCGTCGATGCCGACGAAACGACTAAGGACCAAGCGGAACGCTTGGGAGGACCCCCGAGGGGAGAGCTCTCTCGAGGGGACTTGAGGGGGCAGCGAAGGGCCTGAAGGGGCTCCCCCTGAGGCCGCCCCCCGGCAAGGCTTTTCTCCCCTGAAGGGGAGTCAACACAACTCCCTCCACAAGGCCTCCAGGGCCCTGTGGAGATACTTCTCTATGAAGCAATCACTGCAGAGCGCACATGGCCTCTGCAGCAGCCGTAGAGTGACGCGCGCGTCTGTGCGCGATGACGACGGCGCCACTGTTGTCGTTCTGGTGATAAAAGGAGTCAACAAAGCGCTGTGTCCCCTGCGCCGCCACCAAGGCTTTCCTCTCTGGTGATAAATCAGGTGGCCGGCGCAACGCTCCAACGGTGACGTCACCATGGGCACCCCCACGGTCTGTGCAGTACCAGCTGGCCGCTCTGCAAAGACGGCGGCTGCCCTGCCACGAAGGCAGGCCTTGCGACCATGGACCGAGTCCATGGGCACCTCAGCTGCGGTGCACCCCGCTCCACCATTTCGTCGCCATGTGGGAACCCATCCACTGCGCAGCACGCAGGGATGAGGCCCGGGGCGCCTATATAAGGAGCAGGAGCACCACCGTAGCGGGGCACCGGCCGATCAATCGATCACTCATCCATAGACACCCCACAGTAGCTTAGCCAAGCCGGGCGAGCCCAAGGAGGAAGAAGGCCCGAACCTTCCCCCTCCAAGCTCCGCACTGCCTCGCGAGGGCCCGCGGCAAGCTCGTTGTACTCACCCTCTACTGAGCAATACAGACAAGCAGGAGTAGCGGTTTTACCTCACCCTGAGGGCCGTGAACCTGGGTACGGGCCGGAGTCCATCTCTGTCGTGCTGTTCCTCTAGAGGCTCGACGAGCACCGTCGCCGAGCCGGTCGTGGGTTGTTGACCAACGTGTTCAGTCCCCTTCACGAACTTCTCCCCCGAGAGTGGTTATCCCTGTTCCGTGGGAACCACACCTCGACATTTGGCGCGCCAGGTAGGGGACTGAGGCGCGTCTTCAACCTCCAGCAGGCTTTCCGCCATGGCGGACACCCGGTCGACGCGCGCCAACAGGCACGCAGCTGACAGGGCTCACACCGAGCCCAGAACAGCTCCCACCCGTGGCCGCCGCGGCCGCCCTCGCGCTGCCGAGCGCGCCAACACCGGCCCGCACGTGGAGGAGCCTGAGAGCGAAGAGTACAATGACAGCGGCCACCGCGACGACGGGGACGGCCCCCCGGAGCGCAACGACGATGCCGAGTCTTCGCATCCGTCGTGGCGCCAAGGCGCGTCCTCTCAGGGACGCCCAGAGCCAACGCCGCACACCGCGCTCCTCATGGCCCAGGAGCTCCTACGCTACCGGCCTAGCGCTGAGGCCCACGACCAGTGGTTGGACCGCCTCCACCACCTCGTCGACGTCGCCACCACGCGCCCCGCCCCGTCGCGCTCCATGGTCCAGCACTCCGGCCGCGTGGGAACGGCTGCACCAGATGCGCCTCCGCCGCCGCCAGGACCGCCTCCGGCCGCAGCGCAGAGGGCTCCCTCTCACGCCTCCTCGCCGCACGACTGCCAGATCGTGCAGCGTACTGCGCCTGACGCCCGGGTGGGCATGGAGCGCCGCAGGGACCTCCAGAATCGCCTCGTTGAGGAGCTCGGCCAGGCAGGGCAGCAGAACCGCAGGGTTCTCCAAGGAGGAATCGCCACGTACGCCTCTGGCTGCATGGCCTTCACCCGCGCTCTGGCCGCAGAAGTTCAGGCCGGCCCTCCCCAAGGGCTTCGACGGGTCGACCAACCCTCTCGAGTTCCTGCAGCTCTACACCACCTCCATCCAGGCTGCAGGGGGAGACGACAAGGTCATGGCAAACTGGTTCTCCCACGCGCTCAGGGACTCCGCGCTGTCCTGGCTCCTCAACCTGCCCGAGGACTCCATTGACTCCTGGGAGGAGCTCTGCAAGCAGTTCGTCGCCAACTTCAAGGGCACGTACGAGCGCGCACTCACCCACAACGACCTGCGCGCTGTGGTGCAGAAGAAGGATGAGACCCTCCGCAAGTACATCCAGCGTTTCAGCCAAGTGCGCAACAAGATCCCGAAGATCCCTGACACGCAGGTCATCGCCGCCTTCAGAGAGGGCGTCACGAACCGCAGGATGCTCGAGAAGCTAGGCATTCACGACAAGCTCACCTCTGTGGTGAAGCTGTTCGACCTGGCGGACAAATGCGCCAAGGCTGAAGAGGGACTCCTCTTCGTCAAGATGAGCCAGCGAGGGGACGACCAGGCTGAGGGCTCCAAGAGCCACAAGAAGCGCGAGGAGACCAAGCGCAAGACCACTGCTGTCCTAGCGGCAGAGCCAGCCACCAAGAACGCCCGCAGAAGCTCCCCCGAGCCTGGCGACAAGGAGGCGGACCACCGTCCGTTCTGCGTCTACCACAACAGGCGTGGACACGCCACAGACGACTGCTTCGACCTCAAGAGGCTGAGAAGGGAGCGCGAGCGAGGAGAAGGCAGCGGAAGCCGCGGCAGAGGTCGCGGCTACCGCAGAGACGGCAGGGGTAGGCGCGATGGCGGCTACCAGAAGCCGTCGGGCACTCAAGCCAACGCTGCCGAGAAGAACAACAACCTCCCTGACGAGGAGGATGGAGGCTACCAGGCCCCGAGAGGGGCTATGGCCTGCATCCTCGGCGGGGCTCAGGCGCCCAAGTCGAACAACCAGTTCAAGCAGTTCGCCCGCGAGCTCAACGCCGTGCTCCCGAGCACCGAGACCTCCAGGCCCCTCAAGTGGTCCCAGTACACCATCGCCTTCGACGCCAAGGAACACCCCAAGTCGACCAAGACTGTGGGAACCCTCCCCCTGGTCTGCTCCCCCACCATCAACAACATCACCGTCTCCAAGACGCTCATTGATGGGGGAGCTGGCCTGAACGTCATCTCTGTTGAGACCTTCGAGACGCTTCAAGTGCCCTACGAGTGGCTTATGCCCTCCAGGCCGTTCACCGGGGTCACCAGCGGTTCCATCGAACCCCTGGGCCAGGTCCGGCTCGCCGTCACCTTCGGCACGCAGAAGAACTATCGCACAGAGCTGATCGACTTCGACGTCGCCCACATCGGCCTGCCGTACAATGCCATCCTCGGCTACCCCGCTCTCGCGAAATTCATGGCCGTCACGCACCATGCCTACAACATGGTCAAGATCCCCGGCAGCGCTGGCACCATCGCCATCCATGGTCATATCCTGGACGCCACGCGCGCTGTCGAGAGCGCCTACAAGGCAGCTGCCATGGCATTCCCGGCTGACGAGGACATGGAGCCTCTCGAGAGGCCCAAGAAGAAGAAACAAGTGTTCTCTCAGGAGCAAGCTGCCACGAAGAAGGTGTCGCTGAGCACCAGTGGCTCGGGGGCTGAAGGCTCGGGGGCTAGCGTCACCATAGGCGCTGCCCTGCCTCCCAAATAGGAAAGCGCGCTCGTCGCCTTCCTTCGGGCAAACTCTGACATGTTCGCATGGACTCCGTCAGATATGTCCGGTGTACCAAGGGAGGTGATCGAGCACCACTTAGCCGTGTGTCCAGATGCACGCCCCGTCAAGCAGAAAGCACGCAAGCAAGCCCCCGAGAAGCAAGCATTCATTGTCAAGGAAGTAGAAAAGCTAAAGGCGGCAAAGGTCGTCCGCGAAGTCGCGCACCCCACTTGGCTCTCCAACGGCGTGGTTGTCCCTAAACCCGCTGGAGGAGGCCGACTCTGCATCGACTACACCGATGTCAACAAGGCCTGCCCCAAGGACCCATACCCCATGCCGAGGATAGACCAGATCGTGGACTCCACCGCTGGCTGCGACCTCCTCTGTTTTCTGGACGCCTTCTCTGGTTACCACCAGATCAAAATGGCTAAAGAGGACGAGGAGAAGACAGCGTTCCTCACCCCCTGTGGCGTGTATTGCTACACATGCATGCCCTTCGGCCTGAAGAATGCTGGCGCCACTTTCCAGAGGCTCATGAGGATCGCCTTGGGGGCACAGATGGGCAGAAACGTAGAGGCCTACGTCGATGACATAGTGGTCAAGTCTCGAGAGGGAGACACCCTCTTGAAGGATCTCGAGGAAACCTTCGCCAGCCTGTGCAAGGTGAACATCAAGCTGAACCCCGCCAAGTGTGTCTTCGGGGTCCCTTCAGGCAAGCTCCTCGGATTCCTGGTGTCCCATCGCGGCATAGAGGCAAACCCTGACAAGATCAAGGCCATAGAAGGAATGCAACCTCCTCGCCGGCTCAAGGAAATGCAGCGCTTAGCAGGCTGCATGGCCAGCCTGGGCCGATTCATCTCCAAGTTCGGCGAGAGAGCCCTGCCATTTTTTAAGATCATGAAGAGATCTGGCACGTTCAAGTGGACCCCTGAGGCGGACAAGGCCTTCGAGGACTTAAAGAAGTATTTGGCCAGCCCACCAGTCTTGGTGGCCCCCAGGACAGGCGAACATCTGAAGCTGTATCTTTCTGCCACTCCTCAGACCGCAAGCGCCGTCCTGGTGGCCGAGAGGGAAGAACCTGTCCTCCCCAAGAAGAGCACTGCCACTCCAAGCCCGAAGCCCCCCGACAAGGATCTCGTCGAAGGAGCAGCCTCCACAGACCCACTGCCAGGCCCACAGCCTCAAGTCGAGCCTGCTCCTGGCACCCCTGTCGAGACCCCCCGGCAGGCGGATCTCGGCAAGGGCCCTGAGGAGCCTCCGCAGAAGGCTGACGCTGCAACCCCACCGACAACCCTTGTCGAGCACCCCGTCTACTTCGTCAGCACGGTGCTGCGGGATGCTCGGGAGCGGTACCCGATGCAGCAGAAGCTTCTCGTCGCTCTCCTCATCGCCTCCAGGAAGCTGAGACACTACTTCCAGGGCCACCCCATCACGGTGGTCACTGCTTTCCCCCTGGAGCAGATCCTGCGCAACCCCAACGCCACAGATCGTGTCGCGGGATGGAACATAGAGCTGCAGCCATTCAACTTGCGCTTCGACACCACAAGAGTCATCAAGGGGCGAGCGCTGGCTGATTTCGTCGCCGAATGGACCGACCCAAGCCCTGAAGAGCCTCGGGGGGAAGAGGCTGAGCCCGCTGGAGACACAATGCCCAGCCACTGGACCATGCACTTCGACGGAGCCTTTGCCTGCCGCAATGGCGGGGCAGGCGTCGTCCTGACTTCGCCCAAAGGCGACAAGCTCTACTACGCTGTCCAGTTATGCTTCACGATTGACAAGATCTCCAACAACATCGCTGAATACGAGGGCCTCCTCGCCGGCTTAAGGGCCGCCATCGCTCTAGGCGTCAAGCACCTACTCATCAAGGGCGACTCCCAGTTGCTCGTCAACTTCTCCAACAAGAGCTACACGCCTAAAGACGACCACATGGCAGCATACCTTGAAGAGGTCCGCAAGCTCGAGAAGCACTTCAGGGGCATGGAACTCATGCATATCCCAAGGAAAGAGAACCAGGAGGCCGATGATATCGCCAAGCGAGCCTCGCGAAGGCAACCCCAGCAGGCCGGCGTCTTTGAGGAAAGGCTCGACAAGGCATCCATCAAGCAGCCTCGAGAGGCCGCAGCCGCAAGCGCAGACGAAGCACTCCCACCACCCCCTGAGTCTGGGGCACCCGATTGCGGACCCAGCACAGGGGAGCGTCTGTTGCTGACGGCAGCCCACCAAGCCACAGGCTGGATTGACGAACTCAAGGACTACTTGGCAAAGGGGATCCTCCCTGAAGAAGATGCAGAAGCAGAGCGAATCGCTCGACAGGCGAAATCCTACTGCATCCTTGAGGGAGACCTCTATCGCAAGCGCCCGAATGGCATCGCGCTCAAATGCGTCCCCCCCGAGGAAGGCCAAACGCTGATCAAGGACATCCACAGCGGGGAGTGCGGCCACCACTCGTGCGCGCGCACCCTCGCAGGCAAGGTCTTCAGGAGCGGTTTCTACTGGCCACTAGTGCTTCAAGATGCGGTCGCCATCGTGCAAGCCTGCGACGCCTGCCAGTTCCACGCCAAGCAAATTCATCAGCCGGCACTGGAACTCCAAACCATCCCGCTCTCCTGGCCGTTCGCGGTCTGGGGGCTGGACATCTTGGGCCCCTTCCCGAAGTCGCAGGGGGGCTATCGCTTCCTCTTCGTGGCCGTCGACAAGTTCACCAAGTGGGCCGAGGTTGAGCCAGTGCGCACCATTCCAGCCGGAGCCGCGGTGAAATTCATCAGGAGCCTGGTCTGCCGCTTCGGGGTGCCCAACCGCATCATCACCGATAATGGCTCGCAATTCACCAGCGGCATCTTCCGAGCCTACTGCGACAAGCTCGGCGTCAAGGTCTGCTTCGCCTCGGTGGCTCACCCACGCAGCAATGGCCAAGCCGAGCGAGCAAACGCAAAAGTCCTCAAGGTCCTCAAGACCAGAAGCTTCAACGTCCTCAAAGGGCACGACAAGGGCTGGATCGATGAGCTCCCATCTGTGCTCTGGTCCATGCGCACAACCGCTTCAAGGCCTACAGGCGAAACGCCGTTCGCCCTTGTCTACGGAGCCGAAGCTGTCCTCCCCGCAGAAATCAAGCATGGATCCCCACGGGTCCTTGCCTTCAACGAGGACATCCAAGAGGGCCTCCACAACGACGACCTACTGTTCCTCGAGGGACTGCGCCGCCACGCCGCCCTCAGAGCGGCGAATTACCAGCAAGATCTGCGACGCTACCACAGCCGCCATGTGCGCTCGCGCACCCTTGAGGCGGGTGACCTCGTCCTCAGGCGAATCCTCTCCAGGGAAGGTCTCCACAAGCTCTCGCCGATGTGGGAAGGCCCCTACAGGGTCTCCCACATCGCCAGGCCTGGCGCAGTACGCCTCGAGACCGAAGACGGCATCCCCGTCAAGAAGCCGTGGAACATCGTGCATCTGCGCAAGTTCTACCCGTGATCATAGTCACGCCAGGCATTTTTTGTCTCTAGAGGGAAGCTCACGGCTTCACCTCCAAGCTTCTCAAAGCTTCTCCCGAGGCTTAGCCCTCTGAGCTCTCCTGCAAATGAGCCACCGCAGGCCGCAGTGAACCTCTGCCACTAATGGGTGGTCCCCATGCCTCGACATGGAAGGAACGTTAGCTTGGCAAACCCAAGTGTAATGAACCGATTCTCGTTCCAAGTGAACTTTGCGCTCAGGCGCCATTTTCGTTCCAAGTGAACTTTGCGCTCAGGCGCCGTTTTCGTTCCAAGTGAACTTTGCGCTCAGGCGCCGTTTTCGTTCTAAGTGAACTTTGCGCCAAGGCGCCGCTATGTAATATTTCGATGGCAAGTTTTACTTTCATCCCTTACTCTCAAATGTGCGCTTATATTCTTCCCATGCGCACCTCGCGAGCGGGGGCTGAGTACGGTGCCTGTGCCCAAGAGCACCCCAGCAGCACTGCAAAATCCAAGGGATCCTGAGCTCTGGCTAAAGGGCATGCTCCCGGATACACGCCACCTCCCCAAAGGACCTTGGTACTCTCTCTCCTCGCGAGGCACCCATGAGGAAACCTATAAGCGCGCATAAGTCCTTACTACTATGCTCTAGTGTTTTGGTTCGCCTCTCTAACGTCCACAGGGAACGAGAGTCTCTCCAGGCCTGTGGAGGAAAAACTCGGCCCCTGAAGGGAAGGACATCGCCAGAGGAATCCCCCGCAGGGCGAAAAGCCTCGCGAAGCTAAGTTCCCTGTTCACATCAAGAGAACCCTTACATCTCTCTCACGAGCACTCTGCGTCCCTCGAGTGGTCCTTTCCCTCACTCTCCATGGGCTGCTTGCGCGTCAAAGGGGGGCCCTCAGCATCGCGACTCGAGGGTTCTTACCTCTCTAAGCCTTAAACTCCCCCCGGCCTTGCCGAGTCATTGCTCGAGCATACTGCAGCGGCGGAGTCATAGTGCGAAGAGAAGGGTCCAGCGACGCAGAGTGAAAAAGACATGGAATTGAAGCAAAGGCCCCTCGAGGGGAGCACACACAGACTTAGCAGTACTTGTTAAAAAAGATACGAAGTATATTACAGACTGCAAAATGAAGTCTTTAAGGCAAATGCTCCTACAGCGCTGCAAGCGCACTACATGGCAGGAGAGGATCTCGGGAGGAAGTTAGGTAGAGGCCTCGCCGTCGTCTTGGCCGGATTCTTCTCCTTCAGGCCCGCTCTCCTTGTCGTCGTCGTCCTCATCCTCCGCCGCGGCCCGCTTGAAGCGGCTGCAGAAGTCGTCCACCTGGTCGCGGACGGAGTTGGAGGCCTTCCACCTTGCCTCTCCCTCGAGGGGTTCGGTCACCCTGGCGAGGTCGAACCCGGGCTGGAGGTGCACGAGGTTGGAGAAGATGCGGTCCACCGCCACCGCCAGGAGCTGGCGGCACTCCTCCTCGACGACGTCGCGGAGCTCCGCGGCGGGGCCCTCGAGCGTTGTGAAGAGCTGCTCGAAGTATAGGAGGTAGGTGGCGGCGTCGGAGTGGCCTTGAGCTGGGACGGACGGCGCCTCTGCTCCCAACTTCGCAGCGAGCTCGCGGCCTCGGCTCGCCAGGGACAGGAACATACGCTCCCGCTGCTGCAACAGCACCTGCGCCGCCTTGGCGCTCTCGACCGCTTCCACCACCTTCTCCACGGCAGGACCCACCTGCTGGTTCATCTCCTCCATGTCCGCCATGAGGGAGGTGAGGTCCTGCGCCGTGCGATCGCGCGCCTCTTCAGCAGCGCGGCGACGGTCCACCTCGCGCCCGAGGCGGGCGCTCAAGGTGGTGTTCGCCTTCTCCAACTTATGGATGCGGGCGGCGTCCTCGTCGCGCCTCTTCTTGAAGCGCTCCTCCTGCTTGGAGAACTTGTCCTTGTAATCCTTGGAGACGGCGGCGCGGAGCTCCTTCTCCTTCTCCTGGAGTTTCTTCATGGCCTCCTCCTTCCGTTCCGCTAGCCGCGCGTTGGCACGCTCCACGCTCCCCTTGTGGGCGGCCACTTCGCGCTCAAGCTTGCCGAGCGCCGCTGTCAGGCTATCCTCGCGAGCCTCGAGGGCAGCGCGCTGCCCCGACAGCTCCTGCTCCCTCAGCGCCAGCTGCTCGTCTCGGCGGCGCACGTCCTCCTCACGCTCGCCCAGAGTTCGCCCTCTGGCCTCCAAGTTCGTGCGGACCTCGTCCAGCGCGGACCGCACCGTCTCGGAGTCGGCGAGAATCTTCGTCTCGAGCGCGACGAGCTCGCTGTGCTTGGCCGCCAGGGAGTGCTCCACGGCCTCCCGCTCTGCCCTGGCCGCGGCCAAGTCTTCAGCCGCGGCCCGGCGCTCGGCCTTCAAGGGCTGCAGAAGCTCCTCGGCGTCGCGCATGGCGCCCTCGCGGAACTCATCGGCGAAGCGTATCGCCTCCTCGCGCTCCTCCTGCAGGGCCAAGTCGCTCTGCCGGCGAGCCTCCACAGCCGCGTGAAATGCAGCCCAAGCCCTCGCGAGCTCGTCCCGCTGCCGGGCAAGCTCCTGGTCCTCCAGGGCGAGATGAGCCTCCAGCCCCTCCAGGGACTCCCGCACCAGGCGGAAGGCAACGTCTCGGCGCCCCCGGCTCCAGTCCCAGCTGCCGAGGGCGAGGGCCTGCGTGGCGCGGAAGGCCCTGCGCCCGCGTCGAGCCTGGTGAAGGTAGCCTCCGCATGGGCCTGGGGGCTTGGAGGCAGGTCCCCCTCCTCAGCGCCTGCCTGCTGCGCCCCGGTATCGCCTCGCTTGAGCGGCACTTCCTTGCACGCTTCCGGGGCAGAGAAGGTCTGCCCAGTCGCCGCTGCCTCCTCCTCCGCTGCAGTGCTTGGCGAGGAGGGGGGAAGATTCTCCCTGCTGGCCTTGGGGGGGCCCGGAGCTGGCGGGGCGCCAGCCGCAGCTTCAGGTTGTGCAGGAGGGGTGGCTGCGCGGGGCGGAGTGGGTGCCCTCTCCATCTGCTCCCCCACGTGCTCCTCCTCCGGGGGCGGCACGTGGGCCCCCGGCTGGGGCGCCTCCTCCTGAGGGCCTGTAGGAGTCTCCTCCTTAGGCCGAAAGACCTCGCCAGCCGCGGTCTCGTCCGCCGTAGCCTCAGGCACGGCCTCAGGAGCGGCTCTCTTCACGTCCGCGGCCTTGCGGAGCCTTCGGCGCTTCGCCGGCGCAGGGTCGCTGGCGGAAAGCAAAGAAAATCGATCAGAGGAGGAGACAAGCAGAAGATTGAAGGGAAAAGGCAGAACTCAGGAGCACTTACCCGGACTTCTTAGCGCGGGTGTCAACCCACACCATGCCTGACGCGCGCCACGAGGGCGCGGTCCGAGCCCCTGACTCCTCAGGAGCCGTCTCGGCCTTCCTCTTGAAGGGAGCGCTCGGGAGCTCCCCGGCAGGCCTGTCATGGGCCGCCTTGGTTCGTGGCTCTTGGCGCCCAGCCTCGGCCTCCTCTCCACCGCTGGACAAGAGCTCGTAGACCTCCCCCGCGGGGGGCGCGGCCCTGGACGAACTTTCCGCGCCTGCGAAGGGCATCGCCTCCGCCTCCGCGTCGCCCTGCTCCGCGTCGCCATGCTCCGCGTCTGACGCGTACGGAGACTCGGCGGCGTCCCCATCCTTCGCCATGGGCAGGGGCCCATCCTCTTCCTTTTCCCCCGCTAGGCCCAGCGCGGTGAATTTGGGCATCAACTCCAAGATAGCCTGGCGCTGGTCCGGGACCTGGTACAGGGGCCTTATCGCCGTGGGGACCGCCGCGGGCACGTCTGGGTTGACGAAGAGGCCACCCATGATGGTGGCGACGACGGCGGGGCGATGGTCGCAGGGGTGGAGCTGCATCGGGTCCATGAGCCCCGAGTACGCCCACATCGCCTTCTTGTGCGCCTGAAGGGGGGCGATGCGGCGCCTCACGAACTCCTCCGCAACCATTTGGCCCGTGAGGCCGTTCTCCCGGAGCGTCCTCAAGCGGCCCACGAGGCCGGCCACCTGCGGCCCCCTAAGGGCCTGCTTGCCCCAGTGAGTGTTCTTCACGGGCGGCGCCTCCGGGACCTCGAGAAAAGAGCTCTGCGACTTCACGCCGATGAGGAACCACTTCTGCCGGAAGTCGTCCACTTTCTTCGACACCGCCGTGACGGGCTTGCCGTCGCTCCACGACATGGGGATGTAGACGTCCCCCATGCCGTCCGCAATGCGGAAGGACACACACCCCGTCCGCTCGGCCTTCGCGGTGTTCCGGAGCGCGTAGAAGCTCCGGAAGAGGGCCACCGAGGGCTGCACCCCCAGATACGCCTCGCACAGGTAGGCGAAGATGGAGAGGATGAGGATGGCGTTGGGGTGAAGGTGGAGAAGGTGGATCTGATAAAACTCCAAGACGGCCTCAAGGAAAGGCGAGTACGGAGGCACCAGTCCGGCGAAGAGAGTGTGGAGGAAAATGGGGAAAACCCCCGTCGAAAGGCGGCCGTGCCTCGCGGCCAGAATGGCCCTGGCGCCATGTTCATTGGTCTTCCCGGCGACCAGGTGCTGGATCTTGCCCAGCGCCGCCGCATCGACACGCACCCCGATCAGGGCGGGTCCAAGCGCTTCTTCGCCCTGCGCATCGGAGGGGAGCGTGGACATCGCGGCCTTGCCTTTGGGTCCGCCCATTGTCAAGGAGGATGCTTAAAGCAGAGCGCCGGGGAAGAAAGGAGTTCGCCGGAGGAGGAAAGAGTTCGCCGAAGTTGGAGAACTAAGAGCTCGAGAGCTGGAAGTTTGGAGGCGCGGAATGGGAGTAATGACTGCGATTCGGACCGGCGCGCAGCTTTATGCCCCGTCCGAGCAGTTACCAAGGCGTGATCGTGGTGGACGTGGTGGGACCCCCCACTACGCACGATCGTCCGGAGAAACCGAGTCGTCGCAAACTCACCACCAAGTGACGCGTGTCACGGGCAGGCCGGACGTTTTGGACCCGCGACGCTTCGTCTGGGCCCGATTGGCCTCGCCATGCCCGTCGTGGGCCCGGGGGCTACTGTCGGCCCAGTGGATTCTAGGGTGTGCAGATCCCACTCTCCACGGCCCTCACACGCGTCGATGCCGACGAAACGACTAAGGACCAAGCGGAACGCTTGGGACGACCCTCGAGGGGAGAGCTCTCTCGAGGGGACTTGAGGGGGCAGCGAAGGGCCTGAAGGGGCTCCCCCTGAGGCCGCCCCCCGGCAAGGCTTTTCTCCCCTGAAGGGGAGTCAACACAACTCCCTCCACAAGGCCTCCAGGGCCCTGTGGAGATACTTCTCTACGAAGCAATCGCTGCAGAGCGCACATGGCCTCTGCAGCAGCCGCAGAGTGACGCGTGCGTCT
The DNA here is from genome assembly GCA_026929855.1 of Poa annua. Lineage (NCBI taxonomy): Eukaryota > Viridiplantae > Streptophyta > Magnoliopsida > Poales > Poaceae > Poa > Poa annua. The sequence continues at coordinate 54,001,287 of CM049433.1, read as the reverse complement.
GCGCGCGATGACGACGGCGCCACAGTTGCCGTTCTGGTGATAAAAGGAGTCAACAAAGCGCTGTGTCCCCTGCGCCGCCACCAAGGCTTTCCTCTCTGGTGATAAAGCAGGTGGCCGGCGCAACGCTCCAACGGCGACGTCACCATGGGCACCCCCACGGTCTCTGCAGTACCAGCTGGCCGCTCTGCAAAGACGGCGGCTGCCCTGCCACGAAGGCAGGCCTTGCGACCATGGACCGAGTCCATGGGCACCTCAGCTGCGGTGCACCCCGCTCCACCATTTCGTCGCCATGTGGGAACCCTTCCACTGCGCAGCACGCAGGGATGAGGCCCGGGGCGCCTATATAAGGAGCAGGAGCGCCACCGTAGCGGGGCACTGGCCGATCAATCGATCACTCATCCATAGACACCCCACAGTAGCTTAGCCAAGCCGGGCGAGCCCAGGGAGGAAGAAGGCCCGAACCTTCCCCCTCCAAGCTCCGCACTGCCTCGCGAGGGCCCGCGGCAAGCTCGTTGTACTCACCCTCTACTGAGCAATACAGACAAGCAGGAGTAGCGGTTTTACCTCACCCTGAGGGCCGTGAACCTGGGTACGGGCCGGAGTCCATCTCTGTCGTGCTGTTCCTCTACAGGCTCGACGAGCACCGTCGCCGAGCCGGTCGTGGGTTGTTGACCAACGTGTTCAGTCCCCTTCACGAACTTCTCCCCCGAGAGTGGTTATCCCTGTTCCGTGGGAACCACACCTCGACAGCATGGAATACCATAGTATCATGGTATGTTAGGACGTCGTAATCGCACCCTATCGGATAGTGTGTGGTAAATAAATCTCTTACCGAATTATTGTGATCATTGGAGTCGTATGGTAGAAACATAACATTCACGTTAGATAATAGGGAAACCATTTAAATCCATGGAGACAATACCATATGAGTGATGGCATGGCTTTTAGCCTAGATTGTCGTCTCAGTAATTTAGTGTTTCGATGTGATCAAACCTAAAATGGATAAATCTTTGTAGTGTACCGTACCTAAAGAATTAGTTGGGTACATGTCTCACGACATAGGCAAAAACGTTGCCGGAATATGCCTTGCAAAAGAAATAGTTTCTTGTCCAAGGGTATTAGTGGGAAAGGAACTAGAGCAAGACGAAGTTAATGAACTTCCTCTCCAGACATCAGAGTGGCGCAACGGAAAGTGTTTCCGGTGTCATGCTCCTCAACTTGAAAGAAGCTGATGATAAAGATCATGATGCTCTGAGCTCATACTAAGAACGTAGGCGTACGAGGTTGTGTTCCACACTGTGTGGTACGACAATCTTGTTATGAAGGTCATGTTAATGGAATATGACAGACCTACGAACTACGAAGAAGAGATGGTAGACCTAAGTCCTAGAAATGGCTATGAGTCATATATGATCCGAGATAAAATCCATGTACGATTACCAGGTAATGACTTGGGAGATCTTCTTGATGGCATCTAGGCTGTTAATAGAATATGGAATTTTATGAGAGAATAGACGCTGATAAGGATCAATTTGTCGTGAAACAGTTCCGACAGATTCAAAAGTTGACCACAACGAGATTTTGTCTCAAGTGGCGAAGCCTAAATCTATTCGGGGTCGTTTAGCAATTACTACAATTTCAAATTGAGAAATTGATAGATGGATAAGGAAACCATGTTTCTTAATGGTATCATTAAGAAAGAGTTGTAATTAGTACAATGAAATGGTTTGGTGATCCTGAGGATGCTAAACATGTATGCAAACTTCAGCTGTCCATTCATGGGCTGAAGCGAGCATATCGGAGCTGAAATCTTCACTTTGATGATGTGATCAAAGGATTTTGGAGTTGTCCAAAATAGTTGAAGAAACTTGCATTTGCAAAGAAGGGAGTGGGAGCTAAGTAGCTTTTCTTGATCTTATATGTGAATGGCATATTTGAGTGGGAGCTAAAAGAAATTCCTTGGTCTTATATACGGATGGCGTGTTTAAGTGGGAGCTAAGTGTCATTCCTGATTTTATGTAACGACATATTGAGAATGATACAGATCCTCTAGCAAAGTATAAAGGATTATTTAAGTGATTAAATTTCCTATGAATGAAGTTAGGAGTATCAGGCATTCGATCTACAATTGTATAGATCAAATGGGGCTTAATAACATTAGGTCGGAATATTTTCCTAGGTTAAGATTCTGAAGTGTTTCAGAATAGAACAAGCGAGGAAAGAGTTCTTGCTTGTATGTCTAGGTAAAATATTAAGTTTATCTTGGCATTTTCAGTGATAGCTGATGAAAGAATAATGATGTTCGACATCCTCTATGCCTCAGACATAGATTCTATCAGACTGAAAGCTCGACTTGGTGTGACCCACGTTCTTGGTTGAAGAACGGGTTCTAGAGTGATCCTTGTGTGGATCAATGAACAAACGTTAAGTATATTCTTCAGTGTCTGTGAGAACTGAAGATATGTTTTCTGGTAAAGGGTAAGAGTGGTAAGACAACTTGCCGTAAATCGGTTACGATGATGCAAGTTATGACACTGACCCATACGACTAGAAATCTCATACAGGAGATGTCCTTTGTTTTGAAGAAAGACATGGTTAGCTTGTGAAGTCGCATATGAATGCACTGTCGCATAATCTGCATAATAGGTATAGAAATATATGGCAACTTCAGAAGTAGCAAGTGTGATTGGACCGAGTCTCACTCCATCGACTAAGATATATTTCGCCGTCATCGTAAGATGCGGGATGATGTCAAACTGGTTGACATAGAAGTGTTGCAAAGCACATACAGATCTCAATGTGTGAGATCAGTTGACTGTATTCCTCTTCCACGAAGCAAGCATGCACCAAGTTGCTATGGGTGTTGAGCTTTTACCAAGTTGTAAACTAGATTAAGTGTTACTCTAGTGCAAGTGGGAGACTGAAGGAGATATGCCCTAGAGGCACTTAATAAAGATAGTTTATTCGTCATATCTCAATTGTTCATTATATGTTTTATACCATGCTATAACTGTATTAAGCGGAAACATTAATACACGTGTGGTAGATAAACAACCAGGTCCCTAGTAGCCTCTATCTAACTAGTTCATTGGGCAATTGATGATCGAGGTTTCCCGATCATGTGACATTTATGTCAGTTGACAATGGAGTCATGTCATTGGGAGAATGACGTGATGGACATACCCAATATTTGTAGGACGTAGTCATTACGCCTTCGACCGTGAGATCTACTCTTATTGCTATTCCTGGAAGACACTTTGATTGCATCAAACGTCATATCTTACATAGTGTGACAATAAAGGTGTCCCTCTCGGGTGTCGGAAAGGAGTATGTTGAGACGGGGGATCAAGAGCGGGATTTGCCAGTCCGCATAGCAGGATAGATACTCTAGGGCCCACTCGGTGAGATTATGTCAAACGAGCTTGCAAGCGTGTGACTGGGTCACCAGGACATAAGATCATGGACGAGTAGAAGTTAGCAGTGTCGGTAACGAGATCAAGCTGGGTATGGAGATATCCATGAACGAGTCTCGGACACGCTAAGTATCGCATGGCAAAAGGTTTAAGACTCAGACGTCTAGGTTCGAACGGTAAAATATTCGTTATCTCGTAGGGATTAATTCTGGGTATCCTCGGTCCACGAATTAGTCATTGATCGGAGAGGAGTCTCGATCATGTCTGGTGAGATAATCGAACCGCTAGGGTAACACACTTAAGGGGAGTCGACATTTTACCGGAAGAGAAAAATAGGAAAAGAGAGCACCGGGAACGTCCCGGGAAAGTTCCGATGGAGATCGGGCAGCAACGAAATAGTTTTCGGAGCCGTAATAAATTATGTAATATGTATTTAATATTAATTAGTGTAATTAATAGTTAAATATATTTTTATTTAATTTTTCCTGAATTTTTAAAGGCAAAAATCCCTTAATGGGCCTCTTTGGGCAAAGAGGCCCATGAGGGGGGGAAAGTCCCCCCCAGGAGGAGGGGCCTAGTTCGGCCAGCCCCTAGTGGGCCACATGGGGCCCACTAGGGCCGGGGCACCAGCCCTGGCCGAACTGGGGTGTGGGATTAGTCCCACACCGCCAGCCTGGCAAGGTGGGCAGCCCCCTGGACCCCTTTATATAGAGGGGTACCCCTGGCCTTTGAAGCAGACACCAATTCTTTCTCTCTCTCTCCTTGGATCCCGTGACTCCCTTGTTTGGAGTTGCGCCGAGGATAAGTTTTCTCCACCATATGCACGCCGCCGTGCTGCTGGTCTTCCGGTCCCAGTCTTCCGCTGCTCGTCCTTGGATCGGGCCCGGAGTTCGTCGGCTTCACCGTATGTGTGTAACGCCCTGCGAGGTGCCACGCTAGTGGTGCTGGAGGTCTGCTTCCTCCACACGGCCTCGAGGTCGTCGTCGGTTTCATCGACATCGCCGCGTCATCGTCTTCTTCGTCGCGCCAAGTTCTCCGCGACCTTAAGGTCGGCTATGGCGTGTACGTCAGCAACGCTTGTGCGGGAGCGTAATCCCCGCTTTTCGGTCTACAAGGGTATGTATACCGGAACCCCTTCGTACTACTATATCTGCATAGTATAGATCCTGGCTAGTTTAAGGTTATCGCTGTTAGGAAATTTTTTGTTTTCTGCCTGCGATCCCCTTCACTCTTGAGGCACAGGCACCGTACTCAGGCCCCGCTCGCGAGGTGCGCATGGGAAGAATATAAGCGCACATGGAAAGGCAAATGATGAAAGTAAAGTCACCACCTAAATATTACACAGCGGCGCCTCAGCGCATAGTTCCACTTGGGCACGAAATGGTTCATTACACTTGGGGTTGCCAAGCTAACGTTCTTTCCATGTCGAGGCATGGGGACCACCCATTAGTGGCTGAGACTCTCTACGGCCTGCGGTGGCTCGTTACCAGAAGAGCTCGGAGGGCTGGCCCTCAGGAGAAGCTTTGTGAAGCTTGGAGGTGAAGCCGTGAGCTTCCCTCTAGAGATAAAAAATGCCTGACGTGACGATGATCACGGGCGTGACTATGATCACGGGTAGAACTTGCGTAGATGCGCGATGTTCCACGGGTTCTTGACGGGGATGCCGTCTTTAGTCTCGAGGCGCACAGCACCAGGCCTGGCGATGTGAGAGACCCTGTAGGGGCCTTCCCACATAGGCGAGAGCTTGTGGAGACCTTCTCTGGAGAGGATTCGTCTGAGGACGAGGTCGCCCACCTCCAGAGTGCGCGGGCGCACATGGCGGCTGTGATAGCGTCGCAGGTCTTGCTGGTACTTTGCCGCTCTGAGGGCGGCACGGCGGCGCAATCCATCGAGAAGCAGCAGGTCGTCGTTGTGGAGGTCCTCTTGGGTGTCCTCATTGAAGGCAAGGACCCGTGGGGATCTGACGGAGTCCATGCGGACATGTCAGAGTTTGCCCGAAGGAAGGTGACGAGCGCGCTTTCCTATTTGGGAGGCAAGGCAGCGCCTATGGTGACGCTAGCCCCGGAGCCCTCAGCCCCCGAGCCACTGGTGCTCAGCGACACCTTCTTCGTGGAAGCTTGCTCTTGAGAGAACATCTGTTTCTTCTTATTGGGCCTCTCGAGAGGCTCCATGTCCTCATCAGCCGGGAACGCCATGGCGGCTGCCTTGTAGGCGCTCTCGACAGCGCGCGTGGCATCCAGGATATGACCATGGATGGTGATAGTGCCAGCGCTGCCGGGGATCTTGACCATGTTGTAGGCGTGATTCGTGACGGCCATGAACTTCGCGAGGGCGGGGTAGCCGAGGATGGCGTTATACGGCAGGCCAATGTGCGCGACGTCGAAGACGATCAGCTCAGTGCGGTAGTTCTTCTGCGTGCCGAAGGTGACGGCCAGCCGGACCTGCCCCAGAGGTGCGACCGAACCACTGGTGACCCCTGTGAATGGCCTGTAGGGCATGAGCCACTCGTAAGGCACTTGAAGCGTCTCGAAGGTCTCGACAGAGATGACGTTCAGGCCAGCACCCCCATCAATGAGCGTCTTGGAGACGGCAATGTTGTTGATGGTGGGGGAGCAGACCAGGGGGAGGGTTCCAACAGTCTTGGTCGACTTGGGGTGGTCCTTGGCGTCGAAAGCGATGGTGTACTGAGACCATTGATACGTCTCCAACGTATCTTTAATTTCTTATGTTCCATGCTATATTATACCAAGTTATTACATGTTTTATATGCATTTTATATAGGTTTATGCATTTTCTGGGACTAACCTATTAACAAGATGCCACAGTGCCAGTTCCCTGTTTTCTGCTGTTTTTTATTTCAGAAAAGTACTTAAGGAAATATTCTCGGAATTGGACGATTTCTTTTCTGAAGTCCGTTTTTAATTGGGAACGTTCCAGAAGACCGAACACGAGACGAAGTGGGCGACCGAGGCGGCCACATCAGGTCCTCGCGCGGCAGGAGCCTGGGCCGCGCGAGCACGTGGTGTGGGCCCCTCGGGGGTCCACCGACCTCGCCCTTTCGCCTACATATACCCCCCGAACCAAAAAACCCTAGAACGGTGTTCATATTTTCCTCCACGGGTCCCGAGCGTCGCCGCCATCGAAGACAAGATTCGGGGGACAGAAGTCTCTGTTCCGGCACCCTGCCGGGACGGGGAATTGCCCCCGGAGCCATCTCCATCGACTCCACCGCCATCTCCATCGCCGTTGCTGACTCCTACGATGAGGAGTGAGTAGTTCTCCCCCGAGGCTGCGGGATCTACGGTAGCTATGTGGTCTATCTCTCTCTCCCATGATGTGATCTTTTATGTGATCATGAGCTTTGTAATCTAGTTGAATATGTGATGCTACTCTTTATCTATTATGCACTCTAGAGGTTACTTTAATATGAACTCCGGGGTTATTCACGGTTGTAATGGTGACAGTGTGTGCACCGTGTGTGATTCCTTTATGACATTGTTGGTGTTAGTTTACTCTGACTTTGAGGGTACTCTTGTAGCCCTACACAATGAATGGTGTTTGTTATCCAACATGAGAGTGTTTGAGAGTAGTGTTTATTTATTTAACTTTGATGTCATTGTTGAGAATGTCCACTAGTGAAAGTAGGATCCCTAGGCCTTGTTTCTAAGCATTGAAACACCGTTTCCAACAAGTTCTGCTACATGTTTGCTTGCTGCCATTTTTATTACAGATTGCAATTACTACTTATAATCATCCATATTACTTGTATTTCACTATCTCTTCGCATAACTAGTGCACCTATACATCTGACAAGTGTATTGGGTGTGTTGGGGACACAAGAGACTTTTTGTATCTTAACTGCAGGGTTGCTTGAGAGGGTTATCTTTGACCTCTACCTCCCTGAGTTCGATATACCTTGGGTGATTCACTTAAGGGAAACTTGCTGCTGTTCTACAAACCTCTGCTCTTGGAGGCCCAACACTGTCTACGAGAATAGAAGCGTGCGTAGACATCAAGCTATTTTCTGGCGCCGTTGCCGGGGAGGTGAGCGCTTGAAGGTATCTCCTTTAGATTATGCGGTTATTACTTTTTGTTTCTTGTTTTTATTTTCACTAGTTAGGCTAATGGGAAAAAAAATTAGAGATCTCTATGAAATTTATATTGCATTAGGACATGATACTTTTGAAGAGAAAATTAAAAAACCTATGGAAGTTAGTTTGCATAATAGTAGTAGTAATGTTATTAGTATAAATTCTGTGGACACTATTATTGCTAAGGCTATGGAAAAGTCTAAGCTTGGGGAAGCCATTGTTGATGAATGTGTTATTTTTAGTCCCCCAAGCTTTGAGGAGAAAATTTTCTTTGATGATACTTTGCCTCCAATATATGATAATTATAATCTTTGTGATATTTTCAGTCCACCTACTATTGAGGATATAGTTTATGTTGATTATGATATGCCTCCTATATATGATGTTTACAATGATGAATATGATGTTTTCAGTCCATCTACTATTGAGGATAAAATTAATTATGATTATTCTATGCCTCCAACTTATGATAATTACAATGATGGATGTGATAGTTTTACTCCCACTATTACTAATAAAATTGATTATGCTTATGTGGAGGGTAATGATATTATTATGCTTATGGATCATGATAAGAATGTTTTATGTGATAGTTATGTTGTAAATTTTATTCATGATGCTACAAGTGAACTTATTGATGATAATGATGAGTATTGCTTAAATATGCTATATGATAATGCTTTAGATGATGGTCCTATGCTTATTGATAATCCTCTATGTTCAGAAGTTATTACTTATTTATGTGAGGATAAAAATGATATAATTGCTGCTTGTGATGGTACTCTTACTCATGAGAGTCCTACTTTGTTCTTGAATTCTCCTAGTTACACCATGGAGGAAAAACTTGCTTATGTTGAAAAATACTTATGTGGTTTGCAATTGTCTCTAGTTCCAAATCTTTGTTGCAACCATGATCTTAAACTTGATATTGATCTTAATAACTATTTTGAAAGAGGGAAGCATGCTAATGAATTCCAAAATAAATTTAATGATCCTCTTTATGTGCCTATGTTATCTAAGTTGAATGATTCTTGTGGTTATATGGTTGAATTTATTTCTACTACTGAAAGTTATTATGAGAGAGGGAAACATGGTTTTATGTATCTCAACAATATTAAGTTTCCCCTCTTTATGTTGAAAATTTTAAAGTTGCACTTGTTTTGCAATCCTATGTTTGTTGCTTTGTGCTTTCATGACTTGTTTCTTTACAAGATTATTTTTCATAGGAAGAGGGTTAGACTTAAATGTGTTTGATATTTGCCTCTTGATGCTCTCTTCGGTTTTCAACTCTCATTTTATGAGAGCATCATAAAAATCACTATGCCTATGTTAATGGCTATAAAGAAAGAGCTTTTGGGAGACAACCCACTATTTTCATTTCCTGTTATTTTATTTTGTTTGTGTCAAGGACTTGTCCTACCTCTGTAGCAATTCCTTTGTATCTTTATTTTATTGCATTGTTGTGTCAAGATAAGCCTCTAGTTGAAAGCTCATGCTAAATTTGGATTCCTGCGCAGAAACAGTTTTCTGCTGTCCACCGTTTAATTGGTAACTCCTCACAGAAAAATCCAAATAATCTGCCCTTTTTTGTGCGTAATCCTCAGATATATATGCAACTTTCATTAGTTTTGAGTTTTCTGATCTGAGCAAGTTAAGTGCCTCGAAAAAATTCGTCTTTACGGACTGTTCTGTTTTTGACAGATTCTGTCATTTATTTTGCAATGCCTCTTTTGCTATTTTGATTGGATCTTTTTATCCTATGAAGTATAAGTGTCTGTAGCTAATGTCCAGTAGCATTGGTAGCAATTGTGTTCCTACAGAATATCATAATTTTTCGTGCACTAACCCTCTAATGAAGTTTACTCTAAGTTTGGTGTGGAGGAAGTTTTCAAGGATCAAGAGAGAAGGATGATATGATGTGATCAAGAGGATAGTAAAGCGAAAGCTTGGGGATGCCCCGGTGGTTCATCCCCAACATATTTCAAGAAAACTCAAGCGTCAAAGCTTGGGGATGCCCAAGGCATCCCCTTCTTCATCAACAAACTATCAGGTCCTTTCTAGTGAAACTATATTTTAATTCCGCCACTTCTTATGTGCTTTTCTTGAAGCGTCGGTTTGTTTTTGTTTTTGTTATTTTCATTCTCTGAATAAAATGGATCCTAGCATTCCTTTGTGGGAGAGAGACACGCTCCGCTTTTTCTTATGAATACTCGTATTCTTCACTTATATTTGTTGAGTATTCTTCTATGTTACTTCAATGCTTTCTAGCTCCTGTTTTTCATGGATCTCTTGCTAGAGCTGTTAGCTTTATTATATCATACTCTCATATCTCATTGTTTAATTACTTGAAGAGTTTATCTTTTAAATAAGTTGATTGGTGTTTGGTTGGAAACAGAAAATGCTAAATGTGGTAGATGGTATAAAGAAAGATATACATGCTCTTATGGATTGTTATCTTGCATGTTGTGGTGCTTGGCAATTGTTTTGAGCTCTCAAGTAGATCATGTTTAAGCTTTTACATCATGTAGTTAAAACTTATTAGTGAGGAACTACCGTAAAACTTGCTGAAATTTGGTTTGCATGTTTGGTATCTCTAAGGTCCAGATATTTTCTAGTTAAAGTGTTTGAACAACAAGGAAGACAATGTAGAGTTTTATAATGCTTGCAATATGTTTTTATATACGTCTTGTTGTCATAGTTTATACTTGTGTTTGCTTCAAACAACCTTGCTAGCCAAAGCCTTGTACTGAGAGGGAATTCTTCTCGTGCATCCATAATCCTTGAGCCAAAACCTATGCCATTTGTGTCCACCATACCTACCTACTACATGGTATTTCCTGCCATTCCAAGTAAATACTTCATGTGCTACCTTTTATTCAAAACATATTATCTCTTATTTGTGTCAATGTTTATTAGCTCATGAGGAAGTATGTGGTGTTACGGATATCAACCTTGTCATTTGCTTTTAGACAGACTTTCACAACCGGACTAGTGGCATATACACCGCTTATCCATTAACTTTGCAAAAAGAGCTGGCAAATGGGGTGCCCAGTCCCAATTAATTACAACTTTAACCGCTGCAATCTCTTCACATTTTTGCCCTGATCCAATCAGTCAAGTAATGACAACAGTTTTTAACTATATGTGTAAACAAAAGAGATAAAAGGGATGATCTACCTTGCTGGTAGAAATAACGTCCTTCATGGGAGCCGCTCTTGAAAGTCTGGTTGACAAGGGGGGTAGAGTGCCCATTACCATTCGTTGACAACGACAAACACCGCTCAAAACTTACTTTTATGCTCTCTATATGATTTCAAAAACCTATAAAACTAAGAACCTCTAGCACATGCTTGTATCCCTGCTTCCCTCTGTGAAGGGCCTATCTTTTACTTTATGTTGAGTCAGTTTACCTACTTCTTTCTATCCCCGAAGCAAACACTTGTGTCAACTGTGTGCAACAATTCTTATATGCTTACTTATTGCACTTGTTATATTTCTTTGTGTTGACAACTATCTATATGATATACATGTTCAAAAGTTGAAAGCCAATGCTGAAACTTATATCTTCCTTTGTGTTGCTTCAATGCTCTTTTGCTTAGATAATATTGCTTTATGAGTTAACTCTTATGCAAATCTTTTTGATGCTTGTTTGAAAGTACTATTCATGAAAAGTTTTACTTATATGATGTAGTTGTTTACTCCTTGTCTATTTGTTAGCAAACTATAGATCATTGCCTTGAGTCACTTCATTCATAACATGAGCCTTACATTATATTATGATCAAGATTGTGTTTAAGCATGTCACTTCAGAAATTATTCTTCTTTTATCGTTCTTGCCTACTCGGGACGAGTAGAACTAAGCTTGGGGATGTTGATACGTCTCCAACGTATCTATAATTTCTTATGTTCCATGCTATATTATACCAAGTTATTACATGTTTTATATGCATTTTATATAGTTTTATGCATTTTCTGGGACTAACCTATTAACAAGATGCCACAGTGCCAGTTCCCTGTTTTCTGCTGTTTTTGATTTCAGAAAAGTACTTAAGGAAATATTCTCGGAATTAGACGATTTCTTTTCTGAAGTCCGTTTTTAATTGGGAACGTTCCAGAAGACCGAACACGAGACGAAGTGGGCGACCGAGGCAGCCACATCAGGTCCTCGCGCGGCAGGAGCCTGGGCCGCGCGAGCACGTGGTGTGGGCCCCTCGGGGGTCCACCGACCTCGCCCTTTCGCCTACATATACCCCCCGAACCAAAAACCTTAGAACGGTGTTCATATTTTCCTCCACGGGTCTCGAGCGTCGCCGCCATCGAAGACAAGATTCGGGGGACAGAAGTCTCTGTTCCGGCACCCTGCCGGGACGGGGAATTGCCCCCGGAGCCATCTCCATCGACTCCACCGCCATCTCCATCGCCGTTGCTGACTCCTACGATGAGGAGTGAGTAGTTCTCCCCCGAGGCTGCGGGATCTACGGTAGCTATGTGGTCTATCTCTCTCTCCCATGATGTGATCTTTTATGTGATCATGAGCTTTGTAATCTAGTTGAATATGTGATGCTACTCTTTATCTATTATGCACTCTAGAGGTTACTTTAATATGAACTCCGGGGTTATTCACGGTTGTAATGGTGACAGTGTGTGCACCGTGTGTGATTCCTTTATGACATTGTTGGTGTTAGTTTACTCTGACTTTGAGGGTGCTCTTGTAGCCCTACACAATGAATGGTGTTTGTTATCCAACATGAGAGTGTTTGAGAGTAGTGTTTATTTATTTAACTTTGATGTCATTGTTGAGAATGTCCACTGGTGAAAGTAGGATCCCTAGGCCTTGTTTCTAAGCATTGAAACACCGTTTCCAACAAGTTCTGCTACATGTTTGCTTGCTGCCATTTTTATTACAGATTGCAATTACTACTTATAATCATCCATATTACTTGTATTTCACTATCTCTTTGCATAACTAGTGCTATACATCTGACAAGTGTATTGGGTGTGTTGGGGACACAAGAGACTTTTTGTATCTTAACTGCAGGGTTGCTTGAGAGGGTTATCTTTGACCTCTACCTCCCTGAGTTCGATATACCTTGGGTGATTCACTTAAGGGAAACTTGCTGCTGTTCTACAAACCTCTGCTCTTGGAGGCCCAACACTGTCTACGAGAATAGAAGCATGCGTAGACATCAACCACTTGAGGGGCCTGGAGGTCTCGACGCTTGGGAGTGCGGCGTTGAGCTCGCGGGCGAACTGCTTGAACTGGTTGTTAGACTTGGGTGCCTGAGCTCCGCCGAGGATGCAGGCCATAGCCCCCCTTGGGGCCTGGTAGCCTCCATCTTCCTCGTCGGGGAGGTTATTGTTCTTCTCCCACGATGGCGGCCGCGGCGGCCCCGAGTGGTGGCGGCGCCGGGCTCAGTATCAGCCCTGTCAGCTGTGCGCCTGTTGGCGCGTGTCGTGCGAGTGTCCATCATGGCGCGGAGGCTGGTCGAAGGTTGAAGACGCGCCTCAGCCCCTACCTGGCGCGCCAAATGTCGGAGAGTGACTCTCACGATACAGGGGTGATCACACTCTCAAGAGTTGTTCGATGGGGGGCTGAACGCGTTGGTCAAACAACCCTCAACCGGCACGGCGACGGTGCTCATCGAGCCTGAGGAGGGACATCACGACAGAGACAGACACCAGCCCGTACCCAGGTTCACGGCCCTCGGAAGGAGGTAACACCGTTACTCCTGCTTGTCTGTATTGCGCTGCAGAGGGTACAGTACAATGAGCTTGCCGAGGGCTCTCTTATGGCAGTGTGGAGCTCAAGGAGGGAACGCTAAGGTCTTCTTCCTCCTCGAGTGTGTTCGGCTAGGCTACGCTATGGTAGAGTGCCAAAGGTCCGATCGATGCGAATCGGGGATCCGGGCGTCCGGGGCTCGATCCCCTGCTACGGAGGTGCTCCCTCTCCTTTTATAGACGCCCCGGGCCTCATCCCTGCGTCCTGCGTGGTGGAAGGGTTCCCACATGGCGACGAAATGGACGGGCGGGGTGCACCGCAGCTGGGTTGTCCATGGACTCGGTCCATGGTCGTAAAGCCTGCCCTTGAGGCAGGAAGACCACCGTCCGCGCAGGACGGCCAGCTGGTGCCGGAGAGATCGTGGGGGCGCCCGCGGTGACGTCGTCGTTGGAGCGTAGCGCCGGCCACCCGCTTTATCACCAAAGGGGAAAGCTTCGTAGTCCGGTGCGGGGGGCATAGCTTTGTTGACCCCTTTAATCACCAGAATGGCAACTGCGGCGTCATCGTCACCGCGCGCAGGCGCGCACGTCACTCTGCGGCCGCGGCAGAGGCCATGTGCGCTCTGCGGCGGTTGCTTCATAGCGAAGTATCTCTACAAGGCCTGAGCGGCCTTGTGGAGGGATTTGCGTTGACTCCTCTCCAAGGGAGAGAGCCTTGTAGAGGGGCAGTCGCGGGGGGAGCCTCTTCAGGCCTTCGCTGCCCTTCAAGCCCTCTCGAGGACTTCTCCCCTCGAGTGTCTCTCTCAGTGTTTGGCTTGGTCCTTAGTCATTCTTCGATACCGTCGCGTGCGATGGATGTGGAGAGTGGGCCCCGCACACCCTGGATTCCACTGCTCGGACAGCCACAAAAAAATTAGTGGGTGCGCCACAAAATGTCAACCAGGGCCCACAAAAGCATTCAATGCACTAAAATCTTAGATTCATTTGCAACCTTTCCCCTTCTCTCACACAGCTCGTATTTCTCCTCTTTCTCAACCAATTCTCCCCATTCTTTCTGCATTATTCCTCCATTTCTAGTAGGTTAAAACCTATTTTGTTCCATAGAGATTGGTTAGTAGGTAGGGAGGCTTCATATATACTCTCTCCTCCTCTTTTTGTCCACTAAATTATCTCCAAACACACATCACACGATCACGGTCCCGGAGGAGCTCCAATCTACTAGGTGAGACATCTTCTCCTCTTTTTGTTGTGGTGTGCATGCTTATGCGGTGGTATGGCATCGGTTTATGGCCCGGTGTATGGCCATCGGTGTATATATGGCCACCGATCATTTATGGCCGGGTGTATGGCCATCGGTGTATGTGGACACATGCATATGCATGTTTGTTATTTTTGTTGTTTCTTGCGCCGGTGTGGTGCATGTATGTTTGCCGAAATGTTTATTCATTTCCATTTCGGCAAATTTTTGCACCACCCATACGTCCGACTATTAGGAGAAGTCATGCCAAAATTTTCCGTCGAACATGCATGTGTGTGTATGTGTGTGTGCATATGTTGCGGTTCTAAATAACGTACACTCTCATTTCTCGGTTGTGTGCTCTATGTAACCCGTGTAGGAAACCATGGTCGTCATGATGAGATCCGGTCAAATCAGTAGATACAAGGAAGAAGCGAAGGCGGAAATGATTCAGTGCAACAGGCGCCAGAAAATATGTCCGTGTCGAAAATGCAAACTCGAGAGCTGGATCGACCCTGATTCCGGACAATTGGAGGATCACCTGCTCAGGCGCGGTTTCATGCTAGGCTTGAACCAGGCACCGATAGCAAATGCGCCCGGACATGACGAAGGAGATGTCGGCGGACAATATGATCATGACGAAGGAGATGTCGGCGGACAAGATGGTCATGATGACCATGGGGGAGATGGCGGTGGAGAAGACGCGAACACGGAGAACACGCTAATGTCGGCCTTACGGGACTCTCATGTTCAAGAACTGCTCCTCCAGGAGACGAGCAACGCCAGAGAGAAAGCCAAACTGGCGCAAATGGAGATCGACGGGAAGACTCCGTTGTATCCTGGGTGCCGGCCAGAGGATATGCGCTTGCAAGTAACGCTTGATGCTCTGGAGATGAAGGCGTAAAGCAAGTGGACCGACGTGAGCTTCACGAAGAGCATGAAATTCATGCACGATCGTCTTCCCGAGGGGAACACATTGCCAAAAAGCATCGAGGAGGCCAAGAAAGTCGTGTGCCCACTTGACTTACCGCACGTCAAATAGCATGCCTGCATCAATGATTGCATAATTTACCGGGGAGAGTACAAGGACATAACCAAATGTCCGGTGTGCGACCAAGGACGGTACAAGGGTGCTAACAAGAAAGTTCCTCGAAAAGTGGTATGGTACTTTCCTATCACTCCCCGTCTGCAGCGGTACTTTGTGGACCCTAAGGAAACAAAGCTCATGCAATGGCACGCGGAAAGGGAGAAGCCCGAAGAAGATCCGGAGAAGGGAAGGATCCTTTCACACCCTTCAGACGCTAGCCAGTGGGAAGCATTGGACGCCTTTCAAAATTTCGGAGGCGACGCAAGGAATGTCAGGCTGGGTATGAGCACCGATGGACTCAATCCGTTCGGCAACCAGAGTAGCACGCATAGCACCTGGCCCGTGTTTGTATGGCCTTACAACCTTCCCCCTTGGCTGTGCACGAAGCAAAGGTACATACACATGAGCATTCTCATCCAGGGGCCGAAACAACCGGGTGTCGACATACATCTGTATCTCACGTTGTTGAAAGAGGAGTTAGCCACGTTGTGGGAGACGCGAGCTCGTACGTCGGATGCCTACACTAGAGAATATTTCGACATGAGAGCCGCCTTGTTCACGACGGTGCAGGACTATCCTGGTTGCCTATACGTATCGGCCCAGGTAGGCCACGGATTCTGCGCATGTGTCAGGTGCATGGATGGGACCCCGCATCTCCAGCTACCAAGGGATGGGTCTTCGAAAACCGTGTATCCAGGTGCTCGACGGTGGCTTCGCATGGATCACCTGTGGAGGAAACGCGGTGACCTGTTCAATGGTGAACACGAGCTCGAAAGAGCCCCGCGCCAGAGGACCGGCACTGAAATGGACGAGCTTTTGAGAAATTGGGAGGAGTGCCCTGCTCCTGGAAAGAAGCAACCAAGAGTAGATCCCCTGCTGGGTGTATGGAAAGCGAGGTCTGTTTTCCACGACTTGCCGTACTGGAAGGTCCTTAAGACGCCCCATAGCCTCGATATGATGCACATCACGAAGAATGTCACCGAGAGTCTACTTGGCACTCTTTCCAACATGCCGGAAAAGTCCAAGGATGGGACGAGAGCAAGATACGATCTGAAATTTTTTGGCATCAAGAAAGATCTACAGGCACCCGACAGTGATGACGACGATGACGATGATGATGATCAGACGGAAGGGACTCAAGGTCGCCGCAAAATGGCAAAGAAGAACTCGGTGGTGCTTCCCGCTACCCGCTTCACTATGAGTCCTGAAGAGCTCGAGTAGTTCTACAAGTGCCTCGTAGGAGTCAAATTTCCGGGCGGTTACGCGGGGAAGATCAGCAGGTATCTAGACGCAACGAAGAAGAGGTTCAGCCGTATGAAGTATCATGATTGTCACGTGCTAATGACACAGATAATTCCCGTTGCGATCCGAGGGATAATGGATGAGCACGTCCGAGATACGCTGCTTGCCCTGTGCAACTTTTTCGACGTCATCAACAGGAAGTCGATCGACGTGAAGCCGCTCGACAGGCTACAAGAAGAGATCATGCTGATACTATGCGAACTCGAGATTTACTTCCCGCCATCTTTCTTTGATATCTGTGTGCATCTCCTTCTCAATGTCATTGAGGACATCAAGCAGCTCGGGCCGACATTCCTGCACTACATGATGCCGTTCGAAAGGCAGAACGGTGTCATGAAAGGATACGTTCGCAACAGGGCCCGTCCGGACGCAAGCATGGCCAAGGGCTTTCTAACCTACGAGTTCATCTCCTTCTGCCATAATTATCTAAGCACCGAGAACGAGGATGTTGGTCTCCCCACCAGGAAGCACCTCGGCAGGCTCGGTGGATTTGGTCACCGCGAGGGCTGCCGCTCACTCTTTGTCGGCGTTCATGGTCGAAGAGAAGAACTCGACAGGGCTCACCGGGTCGCGCTACAACACTTACAACTGATTGAACCTTGGGTGGAGGAGCACAAGAGCTTAATCGAGCAAAATTACATCGACCTGGGTCGACAGAGGAGGAATGGAGACGTATCCAAAGAGCACAACTCCAGCTTCACACGTTGGTTCAAGAAAAGGCAACTGTTTCAAGCAGCGAGCATAACGCCATCTACGGAAGATGAAGAACTCATATTCTCCTTATCACAGGGCCCCGGGCAGAACGTAAGGACCTATCAGGCGTACGACATCAACGGTTACACATTCTACACCGAGGAAAAGGACAAGAATAGTGAATATCAAAACTCAGGAGTAACTACGCTATCCTACGGCGATGACGAGGCTACTATCAAGGAAAGATTCTTCGGAAGGATCGAGGAGATATGGGAGCTCAACTACTGTGGAGAGTTGGTGCCAATGTTCCGTGTAAGATGGGCCAAGGACGTCGTAAAAGAAGGCCGGTATTTCACCACCATGGTAATACCCGATGCCAAATCGAAGAAAGCCTCCGCGAAAAACGAGCCACGGGTAGTCGCTAGCCAAGTTGAGCAATGCTTCTTCATTACCGACCCGTCAAAGCCTAGCCGTGTTGTCGTGAGGAGGGGCAAGAGGAGCATCATCGGAATGGACGGAGACGCCAACGAGGAAGACTTGGACGGCGATCCGAAGATCGAGGAGGAATTCGACAAGTTCTTCGACATGCCGACTACCAGCAAAAACCCAAGGAAAACCTCCGTACCTACTAAAGGTTGTCCGTTCACGCGAAGAAATCTCAAGGTGCCCGGCCTAAAGTATTCAACCTCGAAGAAGGAAAAGAAGAAGACAAGCTAGCTCACGTGGGCGGGCCCACGTGTAAGGATGAGGCAGCCATGTGCCACAGAATGTTGAAGGATGAGGCAGGCGTTCGCGGGCCCACGCCTGCCTCTCACACCCGTTCCAAATTCGCCTAAGTCCCGCGCCCGACACAACCGCTCCCGCATGCCGCCGCCGCCGCCGCCCCATCTCGTCGCCGCCGGCCGCCCCCGCCCATCCCTGCACGCGCCCTGCACAAGCTCGTCGCCGTCGACCTCCCCGCGCCACCGACGGCCTCGACGCCGCGCCCCACCGCCCCACTTCTCGTGGAGGACGCGCCCGGCTCGACGCCGTCCCCTTCGTCTTCGCCGCCGTGACCCCGCCCTCCTCCGTCCCCTTCCTCTTCCCCGCTGCGGCCTCACCCCGGTGAGCATCCTGCCATGCCCCCACCCCCACCCCCCGTACTGAACCTGTGGTGCTGCTCGCTGCTGTGCTCGCAAGGTGTTTGGGGAAATTCCCCTGTGGTGCCGCTCGTTGTTGTGCTCGCTGCTGCTCGCTAGTATCTTCAGCTTGCTGTGCATTGCAGGGTCAAGCTTGCTGTGCTTGCATTGGGGAGCTTGCATTGTTGGACTGTCCACTTAAGAAAACAAAATTGGTTGCAGACCATATGTTCTTATAATGCCTGTCATATGCACTGTGTTCTGTTCATATGCTTGTGTTCTGTTCACAATGCACTGTGTTGAGTTCATGTGCTCCGACCATCGTGTCGTCTATGTGGATGTTGCCGGCTTGCGATGCCGGCAACATGATTTGCAGGTACCCCGTGAGGCCCTTGAGATTGCCGGAACGTTGATTAACTTCCGTTCCGGCAAATTCGGGTACTCCATATGTCCCTTTTTTAACAAAGGTTATGCCGAAATTTTTCGTAAATGTTATCATGACTTTGCTAAAAAAGGAGATATGGGGTAATGCAATGGCCGGGGTATCTTAGTATTTAATTAAGTGATTTTTTACTTATATTTTTTGTATTAATTATAGCAGTACAAACATGTCGGGGGCCGGCACTTCTAAGCATATGAGCGGTCATGTGCTGGCGCGGCCAGCCCCTTGCTGCGCCACCACCTGAGGTGGTGGCCCCTTGGCCCCCCTCTGTCAGGGCTTCTGGCTCCGTGAGTCTTCGGGCAAAATAAGGACTTTTGCATTATTCCTGGTTTTTTTCCATAAAGTCGAATTTCTGCATAAAAATAAGACAACAGAATTCTGCTGAAAACAGCGTTAGTCCGTGTTAGTTGCATTCAAAACACACAAGTTAGAGGCAAAACAATAGCAAAAGTGTTCGTGAAAGTAGATACGTTTTGGACGTATCAACTCCCCCCAAGGTTAGCTTATTGCTTGTCCTCAAGCAATTCAGTTAACAACTGAGTGCGATAAAAGAACTTTCACGAACACATTTGCTTCATATGATGTAAATATTCTCATTATCTGGCAAATGCTTAGGCTATTCATAATAAGATATATATAAATGGTGTCACCTAGTTAGTTATGTAAACTATAAAGAGATGCCAATCATACCAATAGCAAATAACATAAAACATATCAATTCACAGGATTGCAAAGCTCATAAGAAAGTATGATAAGGTGGTATCTCGCTTGCCCGAAAGTGTACAGCAAAACATAAATGCCCAGGCACCTCTGAGATTCAAGAGTAGACTAGAGATAAAGATGTCAAAGATAAAAGCATCAAAGTTACACCGCAGTTAACAGTATTCTAGGACAAGCACATTACACTAAGAATGACAACTATGCTCTCAAGAAGGTGCTCAAAGAAGGATGGTGACTCAACAGTAAGTAAAAGATATGCCCTTCGTTGAGGGAAGCAGGGATTTAACATGTGCTAGAGCTTTTCATTATTTTGAAAACAGAGGTAAAATTGTTTTTGAGTGGTGGTTGTTCCGTCAACGAATGGCAATAGAGTTCTTGTTATCTTCCATACTAAGCAAGTTGAGAGCGGTTCCGAATTATTTTAAAATCAAGCATTTATAATATGCATCTTTATATTTTAGCTTTTTGATATTTTGACACTCCTCCCAACCTTTGCTTTTCACAGACCATGGCTAGCCGAATCCTCGGGTGCCCACCAGCAATCACATACCATGGAGGAGTGTCTATTTTTTTCACTTTTCAAAACTTTTGATATTATAGTGGTCTAACCAGCTCTTTGCAAAATTAGTGACAAGCAGATGAAGCATGCAAGTCGGTTACTTAATTAGTATGTAAGATAACAAACCCAACTACTACTTCCTCATGAGCTCGAAACAGTGGCACAAATTGAGAAGTGTTTGAAAGTTTTAAATATAGCACATGCAAATTTACTTGAATGGTTTGAAATGCCATACATAGGTATTTATGGTGGACTCTTTGGAATAACTTGATTTTCAGGGATTTGGAAGCATAAGCAATATTGCTTAGTACAAGTGGAGGCTAGCAATAGACAGGGAAGCGACAATTCTAGAGAGCGATAACCGTCATAATCATGCTTGCGAAAAAATAAAATTAACGGAGGCATAAAAGTGATAATAGAACTCTGAGGCAAAATAAATCATCAAGCCTTAATTGACTCTTTGTTTTCAGTCATATACATGTGTGAGCATGTGCCAAGTCGATACAAATGAATTTGTTCATAGGAGGATACCACAATGTCATACTCTTTAATGAACAAAACAATGCAAGCAAACATCCATAGAAACATGGCATCTACTATTAATAAATTGGAATTGATCATAAGAGAACGTAAACAACTAAGCATCCACCAATCGACATATATATTATGCGAACCATCTAAGCATGCTCACATGAATGAGATATGTACAAAAATGAAAAACAAATAGAGTTCATTACCAGCCTCTTACCCAACTCGAATTGTCATACATCGTCATTATTGCTCTTTCACTTGTGTGGCTTGAATAATATGAAATGAAAACCAATCACCACGGAGTAATGGATGGCATTGAGCTCTGAAACAAGCTATACAAAACCAAAAGAAACAACAAATGTTTTTGGGATTTTCGGATTTAGGAACTAAAAACGGAACAAAAACAGAACAGAACAGCCTGTGAAGACAAAAAAAAATCGAGGACCTTAACATGCTCAGATCAGAAAACTCAAAACTAATGAAAGTTGCGTTCTTATCTGAGGATCATGCACAAGAAAATTTCAGGTCATTTGGATTTTTCTACAGGAAGTTATGATTTAAACGGTGGACAGCAGAAATCTGTCCCTGCTCGAAACAACAAACAACAAAGCAAAATATTTTTGTGTTTTTTTATATTGAACTGAATTAAATACTAAGCATACTAATACTAGATACTAAAACAAACCAGCAAGAGAAATAACAAAAATCTTTTTGGTATTTTTGGGTTTTATAAAGCAAAGCAAAACATGAACAAATAAAAGAAAAAAAGAAAACTAAAACGAGACATGGATATACAAAGTACCGATGTAATGATATATAGGTGAGTGTGCTATCGGTATACCTCCCCCCAAGCTTAGTATTTTGGCCTAAGTGGGAACCAGCCCCATGGTGCCCAGTTCTGGGCTTCGTCGTGGTATGTCGAAGACCCTTCCCCATAATACGAGCTCGAAGATGCGCCGGCGTAGTGCGTGGTGTAGTCTTCCTCGGGTGTCTCCTCCACACCATGCTCCCTGTAGAAGCCTAGTGTGCTCAATCGCTCATCCAACTCCACCACCGAGTACGACCACGGCCTCCTGTCAATACTGAACAAACCGGGCTGCGGCAAAGGGATTTCCCTTTCACTATCGTTAGAAAACATTAGCTTAAATACAAGGTTATCCAGAGTGGATCCATTAGTGACAAATTGATGACCTTTCATTGTAGCAAGGTCGAGATAGCAAGGAGCAAGTAATGTATCATTAGGATCAATATGCAGCCCCAAATGTGCAACAATACGTGAGGCAATAATCCCTCCATAAATGGGCCCCTTAGCAGCTAAGCGGCGAGCAATCAAGGTACCAAGGTTAAATGGGAATTCACCCTTAAGTGCAGCAAGAAGAAATGCAAGGTGATAGTTAGAAATATTACTAGTGTTATCCCTACCAAGCACACTAGTGGCAATGTAGTAAGAAAAATACTTAATAGCTGGGAACTGAATGTTCCTTACCTTGCCACGTTGTGCGGAGCGGGTGTCATCATTTGTCACCTCCTGGTAGATTTGCGCCAAATCCTTCGGGTCCTTCTGAATCTTCTTTGATGTCCCCGTGTCCGCTGTACCTATCACGTCACAAAAAGTACGCAGAGGCAGGGTAACAGGCATATCATATATCTTAAAGGAAACAGAAGAGCCAAATATTTTGTTGTTGAGAGCAAAACTCTCAGCAAAAATCTTGGTAAGCCTGACATATTGGGGACTCTCATCCAACATGTAAGAAGTCAGTCCCACCCTTTCCACAAGGGTTTGGGAATCCTCAAGTAAACCTGCAGCACTAAGAAAGTCATTACATGGGCGGGATGCTGAGTTTGGGGAACCATCACCCCGCTCATCTCCAATGCTTGGTGCGAGGATTTCCTCGTTGTAGGACTGCCTAACGCGAGTAGCAGCTCTTGAGGGCCTTGCCCTCCTTGGTGTATTCCTCTCAAACATGTCTCCATAGGTATGGTTATGCATCTTCCTTTTCTGAAATTTTTAGCAAATATCATAAAAATTGATTCTTAGCCAACTAAATGAGGGGAAACCGCTATAGTGACTTGCTAGAGGCTTAAGCATGCATCAAAACTAGTTATACTAACTTAGAACATGCATTTAAACTCACTAAACATGACACCTACAGCAGCAAAATACTCAATATATAATCCATTAAACAAAATTCTACTTGGATAATCGGAGGAGGCACATACCGGAGAGTGAATACCCCAAATCTCAGCAACAAAGATGGGCTGAGCAAAGAGATCGAAAATCCGAGGAAAGAACAGGAAGAACACGAGATTTTTCGATTTGGCTGTGTTTGGTCGGGAGAGAGAAAGAGTGGGGAGTAAGATGACTAAGTGGAGGGCCCAGGTGGGTCCCCCTCATGTGCTGGTGCGGCCAGCTCCTTGCCGCGCCACCACCTGAGGTGGGGCCATGGTGGGTCCCCCTGGCCACCTCTTGGCATTTCCAGAACCTCCCCAGAAAAATAAAAATTTTGGTATAATTTTTTTTAATTTCTGAGATTTTTTTTTCATTTTCTGGTATTTTGCATTAATAATATTAATATTGAAAATTTGTTTTCTAACACCAAATGCAACTAAACTTTGCAAACTAAATGATATTACAGTAGGTAAAACAAAGAGGAGAAGAAAAATGTTGTTTAGTTCTTCCATGCACTTAAAACATGTTTGTTAGCAAGGTTGATCAAGTCTTACCACCAAACAAATTTTAGATGACATAAAAGGATTCAAACATTGTGAGACACTCATGTTACCTTATATGGTATTGATATGGATCCAATAACAAGAGTTTTAAATTCTTCTTTATAAGGGCAATCAATACTTCCCACTTTGATGGACCTCACATTAGTAATTGTATTAACTCCAGGCATTTTATTCATTTTCTTGGGGAAATAGACAGTATGTTCCTTGTCATTCACATTGAAAGTTACTTTTCCTTTATTGCAATCAATAACAGCCCCTGCAGTGTTTAGAAAAGGTCTCCCAAGAATAATAGACATATTATCATCTTCAGTCATTTCAATCACAACAAAGTCAGTCATGATTAAACAATTATTAGCCACTTGAATAGGAACGTCCTCACAAATGCCAACAGGAACAGCAGTAGATTTATCAGCCATTTGCAAAGATATATCAGTAGGTATCAATTTATCAAGGTAAAGTCTCTTGTAAAGGGAGAAAGGCATAACACTAACTCCTGCTCCCAAGTCACATAGAGCAGTTCTAACATAATTATTTTTGATAGAGCAAGGAATGGTTGGTATACCTGGATCGCCCAACTTCTCTAGAACCTTGCCATTAAAAGAGTAATTAGCAAGCATAGTAGATATTTCCTCATTAGGAATTTTCCTTTTGTTAGAAACAATATCTTTCATATATTTAGATAAAGGGGGCAACTTAATAGCATCAGTCAAAGTAATTTGCAAGAACAAAGGTTTCATCCAATCACAAAATTTATTATAGTGTTCTTCTTCTTTGGTTTTAAGTTTCCTAGCAGGAAAAGGCATTTGTTTTTGGACCCAAGGTTCTCTTTCACTACCATGTTTCTTAGCAATAAAATCTTCCTTAGTGTACTTTTTATTTTTAGTGTGTTTTTCAGGTTCCTCTTCTATTTCTTCCTTATCTGAATTATCATTCTTATCATTATCATTGGCATTATTATTATCATTGTTAAGTTCATTACCACTTTCAGTTTCAGAATCAGAAACAGATATACTATTAGGATTGTTAACAGGTTCAGAGGGTTCTACAACAGTTTTATGTTTCTTCTTCTTTTTCTTAGAAGGAGCACTAGGTTCATTAACTTGTTGAGAGTCTTGTTCAATTCTTTTAGCATGTCCCTCAGGATATAAAGGATCTTGAGTAGATTTACCACCTCTAGTTGTTACTTCACAAACATGTTTTTCTTTATCTATAGAGGCATTCATTAACATTTCTTTTTGCACTTTAGAAAGTTGATCAATTTGAGTTTGAACCATATGAAAGTGTTTAATAAGTATTTTAACATCATTGGAGGTTCTATCAACAATATCATGCAAGTTACTAATAGCGCGAGAGTTTTCTATTAAATGATTCTCAATTCTCTTATTAAAATTACCCTGCTTAGCAATAAAAGTATCAAATTCATCTAAGCATTGATCAGGAGGTTTAGAGTAAGGAATATCTCTATCATCAAACCTTTGGAGAGAGTGTACCTCAATTACGGGTGAAGGAGGAGTACATAATTCTTCTATAGGAGGTAAATTCTTCACATCTTCAGATTTAATACTCCTCTCTTTAAGAGACTTCTTAGCTTCCTTCCTCACTTCATCATTTAATTCAATCATACCCCTCTTCCTTGGTGTTGGTGCAGGTGTTGGAGTAGGTTCAGGAATATTCCAATCATCATAATTCTGGCTTATCTTAGCCATTAATTCCTCAGCTTCTTCTGGAGTTCGTTTCCTGAAAACACAACTAGCACAACTATCCAAATATGTCCTAGATGCATCGATTAGTCCACTGTAAAATATATCAAGAAGATCATTTTTCTCTAAATCATGGTTCGGCGGGCCTCTTATTAGAGAGCAAAACCGTGTCCAAGCATCAGGCAATTTCTCATCCTCTTCTCGATTAAAATTATAAATCTTTAACAAAGCATCGCGTTGAGCACTAGCAGGAAAATATTTCCGAAAGAAAGTATCAAGCAAACCAATAGGACTAGTAATGGAACAAGGAGACAAATTATTATACCAAGTTTTAGCTTCTCCTTTTAATGAGAAAGGAAATATTTTAGTGACAAAGTAAGTGCGCATCTTTATGTCCTCAGAAAATATACCACTCAAATTAGAGAGTTCATTCATGTGTTCTACAACACTTTCATTTTCAGTTCCACAAAAAGGTTCTCTTTCAACAATAGCTATGTGAGCCAAATCAATAGAGAAATCATAATCTTTATCTTTAATGTTTATGGGAGATGTAGCAAATTTAGCATCAGGAGATAATTTATATCTAACAGTATGTTTTTCAAGAAGGCTTTTCATAGCAGTAGCATCTTTAGTAGCATTAATCTCATCAACAAAATCATAATCAAGTTCCACATAAGTTTCATCAGGATCATCAGGAAAATACTCTCTAGTCTCAGGTGAACTAGCAGAAGTATTAGAATTTTCAGCATTTTCAGTTTGTTTAGATTTATCAATTATAGCATCTAGAAAAGGTACTAAGGAACCATTTTCATCAAGCAGTGTAGAAGCATCATCATAATTTTCAGAAGCATTTTCAGATTCAGCAGAAGTAATAGTACGAGTAGCATGCAGCGGTGAAATAAGCTTACTCATCACAGTCAGAGAATCAAGTGCAGCAGCGGAACTCAGAGTTGTACCTTTTCTTGTAGTGGATGGTAGTATGGGAAACTTCTTATCACCAGGTTTTCCCATGATGAATGAATTCCAGAAAGCAATATCAATCTCAGGTGAATTTATAAATAAAGCTATGCTCCCCGGCAACGGTGCCAGAAAATAGTCTTGATGACCCACAAGTATAGGGGATCACAACAGTCTTCGAGGGAAGTAAAACCCAAATTTATTGATTCGACACAAGGGGAGCCAAAGAATATTTATAAGCCTTAACAAATGAATTGTCAGTTCAGCTGCACCTGTGAATAGACTTGCTCGAGACAGATTATCAGTAGCAACAGTTTTATAGTAGTGACAGTAGTGAAATAACAGCGACAGTGAAATAAAGACGGCAGCAGTGATTATAGTAGATAGCAGGATTAAAATACTGTAGGCATAGGGACGGATGTACGGGCGTTGCATGGATAAGATAATTCATGTAATATCAGGACATAGGCATTTGCAGATAAATAAGATAAAGCATGCAAGTATTTATTAACCATAGGCATGTGTTCCAATTTAGTTGTGCGTGCTCGCAATGAGAAACTTGCACATCATCTTTTGTCCTACCAGCCCGTTTGCAGCGGGGCCTCAAGGGAATCTACTGGTAATTAAGGTACTCCTTTTAATAAAGTACCGGAGCAAAGCATTAACACTACGTGAACACACGTGATCCTCACATCACAGCCTTTCCCCGAGGCTATCCCAATTATTGTCACTTTGGGACCTAGGGTTCCGGACAATGACATGTGTAATACAACTTGCAGATATGATCCAAAACAATAATTATATTCATGATACAATAACATGTTCAGATCTGAAATGATGGCACTCGGGCCCTAGTATCAAGCATTAAGCATAACAAGTTGCAACAATGACGTAAAACACCGATAACGGATACTAGGCACCATGCCCTAATGATATTACAGCTATTACATGAACGATCTCATCCAATCCCTACCATCCCCTCAAACCTACAGCGGGGAATTACTCACACATGGATGGGGGGGGGGGGGGGGGTGATGATGGTTGATGGAGGGGCGTTGGTGATGACGATGGCGATGATCCCCTTCGATTCCCCGTCCCGGCGGAGTGCCGGAACAGAGACTTCTGGTCCCCGAATTGAGTTTCGAGGTGGCGGCGGCGCTCGGGTCTGTTTTCTGGAAAAGTGTCTAACGCCGTCGCGGTTTTAGGTCAGAGGGGGGTTATATCCGCAAGGGGAGCCCGAGGGGGAGTAGGACTCGCCCCCCTCATGTGTTGGCGCGGCCAGCCCCTTGCCGCGCCACCACCTGAGGTGGTGGCCCCTTGGCCCCCCTCTGTCAGGGCTTCTGGCTCCGTGAGTCTTCGGGCAAAATAAGGACTTTTGCATTATTCCTGGTGTTTTTCCATAAAGTCGAATTTCTGCATAAAAATAAGACACCAGGGTAATTCTGCTGAAAACAGCGTTAGTCCGTGTTAGTTGCATTCAAAACACACAAGTTAGAGGCAAAACAATAGCAAAAGTGTTCGGGAAAGTAGATACGTTTTGGACGTATCAAGCGGCGATGAAGATGCTCGAGACGCGAACAAGCCCTTCTCGGAGTTGTCCCAGGAGTTGGAGGAGGCCACGAAAAATCCTACTGGTGGTGGCTGCGAGCATGAGGAGCATACCACCACCACTGATGGAGATGGTAGTGGCGGCCATGAGGACGCCGATACCACCACCGATGGCGGCGAGGACCACAGGGCCGATGGTAGCAACCCGCCCGCGCAGAAGAAAAAGAAGCCAAGGAGGGATCGGACACCGCAAGCACTCGGCAACGTCACATACGCCTTCACTGAGGTCTCACCAAGTGGCCTCCCATTGCAGCCCGAGAGACTTTACAAAGGATACGCCATGCAACTAGGGTGCATCCTCCGGGAAACCGTGTCGATCAACACGAAGGACCTCAGAAGCACGCAGAATGAGGCTGTGGTCAAGACCCTCATCAAGAAGCTTCACCAACGATACACGTTCCCGCAGCCGTTCAACAAAAAAGTGGACAGTTTAGCCATCACGAAGATGAGCACCGCCTTGAGCAGCTGGAAATGCAGGGTGAGGAGGAAGATTGAAAAGGGTGAAAGCTGGGAAGAGATAAAAGCCAAAGACCTGATGCTCGACAAAGAAGACTTCGACGCATTCAAGTTGTCCTTGTCTACTGAGGAGTCTATAAAATGGACTGAGTGGGGGAAGAAAATGCGGGACCTGAACCTAGGTGACCACCGTTTGGGAAGCGGTGGCTACCGAGGAAAACAACCCATTTGGGACAAGGAGGATGCCGAGGTTGCTCGTCTGGGAAAAGAGAACCCGTGGCACAAAATCGCGGACGAGCAGGTCCGGAACTTTGTCCGATCCCACTACTATCTGGTCAAAGAGACGGGGGAATTCGTTACGGACGATGACGATGTGAAGAAATTTGAGAAAGTGCTGGTAAGGAATTTAATTTACCGCGTAGCCATATTTTTCTACATGCATGGGTTCACCTTAATTTGCATTGTCTGCAGGAGGACGAGTTGAAGGCTGCCGCTGAGGCCGGCCCGTCGTCCCAGGATTCGACGGAGCCCTGGGACACTACTTTCAACAGGGCGATGAACGTTTACAAGGCTAAGGACAAGACCGCGGCGCCGACGTCAGCTGGCCGTGTGTCCGGCTTTGGTACGAGCATGAAGTTCCTCCAGTACTACAGCACAGACGGCGGCCAGACGAGAAGGCAGAGGAGGAAGCCGACTAGGGATAGCGCCGAGGTTCTGGAGCTAAGGAAGAAGGTGGAGACACTAGAGCAGGAGAAAGTGGACTCCAGCACGGTGAACCAGTTGGTGAAGGAGAGGATCGACGAGCTCTTCCCCCCTGGGTTGATGGAGGGGTTAGCTGCTTGGAATGCGGCAGGTCGACAGGGGCCGATACACGTGCCCAGCTACGCCGGCAGCACCTCCAGCCATATAGCGACCCCTCCGGACCAGATGGTGACCCCGCCGGCCAACACCGGTGCCGAGCCGCCGCTCCATACTGTGCCACAGGCGCCCCCTACCGAGGCACAGGAGCCCCCCATGCAACCTCCGGCGCCAGAGAATGAGGCGCCGGCCGCCGGCACCGGCGCCATTGTATCAACATTAGAGGAGCTCAACGCAATCGACAAGGTAACTAACTAGTTAGTCCACGACATCTTCTATAATTAACTATGCCTTTGATGACTGCCATCTCATGATGCCCAACATGCATGTGTTGACTCTCAGGACACGCCTTGCATACTCCTGCATACGGTGCGGGCCGGCGGCGAGTTGGTGGATGTTGCTAAGGGCACGATCATACAACCAAAGAGTAGCCTAATGCACAACCAACGCATGAACGAGGCCGTGCTGAGAATCAAGTTGGATGAGGTATTGCCTCAGTTTCAACACATCGATCCCCCAATGCAACCTGCGGGAACAGAGGATGAGCACATGGTCCTTGGAGCCTGCGTCATGTGGCTCTTGGAATGGCCGAAGAGCCAAATTCGTCTTGGGGGGGTTAGACGCACCTCCGGCGCCACCTCGAAGCCGCCACAAAAGGTTAGGCCCTCTATCGTTCGGCCCTCGTCGAGGCCGCCACATATACCTGTTGTGAACGAGCCGGCGCCACAAGCACCCGTTGCCAGCACCCGGAAGGAAGCGCCGGTCGTCGCCACCACAAGCCGGCACCAAATACTGTTGGGAGTGTCTGCACCGCAACAAGCCAAAGACAAAGCCATTGCGCCTCAACTTCAAGTCATCGACGATGATCATGATGATGATACTAATGGCGATGACGTCGATGGCTTCCTCAACACTGGCGCCTTGGATGGTTCGTACATGCCTCCTTTGGATGACGAACACTTCCGCGGCCCCCGCAGTATGCCTATTCGTCCCATTTCATGCTCGCAGCGCCTGAACTTCCATGGTTTATCTCAAGACACGCCTCCGGAGGCCGGCGATCAAGCTGAACAGGCAAACATTTTCAGCCCTGGCACACTGCATAAGTCGATTCACGATGTGCAATCCCCAGAGGTGAAGAAGAACCACAGGAAGAGAAGTAAGCCAGGTGCCTCTGCGAGCCAGCCAGCTCCTAGGACTGTCCGGGATGAACAAATGGTTCCACCACGTCGTGATGGCTTGACCCGAATGCATGAAGCTGGTAAACCGATACTGCCTCCGAAGCTACTCTGCGTCGCACAAGGATCCATGAAAGCTTTGCATGATGCTATCTTGACGCTAGAGGGCATCCTTCTTAAAGACGAGGACCCAAATTACCCGCTGTTCACGTGCAAGGTGCTAAACGGCGTGAACTTCGTCAATGAAGCCCCTGCGGATGTAATCTTTATAGCCTTCGAGGACGTCTTCAACTTGTTTCACTCTAGACGGCTGGACTATAACTTGGTCCGTCTATACGCGCTCAATCTGGCGTTGAAGATCAAGAGAGAGACAAACCCGTCACTACTACCGATCCGACCTTTTGTGACGACACACCTGTTGACGACATCGAATTTGTCACTGATTATCCATAATAGGTGACGGATTTTTCATCTTCGTCACGCATTAGTGTTAATGCATGACGACCAACTTTCGTGTCACTAAATTTGTAACGGGTTACTAATGGTGACGGATTTAGGGCGTCACTCTGGTTGTCACCGATTTTTTGAGACCGAATTGTTAGATAATTAAGTAAAATGGGAAAAAAATAATCGTTACATATGTTTTGAACCCGCGACCTTGTGAACAAAATAAAGACGTGCTACCGATTTGTCAAGGTAATGTTACTGATACGTTTTACGCGGTGCTGGTATTTATTAGGTTGTACTGAATTAAAGACTAGTGTGCATTTGCTGTTTCACTGTTTCAGGCGACAATATAAGTTAGTTTGCATTCCAAAACTTCAACACATGACAAAAAATGTGCCTCCACTTAATATTCCAAACATTGTTATGTTACTAGAATTATCAAAGGTTCCACATTAGCATCATAATAGAACAGCAGATGGAATAACTGGTTCACATTACCATTACAAAAGTTTCCACTCATCCTACCGATATAGCGAATCAGTGAGGATTCAGAAGATAGTACATAGAAGGTTTACATCATGTAATTGCACAGAAACAGGCTTCGGCATCAGTTCAGGGCAACAACACTACACATAGTCTAGATACATTGCTTAGAGCATCTCTAACAGAACCCTCAAATAGCCTGAAAACCGTAAAAGTCCGGCGACTTCACGGGCCGAGGCCTTTTTTGCGCCATAGCAGAGCCCTCAAACGCAAAACGGCCCGTAAACTGGATACGGGCGCCCGCCGCCACCATCTTCTCCGACGAGAAATCCACTGGTGCCGGAGTCCGCCGCACCCGCATGATGGGCCCCAAGCGCGAGCCCTCGACCCCGCCGCACCGCCGAGACCCTTTCGATGGGGACTTCTCCGACAAGCGCCGCGCGCAAGCGGTGACGAGCGATGGCGCTCGGAAGCGGGCGGCGCGCGCCTTCAGCAACTGTGGCCAACGGATCCCGCCGGCCTACTTCCGGCGCGAGGTCGAGGAGTTCGACCGCCTCCGCGCCGAGAGCGAGGCCCGCCGCCGCCGCGCGCGCGCGGACGGTGAAGGAAGCTCAAGCGGCAGCGCGAGCACCTCCACCGAGCTAGTGGCGCTGCCTCCGGCGGAGGAGTACGACGACGCCGCGTTCGGGTCCTCAGTGGCGGCGGAGGACTTCGTGCCCGACGAGGCACTTGAGTTCATCACGGCTCAAGTGCTTCTCCGGTCAGCGCTGGAGGCGGAGGAGAAGAAGGCGCATGCAGCCCGTGAGGAGGAGATCGACAACATACTCCTACACCAGGGGCTCGAGGCAGACGCCCTGGCTGCCGAGAAGAAGGCGTGCTGGGCGGCCTACGCGAGGGAGGTCGTCGACCTCGTCTCCGACGAGGAGTGAGCCGCATCAGCGCCGCCTCGACATCATCGCCGCCGCACCTGGGCTCCGGTGAGCCGAGTTTTGGTAGTACGGTAGACTCCGGCAATGATTTAGCAGTAGTTTTAGCTTTTGGATCCGTCTAGATTAATGTAAATCGGGGATGAACTCGTAATCGAACGCATCGGTGAAGAACGGAAAATTTGTTCCCGCCAAATCTATGAATATGCAGTTCGGTTTAAGGGTTCTGCTATGCGCGGCGACCAGCTCGACGCAGATTTGTCAAAAAACACGAACTTTTTTGAGGTTCGCAGTATAAGGGCTCTACTGAATTTAGGCCTAGTGTGCATTTGCTACTGTTTCAGGCGACAATTTAAGTTAGTTTGCATTCCAAAACATCAACACATGACAACATGATCATTAAAATTGGCAAATTCAACAACCTACTGGACAAATGAAATACTTCGAAGTAAAGGAACATATGTACAATATTAAGACAATTGAGTGTACCAGGGATACTTGAAAGAAATCCTCATTGGTCATCCTGTGTACAAAGAACTGAAGGTCCAGAACATGGTAGAACTCATCGTCAGAGACCACGTGAACTCTTTTATACATCTCACATAGTAATTCAGCCATGTTGTCCATCCTTACGAGGGAAATGTCTGAGAAAATGGTCTTGTGAAGAGTTCCTCTAATGCTTGGTGGAACTTCAAACAGAGGGTAATCTAGAAAGGGGTATAAATATGAATTTGGTGTGAAGGGTTAAAAATGTAGAATATCTTATTCATGTACAAAATGAAAGAATATTTTTTGTACCATGTATGTGCACATGAGGTTTCAGTTACTAATTCGCATCTGAGACTGTGATAAAAACCTGAGCCAAGTTCCTGTCAGGTTCATCATCCTCAAATTGCAAATCATCATCAAATAGTTCAATACGTAAGATCGACAAATCGATTGGATCACTACAACAAATATAACGACGGATTATACGCAAAATAATAATAATGACGGATTAGTATATTACCGTCTTTTCACCACAATCGACGTCTAGGGTAAGAATGAAAAATGATTTCTTCATATTGTTGCCATCGCACAAGCCCTTATCGTCAAAGCAGTAACCACACTACGAACTCATAAGAAAAATATCAGTACCCAAGATACGACGTCTGATAATAATGAAATGAGATTGGTGTATAATTTGTTACCCAATTGTTGCTCGTAGCCATCGATGAACTCTCGTCGCACCGCGAGTTGGGAAGATCTGTTCAGAGAAGTACCGGGGTCAGTGAGAAGACATAGGCGAGAGGTGGACGAGATAGTTGAAGGAAGACGTCGGGTACAAGATGCAACGACGATGACTATGCAGGACCCAAGAGCGGCGGTGATTTTTTGGTTGTTGGAGACTGAGATCTTGGAGGGAGGAGAGGTTAGGGTTTAAATAGAAACCAGAAATCCCGCCACTACCCTGATCATGAATGATTCGATCGGAACCATTCCCTCCTTTTCCTTGAATATGTATATGTACCTTTTATTTTTCCCTCCAAATATTTGTTCCCTCCTTTCCGTCAATTTTTTTCGTTCCCTCCATTTTTTTGACCAAACCAATCTACTCTCGCTACCCCCGTTCCCCTTAAAATAGTAACCATAATCTCGCCAGGATGAGCGCCCGGGATCGGAACTTTCCTAGTCTTGAATGCTTCGATCGCAGACTGTAGATTTACATATTTATGATGACAATTATATGTGTGTCAATCAATTTCTTGCAAGAAAATGTCCAGAAAATTAATTTAATGCATAAAAAGTGCCAAATTTCATATAAAAACATTTTGAACTCGTATGAACCATGTAGCAACTCATGTTCCCATGCCAGGATGCACTAGTGTACCGAATTTCAACTCATTATTATGAACTTTGACATGTATATGGTGTTCTTCCAAGGCAGTTGGGCTTGAAGCTCTTAAATCTTCTTTGTCGAATATGCTATGTTTGAAGTGTTGTGTTATGATCTTTTCATTTTCTAATTTACTTTTTTATACTCAGAATCCAGAGGACCTAAGGGTACTACCTGAGATTTGTTTTCATTTTTTTGAACTTTCTACATTTAAATTGAATTTTTCCAAAACAGGGTAAAATTTGCACGCATGGTGATTCACGTGCAGGTGTCGAATATTCGATAAATTTCGAGTACTTTATGATACAATCACTACTTGGGAACCCCGAAATTAATTTTTCAAATTAATTAAAGCAAACTATGACATACTTGTAGTTCAAATTTGACCTACTTTTCGTAAATCGACTAAACTTCATTTAAATGAGCAAAACTATATAGCAATCGACAAAATTCAAAGTACTTCGGTATTACACATAACATATGTCCCTAATTACATGGAAATTGTGTTCATGCTATTTTGCACCTTATTTTTGGTACTTCGTTCACAAAAAAACTCAAATTAGACGTCTACAAATTCAAAAATAAAATTAAAAGATTTTTTTAAAATGAGTCGTTCACTTATGTTCCCATGCCAGGATGCACCAGTGTACCAAATTTCAGCTCATTATAATGAACTTTGACATGGATATGGTGTTCTTTCAAGGCAGTTGGGCTTGAAGCTCTTAAATCTTCTTTGTCGAATGTGCTATGTTTGAAGTGTTGTATTATGATTTTGTCATTTTCTAATTTACTTTTTTATACTCGGAATCCAGAGGACATAAGGGTACTACCGGAGAATTGTTTTCATTTTTTTGAACTTTCTACATTTAATTTGAATTTTTTCAAAACAGGGTAAAATTTGCACGCATGGTGATTCACGTGCAGGTGTCGAATCTTCGATAAATTTCGAGGAATTTATGGTACAATCACTACTTGGGAACCCCGAAATTATTTTTTCAAATTAATTAAAGCAAACTATGACATACTTATAGTTCAAATTTGACCTACTTTTCGTAAATCGACTAAAGTTTATTTAAATGAGCAAAACTAGATAGCAATCGACAAAATTCAAAGTACTTCGGTATTACACATAACATATGTCCCTAATTCCGTGGAAATTGTGTTCATGCTATTTTGCACCTTATTTTTGGTACTTGGTTCACAAAAAAACTCAAATTAGACGCTTACAAATTCAAAAATAAAATTAAAAAAATATTTTTAAAAAAATGAGTCGTTCACTTATGTTCCCAGGCCAGGATGCACCAGTGTACCAAATTTCAGCTCATTATAATGAACCTTGACATGGATATGGTGTTCTTCCAAGGCAGTTGGGCTTGAAGCTCTTAAATTTTCTTAATCGAATGTGCTATGTTTGAAGTGTTGTGTTATGATCTTGTCATTTTCTAATTTACTTTTTTATACTCAGAATCCAGAGGACCTAAGGGTACTAACTGAGAATTGTTTTCATTTTTTTGAACTTTCTACATTTAAATTGAATTTTTTCAAAACAGGGTAAAATTTGCACGCATGGTGATTCACGTGCAGGTGTCGAATTTACCAGTTTAAAATTACTATTATATGTAATTTACCACTTTTCATGCATTAATTTCATTTTCGCCTTTTTCAAAATTATTGATACAAGTACACATGTTATAAAATTGTGAATATGCAAGCACACCTAGTATGCGTGCATGAACACTCACAAAAAATCTCTACTCAATTTACAAGCACACCTAATTTAGATGGGAAAATTTTATTTCGTTTGTATAAAAAACAGTACGTTCCCTCCCTTATGGTTTAAATTTTTTGTTCCCTCCTTTATTTAAAATTTCCCCGTTCCCCCCTTTTTTTCGTCCGAAAAGAAAACGTCCCGCGCACGCGCACCCAGCCGGCCAGCCCCCCCTTAATACGCCCCTCGTATCGCCAGAACCCACGATCTCGTACCACAACTTCCATTCCTATCATCCTCCCTCTCCTCTCGAAGATCTAATCTCGCGTACCTCATCCTCTTGATCACCCTAGATCCGACTGCCCCGGCAGTGGAAAATATTGGGCCGCAACAATATGATCGACCTGACGACCGACGTGAACAGCAGCGATCTGGAGGAAAACCCCGGCATGAAGATGCAGGAGAACACCGACAGCCCTGGTAAAGATTAAATTTCTTGTAGTAGGGGTTATTCATTCAACATCTCTCCCTCTCATCTTCTATTCCATATAGATCTATGCATATTTGTGATATTTTGTTGACTCTGGTAAACAGCATGAGTTAACCAGTTATATTTGCACGATCATATCTGCTACCAATCGTTGTTATTGCACGCTCTTATTACGTATCAAGTCATCACAATTGTTAAAAAAGTCAATATTTTCACCGTCGTATAGGTAATAGTCAAGTACTGTAGGGTTCCATGGATTATAGTTGGTTCAGATGGGTAGACAAACTTTCATGTTCGAAATCCGTCCAAGTTGATGTCAAATTATTTTCTGTAAGTCTGTTAAAAATGCCACGTTTATTCAGACTAATACTGAACCTAAATGCTATACTGAAACAGACAGCGACAACAGCTAGACGAGCTACAGTAAAAGTGTCGTTCTGAAACTGAAACTTTGTCTGTCAGGTTTATTGTTATGCACGGACCTCGTTCTATTGGATTTTATGCTACGATAGTTGTGTCGGTTCAAAAACATAGACATATGAATTGATTGTTGTCATGTTTTAATCTATATGCTATCAATAAGTGTATATGCATATAAAATTATTAACTTCCTTTTATTTCAAGTAATGAAGACAGATCATATGTTGGATATGAAAAAATTAGGAAGCTAGCGATGGAAGAGAATGCTTCTCGTATGTCTGCACTACGGAAGAAGCGAGCTCAAGGAAATGGTGAAGAAATGGAAGATTTTGACTCCATAGCAAGAAAATTTGTCTACGGTGATTCAAGCACGCGAAAGAAGAAGGGTCCTGGACCGCACTGGATGTACAAAGATTCAGTATGTTTCGTGCGACACCATGATTTTATAACTCATGTTTCTTCAGTTATAGCTTGTGCATTCATATGTTTTTACTTCATGGCTTACTAGGCAATCAACGGGATGAGTAAAACTCACCAGATAGGTGAGACAAGTCGCTCTTCAAGCAAGGATGCCTGCGAGGTATATGCAGTATGTACTTATCAGTAAAATTCAGTTGTACCTAATTATTTCACTTGTAACTTGTGCACTAATATATTTTAACTTTATGGTAAACTATGCAATTCAGGGACTGCTCGACGAATTGAACCAATTAGGTGCGACAAATACCTTCATAAGGTCCATCTATGTTGGCGACGTATCTGCAGTAAGTGGCTAACCCTTTGAAAACCTTACCTCTTCACTATTTTTTTCATATACTCTTCTTATTTACCTCTTTCGCAACCCTTTTAGGTTTCTCCTGTCTTCATGATTACTGAGACGCGCGAATCAACTCCCATTGAAGTTTTTAAAATAACCAAAACAAACAATGCTGGTATCATGAGCAAGGATGCACAAGCTGCTTATGTAAGTAAAATGTTTACATTTTCTTGTAGAATTATTACGTATTGTTTCTTGCACATGACAAATAAATACTCATATCCTATGGCAGGATGAAATGATCCTTGCAAAAATGGGTCCACACATGAAAGATGAGCCTCCCCGAACTGATCAGCAGATTTGTGAAGATGTCCTCAAGAAACGCAGAATGAAAGGCATTTTCCTGTCAGACTTGGGGACTACATCTAGCATGACATCTGCAAGCATCACAGAGTTTGAAGGAATAGTAGAAGATCATGAGCAAAAGTCCTTACCAACATCTCCAAGGTACCAGCAACTGCAGGAAAGAATAGAGGCCGTGGAAGAAAGAACTGAAGCGCTGAAAATGAAGGAGACAGAATATGAAGCTCTGCACAAGTCCTATGATGACATGACTTATGAAATACAATCGAGGCAGCAAGAGATGGATGCGCTTCTTGGTTTTCTCCTCAAAAAGCATTGCAATAACACTAGGTGACCAAATAAGCAGCAGTCCTTGCCAGCCAGTAGTGTTTTCTTCCTGAACACTTGATTTCTTCCATATTTTTGCCTACGTTCTTTCATTTTCGTGTGGTATTGTAACAGTTGGTGTCAATCATACATTAAGCTTTTTGTGTGCCTGTATTATAAGTGCAATAATGTTTTTTCGGTTCATTTTCAAATCGTTCATTTGAATTCTTTTTATTCACAAATTGCCTCAAAAATTGCAAATCTTAAAAAATTTCCATTGGCCAACAATCGTCGGGAACTGGTTGGTCCCGCAAAAAAAATCCGGTGGGTCCCACAAAAAACTCAGGTGGGTCCCGCCAAAAATCCGGTGGGTCCCACATGTCAGCAAACCGGTGGGTCCAGCATGTCAGAAATCCGGTGGGTCCCACATGTCAGCAAACCGGTGGGTCCCGCATGTCAGAAATCCGATGGGTCCCACATGTCAGAAATCCGGTGGGTACCACATGTCAGCAAACCGGTGGGTCCCACATGCCAGCAAACCGGTGGGTCCACATGTCAGCATTTCGTGTACCCTTTTGACATCATGCCACGTCAGCAAAGATCGGACCCACATGTCAGCGTACACGTCAACAGACACGTCGATTGCCACCTAAACAGCCACTTGGCAGCATCCACATCAGCATCCACGTCAACAGCCACGTAAACGACCACATCATCTTCATTGACCGACAGGTCAGCAGCTTTGACCGGTCTAAAACAGGTGACGAACCAATCAATGACATAATTTTTGTCACGCATTCCGTTCATCGGTGACAAATTTACGAATTAACGGTGACTAATAATGTTGTCATGCATTCCATCAATGCGTGACGCGAAAAAACGCGTCACCGATTATCCATAATGCGTGACGCGATTTTGTCGTGGCGTCACTATTTAGTAATCTGTGACGCGGATTTTGTGACGGGCCTAGTGACGCCCTAATATCGTCACGAAGGGGTAATCCGTGACAATTTTCGTTAATACGTGACAAAATGACCGCGTCACAAAAACCCAGTTCGGTTGTAGTGCGTACGTCGCGGTAGCGGATCCCTACTACATGTGTGACAGCCAGCTGGTTGAAGGATCAGGGAGACGGATCATGGCGAGGGAGTACCTCCAAAGCTTCATGCTGAAAAACCTGAGAAAGAACAGCCATCTTGTGCCTTTCTTTTGCAAGTAAGTAAACATCCGCTCGTCGATGTCATAACTTATGTTTCCCATAGAGTCGTTCCATTGCTTATCATGAATTTCCTACATTCCGTTTGAATTGAGTTAAGCAGGGACAAGTACGCAGTACTCATCGCCGTAAACCCGAGGTGGTCGATTGCCACTTATTTCGACTCGGGGAGTTCGGTTATAAAGAAAGACTACACCCGAATAAAGGGTGTTCTCGATGAGGCTCTCGAGATCTACGCCCGTAATGGAGGCACCTTCGAAAAGAAGTGTGTAATCTTCAAAAAGGACAAGACACACAAGTTCAGGCATGTCACCGACTTCCCTTGCATCAAGGAGGACTCTGAGAGCGTGAAGGAGGCGTTCTACGTCATCCATAAACTTAAAGGGTATGTCGAGGAAGCAGATTCCATGAGGTTTCCACATAAGCTCCGGGAATGGGCCAAAAATTTGGGGGAAATCTCTGATGCTGATCTTAGAGAAGACTTCCATCGCACCCAGATGAAGTTATCACATATCATCCTCCAGGATGTCATGACAAAAGGGGGGGGGCCTCCACTACCCTAGAGGTAGGATGTATTACAAAACTGCGCCTAGCTAGCTGCTTGCCTCACTCGCAAGAAGTGTTTTCTTTATTGCACTTAGATGAATTATTCACACTCTATTTATGTTATTAACTGATACTTACCAATCCATCTCCAGGTTTGACTAAGAGGGAGATCGAAGAACGCCTAGCATTGCAGCAGGACACCAGGACGTGGACGACGAAGGAACTGTACAAACCGTTCCCGGCGCCGATGCAGAACTAGGCTACGTGATCGTGCTCTCCCGCTGATCTTGCTCACCATCATCGCCGATGTACTCTATTTGATAACTATATGTATGAAATGATGAACTTTTGTACTTCGAGCTCCATTTATATCATGACTTCTGTAAGATTCGGCATTTGTAACTATATGTGATGTGTCTAAGTAATGTGATGTGTCAAATATATCCTGTTTCTGTTATGTGTGTATAAATCCTGTAATATACCTGTATTTTCGTTAATATACCTGTATTTGTACAGCGGGCAGAAATAAAACGAAATTCCTGTAAATAATTATGTGGCGCATGGCAAAAAAATTCTTTGGCGCACCTATTTCTGTGGCGCACAGGACATGGATGCGTCATTGATAAATTTCTGTGGTGCACGGGAAAGGATGCGCCACAGAAATGTGGCACTTTCTGTGGCGCACCGAGGGGGTGCACCACAGAAATATAATTTAGTGGCGAGATTTCTGTGGCGCACCCCCCATTTCCCTGGGTGCGCCACAGAAAGCCTTTTCCATGCGTCACTAGTAGCCCTTTTTCCACTAGTGCCTACAAGGAGGCAACAGGTCAGCGAACAGTTCGATTTCCAGGGGTCTATGGCTAATCCACAGCCGGGCTTGCCGACGAGGTATGGTGAATTTGTTGCCGTAATTGGGAAATTCGTGATGAAGCTACGCATAACCGACTGCACAATGACCTCGTCGCACACGCATGGGCTATCAAAGCGAATCAGCCGGTTGAGTGAAATTGTGTTGTAATAGAACCTACTACTTTCAAACTTTATTAATGCATGCACGTACTTATTACATATATGGTGAACTACTCGTCGTCATCGGACTCAGCCTTAGGCGGCGGTGTCCCAGGCACGTCGTCCACCGGCACCGCTTCAGGAGTTCCCGGCTGCCACTCCGGTTCTGGGACCTGGGGAACGGCCGGTCCTGCATATGCCCCTGCCGCACGGGACAGCCACGGCGACCATGTTTCCCAGGGAGAGAAAGCAGGGCGTGCCGGGGATGGATTTTCAGGCTCGCCGTCCTCTTCCGCCGCGTCCTCTTCCTGCTGTTCTTTCGCGGCGACCATGGCATGCTGATTGTCGACCAGCACGGCCTCCCTCTCCTCCTCCTGATCGACCACCACGACCGCCTCCTTCTCCTCCTGATCGGGCAGCACCGGCTTCTTCTCAGGCGACGACATGGCGAGCGAG
Organism: Poa annua; assembly: GCA_026929855.1. NCBI lineage: Eukaryota > Viridiplantae > Streptophyta > Magnoliopsida > Poales > Poaceae > Poa > Poa annua. The sequence continues at coordinate 53,959,887 of CM049433.1, read as the reverse complement.
TTGTGGGCGGAAAGAATGAGATCGATGTGCGTCCGCGAGGATTGTTATATCAGTGCCAAGCGGTGCGAACGCAACCCGAAACTACACGGCGGTGGTTGCAATCCATACGAAGTGTCGTAATGCGGAGCGACGCGACGGTTGCCGGCGGTAGTTCGAGCGCCTGCAAGGTGTTCGACAGTTCGCTCTAAATTTGCTCGCGTTTGGGGGGTGGGCCTTCGGGGAGTGCCGCTGTAGGCGGCCTCTAAATGTTGACCGGACACATGTCCGGCACCCTCCAAAGGAGGCCCAATTGAGGGGTCCCGGACACACATTTAGAGTCCCCCGGTGGAGATCCTCTTAGGACGAAACAACTTCTTACCCCCAAACTTTTTAATACTAGTTGAATGCCCGTGCGTTGCTACGGGATAAAAGATAAAAATATATAGAGAAATAATTAACCAATTTTTTATTTTATGAATAAGTATGTGTAATATATAAGAATATGTAACACCAAATGTTGTCTCACCATTATGCACATTTTCTACAAGCATGTACCACATAAATTTTGTTTACTCTACTTACAAAGAGCAGGTTGATATTAAGAAAACTACTCTGGGACATCAAAGGCGCGGGAATCCTCTTACAAGAGTGCTACTTCCCCTACAACAGATCTTTGCCCACCTAGTTCTTGTTTTGGCTCCACTGATCAAAGAAAAAATATGCACATTAGATGGATGAAAAATACTTTGTAAATTTTGAAGAACAATACACACAAAATATAATGATAGTGCCAATTTTATTTATTTTTAAAAATCATGATATACCAAATATTTTAAGCACAAGAATTATCATGGAATTCCACAACGATGTTTACATTAAATGTTATTGAAAGTTCCAAGCAGTACAAACATTGTGCATATATATCTGTCATAGTTTATTCGGAGTGACTATGAAATATCAGGTGTGGTAAGCATCAAGGATAGCTAGTTCATACCAAGGAGCGGTAAGCATCAAGGATCGGTAAGCATCAAGGATAGCATTTAGCAGAGCTAGGGCTATAGTTATTTCTTATCATTCAAGTAGTATATGCACAGGGAAAAGTAAATAACTTGAGGGATCACTATGTACTGATAATAGAACAAGAGTTGTGTTGGCCGCCTGATTTAATTTGGTGTCTCCATGTGTGCTTAGCGTGCGCTTTAGTCAGAAAGAATCTGCCAACAATTCTGAGTATAGACCCTGAGGTGTGCGGAGTAATCGGGTACCTAGACCAAGGATGTTGGCCATAATCTTCGTACAACATTTGATACCCTCAGGATCATCCCAATTGTCATGAAGAGCATTTTTCTCAATGTACAAGCACTCTCCCTGTCCTGCAGAACAAAATTGTCTGAATTGATACAAAGTAGAAGGCCATGTTAACTTGACACTGGGATAGGATATTTCATCTTCAAAAAGGAAGGCCATGTTAATTTGACACTGGGATAGTATATTTCATCATCAAAGTTTAACCATATGTCATGCTGTAACACTCGTGCAAAAAAAAAATTCAGGAATATTAGAATGTGGATCAACCTTCTCCCATGATTTCTAATCAGAATACTAAAGTATATATTTCTTTAACATTTGTGTACATATTATAAAAGGAATATGATAACATACCCGTTTTGAAATCCTGCAGGTGATTCTGCACGGGAAGAAACGTCATTGTGTGCAGAAGACTTGCCGACAGTGAAATCCGCTTCACCAACAAATGCGTCTGAAGAATCCAACTTATTTTCAGCTTCATCATTTTCTATAGAATTGCTATCATTATCATCCTTCGCGTCCACGGTCTTATTTCCATCTGTTGCTCTTACGTCTATGCAATCAACAGTAAATTTGACAAATGCAAGTTAAACTGGACATAATCTAGTACAGGTATGATAGCTCATGAATAAGACAACAAAAAATTAGCTAATCAAGTTACCTTCACCATTGCTTCTAGGTAAAGATTCCAGTTCCTGCTTCTGCATTTGTTGCTGCATGTACTTTGCCATAATAGCTTCTTTCCTCCTCCTAACTTCCTCAAATTTTTCAGGATCATCTTTTTCCTGCATGCTAACTGTTGCTCAATTTTCTCTTGGTACTCTTCTCCATCTTCTTCCCTAATACCATGAGAAGTATAACTATACAAAGATAAAAACAACAAAAAAGTGGTGAATAGCAGATCATGAAACAGAGAAGCCTTACTTGAGAGAGTTTTCCTTCGTTTCTCTTGGATTGTATATACATGACTCCCTGATTTTCCTGTGAATAATTTGACAAAAGGTGAACCGTTTCATTCCAGGATAAACTCCCGCGGAGTTCTGTTCCTGTTGTTTAGGATTCAGAGAAAGGAAAATATGGACGTACTACGGTATGTCATGTAAAATATAATATGCATGTCTCCAGTGCTACATTACTCAGAAAATTAATTCACAACGATCAGTACGGAAAAATACTATACAGTGGACCATTCCTTGTCCATGATTGACTAAAAAAACGAACTTAGCATGCTTCAGAGAGACTAACATACACAGGCTAGAAATCTCAAGATTTTTTATAAGATTAAGTGGACATAGAGAAATTAGGTAGAAAGTAAAGCTAAATTCGTTAATAGAAGGCCTAGCTCTAATCTCTCCCAGTTGTTCTGATTTCCTTCAGGCAACATATGTTGATTAATCTTTTGTTCTGAGGCCTTCGCTTTTGGGAGATGAGCGATGATGCATCAGTTCCGGCGAAGACAGCCAAATCAGTAGCTGAAACAAATTCGGACTTAATTTGTCATGTAGCCATGCAAGGCCAGGAGGAGAGATCTGTGAGCCTTAACTACGTGTATAAATTTAGGAGATCACAGCCGCAACACGCCTTCTAACACTGGAGCCGATCCAGCGCTCGCCATAGCTAGTCCGAGAGTGTAGATGAGGAGGGCATTAGACACACATGCATGGGATAAGAGATTGTAGAGTAACCCGTGTGCAACTGCATGGGCTAGTCATTTATAAGATACAAATGAAACTAATACTGAACAAATAGAATATGCATCTTTGGAGTATGTAAATTTTATTGTTGCTGTTTTCTGCGTCCAGTCCCACAATTGTATATATATGTACACAAAAGAGCAAAAGAAAAGGCATACATAGGAAAGTTGGTATTTGAGTAACTACTACTTGCAACTATCATGGTGATAAAGTACGTTGTCAATGAATTCTCAGTTATACCTTCGGTACATAGTGAACATCCCCATGCAATAACAGTACATACAGCAAGACTGAAAATAAGACAAAGCAAGGGTAAAATTTCTTGAAATATAAATCTTAGTATCATTTTTTTTATGGAATACCCTTGGTAATATGGTATCCTAACATTTTTAGAATACACTCCCACATCCGTCACTAATTCCAAAGATTATATCGAAATCTAGGTGAATGTAAACATGGGAAAAGGGAAAGCCATAAAACCTGAATTCGCCTAGTGCCAAACAACAGATCCCGAAAATAGTATAAGTTAAATCCTTGTGGTTCTGTTTTTCATCATTAAGCAACAACCCAATAATTTGCCCTGTGAAATGCAGCTGCCCAGCGTCCATGGCGGAGGCAAGGCGCGCCAAGGCGGCCGCGACGACCTCGACGGCGCTGTTTCCGGTGCAAGTTCATCTTCCTCACGCCACCGCTGCCCAGCCAACCCCGCCCCCAAGAGCTACCCCTCCTCCCTCGTCAAAAAAGGCAAGCATCAAGTACTACCACTGTGGTCATGATGGCCACTTCCAGTCTTCCTGCACCTACCCCGCGGCATGCAGCATCTGCGATGCGGAAGGGCATACCACGGGCATGTGTCCCCAGGCACCCAAGGCTGCGACTCTCCAGTGGTATGGTTACGCGCTCGATGGGGTGGGCTTCCACTGCCTGGACGTCCAAGAACCTGAGCCAGATGCTGCGGACGCTGGAGCCTCCAACATGGTGCTGGTTATCGCGGATTCTAGCGCACTCACCCCGCAGCGCCTGGATGCTGATCTCAAGCAAATGGTGGATGAGAACTGGGACTTCAACGTGCGCCAAGTCCGGGACACAGACTACCTGGTCACCTTCCCCTCCAAGACTAGTCTCCGGGTATGCAAGAATGCGGGCGGCCTCACCCTCCCGGTCAGTAAGGTGCCGGTGGTCTTTGCTGAGGCGTGCGTGGATCCCGTGGCCGCCCAGGTTCTCACCAAGATGTGGATTACGCTCACTGATGTCCCCTTCTGCATTCGCAAAGTGGACCTGTTGCTTGAAGGGATGAAGATGATCGGCAGACCAAGGATGGTGGATGAAGATTCCTTGGCATCCAACGGCCCGATTCGCATGCTTTTCCATTGCCATGCTCCTGCCAAGATGCCCCCCTCTGTGCTCCTCTTTACCAACATGCAAGGCTTCCGCATCTCCATCTCCGCGGAGGTGGCTCGCAGGGCTGGCTCCTCTCCTCCTCCCCCACCACCTACGTATGGCCAAAAGCCCAATGACGGTGAGGACGAGACGGAAGATCAAAGCCAATCTGAGACCCACTGGAAGCGCTCGGGAAAGGACAAGGCCAAGCACCAGGAGAGGGAGGCGACAAGCAAACAAGCCGGGGAGGCCTCGGACCAGATCCAGGACGTCGCCCAGGAACTTGAGCTCCGCCCTTCTCCGCCTCCCAACCTCCTGAACAAGGTAGCTGCAGCAGCTGCGAAGGACTCTGTGGGGAGCAGCAGCGTGCCTCTCCCTACAAATCTGGACCGCTCGGTCTCCAAGCCCGCCTCTGCTCCTGCCAAGTCCAAGCTGGCCCCGATCCCCTTTGATCAATATGGATCTCACCTCTCCTCCTCAGATGACGCAAGTTTGTCCGACAAATCCTCCCCTCTTGGCTCGCCTTCTTGCCCCTTCAAAATTCGCAAGCTTAGCGCTGCGGAACGCCTCGAGGTGGGATGGCAGAGCCCGGATGAATGGGAATTCGACAATGAGACCCTTGCTTCCAAGATGACCAAGTAAAAGAATCAACAAGCCCAGCTGGACGGAGAAGTAGAGAACCCCAACAAGATTCGCACACCCTCGGTGGAGGCTGCTGCCATCGCGCCCCCGGTGACCAAGGCCAAGCGTACCAAGCTGAACGCCTCCTCGTCCACCCCCTCGTCGTCTGCGCGCCGCAGTGCGCGTGGCAAGGGCTCTGACGGGGAACCTATGCTGGCTAAGGCAGTGCGGCTCACCAACACCAAGAACGGCTCAGGTTCGTCTCAATTCCCCCATGCTGTTGATGTTGCCCGTTTTTTGGTTTTCCCCTCGGTTTCCGATTCGCATCTCTTACAAGTGGCCCATGATTGCGCGATTTCTTTTGATAATTCCTTTGGCCCTCCCTCTGAACACCTCTCTCTAATTCGTGCTAAAGAGCTGGCACAAGCTTCTCTCTCCTCTGCCATTGCGGCTCAAGCCCTTGAGAATGAAGCCAAGAAGAAGGCACATGAGGAGCTTACTAGACAAGAATTGTTGCTGGCCGAACAAGCTGCACAAGCTGCAGCACAACCATAGGTGCCCTCAGTCATTGCGGCGGCCCACCACACAGTCAATGGTGCAGTGTGCCCAGAGGCGGTGGTGGACGACCCGGAGAAGGTGCTGATTGCTAGCTTAAGGCCTAAGGGCAAGCTTACCAAGAAACGCACTAAGACGGTGGTGTCAAGTGCTGGCCCCCGTCTGAACCGAGAGATACCCCCGCTCGCCAAGCCCGAGCTTCGTCCGTGGTGCCTAAATGAGGATACTTTGCTGGAACATGCGTGGGTTTGGTCGTAGAGGACGCCGAACCCAGCTCAGGGACTACCTGCGCAAACACAAAGTGGACGTTATTTGCATTCAAGAGACGATCAAACAGGATTTCACCGATCAAGAACTTCGAAGCCTAGACGGGGGAGACCAGTTCCTTTGGTTCTGGTTGCCTGCTACGGGTCACTCCGGTGAGATTCTGCTGGGGTGTAGAAGCAGCTCTTTGGATGTTCAGTCTTTCCGCAAAGGCGAGTTCTTCGTTGCGGCAGATGTCATGCACCTAGAAACCCGATCTAAATGGTCCTTTGTGGGAGTGTATGGGCCAGCTGACCATGCCAGATCACGTCTGTTTCTCCAGGAGTTGGAAACAAAGGTAGCCTCTTCCCCTTTCCCAGTGGTGGTTGGGGGAGATTTCAACCTCATCCGAGGGCTTGAAGACAAGAACAACGCGAATATCAACTGGCCTAGAGTGCACTAATTTAATGATAGTATAGCCAGGATGGGTCTGTGTGAATTGGCTCGCACTGGTGCTCGTTAGACTTGGTCCAACAGACAAGCTAATCCTGTTCGCAGTGTGCTGGACAAGATCTTGGTGGCACCAGTGTGGGACCACATCTTCCCGTTGATGATCCTGAAAGCGGAGAGCAGCGTTGGCTCTGATCATACGGCGCTTTTTGTGCTACCAAGTGCTACCCCATCACCCAATGCAGTGAGATTTTTCTTTGAACCGGGTTGGCTTCTCATCCCGGGCTTTAAGGAAATGCTGCGATAATCGTGGTCTTTCCTAAGCACAGACCCAGATGGTAGATGGGGTGTGATTGACCGTTGGAACTGCATCTCTCGGGGTATGAGACAACACCTCAAGGGCTGGGGTGCCAACTTGGGTAAGCAACTCAGAGTCAATAAACAGCTGCTACTCATGAAAATCCAAGAGTTGGATAGTATAGCTGACGTTGATGGCTTGGGGGATGATGATTGGGCCTTCCGCTACCACCTCGAGGATCAGGTAGTGCAACTGCTGGCCTCCGAGGAAGAGTATTGGCGCTAGCGCGGTCGCATCAACTGGACGCTGAAGGGAGATGCTAATACCAAGCATTTCCATGCTATTGCGAATGGCCGACGCCGCAAATGTTCAATTACTCGCCTCACTTCAGACCAGGGAGAGATTACATAACCAGCTGCTTTGCGTGCTCATATCTACCAGTTTTACAAGGACTTAATGGGCGCTGAGGACCCTAAGTTCCTCGGTTTAGCGCCTGATCTCTGGCCTTCTTCTCGACAAGTCCGGCCGGAAGAGAACGAGGCCTTGTTGCACTCCTTCACCATGCAAGAACTAGAGGAAGTTCTGAAGGAGACTAAGACCGACACGGCCCCGGGCCCAGATGGTCTACCTGTGGCGTTTTTCAAAGCCTGCTGGCCGTTTGCGAAGGAGATGTGCCTGAAAATCCTGAACGACTTTGCATTAGGGAGAGTGGACATCGCACGGCTAAACTTCGAGGTCCTTTCTCTGATCCCAAAAGTTCATGGCGCGGAAGACATTAAGCAGTTTCGTCCAATTGCTCTAATCAATGTCCTTTTCAAGTTAGTTTCTAAGGCGTTTGCCACCCGTTTATCTCCGGTAGCGCACCGGATTATTTCTCCAGCCCAATCTGCCTTCATCAAAGGCAGATTTATGGTGGATGGAGCCCTGGCCCTACACGAGGTTCTTCATGAAATTAGAGTGAGGGGCTCAGAGGCTGTTATTCTCAAACTAGATTTCGAAAAAGCCTATGATAGAGTTAATTGGCTCTTTCTAAAGGAAGTGCTCCTGAGGAAAGGTTTTGACATGGGGATTATCCACCGTCTGATGCAATTAGTGACTGGAGGGCGTACTGCTATCTCAATTAATGGGGAAGTAGGTCCCTTCTTTAAAAATAAAAGGGGAGTGAGGCAAGGTGATCCGAGCTCCCCCCCCCCTCCTATTTGATTTTGTTGTGGATGCACTGGATGCTATGCTCCTTAAAGCCAGTGTGGCTGGACACATCCAGGGGGTGGTACCCCACCTAATCTCAGGAGGCTTAACCCATTTGCAGTATGCTGATGACACAGTTATTATGATTCACAAGTCTGATTTGGCCATCTTGAATCTCAAGTATCTGCTTATCTGCTTTGAACTGCTCACCGGGTTGAAGATCAACTTCCACAAGAGTGAAGTTTTAGTTCTTGGGTGTTCCCTGATGACCCACAAGTATAGGGGGTGTATCGTAGTACTTTCGATAAATAAGAGTGTCCAACCCAACGAGGAGCAGAAGGTGCTGACAAGCAGTTTTGATAAGGATTTCACTGTAAACACTAATAGACAAGTTTTTAGTAGTTTTTGATAATGCAGATAAATAAAGTGCAAGTAAATAGAGCGCGGCAATAATAATTGCAGCGAGTGGCCCAATCCTTTTTAGAGCAAAGGACTAGCCGGTTTGTTTACTTATGATGACCAAACGTTCCTGAGGACACACGGGATTTATGTCTAGTGCTTTCGCTTCATATAGTTGATTAATCTTTAGTGTTTCGATAAGTGTTGTGTGGGTGAACCTATGCTAATGCACCGCCCTTCCTAGGACTAATACATACTTATTATTATACCCCTTGCAAGCATCCGCAAATACAAGAAAGTAATTAAGATAAATCTAACCACAACCTTAAACTCTGAGATCCTGCTATCCCTCATGCATCGAGATATCAACGGGGGTTTAGGTTTCTGTCACTCTGGCAACCCCACAATTAATATTCGAATACACAATGCATTCCCCTAGGCCCATTGATGCACACGATGGGTGTGTTGTTGGGAGACCCCAAGAGGAAGGTATGAAGTAGTGCAGCAGCAAGTTTCCCTCAGTTGTGAAACCAAGGTCATCGAACCAGTAGGAAATAATGAATTCCCCCGAGGTGTCAACGGCGCCAGAAAAATCTGCGACGTAAGGGCGCCAGAAAATGCTTCCTGGGATGTAGGTGATGTGGAACCTGCACACAACACAATCAAGATACTTTGCCCCAACTTAACGGTGAGGTTGTCAATCTCACCGGCTTGCTGTAACAAAGGATTAAACGTATGTGTGGAAGAAAGATGTTTGTTTGCAGAAAGTAACAGGTTTGCAGTTTGTGGTTTATCAGATTAAAGAGAAGGACCGGGGTCCACAGTTCACTAGTGGTGTCTCTCCATAAATAATAATAACATTCATGCGAGTAAACAAATTACAGCTGGGCAATTGATAGAATAATGATGAGCAAACCAATGCATATACCAATGTTATGATGTCTAGTGTGAGATTCATTCGGGCATTACAACAATATACATAGACCGTTCCAACCGCATCTATGACTAATAATCCACCTTCCGGTTAGCGTCCGCACCCCTTTCAGTATTAAGTTGCATGCAACAGAGTATCGCCTTAAGCACTGTGTGTAAAGTAAGTAAGTAACATCATCCTTAGACAAAGTACTACTGTTTTATCCCTAGTAGCAACAGTACATCTACAACCTTAGAGCTAGCTGTCACCACCCCAGATTTAATAGAGACATGAACCTACTATCGAGCATAAATACCCCCTCTTGGAGTCACAAGCATCTACTTGGCCAGAGCATACACAACTAACGGAGAGCATGCAAGATCATTAAATAGCACACACATGATATATTATGAAGCAATAACTTTAGTACTCAATATTCATCGGATCCCAGCAAACACAACATGAATTATTACATAACGGTGATCTTGATCATGATAGGCAGCTCACAAGATCTAAACATGATAGCACAAGAGGAGAAGACAACCATCTAGCTACTTCTATGGACCCGTAGTCCAAGGGTAGACTACTCACGCATAAGTCCGGAGGCGGTCATGGCGACGTAGAGGCCTCCGGTGACGATTCCCCCTCCCGGCAGGGTGCCGGGGAGAAGTTCTGATCTCTCCTGAATTGGTGTTGACGACGGCGGCGGCTCGGGACCCGTGGAGGAAAATATGAACACCGTGTTAGGGTTTTTAGTCTGGGGGGTATTTGTAGGCGAAAGGGCGAAGTCGGTGGCGCCCCGAGGGGCCCACACCTGGTCCTCGCGCGGCCAGGGGTGCTGCCGCGCGAGCACATGGTGGCGCCGCCTCGGTGGCCCACTTCGTCTCGTGTTCGGCTTTCTGGAACGTTCCCGATGAAAAACTGACTTCAAAAAAGAAATCGTCCAATTCCGAGAATATTTCCTTAAGTACTTTTCTGAAACCAAAAACAGCAGAAAACAGGGAACTGGCACTGTGGCATCTTGTTAATAGGTTAGTCCCAGAAAATGCATAAAACTATATAAAATGCATATAAAACATGTAATAACTTGGTATAATATAGCATGGAACATAAGAAATTATAGATACGTTGGAGACGTATCAACATCCCCAAGCTTAGTTCTACTCGTCCCGAGTAGGCAAGAACGATAAAACAAGAATAATTTCTGAAGTGACATGCTTAAACACAATCTTGATCATAATATAATGTAAGGCTCATGTTATGAATGAAGTGACTCAAGGTAATGATCTATTGTTTGCTAACAAATAGACAAGGAGTAAACAACTACATCATATAAGTAAAACTTCTCATGAATAGTACTTTCAAACAAGCATCAAAAAGATTTGCATAAGAGTTAACTCATAAAGCAATATTATCTAAGCAAAAGAGCATTGAAGCAACACAAAGGAAGATATAAGTTTCAGCATTGTCTTTCAACTTTTGAACATGTATATCATATAGATACTTGTCAACACAAAGAAATATAACAAGTGCAATAAGTAAGCATATAAGAATTGTTGCACACAGTTGACACAAGTGTTTGCTTCGGGGATAGAAAGAAGTAGGTAAACTGACTCAACATAAAGTAAAAGATTGGCCCTTCGCGGAGGGAAGCAGGGATACAAGCATGTGCTAGAGCTTCTTAGTTTTATAGGTTTTTGAAATCATATAGAGAGCGTAAAAGTAAGTTTTGAGCGGTGTTTGTCGTTGTCAACGAATGGTAATGGGCACTCTACCCCTTTGTCAACCAGACTTTCTTAAGAGCGGCTCCCATGAAGGACGTTATTTCTACCCAAGGGCAGATCATCCCTCTTTTCTCTTTTGTTTACACATGTAGTTTAGAACTAGTATCATTGCTTGGCTGATTAGATCACCCCATTTGCCAGCTCTTTTTGCAAAGTTAATGGATAAGCGGTGTATATGCCACTAGTCCGGTTGGTGAAAGTCTGTCTAAAAGCAAATGACAAGGTTGATATCCGTAACACCACATACTTCCTCATGAGCTAATAAACATTGACACAAATAAGGGATAATAAATTTTGAATAAAAGGTAGCACATGAAGTATTTACTTGGAATGGCAAGAAATACCATGTAGTAGGTAGGTATGGTGGACACAAATGGCATAGGTTTTGGCTCAAGGATTATGGATGCACGAGAAGCATTCCCTCTCAGTACAAGGCTTTGGCTAGCAAGGTTGTTTGAAACAAACACAAGTATAAACTATGACAACAAGACGTATATAAAAATATATTGCAAGCATTATAAAACTCTACATTGTCTTCCTTGTTGTTCAAACACTTTAACTAGAAAATATCTAGACCTTAGAGATACCAAACATGCAAACCAAATTTCAGCAAGTTTTACGGTAGTTCCTCACTAATAGGTTTTAACTACATGATGTAAAAGCTTAAACATGATCTACTTGAGAGCTCAAAACAATTGCCAAGCACCACAACATGCAAGATAACAATCCATAAGAGCATGTATATCTTTCTTTATACCATCTACCACATTTAGCATTTTCTGTTCTCAACCAAACACCAATCAACTTATTTAAAAGATAAACTCTCCAAGTAATTAAACAATGAGATATGAGAGTATGATATAATAAAGCTTAACAGCTCTAGCAAGAGATGCATGAAAAATAAGAGCTAGAAAACATTGAAGTAACATAGAAGAATACTCAACAAATATAAGTGAAGAATACGAGTATTCATAAGAAAAAGCGGAGCGTGTCTCTCTCCCACAAAGGAATGCTAGGATCCATTTTATTCAGAGAATGAAAATAACAAAAACAAAAACAAACGGACGCTTCAAGAAATGCACATAAGAAGTGGCGGAATTAAAATATAGTTTCACTAGAAAGGACCTGATAGTTTGTTGATGAAGAAGGGGATGCCTTGGGCATCCCCAAGCTTTGACGCTTGAGTCTTCTTGAAATATGTTGGGGATGAACCACCGGGGCATCCCCAAGCTTTGGCTTTACTATCCTCTTGATCACATCATATCATCCTTCTCTCTTGATTCTTGAAAACTTCCTCCACACCAAACTTAGAGTAAACTTCATTAAAGGGTTAGTGCACGAAAAATTATGATATTCTGTAGGAACACAATTGCTACCAATGCTACTGGACATTAGCTACAGCCACTGATACTTCATAGGATAAAAATATCCAATCAAAATAGCAAAAGAGGCATTGCAAAATAAATGGCAGAATCTGTCAAAAACAGAACAGTCCGTAAAGACGAATTTTTTCGAGGCACTTAACTTGCTCAGATCAGAAAACTCAAAACTAATGAAAGTTGCATATATATCGGAGGATTACGCACAAAAAAGGGCAGATTATTTGGATTTTTCTGTGAGGAGTTACGAATTAAACGGTGGACAGCAGAAAACTGTTTCTGCGCAGGAATCCAAATTTAGCATGAACTTTCAACTAGAGGCTTATCTTGACACAACAATGCAATAAAATAAAGATACAAAGGAATTGCTACGGAGGTAGGACAAGTTCTTGACACAAACAAAATAAAAATAACAGGAAATAAAAGTGGGTTGTCTCCCATAAGCGCTTTTGTTTAACGCCTTTCAGCTAGGCACAGAAAGCAAAACTCAAGTATTATCAAGAGATGAAGCATCAACACCATAATTTGAACGAACAATAGAATCAAAAGGTAGCTTCATTCTCTTCCTAGGGAAGTGTTCCATACCTTTCTTGAGTGGGAATTGGTACTTGATGGTACCTTCTTTCATATCAATAATAGCACCCACAGTTCTAAGAAAAGGCCTTCCCAACACAATTGGACAAGATGGATTGCATTCAATATCCAAGACAATGAAATCAACGGGGACCAGGTTATTATTAACCATAATGGTAACATCATTAACTCTCCCCAAAGGTTTCTTCAAAGCATTATCAGCAAGAAAAACATCCAAATAGCAATGTTCCAATGGTGGCAAATCAAACATATCATAAAGCTTTTTAGGCATAACAGAAATACTTGCACCAAGGTCACACAAAGCATTGCAATCAAATTTATCTACTTTCATTTTAATGATGGGCTCCCAGCCATCTTCTAACTTCTTAGGGATAGAAGCTTCAAGTCTTAATTTATCTTCCCTAGCTTTAATGAGAGCATTTGTAATATGAGTAGTAAAAGCCAAATTAAGAGAGCTAGCATTAGGACTTGTGGCCAACTTTTGCAAGAACTTAATAACTTCAGAGATATTACAATTATCAAAATCAAAATTATTATCATCAAAGCAAACCGAACCACATTCTCCCATGTTCTTAAAAATTTCAGCACTTTTATCAACACTAGTTTCAGCAGTTTTGGGCAATTTTAAATTTTTGGAAGAAGTTGAGGAGACATTTCCAACACCAACTATGTTATCATTGATAATAGGAGGCTTACTAGCATGTGAAACACCATTATTTTCAGAGGTAGTAATAGTAAAAATTTAACAATATTAGCCTCTTTATCTAGTTCTTTCTCTCTTTCCCATCTAGCACGTAATTGGGCCATCATCCTAACATTTTCATCTATTTGAACTTGGATGGCATTAATTTTAGCAAAGGGATTACTCTCTTTAGTTTCAGTAGGCATGATTTTAGATTTTAAAAGATCAACATCAAGGACAAGACTATCAACTTTAGAGGCAAGTATATCAATTTTCCCAAGCTTTTCCTCAACAGTTTTATTAAACAGAGTTTGTGTAGTGATAAAATCTTTTAACATGGCCTCAAGTTCAGAGGTGGTAGTCCTATTATTGTTATAAGAATTACCATAAGAGTTCCCATTATTAGGAGGATAGGGCTTATAGTTGTTATTACCATAATTGTTCCTATAGGCATTGTTGTTGAAATTGTTGTTTTTAATAAAGTTCACATCAACATGCTCTTCTTGTGCAACTAAAGAAGCTAAGGGAACATTATTTGGATCAACATGGGATTTACCATTTGCAAGCATAGACATAATAATATCAATCTTTTCGCTCAAGGAGGAGGTTTCTTCAACAGAATTTACCTTCTTACCTTGAGGTGTCCTTTCAGTATGCCATTCAGAATAATTCACCATCATATTATCCAAGAGTTTTGTTGCAGCCCCCAAGGTGATGGACATAAAAGTACCTCCAGCAGCCGAATCCAATAAGTTTCTTGAAGAAAAATTCAGTCCTGCATAAAAGGTTTGGATGATCATCCAAGCAGTCAGTCCATGGGTTGGGCAATTCTTTATCAAAGATTTCATTCTTTCCCAAGCTTGAGCAACATGTTCATTATCAAGTTGTTTAAAATTCATGATGCTACTTCTTAGAGAAATAATCTTAGAAGGAGGATAGTATTTTCCAATAAAAGCATCTTTACATTTAATCCATGAATCAATACTATTCCTAGGCAATGAAAGCAACCATTCTTTACCTCTTCCTCTCAAGGAGAAAGGAAATAATTTCAGTTTTATAATATCACCATCTATATCCTTATATTTTTTGCATTTCACATAGTTCAACAAAATTATTTAGATGGGCAGCAGCATCATCAGAACTAACACCAGAAAATTGCTCTCTCATAACAAGGTTCAACAAAGCAGGTTTAATTTCAAAGAATTCAGCTTTAGATGCAGGTGGAGCAATAGGTGTGCATATAAAATCATTGTTGTTGGTGCTAGTAAAGTCACACAACTTAGTATTCTCAGCAGTACTCATTTTAGCAAATTAATTAACAAACCGAAATAACCAAAATAACAAAAACTGAAAATAAAATAGCAAACCGAAATAAACAAAGTAATGCAAGTAACTAATTTTTTTGTATTTTTGATATTAAGCAAACAAGACAATAAAATAAATTGCAAGTAACTAATTTTTTTTTGTATTTTTGATATTAAGCAAACAAGACAATAATAAAAATAAACTAAGCAAGACAATAACAAAATAAAAAGATTGGAAGTGCGAAAACTCCCCTCGTAGAAGAATCTTCAAATCACCGGCAACGAAGTTGACGGAGGAGTGTGAAGGTCTTCAAAGGAATTCTTATTTCCCCGGCAACGAAGTTGACGGAGGAGTGTGAAGGTTTTCAAAGGAATTCTTATTTCCCCGGCAACGGCGCCAGAAAAATGCTTGATGCACACGGTGGGTGTGTTGTTGGGAGACCCCAAGAGGAAGGTATGAAGTAGTGCAGCAGCAAGTTTCCCTCAGTTGTGAAACCAAGGTTATCGAACCAGTAGGAAATAATGAATTCCCCCGAGGTGTCAACGGCGCCAGAAAAATCTGCGACGTAAGGGCGCCAGAAAATGCTTCCTGGGATGTAGGTGACGTGGAACCTGCACACAACACAATCAAGATACTTTGCCCCAACATAACGGTGAGGTTGTCAATCTCACCGGCTTGCTGTAACAAAGGATTAAACGTATATGTGGAAGAAAGATGTTTGTTTGCAAAAAGTAACAGGTTTGCAGTTTGTGGTTTATCAGATTAAAGAGAAGGACCGGGGTCCACAGTTCACTAGTGGTGTCTCTCCATAAATAATAATAACATTCATGCGGGTAAACAAATTACAGCTGGGCAATTGATAGAATAATGATGAGCAAACCAATGCATATACCAATGTTTTATGTCTAGTGTGAGATTCATTCGGGCATTACAACAATATACATAGACCGTTCCAACCGCATCTATGACTAATAATCCACCTTCCGGTTAGCGTCCGCACCCCTTTCAGTATTAAGTTGCATGCAACAGATTATCGCCTTAAGCACTGTGTGTAAAGTAAGTAAGTAACATCATCCTTAGACAAAGTACTACTGTTTTATCCCTAGTAGCAACAGTACATCTACAACCTTAGAGCTAGCTGTCACCACCCCAGATTTAATAGAGACATGAACCTACTATCGAGCATAAATACCCCCTCTTGGAGTCACAAGCATCTACTTGGCCAGAGCATACACAAGTAACGGAGAGCATGCAAGATCATTAAATAGCACACACATGATATATTATGAAGCAATAACTTTAGTACTCAATATTCATCGGATCCCAGCAAACACAACATGAAGTATTACATAACGGTGATCTTGATCATGATAGGCAGCTCACAAGATCTAAACATGATAGCACAAGAGGAGAAGACAACCATCTAGCTACTTCTATGGACCCGTAGTCCAAGGGTAGACTACTCACGCATCAGTCCGGAGGCGGTCATGGCGACGTAGAGGCCTCCGGTGACGATTCCCCCTCCCGGCAGGGTGCCGGGGAGAAGTTCTGATCTCTCCCGAATTGGTGTTGACGACGGCGGCGGCTCGGGACCCGTGGAGGAAAATATGAACACCGTGTTAGGGTTTTTAGTCTGGGGGGTATTTGTAGGCGAAAGGGCGAAGTCGGTGGCGCCCCGAGGGGCCCACACCTGGTCCTCGTGCGGCCAGGGGTGCTGCCGCGCGAGCACGTGGTGGCGCCGCCTCGGTGGCCCACTTCGTCTCGTGTTCGGCTTTCTGGAACGTTCCCGATGAAAAACTGACTTCAGAAAAGAAATCGTCCAATTCCGAGAATATTTCCTTAAGTACTTTTCTGAAACCAAAAACAGCAGAAAACAGGGAACTGGCACTGTGGCATCTTGTTAATAGGTTAGTCCCAGAAAATGCATAAAACTATATAAAATGCATATAAAACATGTAATAACTTGGTATAATATAGCATGGAACATAAGAAATTATAGATACGTTGGAGACGTATCACCCATAAAGGTGAAGTGTCATGTAGTCGACGTTCACATGACACCACTAGAAGAATATCACCACAACTTAAATATCAAACCATTAAATATTACTCAACATAGTTCACTACTAACATCTAGACTTCTCCCATGTCCTCAAGAACTAAACGAACTACTCACAACACATCATATGGATCATGATCAGAGATGATATAATGATGGGTAACAATCTGAACATAAACCTTAATTCAACGGTTCCACCCAATAGCATCAATAACAATACTAATCAACACCGGGAGAGTTTCCCCTATCAAATGCACAAGATTCAGCCCTAGATGTTACAGCGGGAACGGAGTGGAACGATGGAGATGACGGTGTCGGCGGTGGAGATGGTGGTGATGATGATCCCGATGAAGTGCAGCTCGATGACGGTGACGATGGCGACGATTTCCCCCCTCCGGGAAGGGATTTCCCCAGCAGCTTTTCAGCGTGCCAGAGAGCTTTTCTCTCTCGGTGGTTTCTGCCTCGTGGAGGCGGCGGCTCTGTTTCTGGTCGATCCCCCGAGTCTTAGGTTTTTGGGGGGATGAAGTACGCGAAAGGGCGCTGCCAGAGTTGGGCCAGGGCGGCCTCACAGGGTGCTGGCGCGGCAGCAAGGGGAGCCGCGCCGGGATCTCATGTGGGCCCCCTAGGGCCCACTTGGTTCTCCCCTTTTGGCTACCTTCGTCATCTGGAAAAATAGGAACTTTTGTATTCTTCGTTTTGTTTTCTGAGCTTCACAAATATTGTATCTTGACGGTGCTTTTTCCAGCAGAATTCAGACTCTAGTGATTCAGCCTCCAATAATCATCAAACATGCAAAAATAGATGAAATAACATAAGTATCATCTCCAAATATGAAATATATCAATGAATAACAGTAAATTATGATATAAAATAGTGATGCAAAATGGACGTATCAACTCCCCCCAAGCTTAGACCTCGCTTGTCCCCAAGCGAAAGCTGAACTCAGTAAACATGACCACAGGTTTATGGAGTGAAGTGTCGATAAAGAATATACGGACAAGAAGCATCACATATATTAATACACAAATCATCTTAGATATCAACTCCGTTCATATAACTCAACTTGTAACAAGTAAAGGGAAATCACAATAAGGTACATAGAGAAAACCATAGTTGGTGTTGGCAAACTTCGTTCTTGGTCAGAGAACAATGAACATATTGAGCTTACTCTCTAAAACAGCCCTCTTTATTAGTTGCTAACTCCAAAAGTCATATTTATTAGATAACAACAGTGTGCTAAACAAGGAAGAATAAAAGACATGATTAACAATACGATTGTATAAATGGTTGAATCACAATCAACTCAAATGCTTGCTTAAGATAGAAGGAGATAGGTTTACTGACTCAACATAAAGTAAAAGATAGGCCCTTCGCAGAGGGAAGCAGAGATACAAGCATGTGCTAGAGCTTTTAGTTTTATAGGTTTTGAAATCATATAGAGAGCATGAAAGTAAGTTTTTTGAGCGGTGTTTGTCGTTGTCAACGAATGGTAATAGAGTTCTTGTTATCTTCCATACTAAGCAAGTTGAGAGCGGTTCCAAATTGTTTAGTAACATGCATTTATAATATGCACTTTATTTATATAACTTGACACTCCTCCCAACCTTTGCTTTCACAAACCATGGCTAACCGAATCCTCGGGTGCCCACCAATCAATCTCAGACCATGGAGGATTGTCTATTTTTTAACTTTCTCAACCTTTTTGATATTATAGTGGTCTAACCAGCTCTTTGCAATATTAGTGACGAGCAGATGGAGCATGCAAGTCAGGGGTTACTTAATTAGCATGGAAGATAACAAACTCAACTATTATTTCCTCATGAGCTAATAAACATTGACACAAATAAGGGATAGTAGTTTTGAATAAAGATAGCACATGAAGTGTTTACTTGGAGTGGCGCAAAATACCACATAATAGGTAGGTATGGTGGACACAAGTGACAAGGGTTTTGGCTGGAGTTTTGGATGTATGAGAAGCATTCCCTCTCGATACAGGTCTTTGGCTAGCAAGGTTGGGTAGCAAGCATAAGAGTTGAAGGATACAAACAAACATACATGTAGTAAAGAACAATCATGCAATTCTTACTTGGAAGCACAAACAATTTTAAATTGTGAATACTAAACTTATTAGCTACAAGTGAGAAAGATCATTGAATAACATGTCTACAAGTAGTTCTTTTTTTTCTCCCCTCAAGTCTCAAAGTATTGTAGCTACTGACCAATGCTAAGTTTGCCAAAACCAAAAGATTTACTATATGTTCCCAAAGTAATGCAAATACTAATAACAGGATCAATCATATATGATAGAAGTTGCAAACTAAAATAAGGTGTGCAGAAAGTAAATGATAACACTTCTCATTAATATTCCATAACGGCAACTCACACCAAGGGATACATAGATAGATAACCAAGTAAAAGAGAGATACTTCCACATTGCAAACCATCATATAAGATAACTTCCCTACTCATGATATGACACTACTAAAAGGTAAAAGATAAAAGATAATGGTGTGATACCGCGGCACTCCCCCCAAGCTTGGAACAAGCCAAGGGAGATGCCAATACTGATGACGAATTACTCCTTCGGTTGCGATGGAGGATCCTTAATAAGCTTAATAACCAGCTCCTTCAACTCTTCAATACTGTAGGTGAGGTTGCGAACCATCTCGGTGTTACTCTCAATGCGGTTCATGAATATATCAGTCCGTGAATCCCAGTTCTGGGAATTGTTTCCCCATCCTTCATCAGGCTTAGAGCTCTTTTTCCCTGCATTGTTAGAGCGATGCATATTCCAAGGATTTGGCCGCTTCACCTCGGGAAGTTTTTCAATTTGATCCCAATAGATTAAGTTGTGGAAGGGGTTGTTCGTACTTGCGGAAGGTGTCCTTGGAGCTAGAAGATGACGTGGAACTCTCCCTCTGGTGCTCATCCGCGCGCCCATCCTGCGGATTGAGGGGTTTGCCACCACTCCGATACTTGCAACTGTGGCGCGTGGGTTTCCATGTGGGTCTTCCTCCACCTCTTCTTCATCTTCACTCTTGGTATCCTCTTCAAGCTTGGGATCTTGGACATCATCCTCCAAAGGATTCTTCCCCTTGTCGTTGGCGGAGACCATGATGCTTCTAGAACTCAAAATAATTTCTGGGCAGAAACAGCTGAAACAGAAACACGTCAAAAACACGATATACGGACCTCGGGGGTCTCGAAAGATTATATAGAAAAAAGTTATGCAACAAAAGGAAGGCAACAGGGCAAAATCGAGTAGGAGACGGACTCCGATGCTCTGTCATCATGTGCTGGCGCGGCCAGGCTGGGGCCCGCGCCAGCACTTGATGGCGGCGCCTCGGGCACCGTCTCGTGCTCGTTTTGGTCTTGTATTTTTCCTTATTTTCTAAAAACCAATATCCTATATTCCAAAATCAAATTCGCGAACTTTTTCTTACCGAAACTGTACCTTTTCGAATTCAGCTTCTGCAGACTCAGAAATATGTTCTTTAATAAAAGCTTCCGGAGTAATTGCTTGAATAATATCAACATCTTCATTATAAGAATCTCCAGAAATATAATGCTTGAGTCTTTGTCCATTTACCACTTGTGTTGAGTCATCTTTAAGTGAAGCAATTTTTATTGCACCCGAACGAAACACTTCCACGATAACATATGGTCCTTCCCACTTGGAGAGTAATTTCCCTGCAAAGAATCTAAGACGAGAGCTATACAATAGAACTTTGTCACCAACATGACACTCTCTCTTAAGGATTCTCCTATCAAGCCATTTCTTAACTTTTTCTTTAAAGAGTTTAGCATTTTCATAGGCCTCACTTCTCCATTCATCTAAAGAACTCAAATCAAGTAATCTTTTCTCACCGGCAAGTTTAAAATCTCTATTTAGTTCTCTCACTGCCCAATAAGCCTTGTGTTCTAATTCTAAAGGAAAGTGACAAGCTTTTCCATAGACCATTTTATAAGGAGACATACCCATGGGATTTTTATAAGCAGTTCTATAAGCCCATAATGCATCATTTAATTTACTAGCGCAATCCTTCCTCGTTCTATTAACAGTCTTTTGCAAGATAGATTTAATTTCTCTATTTGATAATTCTACTTGCCCACTAGTTTGAGGATGATAAGCTGAAGCAATTCTATGATTAACACCATATTTAGCAAGAACTTTTCTAAAACCACCATGAATAAAATGAGAACCTCCATCAGTCATGAGATATCTAGGAACACCAAACATAGGGAAAATAATATCTTGAAGCATTTTTAAGGATGTCTCACCATCAGCACTTTTAGTAGGTATAGCTTCTACCCATTTAGTAACATAATCAACATCAACAAGTATATGAGTATTACCTTCTGAAGAAGGGAAAGGACCCATAAAGTCAAATCCCCAACAATCAAATGGTTCAATCACAAGAGAATAATTCATAGGCATTTCATTACGTCTAGAGATATTACCCACTCTTTGACATTCATCACAAGATAAAATAAACTTTCTTGCATCTTTAAAGAGAGTAGGCCAATAAAAACCTGATTGTAGAACCTTTTGTGCAATTCTATCTCCAGCGTGATTTCCTCCATAAGGACTACTATGGCATTTTCTCAATATCTCTTTTTGTTCATACTCCGGAACACATCTTCGCATAATACTATCCACTACTTCTTTATATAAGTGTGGGTCATCCCAAAAATAATGCCTCAAGTCATAAAAGAATTTTCTTCTTTGTTGAGCTGAAAAGGTTGGAGGCAAATACTTCGAAACAATAAAGTTAGCATAATCAGCGTACCGAGGACTATCTCGTGAACTCGCCCTTATTGCAGCCAATTGTTCATTTGGAAAACTATCAATAACAGGAATAGGATCATATGCAATGTTCTCCAATCTAGACAGATTATCAGCAACAGGATTTTCAGCACCTTTCCTATCTACAATATGCAAATCAAATTCTTGCAAAAGTAATACCCATCTAATAAGCCTAGGCTTTGCATCTTTCTTTTCCGTAAGGTATCTAATTGCAGCATGATCAGTATGAATAATAACTTTAGAATCAACAATATATTGTCTAAATTTATCACAAGCAAAAACAACAGCTAGAAATTCTTTTTCAGTTGTAGCATAATTCTTTTGAGCAGAATCAAGAGTCTTACTAGCATAATGAATAACATTTAACTTGTTATCTATTCTTTGTCCAAGAACAGCACCAACAGCAAAATCACTAGCATCACACATAATTTCAAATGGTAAATTCCAATCAGGTGGTTGAACAATAGGAGCACTTATTAAAGCCTTCTTAAGAGTGTCAAAAGCTTCCTCACAATCATCATCAAAAACAAATGGTACATCTTTTTGCAAGAGATTAGTAAGAGGCTTTGATACCTTAGCAAAATCTTTAATAAACCTTCTATAGAAACCAGCATGACCAAGAATACTACGAATACCTTTAACATCTCTGGGGCAAGGCATTTTCTCAATTGCCTCCACTTTGGCTCTATCAACTTCAATACCTCTTTCAGAAACTTTATGTCCAAGAACAATTCCTTCATTAACCATAAAGTGACATTTCTCCCAATTAAGAACAAGATTAGTTTCTTCAGATCTCTGCAAAACTTTATCAAGATTGTGCGAGCAATTATCAAAAGAAGTACCATAGACGGAGAAATCGTCCATGAACACCTCCACAATTTCCTCACAAAAACCATGAAAGATAGCAGACATGCATCTTTGAAAATTAGCAGGAGCATTACATAAACCAAAAGGCATACGTCTATAAGCATAAGTACCATAAGGACAAGTAAATGTGGTTTTCTCTTGATCTTGAGTTTTAACAGCAATTTGAGAAAAACCAGAATAACCATCAAGAAAGCAAAAGTGAGTTTTATTGGCCAATCTCTCTAACATTTGATCAATAAAGTGTAATGGATAGTGATCCTTCTTAGTAACTTTATTAACCTTTCTAAAATCAATGTACATTCTATAACCAACAACTACTCTTTGAGTAATAAGCTCATCATTATCATTAGGCACAACAGTAATTCCACCTTTCTTAGGGACACAGTGCACAGGACTAACCCATCTAATATCAGCAATAGGATAAATAATACCAGCATCAAGAAGTTTTAATACCTCATTTATTACCACTTCCTTCATCTTGGGTATTAAACGACGTTGATGTTCAACAACTGGCTTTGCATCGGGCTCCATATTAATAGAATGTTGACATATAGTAGGAGAAATCCCTTTTAAATCATCCAAAGTATAACCCATAGCTCCACGGTGTTTCTTCAATACTTCCAATAATCTTTCCTCTTCTTTACCTGAAAGGTTAGCACTAATAATAACAGGATATATTTTCTTATCATCAATATGAGCATACTTAATATTATTAGGCAAAGGTTTTAAATCAAAGACAGGATCCTCTTTAGGTGGAAGTGTTTTACCCAAGTCTTCCACCTGTAAATTATGTTTAAGAATAGGTTGACGAAGGAATATTTCATCAAGTTCATTCCTTTCTTCCATAAAGACTTCACTTTCATGATCTTCCATAAATTGCTGCATAACATTGTCAGGAGCAAGAGCAATAGAGGCAAGTTGTTCTACTCTAAAATCCTCATTGGGTAATTCGGTTTCATAAGGGGTCTTAGCAAATTTCGAAAAATTGAATTCATACGAATCACCAGCAAACTTAGTAAAGATTTTCTCTTTCTTACAATCTATAACAGCACCACAAGTATTTAGAAAAGGTCTACCAAAAATGATAGGACAAGTCTTACTAGCAGCTGCACCAAGTACGAGAAAATCAGCAGGATATTTAGTCTTACCACATAAAACTTCAACATCTCTAACAATACCAATCGGAGAGATAGTTTCTCTATTAGCAAGTTGAATAACCACATCAATTTCTTCAAGTTCACATGAACCAATCTCATGCATAATTTCTCTATAAAGCTCATAAGGAATAGCACTTGAACTTGCACCAATATCACATAAACCATAATAGCAATGATCACCAATTTTAACAGATAACACAGGAACACACTAGTTTTCCTTGAACTTTTAGGATGAGAAACAACATTAGAAGCATCTTCACAAAATATAATATACTCATCTCCAACATTTTTAGTAACAAGATCTTTAACTATAGTCACATGAGTTTCAATTTTAATTTGCTCATCAGGTTCTATAGCTTTCTTTGCACTTTTGTTAACAACACTAGCCATAACAGAATGTTCTTTCACTTTAACAGGAAAAGAATTTTTTTCAATATAAACCTCAGGAATAATATGATCAACAGTATTAACTTCAATGCTTTTAGTTATAGGAGCAATAGATTTATCTTTATAAGGTTCATGATATTTTTTTCAAACCCCTCCTTGGGCAAACCGGAATATGCAGCAAAGGATTTATAATAATTTGCAACAACTTGGGAGTCAAGACCATAGGCATTATTAATATTTCGAAATGCATCAGTATTCATGAAAGTTTTAATGCATTCGAAGTCATATTTTATACCTGACTCCCTACCTTTGTCGTTCTCCCATGCTTCAGTATTCTCTTCAATACAATCAAGAAGATCCCACTTAAACTCTTCTTTATTACGAGTGAATGATCTTGGTGAATCTCACTTCGAGGATAAAATTTAGAGTAAAAGAGAGGTACAATTTCCTCCCATCCAAGAGAACTCCTGTTCTTCAACAATTTATACCAATGCGCAGCTCTCCCAGTAAGTGATATGGAGAATAATTTCTTCCTAACTTTGTCCATTGTAATACGTGCACACTTGAACAACTCGCATAATTCATGTAAAAACAGTAAATAATCACCGGGGTGGACAGTTCCATCCCCTTCATAGCGGTTATCCATAACACGATCAATAATTTTCATAGGTATTTTAAATGGCACTATTTCATCAGGTGGCGCCTCATTTTCTAACTTAGGAGTTGTAGAAGCCTTTCCAAACAGGAAAGCAATAGATCATCTCTCCATAATTAAGCAAATTAGGAGACAGAAATAAAAACAGCACTTACAGCTAAAGTTTTTCTTACCAATTCCACTTACCAATAGCGCTTCACTCCCCGGCAACGGCGCCAGAAAATAGTCTTGATGACACACAAGTATAGGGGGTATATCGTAGTACTTTCGATAAATAAGAGTGTCGAACCCAACGAGGAGCAGAAGGTGCTGACTGATGACCCACAAGTATAGGGGATCACAACAGTCTTCGAGAGAAGTAAAACCCAAATTTATTGATTCGACACAAGGGGAGCCAAAGAATATTTATAAGCCTTAACAGCGGAGTTGTCAATTCAGCTGCACCTGTGAATAGACTTGCTCGAGACAGATTATCAGTAGCAACAGTTTTATAGCAGTGACAGTAGTGATATAACAGCAGCAGTAGAATAAAAACAGCAGTGATGATTATAGTAGACAGCGGGATTAAAATACTGTAGGCAAAGGGACGGATGAACGGGCGTTGCATGGATGAGATACTTCATATAATAATCAAGTCATGGGCATTTGCAGATAAATAAGATAAAGCATCCAAGTATTTATTAACCATAGGCATGTGTTCCAATTTAGTTGTGCGTGCTCGCAATGAGAAACTTGCACATCATCTTTTGTCCTACCAGCCCGTTTGCAGCGGGGCCTCAAGGGAAACTACTGGTAATTAAGGTACTCCTTTTAATAAAGTACCGGAGCAAAGCATTAACACTCCATGAACACATGTGATCCTCACATCACAGCCATTCCCCTCAGCTGTCCCAATTGTTGTCACTTTGGGACCTCAGGTTCCGGACAGCAATATGTGTATACAACTCATAGATATGAGCATAAAACAACAATTATCTTCATGATAAAATAACATCTTCAGATCTGAAATCATGGCACTCGGGCCCTAGTGTCAAGCATTAAGCATAACAAGTTGCAACAATGACATAAAACACCGATAACGGATACTAGGCACCATGCCCTAATGATATTACAGCTATTACATGAACGATCTCATCCAATCCCTACCATCCCCTCAAGCCTACAGCGGTGGATTACTCACACATGGATGGGGGAAACATGGATGGTTGATGGAGAAGTGGTGGCGACGACGATGGCGATGATCTCCTTTGATTCCCCGTCTCGGCGGAGTGCCGGAATAGGAACTTCTGGTCCCCGAATTGAGTTTCGAGGTGGCGGCGGCGCTCCGATGGGTTTCTGGGGGAAAACTCTTCGTGATAGTGTTTTTTAGGTCAGGAGGGGCTAAATAGCCGATAGGGGGCGCGAGGGGGTGGCCGAGTCGGCCACACCCCCTCCTCGCGCGGCCAGGGCCCCACACGCGCGAGCACGTGGTGTGGGCGCCCTGCTGGCCGCCCCCTTCTCGTCTTCTGGCTCCGGAAGTCTTCGGGCAAAATAGGCACTTTTATGATTTTTCTGGAATTTTACCTAAAAGTTGATTTCCTACACAAAAATGAGACACCAGGGCAATTCTGCTGAAAACAGCGTTAGTCCGTGTTTGTTGCATTCAAAACACACAAATTAGAGGTAAAACAATAACAAAAGTGTTCGGGAAAGTAGATACGTTTTGGACGTATCAACTCCCCCCAAGCTTAGCTTATTGCTTGTCCTCAAGCAATTCAGTTAACAACTGAGTGCGATAAAATAACTTTCACGAACACATTTGTTCATATGATGTAAATATTCTCATTGTGAGGACAAATGCTTAGACTATTCATAATAAGATATATGCAAACGGTGTCACCTAATAACCATGTAAACTATGAAGAGATGCCAATCATATTAATAATAAACAACATGAAACATATCAATTCACAAGATTGCAAATCTCATAATAAAGTATGATAAGGTGGTATCTCGCTTGCCCGAATGTTACAGCAAAACATAGATGCCCAGGCACCTCTGAGTTTCAAGAGAAGACTAGAAATAAAGATATAAAAGATAAGAGCATCAAAATTATACCGCAGTTAACAGTATTCTGGGACAAGCACATTACGCTAAGAATGACAACTATGCTCTCAAGAAGGTATTCAAAGAATGATGGTGACCCAACAATAAAGTAAAAGATATGCCCTTCATTGAGGGAAGCAGAGATTTAACTTGTGCTAGAGCTTTCATTATTTTGAAAACAGAGGTAAAATTGTTTTTGAGTGGTGGTTGTTCCGTCAACGAATGGCAATAGAGTTCTTGTTATCTTCCATACTAAGCAAGTTGAGAGCGGTTCCGAAATTTTTAAAACAAGCATTTATAATATGCATCCTTATATTCATTTATTTTGATAACTTGACACACCTCCCAACCTTTGCTTTCACAAACCATGGCGAACCGAATACTCGGGTGCCCACCAATCAATCTCAAACCATGGAGGAGTGTCTATTTTATTTTCTCAAATCTTTTGATATTATAGTGGTCTAACAAGCTCTTTGCAAAATTAATGACGAGCAGATGAAGCATGCAAGTCGGTTACTTAATTAGTATGTAAGATAACAAGTCCAACTACTACTTCCTCATGAGCTCGAAACAGTGGCACAAATTGGGAAATATTTTGAAGGTTTTAAAAGGTAGCACATGCAAATTTACTTGAATGGTTTGAAATGCCATACATAGGTGTTTATGGTGGACTCTTTGGGAATAACTTGGTTTTCAGGGATTTGGAAGCACAAGCATTTTCAGCTTAGTACAAGTGGAGGCTAGCAATAGACAAGGGAGCGACAATTCAAGAGAGCAATAACCGTCATAATCATGCTTGCGACAAAATAAAATTAACGGAGGCATAAAATGATACTAGAACTCTGAGGCAAAATAGATCATCGAGGCTTAATTGAATTTTTGTTTTCAGTCATAACATGTGTAAGCATGTGCCAAGTCGATTCAAATGAATTATTCGGAGCAGGATACCACAATGTCATATTCTACTATGAACAGAACAATGCAAGCAAACATCTATGAAGCATGTTGTCCACCATTAATAAATTGGGACTGATCATAAGAGAATATGAACTACTAAGCATCCACCAATAGACATATACCGTATGCACACCATCTAAGCATGCTCACATAAATGAGTATATGTACAAAAATGAAAACAAATAGAGTTCATTACCACCCTCTTACCCAACTCGAATTGTCATAGATCATCATTATTGTCTTTTCACTTGTGTGCTTCAAAAGATATGAAATAATAACCCAGCTCCACACAGCAACGGATGGTAATAACCTCTGAAACAAACTATACAAAACCAAAAAGAAACAACAAATATTTTTGGGTTTTCGGATTTAGAAACTGAAAACAGAACAGCCTGTGAAGATGAATTTTTTCGAGGACCTTAACATGCCCATATCAGAAAACTCAAAACTAATGAAAGTTGCGTACATATCTGAGGAACATGCGCACGAAATTTCAGGTCATTCTGATTTTTCTGTGAAAAGTTATGAATTTAACGGTGGACAGAAGAAATCTGTCCCTGCGTGAAACATCAACAACAAAGCAAAATATTTTGTGTTTTCGCATATGGAACCGAACTAAATACTAAGCATACTAATACTAGATACTAAAGCAAACTAGCAAGAGAAATAACAGAAATATTTTTGATCTTTTTGAGTTTTAAGAAAGTAATGCAAAGCATGAACAAATAAAATAAAGAACGAAAACGAAAACGAAACATGGATATACAAAGTACCGAATGATAATGATATGTAGATGAGTGTGTTATCGGTATACCTCCCCCCAAGCTTAGGCTTTTGGCCTAAGTGGAGATCAATCCCATGGTGTCCAATCCTGGGCTTCATCATGGTATGTTGAGGAGCCCTCCCCATAGTACGAGCTCGAAGACGCCCCGGTATAATGCGAGGTGTAGTCCCCCTCGGGTGCATCTTGAACGAGGTGCTGCCCATAGAAGCCTTGCACGCTCAGCTTCTCGTCCAACTCCACCTTTGTGATCGACCACGGCCTCCTGTCAAGATCAAACAAACCAGGCTGGGGCAAAAGGACTTCCCTCTCGTCCGTGTCAGCGAATACCATCCTATACATAAGATGGTCCATAGTAGAGCTAAGAGTAACAAATTGATGACTTTTCATTGCATCAAGGTCAAGTTTACAGGGAGCAAGTAATTCATCATTTGAATCAATGTGAAGTCCTAGATGTGCAACAATACGAGAGGCAATAATCCCCCCCATAAATGGGTCCCTTGGCGGACAAACGGCGAGCGATAAGAGCACCAAGATCATATGTAGTACTGTTGGTAAGTGCAGCATTAAGGAAAGCAAGATGGAGATGTGAAATGTTACTAGTGTTTTCCCTACCAAGCACACTAGTACAAAGATAGTAAATAAAATACTTAATGGCAGGGTATTGGATGCTCCTTATCTTGCCGCGTTGTGCACGGCGGGTGTCATCATTTGTCACCTCGCGGTAGAGCTGCGTCAACTCTCGTGGCTCCCCTTGGATCCTCTTGGTTGTTCCTTGATGTGCAGTACCTATTACATCACAAAACTCGCGCAAACGCATGGTGATAGGCCTGTTATAAATCTTGAAGGAAACAGTTGGGTTGAATGTTTTGTTATTAAAATCAAAGCTCTCAACAAAAATCTTGGTGAGCCTGACATATTGTGGACTCTCGTCCATCATATATGTGGTCAAGCCCACCCTCTGCACAAGAAGCAAGAAATCATCAAGTAATCCTGCAGCACGCAAAAAGTCAGTACATGGGAAAGAAGATGAGTTTGGAAACCCATCATCCCTCTCTTCTCCGATGCCCGGTGCCAAGATTTCTTCATTGTAGGATTGCCTAATGCGAGTGGTTGATCTTGAGGGCCTTGATACCCTAGGCACATCACTCTCAAAGACCTCTCCAAAGGTGTGGTTGTACATTTTCCTTTTCTGAAATTTTTAACCAATGTCATAAAAATTGATTTTTAGCCAACTAAATGAAGGGAAACTACTATAGTGACTTGCTAGAGGCTTAAGCATGCATCAAAACTAGTTATTCCAACTTGAAACAAGCATTCAAACTCACTAAACATGGCATCTACAGCAGCAAAATACTCAATATATAATCCACTAAACAAAATTCTTTTTGGATGAGCGGAGGAGTCACATACCGGAGAGCAAATACCCCAAATCTCAGCAACAAAAATGGGCTGAGGAAGGAGATCGAAAATCCGAGGGCAAGAACAGCAAGAACACGATTTTTTCGAATGTGGGAGTGTTTGGTCGGGAGAGAGGAAGGCAGGGGAGGAAGGAGAGTAAGTGAGGGGGCATGTGGGCCCCACACCATGTGCTAGCGCGGCCCAAGGCCTGCCGCGCCACCATGTGGTGTGGGGGCCCTGTGGGTCCCCCAGGCCACTCTCTGGTCCTCCCAGGTCCCTCTCAGAAAAATAGGAATTTTGACATAAGAATTTTTAAATTCTGAGAATTTTTATTTCTGGGCATTTTCTGGATTTTAAGATATTAAATTTAATACATGAAAATTATTTTTCAAATCATGTCCAATTAAAAACTATGCAAACCAAGTAGTATTACAGTAGGTAAAGTAAAGAGGAGAAGAAAAATGTTGGGTAGCACTTCCATGCACTTAAAAAAAATTGTTAGCAAGGTTGATCAAGTCTTGCCACCAAATAAATTTTAGATGACATAAAATGATTCAAACATTGTGAGACACTCATGTTACCTTATATGGAATTGATATGGATCCAATAACAAGAGTTTTGAATTCTTTTCTTTATAAGGGCAATCAATACTTCCCACTTTGATGGACTTCACATTAGTAATTGTATTAACTCCAGGCATTTTATCCATTTTCTTGGGGAAATAAACAGTATCTTCCTTGTCATTCACATTGAAAGTTACTTTTCCTTTATTGCAATCAATAACAGCCCCTGCAGTGTTTAGAAAAGGTCTCCCAAGAATAATAGACATATTATCATTTTCAGGCATTTCAAGCACAACAAAGTCAGTCATGATTAAACAATTATTAGCCACTTGAACAGGAACATCCTCACAAATACCAACAGGAACAGCAGTAGATTTATCAGCCATTTGCAAAGATATATCAGTAGGTATCAATTTATCAAGGTAAAGTCTCTTGTAAAGAGAGAAAGGCATAACACTAACTCCTGCTCCCAAGTCACATAGAGCAGTTCTAACATAATTATTTTTGATAGAGCAAGGAATGGTTGGTATACCTGGATCACCCAGCTTCTTTGGAACCTTGCCATTGAAAGAGTAATTAGCAAGCATAGTAGATATTTCCTCATTAGGAATTTTCCTTTTGTTAGACACAATATCTTTCATATATTTTGAATAAGGAGGCAATTTAATAGCATCAGTCAAAGAAATTTGTAAGAACAAAGGTTTCATCCATTCACAAAATTTATTATAATGTTCTTGTTCTTTTGTTTTAAGTTTCTTACCAGGGAAAGGCATTTGTTTTTGAACCCAAGGCTCTCTTTCACTACCATGTTTCTTAGCAATGAAATCTTCCTTATTGTACTTCTCATTTTTATTTATCTTTTCTGTTTCCTCTTCTAATTCTTCTTTATCAGAATCATCATTATTATCATTGTTATTAGAACTATCATTGTTGTGTTCATTACCACTTTCAGTTTCAGCATCAGAAATAGATATACTATTGGGATCATTAACAGGTTCAGAGGATTCTACAACAGTTTTATGTTTCTTCTTCTTTTTCTTAGAAGGAGCACTAGGTTCATTAACTCGTTGAGAATCTTGTTCAATTCTTTTAGAATGTCCCTTAGGATATAAAGGATCTTGAGTAGATTTACCACCTCTAGTTGTTACTTCAGAAACATGTTTTTCTTTAGCTATAGAGGCATTTACTAACAATTCTTTTTGCACTTTAGTAAGTTGATCAATTTGAGTTTGAACCATATGAAAATGTTTAATGAGTATTTTAACATCATTGGAGGTTCTATCAACAACATCATGCAAGTTACTAATAGCTCGAGAATTTTCCATTAAATGATTTTCTATTCTCATATTAAAGTTACTTTGCTTAGCAATAAAAGTATCAAATTCATCTAAGCATTGAGCAGGAGGTTTAGAATAAGGAATATCTCTATCATCAAACCTTTGGAGAGAGTGTACCTCAATTAATGGTGTAGGAGAGATTGGCTTACATAAGTCTTCTATAGGAGGTAAGTTCTTCACA
The DNA here is from genome assembly GCA_026929855.1 of Poa annua. Lineage (NCBI taxonomy): Eukaryota > Viridiplantae > Streptophyta > Magnoliopsida > Poales > Poaceae > Poa > Poa annua. Next base: position 53,927,878 of record CM049433.1, on the reverse strand, counting down.
TCTTCAGCTTTAATACCCTTCTCCTTAAGAGATTTCTTGGCCTCCTTCATCACTTCATCATTTAATTCAATAATACCCCTCTTCTTCGGTATGGGTGTAGGTGTTGGAGTAGGTTCAGGAATATCCCAATCATCATGATTCTTGCATATTTTAGCTAATAATTCTTCTGCTTCTTCAGGAGTCCTTTTCCTGAAAACACAACTAGCAAAACTATCCAGGTATGACCTAGATTTAGCAGTTAGTCCACTATAAAATATATCAAGTAGATCATTTTTCTCCAAATCATGATTCGGCTGTCCTCTTAATATCGATCAAAAACGTGTCCAAGCCTTAGGCAATTTCTCATCCTCTTCTTGATTAAAATTATAAATTCTCAACAAAGCATCATGTTGAGCACTAGCAGGAAAATATTTCTGAAAGAAAGTATCAAGCAAACCAATGGGACTAGTAATGGAACCAGGAGATAAATTATTATACCAAGTTTTAGCTTCTCCTTTTAATGAGAAAGGAAATATTTTAGTAACAAAGTAAGTGCGCATTTTTATGTCTTCAGAAAACATACCACTTAAATTAGAGAGTTCATTCATATGTTCTACATCACTTTCATTTTCAGTTCCACAGAAAGGTTCTCTTTCAACAATAGCTATGTGAGCTAAATCAATAGAGAAATCATAATCTTTATCTTTAATGCTTATGGGAGATGTAGGAAATTTAGCATCAGGAGATAATTTATATCTAACAGCATGTTTTTCAAAAAGACTTTTCATAGCACTAGCATCTTTAGTAGCATTAATCTCATCAACAAAATCATCATCAAGCTCCACATACATTTCATCAGGATCATCAATATTATTTGTAAACTCGGGTGAATTAACAGGTGTTTCAGCATCTTCATTAGGAATTTCAGCATTTTTAAATTGTTTAGATCTAGCAATTGTAGCATCTAAAAAGGGACCTAATGAACCAGTATCATCAAGAACAGTAGAAGCATCATCATAAGTAATTTCAGATTCAGCAGGAGTAACAGTGCAAGAAGCCTGAGGTGGTGTAACAAGCTTACTTAAGACAGACGGTGAATCAAGAGCAGCAGCGGAACTCAGAGTTGTACCTTTTCTCGTAGTGGATGGTATGATGGGAAATTTCTTATCACCAGGTCTTCCCATGATGAATGAATTACAGAGAGCAATATCACACTCAGGTGAACTTATAAATAAAGCTATGCTCCCCGGCAACGGCGCCAGAAAATAGTCTTGATGACCCACAAGTATAAGGGATCGCAACAGTCTTCGAGGGAAGTAAAACCCAAATTTATTGATTCGACACAAGGGGAGACAAAGAATATTTATAAGCCTTAACAGCGGAGTTGTCAATTCAGCTGCACCTGTGAATAGACTTGCTCGAGACAGATTATCAGTAGCAACAGTTTTATAGCAGTGACAGTAGTGATATAACAGCAGCAGTAGAATAAAAACAGCAATGGTGATTATAGTAGACAGCAGGATTAAAATACTGTAGTCAAAGGGACGGATGAACGGGCGTTGCATGGATGAGATACTTCATATAATAATCAAGTCATGGGCATTTGCAGATAAATAAGATAAAGCATCCAAGTATTTATTAACCATAGGCATGTGTTCCAATTTAGTTGTGCGTGCTCGCAATGAGAAACTTGCACATCATCTTTTGTCCTACCAGCCCGTTTGCAGCGGGGCCTCAAGGAAAACTACTGGTAATTAAGATACTCCTTTTAATAAAGTACCGAAGCAAAGCATTAACACTCCGTGAACACATGTGATCCTCACATCACAGCCATTCCCCTCGGCTGTCCCAATTGTTGTCACTTTGGGACCTCGGGTTCCGGACAGCAATATGTGTATACAACTCATAGATATGATCTTAAAACAACACTTATCTTCATGATACAATAACATGTTCAGATCTGAAATCATGGCACTCGGGCCCTAGTGTCAAGCATTAAGCATAACAAGTTGCAACAATGACATAAAACACCGATAACGGATACTAGGCACCATGCCCTAATGATATTACAGCTATTACATGAACGATCTCATCCAATCCCTACCATCCCCTCAAGCCTACAGCGGTGGATTACTCACACATGGATGGGGGAAACATGGATGGTTGATGGAGAAGTGGTGGCGATGACGATGGCGATGATCTCCTTTGATTCCCCGTCCCGGCGGAGTGCCGGAACAGGAAATTCTGGTCCCCGAATTGAGTTTCGAGGTGGCGGCGGCGCTCCGATGGGTTTCTGGGGGAAAACTCTTCGTGATAGTGTTTTTTAGGTCAGGAGGGGCTAAATAGTCGAGAGGGGGGCGCGAGGGGGTGGCCGAGTCGGCCAGACCCCCTCCTCGCGCGGCCAGGGCCCCACCCGCGCGAGCACGTGGTGTGGGCGCCCTGCTGGGCGCCCCCTTCTCGTCTTCTGGCTCCGGGAGTCTTCGGGCAAAATAGGCACTTTTATGATTTTTCTGGAATTTTCCCTAAAAGTTGATTTCCTGCACAAAAATAAGACACCAGGGCAATTCTACTGAAAACAGCGTTAGTCCGTGTTAGTTGCATTCAAAACACACAAATTAGAGGTAAAACAATAACAAAAGTGTTCGGGAAAGTAGATACGTTTTGGACGTATCACTGACAAGCAGTTTTGATGAGGATTTCACTGTAAACACTAACAGACAAGTTTTTAGGAGTTTTTGATAATGCAGATAAATAAAGTGCTACTAAATAGAGCGCGGCAATAATAATTGCAGCGAGTGGCCCAATCCTTTTTAGAGCAAAGGACAAGCCGGTTTGTTTACTTATGATGACCAAACGTTCCTGAGGACACACGGGATTTATGTCTAGTGCTTTCGCTTCATATAGATGATTAATCTTTAGTGTTTCGATAAGTGTTGTGTGGGTGAACCTATGCTAATGCACCGCCCTTCCTAGGACTAATACATACTTATGATTATACCCGTTGCAAGCATCCGCAAATACAAGAAAGTAATTAAGATAAATCTAACCACAGCCTTAAACTCTGAGATCCTGCTATCCCTCATGCATCGAGATATCAACGGGGGTTTAGGTTTCTGTCACTCCGGCAACCCCACAATTAATATTCGAATACACAATCCATTCCCCTAGGCCCATAAAGGTGAAGTGTCATGTAGTCGACGTTCACATGACACCACTAGAAGAATAGCACCACAACTTAAATATCAAACCATTACATATTACTCAACATAGTTCACTACTAACATCTAGACTTCTCCCATGTCCTCAAGAACTAAACGAACTACTCACAACACATCATATGGATCATGATCAAAGATGATATAATGATGGGTAACAATCTGAACATAAACCTTAATTCAACGGTTCCACCGAATAGCATCAATAACAATAGTAATCAACACCGGGAGAGTTTCCCCTATCAAATGCACAAGATTCAGCCCTAGATGTTACAGCGGGAACGGAGTGGAACGATGGAGATGACGGTGTCGGCGGTGGAGATGGTGGTGATGATGATCCCGATGAAGTGCAGCTCGATGACGGTGACGATGGCGACGATTTTCCCCCTCCGGGAAGGGATTTCCCCGGCAGCTTTTCAGCCTGCCGGAGAGCTTTTCTCTCTCAATGGTTTCCGCCTCGTGGAGGCAGCGGCTCTGTTTCTGGTCGATCCCCCAAGTCTTAGGTTTTCGGGGGGGGGGGGGGGGGGGGGGGGGGGATGAAGTACGCGAAAGGGCGCTGCCAGAGGTGAGCCAGGGCGGCCTCACAGGGTGTTGGCGCGGCAGCTAGGGGAGCCGCGCCGGGACCTCACGTGGGCCCCCTGGGGCCCACTTGGTTCTCCCCTTTTGGCTACCTTCGTCATCTGGAAAAATAGGAACTTCTGTATTCTTCGTTTTGTTTTCTGAGCTTCGCAAATATTGTATCTTGACGGTGCTTTTTCCAGCAGAATTCAGACTCCGGTGATTCATCCTCCAATAATCATCAAACATGCAAAAATAGATGAAATAACATAAGTATCATCTCCAAATATGAAATATATCAATGAATAACAGTAAATTATGATATAAAATAGTGATGCAAAATGGACGTATCATTCCCCTGAGGAACAGGCCAGAGTGGCCGATGCTCTCAACTGTAAAGTTGGAGCTATCCCATTTAAGTATTTAGGCTTCCCAATGAGCAATCATAGGCTTAACCTGATTGACTGGGAACCCCTGGTTGGTTGTGTGGGACACAGGACTGATCCCTGGCAAGGCCGCTTCATGTCTTCAGCAGCTCGGCTGACCCTCATTGATGCTTGCCTTTCCAGCTTACCACTCTGTGCTATGGCGCTATTTTTGCTTGGAGATGGCACCCATGCAGGACTTGATAAACACAGAGGCAGATTTTTTTGGGAAGGAACAGGTAATAAACGCAAATACCATATGGTGAAATGGGAACATCTGTGCCTTCCCCGAGATCAGGGTGGTCTGGGGATCATGAACACTAAGTTCATGAACATCGCACTTATGTCCAAATGGATTTGGCGTCTGTTTTATACGGAGACTGAAGATCAGAGTATCTGGCTGCGTCTTCTGAGAGCCAGTATACACAAGATTAAGCACCATTTCAAGTCCTGGGCGCGTTTCCACCTGGGATCTGGCTCCTCGATTGCGTTCGGGCATGACTGGTGGGTCGGGCTGGGACATCTTAAACTCAGCTTCCCTCGCCTTTTTGATATCTGCTCCGACCAAGACATCCTGGTTTCCCAAGCGTTTGTTGATGGTCGTTGGCGCATCTGCTTCCGTAGAACTTTTGGCCCGCTAGAGACTGCCCAGTGGCAGCAGCTTTCTTTGGAGTTGGAAGGCTGGACCCCGGAGCCAGTACCTGACAGTGTGTCATGGCCACTGGATCCCTCTAATTCCTTCTCTACAAAGTCCATGTACAGGAAGCTCTGTGAACAGCAACAGCGGCCCGACACTCAGAGCTTGTGGCGTTCTCCTGTCCCGCTTAAGATTAAGATCTTTATGTGGCAATTGGAGTGCGGTAAGTTACCCTCTAGGGAGCAGATTGCTAAGAGACAAGGGCCTTCCAATGGGTTATGTGCCCTCTGTGGCGGCTTGGAGACGGTTGATCACATTTTCTTCCAATGTGTGTTGGCTAAGTTCATGTGGAGCGGTGTTCGCACGATGCTGCAGAAAGACTGGAACCCTATCTCCTTCTCCCAAGCTGCGGCCATTTTTGATAGTTTCTCGGGCAAAACTAGACGCATCTTATGGCTTTACTTTGCAATCCAGTGCTGGGCGCTCTGGGTTACTCGTAATAAGTATTCCATTGAAGCGGTTTTCCCGCGCCAACCTGCTAATGTGATCTTTAAATCTCTGATTTTCTTGCAGCAGTGGCGCCCGCTGATCAAGTCTAGTCTCCTTCCGATGGTGGATCAATTGAGATCGCTTGTCCAGGACCTCTTCTCGGCTACCCACACACCACTGCCCCGCCGCCAGGATGTTGGAGCTCCTACCTAATTTATAGTACTTTGTGTCCTGCTAAGCGTTTCTTCTGTTTAGCTTGTGGAAGAACTTATTTGTGCCTACGGGGCCCCTATTGTATTGCCACTACTTTCTCGTTTGTGCTTCTTTCCCAGTGTTGGGTTGCTGTAAACGTTGGCCTTTGGCTTTATTAATTTAAAGTCGGCAGTTCGTGCCTTTTCTCTAAAAATGCAGCTGCACCAGGGCAACCTGAGAAGTAGAACACAACTCTTATTTAAGACAGATACACAACACAATCCTGCTAATTCAGTTACCTCTTTTCTTCGATCATGAAAAAATACATTGATCCTCTGTTGCGGGCCTAGAGCCATATTTTGCAGAAAGAGAGAATCACATTCTTAGAGCACATCTTCAGAACAAAATCACTTTATCTGAATAATAGAGTAACTACTATAACAATAGTAATCTTCACAGCAAACATAAAATGAGCCTTCTTTCCAAGAGCAGATTCACCATATTCCTTCTATTCTAACCTTCAAGTTCTATCAGCGCCAAGCTTGTATGCATTTTGGAAAAACTTCAAGCTTTTATGAACTTTGATAAAAAATCAGGAATATTAGAATGTGGATCAACCTTCTCTCGTGACTTCTAATCAGAACAAAAAAGTATAATATACCTTTAACATTTCTGTACATATAATAAAAGGAATATGATAACATACCAGCTTTCGAAATCCTGTAGGTGATTCTCCAAAAATGGCATCGCCAGATCCAGGTAACCTCTCTGCTTCCTCTGCTTGGTACCCAGTGGTTTCCAATCCTTCATGTTCCTTTCACTACCTGGTGTTTTGTCTGCCTTCTCACTCAACCGTGCATAATTGCTACATTACTGGAGTAGTGCCCTGTTGCTGCCGCCGCAGGCGCCGCTTATTGATGCTCATTGATCTCGAATCTGAGCAGAGCTTCGGCCGCAGTTCTCTGAGCGCAACGGGGGCGCGCTAGGGAAACAAGCGAGAGGCGGTAGAGGGGCAATCTGGGGGAGCCATCTGGTAGTGGTGTGGGGCATGCCGGAGGAGCCAAACCAGCGGCAATAGTCTGCCTTTCTCCTCCTCATTCCTCTATGCGTTGTCCACCAACTGCTGCGGCCATCCGTCTTCGTCGACCGCTAAAGGCGTGTGCTTCTCGATAGAGAGGGAGCAGGGATGCGTTGGTGGTTTCCCGGATGCGAAGGAGTAGGTGAGGTCGGGTAGGGGCTGGGGAGTGTGGTCGAACGGCGGTGGGGAGCTCTGGGCGTGTGGGTGGAGACGACGGGAGGAGCAGGGGCCTAGGGAGGAGGATCTGTTTTGCTGGGCAGCGCCAGAGATGACGGGACGGGGTGGCGGCGACAAACCCTACCGCTCGCCTCGATTTCTGCTCTCCGTTCGGTATTGAAAAATGAACGGGGAGCGGTATGGCCTAACAGGCCCACAGGTCGGCGCGGGAGGGCAGAAATTTTCCACTTCTGATTGAACCATACCACCAACTCCCATTTAATAGCAAAGAATACGGGTTTAATGTTTCATTACGTGTGACTATCTCATCAATGAGTCCAACTGAGGCCCGCCCCACACTAGCAAAATGGGCTGGATCCGCACCGATCACACTCTAGCCGAAGGTGATCCTGGTGAGCAAAGCCACACAGCGAACAGCAAATGCTTGGTTTTGGGTATGTGTAGCTTCCCCATGAGTTGAACCTGCGGCAACCGGTAACCCACCCAGAAACGAGCCAAAACAGATTCAACTTTCATCATACGTAGGTAACCCGTAGGACAAAGGACCGGCTATAACTGGTAGGGACCTGGGCACACCATCGACGGCACATATCGAAAGCTACCATTGTCCTTGGGTCCCTGACATCGCATCTATGAACGTACGACGACACTGCACCAAATTTTGGCGTGATCGAACGATGTCTACTTTTGCTCCCTGTTTCTTGCCATTCTGCCCACTGTATATATTTTTTGTCTGATAGCACTCGGCTGGTACTTATTTGTTGTTTATCGCTTGACAAGCAGCTATAGGATCACCCGGATCCGGACATGCATTTCTATCATTCTATGGTTATGTGCGTGTTAACGCAATCCTCCTTGGTATCCATTAACTTTCGTCGTCTTGTGATCATTCCTATGGACGGCACAATATTTTCTCGAATGAAAGGACATCACATAATCTACATCGCAAAAAATAAAAGACAAGGTATTAATGATGATATTCCCTGAAAGTGATAATATAATGATGTTGCACTGGATATTTCGTAGATGAGGCGACCGTCGGTGCAATCTTAATGTTACTCCCTCCATTCATAATTACCCTAGGTCGCTTCATTTTAGACAGACTTAAACTTTACAAATTTGATCAAATATATATATGAAAATATCAAATTTGTTGTTTAACTTCCAAAATGCAGGGTAAATAGTAAATAAAAACAGAAGATAAATACATGGAATAACCGTGGTTTCTTTGATTTGTTAAAGCACAAAATGTGTCTTGAACTATCATAAACTTCAAGATGACGATTTCATCCATTCATTCACAACACTGTTCTTCCCATTCGTCAACACATGACCATTCCGGAAAGAATAGGATCTAAAGGATGCAAGAATCGCCACGAGAGAGCGAATTATGTATATAAGGGCCGGACCACGCCATAGAGATTTACGGCGAGGAGTTGAGATACTTACGTTAGAGGGCAGCGTTCGTAATTTGCTCGTTACTACCAGAAAACCACCCTTCCCCCACCAGTTGGTTCTCACTTGGCTAGACAACCCATCGTTTGTCGTAGTCACCACCGACCATCGTAACTAGATCGTCAGTGGTGATTTCAATGACGAAGAGTACTCACTTGCGGGTTGAAAGGTTTTCCCAAAAGTGGTAGCGGTGTTACCACTAACATGCTTGTGCTGGCGATGGGCTTAACTTTCAAGCCGTTAGTTGTATTATGCCCTTTGGTGGCATTCCTATTTTGGCCCTCAAAGGTGGTATAGAGACCCAACAGAAACCCAAAAATGACCTGCTCCATTTTTGTATGCTTGACACCTGTTTTTTATCTCTTCGACCGCCCCGAACACTCTCTGTCCCTGATACTCATCTGACCAGATCCGTCGTATCAGCAATGGCATCACCACCCTATGCCTGTGAGATTACTAATTCTTCCACTCCCACATTCGAGGTGTGCACAACATCCTTCTCACCCTCGTGCTTGTCGCCATCTCCTCCTATCTCATGTATCGCTCCTCCCTTGACTTGTTCCATGATGTTGACATGCTCAAAGCCGACACAAATGAACTTGATCAACATTGAGAATGTCATGTTGGTGGAGATAAGGCGGCATGATCCCACCCGGAGTTTCATTATGTACACCACCACGCCCTTTCCCGCGATGTCGAGCATTATGTTATCATCGATGCCTTCTCATGCACATATTTACCGACTTATCTCCTCATGTATGCCCTCTGCCATGACACCTTAAGAATAGCTAACTTCTTATCCCGTCTTTATAGCTCCTGGATCTGTAGTGTTTTCAAAACTTAAGTCGTCATTACATGTGAGTTTTAGGCTACCATCCACCATGATGTTTCCCACCTAAAACGCAGACATGCATTTCTCTCTCTTTGAATTTCTGTCTATCTCTCTCTTTGTTCGAGGCTAGTGTTTACTTTCTTGGGAGGGTGCTTGAGCAGCGCCGAAGTGTGGACGGGAGGTGGACAGTAAGATGTAGACCACCACACCACGGTTTTCATGGTGTTCGAATACGACAGTCACAGTCAAGGTTCTACAACAAAGAGGAGACCAACGTGTTCAATAAGGCGAGGAGCCGAGGACGGGGAACGATGACATTAGTAGTTCTGGGAGGATGCATAATTTTTTTATGTATTGTGCCAACATTGAAATTCGCACTCACTCGTCAATGGTTTTATTGTCCTAGTTAGTTCAAGAAGTGCCCAGAAAAAAACGTGTGTCTTTCGTTGTTAAGGGGTTTGGGGACGCCACTCCTTCCATTGAAACTCTCTCCCGACTCCCTCGCGCGGGGGGCTCCGGAGAGCTCCCAAACCCTAACCCAGCCGCCACCAAACCTGAGCGCACCAGCCGCTGCCGCCGCCGGCGAGGCGGTGGTGGCGGCGCCCGGCCGCTAAAGGCGGAGGGAGATGAGCGCGCACCACCACCTCCAAGCCTTCGCGCGGAGAGGCGGAGATCCGGTGGGGCGCGCGCCGGCGCGGCCGTCTGCGGGCGGGAAGGGCGCCATGGCGGAGTTGTGGCGGCGGGGCATCACGGCGGAGCGCTGGGCTGGAGGTTGCAAGGAGGAGGTCGTCGGACGGAGCGGCTGTCAGCGCGGGCCCGCCCGGGCTCGATCTGGGCTGACAGGGCCGCAGCCGCTGCGTCTCCGACGCGGGGACGGCGCGGGCGCCGCCGAGACGCTGGAAGCACGAGGAGGAAGGCGCTGGGGCATGCTAGAGCGGGCGGCTGCCGGCTGCCCGAGGGCTCAATCGGGCCCGATCTGGGCCGCAACCGCTGCTTCTCCGGCGCTGGTGGCCGGGTGCTGGCCAGACCCGAGCGTGTGCTGGGCTGCCGTTCCAGCGGTTGTGGAGGAGGCCGATGCGTTCGGCATGATGGATGGTGTGTGCTGCGCTGTTTGGTCCGGGCCGTGTGGGAGATGAATGGCGCTATCGTTGTCGGCAGCGTTGCATTCTCCTGAAGGTGGTTCGGCAAGCAAGACGTTGCTGCGGGCGTGTCGACGGCCGTTATGCGGATGAGTTGGTGGAGGCTGGAGGGAGAGGAATGTCGCCGCTGCGGTTGTTGCATCCTCCGCGGGAGATGAATGGCCAGCAGACGTTGCATCCTCGAGGAGACGAATGGCGCCGTGCTTGGTTGCAGTCCTTCCGTTGGGAGAAGAATGGCGCTGCGGCGGGGGTTGCATCCTCCTTCCTGTGGGTGATGCGGTTGCGAGGTTGAAAGCTCGTCGAGTTTGCCGGGAGGTGCGGTTGGCCGTGGAGGCAAGGTAGTGGTTCGATGGGTATGCTGTCTGAATCCTAAGTTCGTGCTATGCAAGTGAGGCAGCCGGCGAAAGCCGTATCCTGGTCATGACCGGAGTCGTCGATGGCGTCGCTGACAGGCGTCGCTACCTTGTTGGAGGCATCGATGTAGTTGCTCCCACTTTGTGTTTTCCGACATGCTCCGGGGGAAACCCTTGATCTAGTCCTCTAGATCGAATGATGGCGGCGCTATTCGGCGTCGCGTTCCCTCTTGGGGGCATCATTTCGGAGGTGGATCCGGACAGAGTGACCCGTGGTTTGTTAGGTTGTGTGTTGTAGCCGAAAGGCATCTTGTATGGTTTTTGGGTACGGTTTTCCTCATAAACTGGACCAACCTTCTATCTAATCACTGAATTTAGCAGTTCTCCTGCTAACATTCAAAAAAAAAAGGGAAGCATTAGTGCAACATGATATCAATGCAGTCAAACAATACATGTATATCCTGTTTGAGACGCATGTTCGCGAATAAATGTTTCTTACCCCATATCAATTTAGTACAAAATTGAGCTATTATGTTCGTCACCAGGAATATTTGGCATTTTTTAGAACAAAGATAATTTGAGACCCTCTTAGTGACCATGTATACCATGTCAAGTTCTTGCCAAGTTCCTATGTTTTTGGTTGTGACCAAAAATTTATGCATAAATTTTCAAATTAAATCAAACTAAATTAGATAAAATATATCGAAACTTACCAAAATAAATATGCTTTGCAAACTAATCACTTCGGTGATGACGAAAGTATTTTTATGTTCAAAAGTAATAGTTTTTTGTGCACTTTTTCTGCCAATTTAAACTTACCTACCATATTTGTGGTGTTTGTATTGAATGTGCAAGTATCCTTTTTCAAAAAGGAGGGTGACGTTTGGTCTCACCGTTAGTAGATATATGCATGCAGCAATACTTATTAATTATTTCGTAACTCTTGACGCCAAGCAAAGCACTGGCCTCTGCATTAACTGATGCGCACAACCTCATTTGTTGCTTCTCTCTTCTCTAAAAAAAACCTCATTTGTTGCAAAGTTTGTAGAATTCAGAGTTTACATGTCGAAAGTCACTAAAATCTTAAGTGAAACAACCAGCAACATAAGCAAAGTACAAATAGCGTAAGCATCTTGTAACCATCTAGAGAGCAACCAGGTACTGTTGTTGTAGATATCTTGAGCGACAACATCCCTATGGGTGCATCCCAGTCTATATGCGCACGTTGTGCATCGAGGATCAGGAAGGGCCACTCGTGGATCCGGCCAAATTCAATCGAATGACCTATAAAAATTAGCATGCCCGCCTTTATTAAAGATAATATCATCCTTGCAATTTCATAAAGACCAAACCAAAGCACATGTCCCACACAAATCTGTGTTTTGATTTCTTCTCGACCCCATTATGCCAGTTACATAACATACTCATAAAATTTTACGGTGGAGTGATGTTAAAATATATTGCACCACAGTCCATAGAATACGCGCAAATGTGCATGTAAAAAAATTAGTCTTACTACGCACATTTATTTCACCCATTCCAATTACTAGCAAGATTATCTTTCGTTAAAATCACATTTCTGAGAAGAAGAAACCACATGAATGTGCGCATCAGGAGATGACGATAGTCCGCATCAGCCATTAACTAACGGCCTGCAACTACTAGATGGGAGGGGGAGCACGGAGACAGGGGTGGCAACGACTTCATCCTTTTAGTCCCCCATTGACAGTGTGAGCTATTTGATCTACATCAAAGGGCAATCAGCTCACGCTGCCGCAGCGAAACAAATCGGTGATGAATTTTGGACCTTTTTTAACAAAGAACTCCCAACATTGATTTTAAAGAAACCGCCATTTATTATATCAAAATGAAAGAAAAAAACAAAAAGAATGATAAAACCAACATCAGACGCAGCATGGGACCACAAAATTTGCTCATACACCTACATGCCACATGGAAATATTCAAACATGAATATCGTCTACTCGATACAGAACCACTCCATCAGACTATACTCCAGAAACATGCAAACCAAAAAACAGCAACAACACTAATTCATTTTTTTTTCGAAACGGGAGCAAAAGATTTGCCCCTTATATTAATTAAGAAGAAGAGAGGTGCCTGGTTAATTAAAGGAAAACCGGGCAAAAATCGATACAACAACACAACAAACACAAGCGTCCAACACAGAACCAACCAACCAACCAAGTGCTAACAACCTCGACCACCCTACTACAACCACTGACACACAACAAGACTAACTGAAAAGGGCTCAGGAATCAAGCGAAAGCGGAAACTTTCCTTGCGCTTGCGACATCAAGCTTCTTTTCACCCTCCTGAGAGACTTCTCCACATTTATGATGACACCATCTGAAGCCTTTCCCATCAAGACGGAAGCAATATCCTTGCGATATCCAGGGCACGCCGTCTCCAAACCGGCGAGCAAGTCGGAAACCTCTTTACCAAAGAGAGTCTCAGAGTTGGACGCCAGCACATCTATCTCATCAACCTGATCACTCAAAGAAGAGAGAGTGACAGAAACAACTGATCCCCCACAGTCCAAAGAGGTAGGCAGATGGGAGGACTCGGACGAAGGGGCTGTCGGTGTCATGTCCACCGCCGACGACTCCAAAGAGTCCAGGTCCATGGATAGCACCACAGATGGTTCCCCACCAGGCTCCTGCAACACAGGCACGATCTGCATGACAGGAACTACAACCTCAGGAGCGACTGCACTTCCCAAGACAGGCGACATCACAAGTGGACCACGAGGAGAAAAATCTCCAAAGAAGCACTCTTCAAGAGCCCCCTCACAACACTAATTCATGAGCCTCTCCCTTTGTAGGTATCTATCCTTGTGAAGATGATAAAATTTCTCGCAAAACCATTTTGATCGTTGCAACACTCTTTTTTAAGTGTTCCTTGATCTTGACTTCGTTGCAATTAGTATCACACACGATTTAAATATATTGCATAGTCTGTAAATGACAAGTGAAGGATCATCAGGAAAATTTCTGTTAAAACAGGCAACATTTCTAGTCTTACATATCGTCACTGACAGCAGCACAACCCCCAAAAATCAGATTATGCAGCGAGCCAACAACAAATGGTCCAAATGCCGGCATTGCTCGATGATTTCTGTGTCTAGCTGGTAAATATGTAAATCTTGCAGCACGAACGGCATGGATCTACTGCTCCTCCAGCTGAATCACTTGGCACTCTGCCATTGCAGCCAATTATCATCACCGGCCGCGCGGACAGCCATAACTTTGCCTGGTCCAGTCCAGTCCACCACCACGACGGCTCCATCTATAGTGCAACCACAGCCCATCACACAATGGTGGTGTGACTGGTAATAGAAAAGGGAAAACGACTGCGTAGCTTGTCTGCACATATGTGGCAACTCTGCGCACTGGTGTAGCAACTTTACCAAATGAAGCAACAGAAAGTTTAGTATTTCCATGGTGTGACAAAACAAAAGATATCAGGGTTCAACAACTGGTCTTATTAGGAGTTGAAATATTACATCCATGCATATCGATCTCACCCAGTTCCGTTCTTATATACTGTATATATAAACAGTTAACCACGAGATCAACAAATCAACACAACAAAAATAACACATTCACCAACACTAAATGTTGGGACTTGGGAGAGCTCGGTTTCCCGGCAAATGATCCAACGATCGATTGCAAGCGCCCGTCGACACCGCTCATACATATATATGCGCACCATCGTAACATGAGCAACATCCATCGATCGACACCTGTAAATTAATCAAACTGTGAGTTAGTTAATGGTATTCGATAGTTAATTCGCTGCATATTCGGCACGCTAGCACGAATTTAATGGACGGCGAGCTAGCTTAATTTATCACGGCAAAGAGGGAGATCAATGAGAGAATTGACGGTTTAGAAAGATTGATATGGTAGCAGTACCTGTACAAGAAGACGATAGCTAGGCGCGGCCTGCCGGTGTCCCTAGAGGCGGAGCTCGAGGTCCAGCGCCTCGCCGGCGCTGGCAACGGGGCCCTTCCAAGTGATGTTGGTGCTGGGCTTGTCCACCGCGGCGTCGCACCCCACGGATAGATCCACCGCGAGCTGCGCGTGGTCCCCGAAGCGAGGAACGCCGGCGCCCCACCTCTCAGGCCTGGCATCGGCGCGGGCTGGCGCCGTCATGCTCCTACCGCCGTGCGACGCGATGGAGGTGCACATGGATTGGCCGCTACCGGAGTCGACTGCGGCGCCTCCGTAGGGCCCGTCGTCGTAGGGGTTGCTGAAGCCGCCGATGCGGTCCTTGCGGTGCGCGTTCTGGTGGCCGCCCAGGGCCTGCGATTTGAGGAACGTCATGTTGCAGAAGAGGCACGGGAACAGCCGCACCTCCTTGCCGTCCACGCACGCCGTCGGCGACGCTTGTTCCAGACCTTCGCTGCTGTCCGCCGCCGCATAGGCCAGCGACAGGTCCACCGACGCGGCGGCCGCCGCCGCCGATTGCAGATGGAACAACCAAGATGGCTTGGCCTTCTCCATCGATCCAAGTGTATATTCGGTCGATGTACTGGTGTTGGTCGTCTGCTATAGCGTTGTCACTCTAAAGTTCTACTCTACAGGACACAAGAATATGAGGGACAGATGATAGCTGGGAATGGTAGCGGCGGCGCTTCTATAATGGGAAACGGAGAGGAGGACGACGAATGGGCGACGAGCACGCTGTGCCGCTGCTATGGAGTATGGACTACAAACTCGGCCGAGCTGAGAATGAAGGTTATATGATGGGTATAAATAAATAAAACCCTCCCAGGTGAGGGGAGGGGGAGCAGAGGCGAAAAGTCAAGGGAGCCGAGCCACGCTTGAGTAGGGCTAGACGTCAGGATCCGGTTCTTGCAGCTTGCAGCATCTCCACCGGCACCTATCATATCAAATATGTGTCCGGCATCCCCTAATTGAGCCCCGTTTGGTGGCGTCGGATATGTTCGATTATTTGATGGACGGGTGCAACAGCGACGCCCTCCAAAGGAAACCCTCCAAATAAACCATCTATGAAGTTATAAACACGAACACCTTATGGGCAATATAAACTTTCATTTAAAACATTCATATGATTTACGGCAGGGAATTTGAAACTAGTCTATCCTAGACGTCGTCCTCGTCCTCATCCGCGTCCGCGTCGTCCTTGTCGACCGCCATGTTGGAGGGCCCAGCCTCGTCGTCGTTCCCCTCCGGCTCGGAGCTAGGCGATGCGTTCATCACCTGAGCGAGCCAGCGCCGCTCCGCCCTGCCTTGCAGCCGCATCCGGTGCAACTGTGCCGCCTCAGATCGACGGCGCAGGCAAGACAACCGCACTCGCGCCTCGCCGTCCATCGCATGAGCGTCCTCCACCTGCGCGACGAGGGACTGCTGCGCTGGGACGCCGCGTTGGCGTTGAGCTGCTCGTAGACCTGGTGCTCCGCGTCCAGGGAGGCGCGGGCTTGCTCGTCCCTCCGGGCAGTCTCTAGGGAAGCCCGAATGGCAGCAGCCTCGGCCACCGCCGCCGCTTCCTCCAGGCCAGCTCGAACCCGGCGGTACGCCTCCTCGTTGCGCCATGTGGCGAACGAGTTGTACGCCACGACCTGGTCGGGCAAGACCGGAGGGACCTGCTGCGCCTCCTCCTCCTCGGTATGCGGCTCCTGCTGCTGCGCCTCCTCCTCCTCCTGCGGCTCCTCCATGGGCGCCACCGGCTCCTCCAACCACTGGAAGTCGTCGTCGTCACTGCCACTGTCGTCGTCCGGTGACGGCGGGTTCAGGCCACGGCGCCCTAGCGTCGCCCAGCAAGTAGGGAGCCGACGTGACATGGTGGAGTGCTACGGCTAGGTGAGGCGAGTGCTACGGCGGCGATGGCGCGAGTGGTGAGTACCAAGTGCGGGCGATGGCGAGGTGCATTTTATAGCTGGCTCTCTGGGCGGGAAAACGAAGCGGCGGGACGGCGAGGATGCGTCGACGCGTCAGTGCACGTGTCCCGTCGGAGTACATGGCGGCGACACGTCCCGGCCGCAGTCGTCAATCGCGTCGCTTGGGGAGCCGGGAAGGCTGCAGACGCGACCCGTCGGAGTAGTTGCTGGCGTGTGGAATAGAGAACGAACCGGCGGGCAGTCGCGTCCCTTCGTCGCCATTAACGCCGCCTCACCGGCCTTTTGTACGGCGCCTTAAAACTGCCTTGGTCGGGGTTTGTCTCAATAACGGGTGGGGGCCGCCTGTCGGGTGGGGTGACCGGACAGTGTTCGGCGCACCCAGGCAGGCCCCCAAGTTTTGGCGGGCAGGCTGGGGGGGGGGGGGGACACGTTTTGGGGGTGCCGGTGCGGCGGTTTTCTTGGTCCGGACCCTCATTGGGCCTTCGGGGGCTCTCAGCTACGGTTTTTTCGCATAAAATGCCATCAGCGTGTAAACTAGTTGAACCCCGTGCATTGCTACGACGTCATAATTTGTTGAATACCCGTGCATCACTACAGGTCACAGACAGTTTGTGCACCCTAGTATTGAGTTCTAACTATGTATGTCTCTCAGAAATATATTTATAAAGGAAAACGCTTAGGCCTCGCTTGGATCGCTGGAAATTAGTCCAATACGGAGGTATGAAATTCCGGACCTGTCCAGCTCCTCCTAAAAATCCGGCGACTCAGACTAACCTCTCGGGGCATATTTTTCCGCTCCCTATTATGAACCGGCGATCCAATCGGGGCCTTACTGTAGGGCGACCTACGCGAGGGAAGCTTAGATCGCTCGCCTCGATTGTTCAGCGCGCTGTCCTTTCCGCCTTCTAGCGAGCAGGTCTCCGACCAATTTTGTTAGCCCACGCGAATCCAGCCCAACAGTGGCCTGCTAGCTACCAGTTCTTCACTTATTGTTTTTTTACGGGAATCACTTGAAGCTTTATTCTTTGCTAAAAAAAAAACTTGAAGCTTTATTCAACAAAAAATGTTGGAAAGAACATGTACAATTAGGAATTCTTTTGTCGTCAGCCTAAAAGATACGAACATACAAAGAATTATTATATATTATTTTAATATTGCTTACTTATTTTTAATTTGTAACAAAATCACAAAAGTTTTGCTAAGAAAGATTAGGCGATATGTTGCAAACGATTTTGTGATTTTGCTACAACTTTGTGTTTCCCTCAGTTTTTTCGATGTTGCATACGTGTTTCCAAATTGTATCAAACGCATATGATTTTTGTTGGGAAATCACATACCAAATGTTAAAAGGTTTTCTCGGCGTTGATATACGTTGTGTGTTTCTAAGATTTTTCAACGATTTTTTTTACCAAAATGCTGAAAACACATGTTTTCTTTGTTGTCATTGTTTCAGATTTTTGTTGAAGTATGCGATGTTTTTTTGTTGCAAATGATTTGATGGAAAAAAATTGCGGCTCAAGCTCCTTTTTATTGTTGTAACTGTTTGTTATTTTTGTTAAAATGGTTGGTGATTTTTGTTGCAAATATTTTCTAACCTCCTTGTAACATTATTATTTTTGAAATATTACCAAAATTTGTTGTAATTGTCGATGTGTGATTCCCACGGAACAGGGACAACCACTCTCGGGGGAGAAGTTCGTGAAGGGGACCGAACACGTTGGTCAACAACCTACGACCGGCTCGGCGACGGTGCTCGTCGAGCCTGTAGAGGAACATCACGACAGAGATGGACTCCGGCCCGTACCCAGGTTCACGGCCCTCAGGGTGAGGTAAAACCGCTACTCCTGCTTGTCTGTATTGCTCAGTAGAGGGTGAGTACAACGAGCTTGCCGCGGGCCCTCGCGAGGCAGTGCGGAGCTTGGAGGGGGAAGGTTCGGGCCTTCTTCCTCCTTGGGCTCGCTCGGCTTGGCTAAGCTACGGTGGGGTGTCTATGGATGAGCGATCGATCGATCCGCCCGTCCCCCGCTACGGTGGCGCTCCTGCTCCTTATATAGGCGCCCCGGGCCTCATCCCTGCGTGCTGCGCAGTGGAAGGGTTCCCACATGGTGACGAAATGGTGGAGCGGGGTGCACCGCAGCTGAGGTGCCCATGGACTCGGTCCATGGTCGTAAAGTCTGCCTTCGTGGCAGGGCAGCCGCCGTCTTTGCAGAGCGGCCAGCTGGTACTGCAGAGACCGTGGGGATGCCCATGGTGACGTTGCCGTTTGGAGCGTTGCGCCGGCCACCTGCTTTATCACCAGAGAGGAAAGCCTTGGTGGCGGCGCAGGGGACACAGCGCTTTGTTGACTCCTTTTATCACCAGAACGGCAACTGGGGCGCCGTCGTCATCGCGCGCAGACGCGCGCGTCACTCTGCGGCTGCTGCAGAGGCCATGTGCGCTCTGCAGCGATTGCTTCGTAGAGAAGTATCTCCACAGGGCCCTGGAGGCCTTGTGGAGGGAGTTGTGTTGACTCCCCTTCAGGGGAGAAAAGCCTTGCCGGGGGGCGGCCTCAGGGGGAGCCCCTTCAGGCCCTTCGCTGCCCCCTCAAGTCCCCTCGAGAGAGTTCTCCACTCGGGGGTCTCCCCAAGCGTTCCGCTTGGTCCTTAGTTGTTTCGTCGGCATCGACGCGTGTGAGGGCCGTGGAGAGTGGGCTCTGCACACCCTAGAATCCACTGGGCCGACAGTAGCCCCCGGGCCCACGACGGGCACGGCGAGGCCCATCGGGCCCAGACGAAGCGTCGCGGGTCCAAAACGTCCGGCCTGCCCGTGAAACGCGTCACTTGGTGGTGAGTTTGCGACGACTCGGTTTCTCCGGACGATCGTGCGTAGTGGGGGGTCCCACCACGTCCACCACGATCACGCCTTGGTAACTGCTCTGCCGGGGCATAAAGCTGCGCGCTGGTCCGAATCGCAGCCATTACTCCCATTCCGCGCCTCCAAACTTCCAGCTCTCGAGCTCTTAGCTCTCCAACTTCGGCGAACTCTTTCCTTCTCCGGCGCTCCGCTCCTTGCATCCTCCTCGACAATGGGCGGACCCAAAGGCAAGGCGGCGATGTCCACGCTCCCCTCCGATGCGCAGGGCGAAGAAGCGCTTGGACCCGCCCTGATCGGGGTGCGCGTCGATGCGGCGGCGCTGGGCAAGATTCAACACCTGGTCGCCGGGAAGACCAATGAGCATGGCGCCAGCGCCATCCAGGCCGCGAGGCACGGCCGCCTTCCGACGGGGTTTTTCCCCATTTTCCTCCACACCCTCTTCGCCGGACTGGTGCCTCCGTATTCGCCTTTTCTCGAGGCCGTCCTGGAGTTCTACCAGATCCACCTTCTCCACCTTCACCCCAACGCCATCCTCATCCTCTCCATCTTCGCCTACCTATGCGAGGCGTATCTAGGGGTGCAGCCCTCGGTGGCCCTCTTCCGGAGCTTCTACGCGCTCCGGAACACCGCGAAGGCCGAGCGGACGGGGTGCGTGTCCTTCCGCATTGCGGACGGCATGGGGGACGTCTACATCCCCATGTCGTGGAGCGACGACAAACCCGTCACGGCGGTGTCGAAGAAGGTGGACGACTTCAGGCAGAAGTGGTTCCTCATCGGCGTCAAGTCGCAGAGCTCCTTCCTCGAGGTCCCGGAGGCGTCGCCCGTGAAGAACACCCATTGGGGGAAGCAGGCCTTCCAGGGCCCCAAGATCGGAAGCATCGTGGCGCGCATGAGGACGCTTCGGGAGAATGGCCTCACCGGCCAGATGATCGCAGAGGACTTCGTGCGCCGCCGCATCGCTCCTCTGCAGGCGCACAAGAAGCCGATGTGGATGTACGCGGGTCCCTCCGACTCGATGCGACTCCACCCCTGCGACCATCTCCCCGCCGTCGTCGAGACCATCATGGGCGGCCTCTTCATCAACCCCGACGTGTCCGTGGCGGTTGCGGCGGAGCTGAGGCCTCTCCATCAGATAAACCTGGCCTCGCGCCTGGCGATTCTGGAGCGGATGCCCAGCTTCACCCCGCTAGGCCTGGCGGGGGAAGAGGACGAAGATGGGCCCATGCCCGTGGCGAGGGGGCAGGATGCTGCGGATTCGCCGTACGCGTCTGATGCCGAGCAGGGCGACGCCGCGGCTGGGGCCGTTCCCTCTGCAGGCGGGACGAGCTCGTCAAGGGCCTCGCCCCCTCCTGAGGAGGTCTTCGAGCTCTCCTCCGGCGATGACGAGGATGAGGCCGGGGCGGGGCGACAGGAGACTCGAACCAAAGCGGCCCACGACAGGCCTGCCGGGGAGCCCCCAAGCACTTCCCTCAAGAGGAAAGCTGAGGCGGCTTCTGAGGGATCCGGACCCCGGGCCACGCCTTCTTGGCGCTCGTCCGGCATGGCGTGGGTTGACACCCGCGCCAAGAAGACAGGGTAAGTGTTCGTGGTCCTGTCTTTCTTCTTCAGTCTTTTGCTTGTCTCCTCTCCCTGACCGATTTTCTTGTCTTCTGCTAGCGACCCGGCGCCTGCAAAGCGCCGTAGGCTCCGCAAGGCTGCGGACGTGAAGAAGGCCGCTCCAGAGGCCGCGTCAGAGACCGCCACAGAAGAGGCCTCGAGGCCTGCGGAGGAAATTCCCGTAGGCCCTCACGGGGACACTCCCCAGGCCGAGGCCACCGCGCCGCCTCTGGAGGAAAAATGCCCCGAGGAGCAGGTGGAGAAGGCGGCCACTCCGCCGCGCGCTGCGACCCCGCCAGCACGGCAGGAGGCCGCGGCAGACACTACTTCGGCCCCGAGCCCGCCGAAGGTCGACGAGGCAGCGGGGGCTGAACTCCCACTGTCCCCGCCAAGCACCGAGGCGGAGGAGGAAGCGGCAACTGCGGAGCAGGCCTTTCCTGCCCCGGGGACCCAGGGCGAGGTGCCGCCTGAGGGGGGCAACGCCGGCGCGCAAGACGCGGGCGCCGGAGCGGAGGACGCGCCTCCGAGCCCCCGAGACCGCGCGGAGACTCCCCGCTCCAAGCTTGACGCGGGAGCAGGGCCCTCCGCCCCGAGCGAGGGCTCCCGGGCCCTTGTCCTCGGAAGCTGGGACTGGAGGAGGGGGCGACGCGACGTCGCCTTCCGCTTGGTGCGGGAGTCTCTGGAGGGGCTGGAGGCTCACCTTGCCCAGGAGGACGGGGAGCTCGCCCGGCAGAGGGACGAGCTCGCAGAAGCTTGGGCCGCGTTCCACGCGGCCGTGGAGGCTCGCCGACGGAGCGACCAGGCCTTGCAGGCGGAGCGCGAGGAGGCGCTGCGTTTCGCAGAGGAGGTCCGCGAGGGCGCCATGCGCGACGCCGAGGAGCTTCTGCAGCCCCTGAAGGCTGAGCGCCGGGCAGCGGCGGAAGACTTGGCCGTGGCCAGGGCGGAGCGGGAGGCTGTGGAGCACTCCCTGGCGGCCAAACACCACGGGCTTGTCGAGCTCGAGGCTAAGATCCTCGCCGACTCTGAGACCGTGCGGACCGCCCTGGAGGGGGTCCGCGCGAGCTTGGACGCCAGGGGCCGGAGTCTGGGCGAGCGCGAGGAGGACGTGCGCCGCCGCGACGAGCAGCTGGCCTTGCGGGAGCAGGAGCTGTCGGGGCAGCGCGCTGCCCTCGAGGCCCGTGAAGAGAGCTTGGCTGCCGCGCTCAGCAAGCACGAGCTTGAAGTGTCCACCCACAAGAAGGGCGTGGAACGCTTCAACGCTCGGTTCGCCCAGCGGAAGGAGGAGGCGGCGAAGATGCTCGAGGAGCGGGAGAAGGCATACCGCACCGCCGTCTCTCGCGACTACAGCGAGAAGTTCACCAAGCAGGAGAGCCGCTTCAAGAAGAAGCTTGGCGAGAGCAGAGCCCGGATCCACCAGCTCGAGAACCTGAACGCTACCCTCGTCTCCAAGGTGAAGCGCGAAGCGGATCGCCGCCGCGCCGCTGAGGAGGCCCGCAAGCGCACGGAGCAGGACCTCGCCTCCCTCATGGCCGACATGGAGGAGATGAACCAGCAGGTGGGCCCTGCCGTGGAGAAGGCGGTGGAGGCGGTCGAGAGCGCCAAGGCGGCGCAGGTGCTGTCGCAGCAGCGGGAGCGCATGTTCCAGTCCTTGGTGGGCCGGGGCCGCGAGCTCGCCGCGAAGCTGGGAGTGGATGCGCCGGCCGTTCCCCTTCGAGGCAACTCCGACGCCGCCACCTACCTCATGTACTTCGAGCAGCTCTTCTCAGCGCTCGAGGGCCCTGCCGCCGAGCTCCGCGACGTCGTCGATGAGGAGTGCCGCCAGCTCCTGGCGGTGGCGGTTGACCGCATCTTCACCAACCTCCAGAACCTCCAGCCTGGCTTCGACTTCACCACGGTGACCGAGCCTCTCGAGGGGGAGAAGGGGTGGAAGATCTCCAACTCCATCCGCGACCAGGTCGACGACTTCTACAGCCGCTTCAAGCGGGCTGCAGCGCAGGACGCTGGCGGCGAGGAGGGCGACGATGAGGAGGGCGAGCCTGACGGAGAAGAGTCCGGGGAGGACGACGGCGATGCGTCTGCTTGATCTCTTTCCTGAAATGCCATGCGCTTGTAGCGCTGTAGGGATGTTTTCTTTAAAGACTTTTGCTTTGCAGTTTGTAATATACTTCATACTTTTAGGCATGTGCTGCTAAGTCTGTGTGTGTGCCCCTCGAGGGCCTTTTGCTTTACTTCCATGTCTTTTTCGCTCTGCGTCGCTTGGACCCTTCTCCTCGCGCTATGACTCCGCCACTGTGGTATGCTCGAGCAATGACTCGGCAAGGCCGGGGGGAGTTTAAGGCTTAGAGAGGTAGGAGCCCTCGAGTCGCGATGCTCAGGGCCCCCCTTTGACGCGCAAGCAGTCCATGGAGAGTGAGGGAAAAGGGACGCTCGAGGGATGCAGAGTGCTCGTGAGAGAGATACGAAGATTCTCCTGGTGTGAGCAGGGAACTTAGCTTCGCGAGGCTTTCGCCCTGCGGAGGACTCCTCAGGTGATGTCTTTCCCCTCAGGGGCTGAGTTTTTCCTCCTCAGGCCTGGAGAGACTCTTGTTCCCTGTGGATGTTAGAGAGGCGAACCAAAACGCTAGAGCACGGCAGTAAGGACTCATGCGCGCTTATAGGTTTCCTCATGGGTGCCTCGCGAGGAGAGAGAGTACCAAGGTCCTTTGGAGAGGTGGCGTGTATCCGGGAGCATGCCCTTTAGCCAGAGCTCAGGGTCCCTTGGATTTTGCAGTGCTGCTGGGGTGCTCTTGGGCACAGGCACCGTACTCAGCCCCCGCTCGCGAGGTGCGCATGGGAAGAATATAAGCGCACATTTGAAAGTAAAGGATGAAAGTGAAACTTGCCATCGAAATATTACATAGCGGCGCCTTGGCGCAAAGTTCACTTGGAACGAAAATGGCGCCTGAGCGCAAAGTTCACTTGGAACGAGAATGGCGCCTGAGCGCAAAGTTCACTTGGAACGAGAATCGGTTCATTACACTTGGGTTTGCCAAGCTAACGTTCCTTCCTTGTCGAGGCATGGGGACCACCCATTAGTGGCAGAGGTTCACTGCGGCCTGCGGTGGCTCATTAGCAGGAGAGCTCAGAGGGCTGAGCCTCGGGAGAAGCTTTGAGATGCTTGGAGGTGAAGCCGTGAGCTTCCCTCTAGAGACAAAAAATGCCTGGCGTGACTATGATCACGGGTAGAACTTGCGCAGATGCGCGATGTTCCACGGGTTCTTGACGGGGATGCCGTCTTCGGTCTCGAGGCGAACTGCGCCAGGCCTGGCGATGTGGGAGACCCTGTAGGGGCCTTCCCACATCGGCGAGAGCTTGTGGAGACCTTCCCTGGAGAGGATTCGCCTGAGGACGAGGTCACCCGCCTCAAGGGTGCGCGAGCGCACATGGCGGCTGTGGTAGCGTCGCAGATCTTGCTGGTACTGTGCCGCTCTGAGGGCGGCCCGGCGGCGCAGGCCCTCGAGAAACAGCAGGTCGTCGTTGTGGAGGCCCTCTTGGGTGTCCTCGTTGAAGGCAAGGACCCGTGGGGATCCATGCTTGATTTCTGCGGGGAGGACAGCTTCAGCTCCGTAGACAAGGGCGAACGGCGTTTCGCCCGTAGGCCTTGAAGCGGTTGTGCGCATGGACCAGAGCACAGATGGGAGCTCATCGATCCAGCCCTTGCCGTGCCCTTTGAGGATGTTGAAGCTTCTGGTCTTGAGGCCCTTGAGGACTTCTGCGTTCGCTCGCTCGGCTTGACCGTTGCTGCGTGGATGAGCCACCGAGGCGAAGCAGATCTTGACGCCGAGCTTTTCGCAGTAGGCTCGGAAAATGCCGCTGGTGAATTGCGAGCCATTGTCAGTGATGATGCGGTTAGGCACTCCGAAGCGGCAGACCAAGCTCCTGATGAATTTCACCGCAGCTCCGGCTGGTATGGTGCGCACTGGTTCCACTTCGGCCCACTTGGTGAACTTGTCGATGGCCACGAAGAGGAAGCGATAGCCCCCCTGCGACTTCGGGAAGGGCCCCAGGATATCGAGCCCCCAGACCGCGAACGGCCAGGAGAGCGGGATGGTCTGGAGCCCCAGCGCCGGCTGATGAATTTGCTTGGCGTGGAGCTGGCAGGCGTCGCAGGCTTGGACGATGGTGACCGCATCTTGAAGCACTTGTGGCCAGTTGAATCCGCTCCTGAAGACCTTGCCCGCGAGGGTGCGCGCACACGAGTGGTGGCCGCACTCCCCGCTTTGGATGTCCTTGATCAGCGTTCGGCCTTCCTCGGGGGGGACGCATTTGAGCGCGATGCCGTTCGGGCGCTTGCGATAGAGGTCTCCCTCAAGGATGCAGTAGGATTTCGCCTGTCGAGCGATTTGCTCTGCTTCTGCATCTTCTTCAGGGAGGATCCCCTTCACCAAGTAGTCCTTGAGCTCGTCAATCCAGCCAGTGGCTTGGTGGGCTGCCGTCAGCAACAGACGCTCCCCTGTGCTGGGGCCGCAATCGGGGGCCCCAGACTCAGGAGGTGGTGGGAGCGCTTCATCTGTGCTTGCGGCTGTGGCCTCTTGAGGCTGCTTGATGGATGCCTTGGCGAGCCTTTCCTCAAAGACGCCGGCCTGCTGGGGTTGCCTTCGCGAGGCTCGCTTGGCGATATCATCGGCCTCCTGGTTCTCTTTCCTTGGGATATGCATGAGTTCCATGCCCCTGAAGTGCTTCTCGAGCTTGCGGATCTCTTCAAGGTATGCTGCCATGTGGTCGTCTTTAGGCGTGTAGCTCTTGTTGGAGAAGTTGACGAGCAACTGGGAGTCGCCCTTGATGAGTAGGTGTTTGACGCCTAGAGCGATGGCGGCCCTTAAGCCGGCGAGGAGGCCCTCGTATTCAGCGATGTTGTTGGAGATCTTGTCAATCGTGAAGCATAACTGGACAGCGTAGTAGAGCTTGTCGCCTTTGGGCGAAGTCAGGACGACGCCTGCCCCGCCATTGCGGCAGGCAAAGGCTCCTTCGAAGTGCATGGTCCAGTGGCTGGGCATTGTGTCTCCAGCGGGCTCAGCCTCTTCCCCCCGAGGCTCTTCAGGGCTTGGGTCGGTCCATTCGGCGACGAAATCAGCCAGCGCTCGCCCCTTGATGACTCTTGTGGTGTCGAAGCGCAAGTTGAATGGCTCCAGCTCTATGTTCCATCCCGCGACACGATCTGTGGCGTTGGGGTTGCGCAGGATCTGCTCCAGGGGAAAGCAGTGACCACCGTGACGGGGTGGCCCTGGAAGTAGTGTCTCAGCTTCCTGAAGGCGATGAGGAGAGCGACGAGAAGCTTTTGCTGCATCGGGTACCGCTCCCGAGCATCCCGCAGCACCGTGCTGACGAAGTAAACGGGGTGCTCGACAAGGGTTGTCGGTGGGGTTGCAGCGTCAGCCTTCTGCGGAGGCTCCTCAGGGCCCTTGTCGAGATCTGCCTGCCGGGGGGTCTCGACAGGGGTGCCAGGAGGGACTTTGGGCTTTGGAGTGGCAGTGCTCTTCTTGGGGAGGACAGGCTCTTCCCTCTCGGCCACCAGGACGGCGCTTGCGGTCTGAGGAGTGGCTGAAAGATACAGCTTCAGATGTTCGCCTGTCATGGGGGCCACCAAGACTGGCGGGCTGGCCAAATACTTCTTTAAGTCCTCGAAGGCCTTGTCCGCCTCAGGGGTCCACTTGAACGTGCCAGATCTCTTCATGATCTTAAAAAATGGCAGGGCTCTCTCGCCGAACTTGGAGATGAATCGGCCCAGACTAGCCATGCAGCCTGCCAAGCGCTGCATTTCCTTGAGCCGGCGAGGAGGTTGCATTCCTTCTATGGCCTTGATCTTGTCAGGGTTTGCTTCTATGCCGCGGTGGGACACCAGGAACCCGAGGACCTTGCCTGAAGGGACTCCGAAGACGCATTTGGCGGGGTTCAGCTTGATGTTCACCTTGCGCAGGCTGGCGAAGGTTTCCTCGAGATCCTTCAAGAGGGTGTCTCCCTCTCGAGACTTGACCACTATGTCATCGACGTAGGCCTCAGCGTTCCTGCCCATCTGTGCCCCCAAGGCGATCCTCATGAGCCTCTGGAAAGTGGCGCCAGCATTCTTCAGGCCGAAGGGCATGCATGTGTAACAATACACGCCACAGGGGGTGAGGAATGCTGTCTTCTCCTCGTCCTCTTTAGCCATTTTGATCTGGTGGTAACCAGAGAAGGCGTCCAGAAAACAGAGGATGTCGCAGCCCGCGGTAGAGTCCACGATCTGGTCTATCCTCGGCATGGGGTATGGGTCCTTGGGGCAGGCCTTGTTGACATCGGTGTAGTCGATGCAGAGTCGGCCTCCTCCAGCGGGTTTAGGGACAACCACGCCGTTGGAGAGCCAAGTGGGGTGCGCGACTTCGCGGATGACTTTCACCGCCTTTAGCTTCTCTACTTCCTTGACGATGAATGCTTGCTTCTCGGGGGCTTGCTTGCGTGCTTTTTGCTTGACGGGGCGTGCGTCTGGACACACGGCTAACTGGTGCTCGATCACCTCCCTTGGAACACCAGACATATCTGACGGAGTCCATGCGAACATGTCAGAGTTTGCCTGAAGGAAGGCGACGAGCGCGCTTTCATATTTAGGAGGCAGGGCAGCGCCTATGGTGACGCTAGCCCCCGAGCCCTCGGCCCCCGAGCCACTGGTGCCCAGTGGCACCTTCTTCGTGGCAGCTTGCTCCTGAGAGAACACTTGTTTCTTCTTCTTGGGCCTCTCGAGAGGCTCCATGTCCTCGTCGGCCGGGAATGCCATGGCAGCTGCCTTGTAGGCGCTCTCGACAGCGCGCGTGGCGTCCAGGATATGACCATGGATGGCGATGGTGCCAGCGCTGCCGGGGATCTTGACCATGTTGTAGGCATGGTGCGTGATGGCCATGAATTTCGCGAGAGCGGGGTAGCCGAGGATGGCATTGTACGGCAGGCCGATGTGGGCGACGTCGAAGTCGATCAGCTCTGTGCGATAGTTCTTCTGCGTGCCGAAGGTGACGGCGAGCCGGACTTGGTCCAGGGGTTCGATGGAACCACTGGTGACCCCGGTGAACGGCTTGGAGGGCATAAGCCACTCGTAGGGCACTTGAAGCGTCTCGAAAGTCTCGACAGAGATGACGTTCAGGCCAGCTCCCCCATCAATGAGCGTCTTGGAGACGGTGATGTTGTTGATGGTGGGGGAGCAGACCAGGGGGAGGGTCCCAACAGTCTTGGTCGACTTGGGGTGGTCCTTGGCGTCGAAAGCGATGGTGTACTGGGACCACTTGAGGGGCCTGGAGGTCTCGGTGCTCGGGAGCACGGTGTTGAGCTCGCGGGCGAACTGCTTGAACTGGTTGTTCGACTTGGGCGCCTGAGCCCCGCCGAGGATGCAGGCCATAGACCCTCTCGGGGCCTGGTAGCCCCCATCCTCCTCGTCAGGGAGGTTGTTGTTCTTCTCGGCGGCGTTGGCTTGAGTGC
This sequence comes from Poa annua, assembly GCA_026929855.1. NCBI lineage: Eukaryota > Viridiplantae > Streptophyta > Magnoliopsida > Poales > Poaceae > Poa > Poa annua. Next base: position 53,899,535 of record CM049433.1, on the reverse strand, counting down.
CCGAGGGCTTCTGGTAGCCGCCGTCGCGCCTACCCCTGCCGTCTCTGCGGTAGCCGCGACCTCTGCCGCGGCTTCCGCTGCCTTCTCCTCGCTCACGCTCCCTGCTCAGCCTCTTGAGGTCGAAGCAGTCGTCTGTGGCGTGTCCACGCCTGTTGTGGTAGACGCAGAACGGACGGTGGTCCGCCTCCTTGTCGCCAGGCTCGGGGGAGCTTCTGCGGGCGTTCTTGGTGGCTGGCTCTGCCGCTAGGACAGCAGTGGTCTTGCGCTTGGTCTCCTCGCGCTTCTTGTGGCTCTTGGAGCCCTCAGCCTGGTCGTCCCCTCGTTGGCTCATCTTGACGAAGAGGAGTCCTTCTTCTGCCTTGGCGCATTTGTCCGCGAGGTCGAACAGCTTCACCACAGAGGTGAGCTTGTCGTGAATGCCCAGCTTCTCGAGCATCCTGCGGTTCGTGACGCCCTCTCTGAAGGCGGCGATGACCTGCGTGTCAGGGATGTTCGGGATCTTGTTGCGCACTTGGCTGAAGCGCTGGATGTACTTGCGGAGGGTCTCATCCTTCTTCTGCACCACAGCGCGCAGGTCGTTGTGGGTGAGTGCGCGCTCGTACGTGCCCTTGAAGTTGGCGACGAACTGCTTGCAGAGCTCCTCCCAGGAGTCGATGGAGTCCTCAGGCAGGTTGAGGAGCCAGGACAGCGCGGAGTCCCTGAGCGCGTGGGAGAACCAGTTTGCCATGACCTTGTCGTCTCCCCCCGCAGCCTGGATGGAGGTGGTGTAGAGCTGCAGGAACTCGAGAGGGTTGGTCGACCCGTCGAAGCCCTTGGGGAGGGCCGGCCTGAACTTCTGCGGCCAGACCACGCGGCGCAGAGCGCGGGTGAAGGCCAAGTAGCCAGAGGCGTACGTGGCGATTCCTCCCTGGAGAACCCTGCGGTTCTGCTGCCCTGCCTGGCCGAGCTCCTCAACGAGGCGATTCTGGAGGTCCCTGCGGCGCTCCATGCCCACCCGCGCGTCAGGCGCAGTACGCTGCACGATCTGGCAGTCGTGCGGCGAGGAGGCGTGAGAGGGAGCCCTCTGCGCTGCGGCCGGAGGCGGTCCTGGCGGCGGCGGAGGCGCATCTGGTGCAGCCGTTCCCGCGCGGCCGGAGTGCTGGACCATGGAGCGCGACGGGGCGGGGCGCGTGGTGGCGACGTCGACGAGGTGGTGGAGGCGGTCCAACCACTGGTCGTGGGCCTCAGCGCTAGGCCGGTAGCGTAGAAGCTCCTGGGCCATGAGGAGCGCGGTGTGCGGCGTGGGCTCTGGGCGTCCCTGAGAGGACGCGCCTTGGCACCGCGACGGATGCGAAGACTCGGCATCGTCGTTGCGCTCCGGGGGGCCGTCCCCGTCGGCGCGGTGGTCGCTGTCATTGTACTCTTCGCTCTCAGGCTCCTCCACATGCGGGCCGGTGTTGGCGCGCTCGGCAGCGCGAGGGCGGCCGCGGCGACCACGGGTGGGAGCTGTGCCGGGCTCGGTGTGAGCCCTGTCAGCTGCGCGCCTGTTGGCGCGCGTCGTGCGGGTGTCCGTCATGGCGGAAAGCCGGCTGGAGGTTGAAGACGCGCCTCAGCCCCCTACCTGGCGCGCCAAATGTCGATATGTGATTCCGACGGAACAGGGATAACCACTCTCGGGGGAGAAGTTCGCGAAGGGGACTGAACACGTTGGTCAACAACCTACGACCGGCTCGGCGACGGTGCTCGTCGAGCCTGTAGAGGAACATCACGTTAGAGATGGACTCCGGCCCGTACCCAGGTTCACGGCCCTCAGGGTGAGGTAAAACCGCTACTCCTGCTTGTCTGTATTGCTCAGTAGAGGGTGAGTACAACGAGCTTGCCGCGGGCCCTCGCGAGGCAGTGGGGAGCTTGGAGGGGGAAGGTTCGGGCCTTCTTCCTCCTTGGGCTCGCTCAGCTTGGCTAAGCTACTGTGGGGTGTCTATGGATGAGCGATCGATCGATCCGCCCGTCCCCCGCTACGGTGGCGCTCCTGCTCCTTATATAGGCGCCCCGGGCCTCATCCCTGCGTGCTGCGCAGTGGAAGGGTTCCCACATGGCGACGAAATGGTGGAGCGGGGTGCACCGCAGCTGAGGTGCCCATGGACTCGGTCCATGGTCGTAAAGTCTGCCTTCGTGGCAGGGCAGCCGCCGTCTTTGCAGAGCGGCCAGCTGGTACTGCAGAGACCGTGGGGGTGCCCATGGTGACGTCGCCGTTTGGAGCGTTGCGCCGGCCACCTGCTTTATCACCAGAGAGGAAAGCCTTGGTGGCGGCGCAGGGGACACAGCGCTTTGTTGACTCCTTTTATCACCAGAACGGCAACTGGGGCGCCGTCGTCATCGCGCGCAGACGCGCGCGTCACTCTGCGGCTGCTGCAGAGGCCATGTGCGCTCTGCAGTGATTGCTTCGTAGAGAAGTATCTCCACAGGGCCCTGGAGGCCTTGTGGAGGGAGTTGTGTTGACTCCCCTTCAGGGGAGAAAAGCCTTGCCGGGGGGCGGCCTCAGGGGGAGCCCCTTCAGGCCCTTCGCTGCCCCCTCAAGTCCCCTCGAGAGAGTTCTCCCCTCGGGGGTCTCCCCAAGCGTTCCGCTTGGTCCTTAGTTGTTTCGTCGGCATCGACGCGTGTGAGGGCCGTGGAGAGTGGGCTCTGCACACCCTAGAATCCACTGGGCCGACAGTAATATTATTTTTTTTGTACCCGGGCTTATAAATATTGTTGCAAAATCCAAAATTTTGTTGCGTCAAGGGGGTAAAACTGCACGGTGGCATTTCCTCTGTAAATATCGGAAAGATAAGGGGCAACAAGATACACCCTTTCGTCATAAGTGTCTCTGCTGTGGGAGTGCGGGTTGATTCTTTAGTTGTTCAGGGTCTAAAATGTAAAACATGGTGTGGCCGAGTATGAACGTTGGATCGCGATCCAACGGTGCGGGAGGGGACCTAAATTTGGCCAATTTAGGCTGACCTACGCGTAGCGCTGGCCATTTATAAACAACTCTTATTGCTTTAAAGCAATTTTAGTATTTTCTCCTTTAAAGCAGTAGATGATTTCTCGACTATACTCGATAATTGATTCAGCTATTAATTTTACATAACATGAAATAAAAATCATGACAACATACCAGTACAATTTTATGTCCGAAGGACATATATATTTTATTCCATTACTCGAATAAAAATGATTACGAAAATTAAATACACATTAAGTAAGGTCACACATCATTCAGGAATCAGACTTGTCGACAAGAATAAATCAATAATATTTACATAATCATTCATACAAGTTGTTGGCGTGAATTTATTTTCATAGATACACCACCAACTTCTTTGATAGAATAAACTTTTGATTTCCAAATTAGCAAAAACTGCTCCAGCTAGAGGGAGATACACCACCAACTTCTTTGATAGAATAAACTTTTGATTTCCAAATTAGCAAAAACTGCTCCAGCTAGAGGGATCTAGCCAGATAGTTGGAAAAAATCCTCGAGCAAGTATCAAAAATAAGTAGCATCGAACCCCATGTTATTCACTGTGTACAGGTTCATATTATTAGATGCACACATTCAAAACAGACGAATGCAAATGATATTGAGAATTTTGTCTGAAAGATGAACTAAAAAAACATATTTTACAATACTAATTTCACGTCAACTTGTGAGGAAATTTTGAAGCCTATGCACTGCCATCATCTTGAGAGGCGGCCATTATCAAAAATCATCAACATAATGCTAAAAGAAAAGTATCATCAGGCTTGTATAAAATTTATGTTCAGGCTTACACCCGATCACATATTCATCTAACATCTCTGAACAGTATTCAAAGGGACACTACATTCCAGTAATGTCGAGGTGTGATTCCCACGAAGCTAGGGATAGTCACCCTCTGGGGAGAAGTTCGTGAAGGGGACTGAACACGTTGGTCTACAACCCTCAACCGGCCCGGCGACGATGCTCGACGAGCTCGGAGAGGGAAAGCACGACAGAGGTGACACCAACCCGTACCCAGGTTCACGGCCCTCTGGAGGAGGTAAAACCGCTACTCCTGCTTGTCTGAATTGGGCTGTGGAGGGTACAATACAATGAGCTTGCCGAGGGCTCGGTTGCGGCAGCGCAGAGCTCAAAGAGGGAAGCTGAGGTCTTCTTCCTCCTCGAGTTTGCTAAGCTAGGCTAAGCTATGGTGCCAGTAGCCGACTGATCGGTCGATCCCTTGCTACGGAGGGGTTCCCCCTCCTTTTATAGGTGCCTCGGGCCTCGTCCTTGTGACCTGCGCAGCGGAAGGGTTCCCACATGGCGACGAACGGAGGAGCGGGGTGCACTGCCGCCCCGCCGTCCATGGACTCGGTCCATCGTCGCAAAGCCTGTCCTTGCCGGAGAAAAGCCACCGTCCACGTAGGACGGCCAGCTGGTGCAGCAGCGATCGTGGGGGTGCCCACGGTGACGTCGTCCTTGGAGCGTAGCGCCGGCCAACTGCTTTATCACCAAAGAGGAAATCCTCGTAAGCCGGCGCAGGGGACACAGCTTTGTTGACTCCATTAATCACCAAAACGGCAACTGCGGCGCCGTCGTCATCGCGCGCAGACGCGCACGTCACTCTGCGGCGCGGCAGTGGCCATGTGCGCCTGGCAGTGGTTGCTTCATAGCGAAGTATCTCCACAGGGCCTGGCGGCCTTGTGGAGGGATTCGCGTTGCCCCCTCCCCAGGGGAGAGGGCCCTACAGAGGGGCAGCCTCAGGAGGGGCCTCTTCAGGCCTGCGCTGCCCTCTTCAGCCCTCTCGAGGGTCTCTCCAAGCGTTTTGCTTGGTCCTTAGTCGTTTCATCGACTCTGTCGCGTGTGAGGGCTGTGGAGAGTGGGCTCTGCACACCCTAGATCCCACTGGGCCGACAGTAACCCCCGGGCCCATGACGGGCACGACGAGGCCCATCGGGTCCAGACGAAGCGTCGTGGGTCCAATATGTCCGGCCGGCCCGTGACACGCGTCGTTCGGAGATGAGTTTGCGGCGACTCGGTTTCTCCGGTAGAAACGTGCGTCGTGGGGGGTCCCACCACGATCACCACGACCGCGCCTTGGTAACTGCCCAAATGGGGTATAAAGCTGCGTGCTGGTCTGAACCGCAGTCATTACTCCCATTCCGCGCATCCAGTCTTCCAACTCTCGGCCTCCTAGCTTTCCTTCTCCGGCGAACTCCTTCCTCCTCCGGCGAACTCCTTCCTTCTCCAGCACTCCGCTTCTTGCATCTTCCCTGACAATGGGCGGACCGAAAGGCAAGGCGGCGATGGGGACGTTCCCCTCCGATGCGCAGGGCGAAGAGGCTCTTGGCCCCGCTCTGATTGGCGAGCGCGTCAATGCGGCGGCGCTGGACAAGATCCAGCACCTGGTCGCCGGGAAGACCAACGAACACGGCGCCAGCGCCATCCGGGCCGCCAAGCTCGGCCGTCTCCCGGCGGGGTTTTTCCCCATCTTCCTTCACACCCTCTACGCCGGATTGGTGCCTCCGTACTCGCCCTTCTTGGAGGCGGTTCTGGAGTTCTACCAGATCCATCTCCTTCATCTACACCCCAATGCCATCCTCGTCCTCTCCATCTTCGCCTATTTGTGCGAGGCGTATCTGGGGGTGCAGCCTTCGGTGGCCCTCTTCCGGAGCTTCTATGCGCTCCGGAATTCCGCGAGGTCCGAGCGGACAGGATGCGTGTCGTTCCGCATTGTGGATGGCATGGGGGATGTCTACATTCCCATGTCGTGGAGCGGCGAGAAGCCCGTCACGGCGGTGGTGAAGAAGGTGGACGACTTCAGGCAGAAGTGGTTCCTCATCGGTGCCTCGCCGCGGAGCTCCTTCCTCGACACCCCGGAGGCGCCGCCCGTGAAGAATACCCACTGGGGTAAGCAGGCCTTCCAGGGTCCACGGATCGGGGACCTCGTGGCGCGCATGAGGACGCTCCGGGCGAACGGCCTTACCGGCCAGATGATCGCGGAGGACTTCGTGCGCCGCCGCATCGCTCCTCTACAGGCGCACAAGAAGCCGATGTGGATGTACTCGGGCCCCTCCGACCCGATGCGACTCCACCCCTGCGACCACCGCCCCACCGTCGTCGAGACCATCATGGGCGGCCTCTTCATCAACCCTGACGTGCCCGTGGCGATCGCCGCGGAGCTGAGGCCTCTCCATCAGATGAACCTGGCTCCGCGCCTGGCGATTCTGGAAAGGATGCCCACCTTCACCCCGCTAGGCCTGGCGGGGGAGGAGGAGGAAGAGGGGCCCATGCCCGTGGCGAGGGGACAAGACGCTGCGGAGTCGCCGTACGCGTCTGACGCCGAGCAGGGCGACGCTGCGGCTGGGGCCGTTCCCTCTGCAGGCGGGGCGAGCTCGTCAAGGGCCTCGCCCCTTCCTGAGGAGGTCTTCGAGCTCTTCTCCAGCGACGATGAGGAGGCCAAGGCGGGGCGACAGGAGCCCCGGACCAAGGCAGCCCACGACAGGCCTGCCGGGGAGCCCCCAAGCGCTTCCCTCAAGAGGAAAGCTGAGGCGGCTCCGGAGGGATCCGGAGTCCGGGCCACGCCTTCTTGGCGTTCGTCCGGCATGGCGTGGGTTGAAACCCGCGCCAAGAAGACAGGGTAAGTGTTTCTAATTTTCTTCTCCCTTTCCCGTCTCTGCTTGTTTGCCCCCTCTGACAGATCTTCTTGTTCCCTGCCACCGACCCGGCGCCTGCGAAGCGCCGAAGGCTCCGCAAGGCGGCGGATGTGAAGAGGACCGCTCCGGAGGCCGCGGCGGAGGCCGCAGCAGAAGAGGCCCCGAGGCCTGCGGAGGAAGTCCCTGCAGGCCCTCACAAGGATGCTCCTCAGGCTGAGGCGACCGCGCCGCCTCTGGAGGAGGAGCACCCTGAGGAGCGGGCGGAGAAGGCGCCCACTCCGCCGCGCGCTGCGACCTCGCCAGTGCAACAGGAGGCCGCGGCAGGCACTACGTCGGCCCCGAGCCCGCCAAAGGCCGACGAGACGGTGGGAGCAGATCTCCCGCCGCCCCCGCCAAGCACCACGGCGGAGGAGGAGGCTGCGGCTGCAGGGCAGACCTCTCCTGCCCCGGGAACCCAGGGCGAGGTGCCGCCTGAGGGGGGCAACGCCGGCGCGCAGGACGCGGGCGCCGAGGCGGAGGACTCACCGCCAAGCCCTCAGGCCCGCGCCGAGGCTCCCCGCTCTAAGCTTGACGCGGGCGCAGGGCCTTCCGCTCCGAGCGGGACTTCCCAGGCCCTTGCCCTCGGCAGCTGGGACTGGAGCAGGGGGCGTCGTGACGTCGCCTTCCGCTTGGTGCGGGAGTCCCTGTAGGGGCTGGAGGCCCACCTCGCTCAGGAGGACCGGGAGCTTGCCCGGCAGCGAGACGAGCTCGCGGAGGCTTGGGCCGCGTTCCACGCGGCTGTGGAGGCTCGCCGGCGGAGCGACCAGGCCCTGCAGGCGGAGCGCGAGGAGGCGCTGCGCTTCGCCGAGGAGGTCCGCGAGGGCGCCATGCGCGACGCCGAAGAGCTTCTGCAGCCCTTGAAGGCCGAGCGCCGGGCACCGGCGGAAGACTTGGCCGCGGCCAGGGCAGAGCGGGAGGCCGTGGAGCACTCCCTGGCAGCCAAGCACCACGAGCTTGCCGAGCTCGAGGCCAAAATCCTCGCCGACTCCGAGACCATTCGGACCGCCCTAGAGGGGGTCCGCGCGAGCTTGGACGCCAGGGGACGGGGCCTGAGCGAGCGCGAGGAGGACGTGCGCCGCCGCGACGAACAGCTGGCATTATGGGAGCAGGAGCTGTCGGGGCAGCGCGCCGCCCTCGAGGCCCGCGAAGAGAGCCTGGCTGCGGCGCTCAGCAAGCACGAGCGTGAAGTGTCCACCCACAAGGCGGGCGTGGAACGCTTCAACGCCAGGTTTGCCGAGCGGAAGGAGGAGGCGGCGAAGATGCTACAGGAGCGGGAGAAGGAGTACCGCGCCGCCATCTCTCGAGACTACAGTGAGAGGTTCACCAAGCAGGAGAGCCGCTTCAAGAAGAAGCTTGGCGAAAGCGGCGCCCGGATCCACCAGCTCGAGAATATGAACGCCACCCTCGTCGCCAAGGTGAGGCGCGAAGCGGATCGTCGCCGCGTTGCTGAGGAGGCTCGCAAGCGCACGGAGCAGGACCTCGCCTCCCTCATGGCCGACATGGAGGAGATGAACCAGCAGGTGGGCCCTGCTGTGGAGAAGGCGGTGGAGGCCGCTGAGAGCGCTCAGGCAGCGCGGGTGCTCTCGCAGCAGCGGGAGCGCATGTTCCAGTCCTTAGTGGGCCGGGGCAACGAGCTCGCCGCGAAGCTGGGAGCGGAAGCGCCAGCCGTCCCCGCGCAAGGCAACTCCGACGCCGCCGCCTACCTCGTGTACTTCGAGCAGCTTTTCACACCGCTCGAGGGCCCTGCTGCGGAGCTCCGCGACGTCGTCGAGGAGCAGTGCCGCAAGCTCCTGGCGGTAGCGGTCGACCGCATCTTCACCAATCTCCAGCACCTCCAGCCGGGCTTCGACTTCACCATGGTGACCGAGCCTCTCGAGGGGGAGAGAGGGTGGAAGATCTCCAACTCCATCCGCGACCAGGTCGACGACTTCTGCAGCCGCTTCAAGCGGGCTGCAGCGGAGGACGCTGGCGGCGAGGAGGGCGACGACGAGGAGGGCGAGCCTGAAGGAGAAGGGTCCGAGGAGGACGATGGCGAGGCCTCTGCCTGACTTCTTCCTGCAATGCAACGCGCTTGTAGCGCCGTAGGGATTCCGGATGGCACCCGTCGGGTTCGGGGTCGGGTTTGACACCCCCATACCCGCACCCGACCCTCCTCCCCGCACCTGTCACCCGCACCCGTACCCGCCGTCGGGTCTTGAGCGTCACCAGACCCGCCCCCCGCCGGGTCCGGCAGACCCGACGGGTACCCGCCATCCTGCTCCTGCAGTCGAGGACGTCGAAGCGCAGGGGTGGATGCAGCAGCAGCGGCCGCCGCGGTGCTCAGGTCGCCCACCTCGACAGCGCTGGATTCTTGGGGGGGCGGCGGCGGATTCGTCGGGGACGGTGGCGCTGTGGTGAGCAGGATGGAAGGAGGAGCACAGCTGCGCATGGAAGGAGAAGGACGGGAGGAGTGGAGCGCAGCCGCGCATGGAAGGAGGAGCAGTGGGGCGCAGCCGGCCGCCCGTGGTATTTGCTCGATCTGGTCTGGGACTTGGAGAGAAGAAGAGAAGAGGTGCTCTCGATCTGGTCTGGAAGACGTGGGATGGTGTGTGTCCTGGGTGCGTGTGTTAGTGGGGGCGTGAGTTAGTTAGCTATCCAGGCCTCTAGGGAGTAGGGTGCATGGGTTAGTGGGCTAGCGTAACTAAACCTAGCTATCCAGCGTTAGTGGGCTTTGGGCCCAGCCTGGTCTTGTGTGTGTTACGTGCGTGGGAGACTGGGAGTAGGTGCGATCTACATGTACTAACGGGTATGCGGGTTCACGGGTCCGGGTGAGGCATCCCCATACCCGCCTCCGCTAGACCCGGCGGGTCTGAATCTGTACCGCTAAGCATCTCCGCGGGTTTTTTTCTACACCAAACCCTCCCCATTTAGTGCGAGTACCCGTCGGGTTAGCGGGTATCGGGTACCCATTGCCATCCGTAGTAGGGATGTTCATCTTAAAGACTTTTGCTGTTCAATCTGTGATACAATTCATATTTCTAAGCATGTGCTGCTAAGTTTGTGTGTGTGCCCCTCGAGGGCCTTTTGCTTTACTTCCATGTCTTTTTCGCTCTGCGTCGCTACGACCCTTCTCCTCGCGCTATGACTCCGCCGCTGCGGTATGCTCGAGCAATGACTCGGCAAGGCCGGGGGGAGTTTAAGGCTTAGAGAGGTAGGAGTCCTCGAGGCGCGATGCTCAAGGGCCCCCCTTTGACGCGGAAGCCGTCCATGGAGAGTGAGGGAAAAGGAACGCTCGAGGGACGCAGAGTGCTCGTGAGAGAAATGCAGAGATTCTCTTGGTGTGAGCAGGGAACTTAGCTTCGCGAGGCTTTCGCCCTGCGTAGGACTCCCTTGGCGACGCGTTTCTCTCCAGGGGCCGAGTTTTTCCTCCACAGGCCTGGAGAGACTCTTGTTCCCTGTGGACGTTAGAGAGGCGCACCAAAACGCTAGAGCATAGCAGTAAGGACTCATGCGCGCTTATAGGTTTCCTCATGGGTGCCTCGCGAGCAGAGAGAGTACCAAGGTCCTTTGGAGAGGTGGCGTGTATCCGGGAGCATGCCCTTTAGCCAGAGCTCAGGGTCCCTTGGATTTTGCAGTGCTGCTGGGGTGCTCTTGGGGCACAGGCACCGTACTCAGCCCCCGCTCGCGAGGTGCGCATGGGAAGAATATAAGCGCACATGTGAAAGTAAATGGCGAAGGTAAAACTTGCCATCGAAATATTACACAGCGGCGCCTCAGCGTAGAGTTCACTTAGGAACGAAAATGGCGCCAGAGCGCAATGTTCACTTGGGAACAAAAATGGCGCCAGAGCGCAATGTTCACTTGGGAACGAAATCGGTTCATTACACTTGGGTTTGCCAAGCTAACGTCCCTTCCATGTCGAGGCATGGGGACCACCCATTAGTGGCAGAGGTTCACTGCGGCCTGCGGTGGCTCATTGGCAGGAGAGCTCGGAGGGCTGACCCTCAGGAGAAGCTTGGAGAAGCTTGGAGGTGAAGCCGTGAGCTTCCCTCTAGAGACAAAAAATGCCTGGCGTGACAATGATCACGGGTAGAACTCGCGTAGGTGTGCGATGTTCCACGCGTTCTTGACGGGAATGCCATCTTCAGTCTCGAGGCGTACCGCGCCAGTCCTGGCGATGTGGGAGACCCTGTAGGGGCCTTCCCACATCGGCGAGAGCTTGTGGAGGCCTTCTCTGGAGAGGATTCGCCTGAGGACGAGATCGCCCGCCTCAAGAGTGCGTGAGCGCACATGGCGGCTGTGGTAGCGTCGCAGGTCCTGCTGGTATTTTGCTGCTCTGAGGGCGGCACGGCGGCGCAGTCCCTCGAGAAGCAGCAGGTCGTCGTTGTGGAGGTCCTCTTGGGTGTCCTCGTTGAAGGCCAGGACTCGTGGGGATCCATGCCTGATTTCTGCGGGGAGGACTGCTTCGGCTCCGTAGACGAGGGCGAACGGCGTTTCTCCCGTGGGTCTTGAAGAGGTTGTGCGCACGGACCAGAGCACAGATGGGAGCTCATCGATCCAGCCCTTGCCGTGATCCTTCAGGATGTTGAAACTTCTGGTCTTGAGGCCCTTAAGGACTTCCGCATTTGCCCGCTCGGCTTGACCATTGCTCCGTGGATGAGCCACCGAAGCGAAGCAGAGCTTGATGTCGAGCTTTTCACAGTAAGCCCGAAAGATGCCGCTGGTGAACTGCGAGCCATTGTCGGTGATGATGCGATTAGGCACTCCGAAGCGGCAGACCAGGCTCCTGATGAATTTCACCGCTGCTCCGGCTGGTATGGTGCGCACTGGCTCAACCTCGGCCCACTGGGTGAACTTGTCGACGGCCACGAAGAGGAAGCGGTAGCCCCCCTGCGACTTCGGGAAGGGGCCCAGGATGTCCAGCCCCCAGACCGCGAACGTCTAGGAGAGCGGGATGGTCTGGAGCCCCAGCGCCGGCTGGTGAATTTTCTTGGCGTGGTACTGGCAGGCGTCGCAAGCTTGGACGATGGTGACCGCATCTTGAAGCACTTGTGGCCAGTAGAACCCGCTCCTGAAGACCTTGCCTGCGAGGGTGCGCGCACACAAGTGGTGGCCGCACTCCCTGCTATGGATGTCCTTGATCAGCGTTCGGCCTTCCTCGGGAGGGACGCATTTGAGTGCGATGCCATTTGGGCGCCTGCGGTACAGGTCTCCCTCAAGGATGCAGTAGGATTTTGCCTGTCGAGCGATTCGCTCTGCCTCCGCGTCTTCCTCGGGGAGGATCCCTTTTGCCAAGTAATCTTTGAGCTCGTGAATCCAGCTTGTGTCCTGGTGAGCCGCCGTTAGCAACAGACGCTCCCCTGTGTGGGGACCACAGTCGGGTGCCCTAGCTTCAGGAGGTGGCGGGAGTGCTTCGTCCGTGCTCACGGCTGTAGCCTCTTGAGGCTGCTTGATGGATGCTTTGGCGAGCCTTTCTTCAAAAACGCCCGCCTGCTGGGCCTGCCTTCGCGAGGCTCGCTTGGCGATGTCATCGGCCTCCTGGTTCTCCTTCCTCGGGATGTGCATGAGCTCCATGCCCCTGAAGTGCTTCTCAAGCCTGCGGACCTCTTCAAGGTATGCGGCCATGTGGTCGTCCTTAGGCGTATAGCTTTTGTTGGAGAAGTTGACAAGCAGCTGGGAGTCGCCCTTGACGAGCAGGTGCTTGACGCCTAAAGCGATGGCGGCCCTTAAGCCGGCGAGGAGGCCTTCGTATTCAGCGATGTTGTTGGAGATCTTGTCAATCGTGAAGCACAACTGGACAGCGTAGTAGAGCTTGTCGCCTTTGGGCGAGGTCAAGACGACGCCTGCCCCGCCATTGCGGCAGGCGAAGGCTCCGTCGAAGTGCATGGTCCAGTGGTTGGGCATTATGTCTCCGGAGGGCCCGGCCTCTTCTCCCCGAGGCTCTTCAGGGCTTGGGTCAGTCCATTCTGCGACGAAGTCTGCCAGCGCTCGTCCCTTGATGACTCTTGTGGTGTCGAAGCGCAAGTTGAATGGCTGCAGCTCTATGTTCCAACCCGCGACACGATCTGTGGCGTTAGGATTGCGCAGGATCTGCTCCAGGGGGGAGGAAGTGACCACCGTGATGGGGTGGCCCTGGAAGTATTGTCTCAGCTTCCTGGAGGCGATGAGGAGAGCGACGAGAAGCTTCTGCTGCATTGGGTACCGCTCCCGAGCATCCCGCAGTACCGTACTGACAAAGTACACGGGGTGCTCGACAAGGGCTGTCGAGGGGGGTGCAGCGTCGGCTCTCTGTGGAGGCTCTTCAGGGCCCTTGTCGAGACTTGCCTGTGGAGGGATCTCGGCAAGGGTGTTGGGAGCAGACTCGTCTTGAGGCTGTGGGCATGGCAGTGGGTCTATGGAGACTGCTCCTTCGCCGAGATCTTTGTCGGGCGGCTTTGGGCTTGGAGTGGCAGCGCTCTTCTTGGGGAGGACTGGCTCTTCCCTTTCGAACACCAGGACGGCGCTTGCGGTCTGAGGAGTGGCTGATAAGTACAGCTTCAGATGTTCGCCTGTCCTGGGGGCCACCATGACTGGTGGGCTGGCCAAATATCTCTTCAGGTCTTCGAAAGCCTTGTCCGCCTCGGGGGTCCACTTGAATGTGCCGGATCTCTTCATGATCTTGAAGAATGGCAGGGCTCTCTCGCCGAACTTAGAGATGAAGCCGCCCAGGCTAGCCATACAGCCTGCTAGGCGTTGCATGTCCTTGAGTCGGCGAGGAGGCTACATCCCTTCTATGGCCTTGATCTTGTCAGGGTTTGCTTCTATGCCGCGGTGGGATACGAGGCACCCGAGGAGTTTGCCTGAAGGCACCCCGAAGACGCACTTGGCGGGGTTCAGCTTGATGTTCACCTTGCGCAGGCTGGCAAAGGTTTCCTCGAGGTCCTTCAAGAGGGTGTCTCCTTCGCGAGACTTGACCACGATGTCATCGACATATGCCTCTGCATTTCTGCCCATCTGTGCCCCCAAGGCTATTCTCATGAGCCTCTGGAAAGTGGCACCGGCGTTCTTCAGGCCGAAGGGCATGCAAGTGTAGCAATACACACCACAAGGGGTGAGGAATGCTGTCTTCTCCTCGTCCTCCTTAGCCATTTTGATCTGGTGATAACCAGAGAAGGCGTCCAGGAAACAGAGGAGGTCGCAGCCGGCGGTGGAGTCCACGATCTGGTCTATCCTCGGCATGGGGTATGGGTCCTTGGGGCAGGCTTTATTGACATCTGTGTAGTCAATGCAGAGTCGGCCTCCTCCAGCGGGTTTAGGGACAACCACGCCGTTGGAGAGCCAAGTGGGGTGCGCGACTTCGCGGACGACATTTGCCGCTTTTAGCTTCTCTACTTCCTTGACGATGAATGCTTGCTTCTCGGGGGCTTGCTTGCGTGCTTTTTGCTTGACGGGGCGTGCGTCTGGACACACGGCTAAGTGGTGCTCGATCACCTCCCTTGGTACACCGGACATGTCTGACGGAGTCCAAGCGAACATGTCAGAGTTTGCCCGAAGGAAGGCGACGAGCGCGCTTTCCTATTTGGGAGGCAGGGCAGCGCCTATGGTGACGCTGGCCCCTGTCTCCTCAGCCCCCGAGCCACTGGTGCCCAGCGACACCCTCTTCGTGGAAGCTTGCTCCTGAGAGAACATCTGTTTCTTTTTCTGAGGCCTCTCGAGAGGTTCCATGTCCTCGTCAGCCGGAAACGCCATGGCAGCTGCCTTGTAGGCGCTCTCGACAGCGCGCGTGGCATCCAGGATGTGACCATGGATGGCTATGGTGCCAGCGCTGCCGGGGATCTTGACCATGTTGTAGGCGTGATGCGTGACGGCCATGAACTTCGCGAGGGCGGGGTAGCCGAGGATGGCGTTGTACGGCAGGCCAATGTGTGCGACGTCGAAATCGATCAGCTCGGTGCGGTAGTTCTTCTGCGTGCCGAAGGTGACGGCCAGCCGGACCTGCCCCAGAGGTTCGATTGAACCACTAGTGACCCCTGTGAATGGCCTGGAGGGCATGAGCCACTCGTAAGGCACCTAGAGAGTCTCGAAGGTCTCGACAGAGATGACGTTCAGACCTGCTCCCCCATCGATGAGCGTCTTGGAGACGGTGATGTTGTTGATGGTGGGGGAGCAGACCAGGGGGAGGGTTCCAACAGTTTTGGTCGACTTGGGGTGGTCCTTGGCGTCGAAGGCGATGGTGTACTGGGACCACTTGAGGGGCCTGGAGGTCTCGGTGCTCGGGAGTGCGGCATTAAGTTCGCGGGCGAACTGCTTGAACTGGTTGTTCGACTTGGGCGCCTGAGCCCCGCCGAGGATACAGGCCATAGCCCCCTTTGGGGCCTGGTAGCCTCCATCTTCCTCGTCAGGGAGGTTGTTATTCTTCTCGGCGGCGTTGGCTTGAGTGCCTGGCGGCTTCTGATAGCCGCCACCGCGTCCGCCTCTGCCGTCCCTACGGTAGCCACGGCCTCTGCCGCGGCTCCCGTTGCCTTCTTCGCGCCCGCGCTCTCCGCTCAACCTCTTGAGGTCGAAGCAGTCGTCTGTGGCTTGGCCGCGCCTGTTGTGGTAGACGCAGAACGGGCGGTGGTCCGCCTCCTTGTCGCCAGGCTCAGGGGAGCCTCTGCGGGCGCTTTTGGCGGCTGGCTCTGCTGCCAGGACAGTGGTGGTCTTGCGCTTGGTCTCCTCACGCTTCTTGTGGCTCTTGGATCCCTCAGCCAGGTCGTCCGTCCGCTGGCTCATCTTGACGAAGAGGAGCCCTCTTCAGCCTTGGCGCACTTGTCAGCGAGGTCGAATAGCTTCACCACAGAGGTGAGCTTGTCGTGAATGCCCAGCTTCTCGAGCATCCTGCGATTTGTGACGCCCTCCCTGAAGGCGGCAATGACTTGAGTGTCGGGGATGTTCGGGATCTTGTTACGCACTTGGCTGAAGCGCTGGATGTACTTGCGGAGAGTCTCATCCTTCTTCTGCACCACAGCGCGCAGGTCGTTGTGGGTGAGCGCGCGCTCATAGGTGCCCTTGAAGTTGGCGACGAACTGCCTGTAGAGCTCCTCCCACGAGTCGATGGAGTCCTCAGGCAAGTTGAGGAGCCATGACAGCGCGGAGTCCCTGAGGGCGTGGGAGAACCAGTTGGCCATGACTTTGTCGTCTCCTCCTGCAGCCTGGATAGAGGTGGTGTAGAGCTGCAGGAACTCGATGGGGTTGCTTGACCCGTCGTAGCCCTTGGGGAGGGCTGACCTGAACTTCTGCGGCCATAACACGCGGCATAGGGCGCGGGTGAAGGCCATGCAGCCGGTGGCGTATGTGGCGGTGCCGCCCTGGAGAGCCCTGCGGTTCTGCTGCCCCGCCTGGCCGATTTCCTCGACAAGGCGGTTCTGGAGGTCTCTCCGGCGTTCCATCCCCACCCGCGCGTCTGGCGCGGCGCGCTGCACAATTTGGCAATCGCGCGGCGAGGAGGCATGAGATGGAGCCCTCTGGGCTGCGGCCGGAGGTGGTCCTGGCGGCGGCGGAGGCGCGTCCGGCGCGGCTGTTCCAGCGCGGGCGGAGTGGTGAACGAGGGAGCGAGACAGAGCGGGGCGCGTAGTCGCGACGTCGACGAGGTGGTGGAGGCGGTCCAGCCACTGGTCGTGAGCCTCTGCGCTTGGTCGGTAGCGGAGGAGCTCCTGGGCCATGAGCAACGCGGTGTGCGGCGTGGGCTCTGGGCATCCCTGAGAAGACGCGCTCTGGCGCCGAGACGGATGCGAAGAATCAGCATCGTCGTGGTGCTCCGGGGAGGCATCCCTGTCGCCGCGGTGGTCGCTGCCACGGTGCTCCTCGCTCTCAGGTTCCTCCACGTGTGGGCCGGTGTTGGCGCGCTCCGTCGTGCGAGGACGGCAGCGGCGGCCGCGGGTGGCGGCGGTGCCGGGCTCGGTGTGAGCCCTGTCAGCTGCGCGCCTGTTGGCGCGTGTCGCGCGGGTGTCCGTCATGGCGCGGAAGCCGGCTGGAGGTTGAAGACGCGCCTCAGTCCCCTACCTGGCGCGCCAAATGTCGAGGTGTGATTCCCACGAAGCTAGGGATAGTCACCCTCTGGGGAGAAGTTCGTGAAGGGGACTGAACACGTTGGTCTACAACCCTCAACCGGCCCGGCGACGATGCTCGACGAGCTCGGAGAGGGAAAGCACGACAGAGGTGACACCAACCCGTACCCAGGTTCACGGCCCTCTGGAGGAGGTAAAACCGCTACTCCTGCTTGTCTGAATTGCGCTGTGGAGGGTACAATACAATGAGCTTGCCAAGGGCTCGGTTGCGGCAGCGTAGAGCTCAAAGAGGGAAGCTGAGGTCTTCTTCCTCCTCGAGTTTGCTAAGCTAGGCTAAGCTATGGTGCCAGTAGTCGATTGATCGGTCGATCCCTTGCTACGGAGGGGTTCCCCCTCCTTTTATAGGCGCCTCGGGCCTCGTCCTTGCGACCTGCGCAGCGGAAGGGTTCCCACATGGCGACGAACGGAGGAGCGCGGTGCACTGCCGCCCCGCCGTCCATGGACTCGGTCCATCGTCGCAAAGCCTGTCCTTGCCGTAGAAAAGCCACCGTCCACGCAGGACGGCCAGCTGGTGCAGCAGCGATCGTGGGGGTGCCCACGGTGACGTCGTCCTTGGAGCGTAGCGTCGGCCAACTGCTTTATCACCAAAGAGGAAATCCTCGTAAGACGGCGCAGGGGACACAGCTTTGTTGACTCCTTTAATCACCAAAACGGCAACTGCGGCGCCGTCGTCATCGCGCGCAGACGCGCGCATCACTCTGCGGCGCGGCAGTGGCCATGTGCGCCTAGCAGTGGTTGCTTCGTAGCGAAGTATCTCCACAGGGCCTGGCGGCCTTGTGGAGGGATTCGCGTTGCCCCCTCCCCAGGGGAGAGGGCCCTGCAGAGGGGCAGCCTCGGGAGGGGCCTCTTCAGGCATGCGCTGCCCTCTTCAGCTCTCTCGAGGGTTTTTCCTCTCGAGGGTCTCTCCAAGCGTTTTGCTTGATCCTTAGTCGTTTCATCGACTCTGTCGCGTGTGAGGGCTGTGGAGAGTGGGCTCTGCACACCCTAGATCCCACTGGGCCGACAAGTAAGTATCAACACCATGATGCACAAGCTCGAGCATAGACTGCAAAGCATCGGTCCAATGATCTGAGTAAATTTTCCGGCACAGATTAAAATTGATCTCTGGCCTTCTCATCAGTCAGCCACCGGTTCAAATTTGGCTCCAGTAAACACGTTAATGTGGTTATTAAGATGTTAGGCGGCTTCACCTGACAATCATATAAGTCTGGCAATTTCAATAATGATAATGCTGAACAGAAAGCAACTCAATCCGCAATCGGGGCAAGTAGAAAAGCAAAAAATTATCACAGTCGGGCGAAGTAATACTTCCTCCCTATTAATATGGAGCAGGAAGAGGTTAACCTCTTTGCTCAGGTTTTTGGCTGTGGGGTTGGTGATTTTCCTTTTGTTTATTTGGGGGTACCTCTACATTTTTCTAAGCTTAGAAAGGAAGATCTCCAACCAATTATTGATAAAATTATTAAGAGAATCTCTGGGTGGAGAGGGAGATTACTCTCCTATAAGGCTAGAGTTATCTTATTACAGGCTTGTGTGGCAAGTATTCCCATGTATTTGTTGTCGATGATTAAATTTTCCAAGTGGGCCATTAAATTAATTAATTCCCAAATGCCCCATTTCTTTTGGAAAGATATAGAGGATGCACCAAAATACCATTTGGTGAATTGGGATCTTATCTGCCAAAAGAAGGAATTTGGGGGCTTGGGCATTCAAAACCTAAGAGATTTTAATTTGTGTCTGCTAGCTTCTTGGATCAAAAGATATCATCTTGACCAACACAAAATTTGGAGGAAAATTGTGGATTATAAGTATAATCTTCAACCTAATATGCTGCAAGCTAGACCTACACATTGTTCTTCTTTTTGGAAAGGATCATGTGGGCTGCTTCGGCGGCAAAGGTTGGGTATAGATGGAAATTGGGTAATGGTAATTAAATTATGTTTGGGAAGACATTTGGTTTGGTCATTGCTCTCTGGCTACATTGTTTTGGGAGCTTTATACTATTGTTAATGAGAGGTGCTGCACTGTTGCAGAAGTTTGGGATGGGGCAGATTTGAAACTCACTTTTCGGAGAGTTGTTTCTCACTATGTGTATGATATCTGGCTTGATTTGGTTGCTTTAATGGAAGGAATTCAATTCTCAGCTGAGGAAGATAGCCCCATTTGGATGTTTCATCCATCTGGAGTTTATACAGTTAAATCTTTTTATGCGATAGTAAATAACTGTGGTGTGGTGCCTGTGCATACTCCTGCGGTTTGGAAAATTCATGTCCCACCGAGAATTCATGTCTTTCTTTGGTTGATGATTAATAATAAAATTCTAACTAGAGATAACCTAGGTAAAAGAAGGGTCGTTGATGATCCAACTTGCCTCTTTTGTGCTGAACCTGAAACTGTTCACCACCTGTTTTGTGACTGTGTGGTGGCTAGGTATATTTGGAAATGTATCTCTGAAGTTTTAAATGTCCCTATTGGTAATGACATTGAATCTATTGTTAGATGGTGGATTAGTGAGGACAATAACTCTGTGATTAATATGTTTTCATCTGCTACCTTGTGGTGCATTTGGAATATAAGAAATGAAATGTGTTTTCAGGGTGTAAGATGGCTCGGTGTTAAGGAGATACTCAGAAGAATTGCCGTCCTGATCAAGACTTGGAAAATTCTGTGCTTGCACAAACACTCCGAGTTGCTGGACAGGAACCTACTGAAACTCAACTGCCGGAGGGGCGAGCTTCTCAGGATTGCCTGGACATGAAACTCCTGATGTTGAGTTTGGTACCGGGAGCCCTGAAGCTGTGGCAACAAGAACGCGCTTGCGAAGCTCTGATTGATAATGCTCCTCGGCTTCAGTAGTGCTCTGTCCGCCCCCCCCCCCCCCCCCCCTGGTTGGGTGTGTGCTGGCTGTTTGTGAACTTCTTTTTAGTCAGCTGTGGATGCTTTTAACTGTTCTGTAAGACTTGTGTGGTTGCATTATCAATGGAACCAGGGGGTAACCCTTTTTATCTAAAAAAAGTAGTACTTCCTCTTCATCCTACAAGGGAAAAGCAGATGCATGATTAGAACCTCCACTTTTGTCTGAAATTTAAGTAAATAAAGTTTTCAGGTTATAATTCGTTTTGTGAGTGGGCTTGTAAATTTGTGTAAAAATAGCAACAGACAACATACCAAAACCTAATATCGGTTATATCTAGCTGCTATCTCCAAACACACATGAGTAAGGACCATGTCTACAAATTAAAGATTTGAATGCAATTCCATACAACTAGAGAAATGTAAACTTATTCAAACATAAATTTGATTATAGGAAGAAGCTCAATGTATCAGAAAATAATCTCTAACAACAATATTTGTAAGCTCATGTCCTTTGGTACGAATCAAGAGTTCAGTTTAGAGAAATGTAAGCTCATTTCCTTGGGGGATACTGTACCGAAGCTTTAACTGAAAAATTAAATGTTATAGCTGAGTGCCCATGCGTTGCTACGGAGGTACATGGTCTAATGTTGTCCATATATATATTCCTCTTTTGGTGTGGCAGCGAAATTACACTTAAACACAATCTAGCGGAAAGTCAACTACGGCCAATGGTCCTTTTGTTTCTTTAGATGATAGAACACCACATGTGATTAAGAAGTTCCATTTTGTAATCAACCCCTCTCACACCCCTAAGTTATATTTAGTTGGCGAGAATAATTGCCTTATGTTTAGGCGCTCCATGTTTGCAGGCGCCAGGCGTATGTTCAATTCAGTATTCTCACTAAAAGTCCAGCAGTCTCACTCTGTTTTCACTGTGACGAGGAGAGAAAATAAGACATTTTTGCACTCGACTAAGACTCAACTAAGTAAACGGCAACGAAAACAGTTAGTCCTAAAAATTATTCCAGAGCCACCGCAGTCCTGAAGACATTTTTCTAATTAAGGATTTCATATGGGAATGCACTTACCTTTTTAACCAATTTCTTTATCTGAATTTGTCAACATGTCTCTGTCTTCAGTGTAAAAGATTATTTTATGACAGTCGGTTCAGGATCTACGGAACTAACACAATGTCCCCGTCTTGTTTTCCTCCACTCATTAAAATTCAATCAGGGGCAGCCGCTTGCTGCTCAACTGAATGGTACCAAGTTGATTTACAGTGCAGCAATCCTGACAGTAAGAAACTTCAGTGTAGAGTGGTGGACAATTCTAAGATTTCCTATGTTACAAATAAAAATGATACAGTGTGCTACGCATGGATATAAAATATAAATTTAGAACAAATTAGGCATGGATATTTCTTCGATGTGTCTCTCAAAGCACACTTGACAAGTCAGATATGTCCCATATAACAACCCGATGGCGATTACCTTTCCACATTTGGCTTATGTTCTATTTGATCTGATATACAGAACAACAAGATAGTGTCGGGGGATTCGATTGCACAGTTATTTGCTCATATTCATCATGTTCTTACACGGTATCTACAATTTTAAAAAACATATATGACATGGTTGAGGGTCTAGCAACGGCAATTGTGGAAGTAGATATGTATTTTCCTGAAGCAAATAGATGATGTGATCTAAGAACTTACCTGGCCAATAGCCATTGGAAACACTGAGGTGAAGAATTCCATCGCCAAATATAGTGGACCGAACTCCAAGATTTAGCTGATTGAAAAAAGATAAATCAGGATGAACATAACCTGCAAAGTAATTTAATTTGAATTTAGAAATAGTAACAATTGATATCTGCAAATTGGGGATTTGAAAGAAGAGAGCGTCAACCTAGCAGAACACCGCTGAACCTGAAAGTTGTGGTCGAGTAGCTGGTACAGAGAGAATTTGAGGCAACATATTTTATAGAGCAGTATAGGCATTGGTGTAGTAACGTAAAATCCGACGGTGATTGCACATGACGGCTGCCATTAGGTGTTTGTAGGAACTGAATATTAAGCTTTACTAGTTGAATGACCGTGCGTTGCTATAGTTTTTAAAAAAATCTCTTGCTTCAACCGTAAATATAGTACTCCCTCCGTCCCAAAATAAGTGTCTCAACTTTGATATAAAGTGGAGGTATGTAGACATAAACATGTCTACGTACCTCTACTTTATATCAAAGTTGAGACACTTATTTTGGGACGGAGGGAGTAGAATATAAAATTTCACATGTATAAACTGAAGTGCTCCAGTGCTTTTCTGAAAAATAAGTTGCACGAATTTTAAATCGCATCAACGGCTATGATTAGGTTCACAAAGTGATCTAAGAGGAGTACTGACTATGTGGGATTAGCACCTTTAATCCCCACCCCTTATCAGAGCCATCGATTTTCTTTAAAATTCGTGCAACATGTTTTCTCGAAAAGCACCGGAGCATAGCCACACTATTTTACAAAAAAATATATCAGATTCTACTTTGCATAAACTATAACTCCATAAATATCTATAACTGGACACTCCAAAGAAACAATCCCACGTTAAAGTGTTCATGTAATAAGAAGATAAATTGATTTGTAGATATTTATTTTGCAAATATACCGCCTAGCAAGGCAGCTTCCAATTAGCAAAACATATGTGATTTCCGAACAACATCCAAAATAGGCTTCGTCTAGACAAAAAGTATGTTAATACATGACTTAAGCGTAAAAAGGGATAAAAAGTAATCAGTACATGTTAATCTCGTATCCTTTGAGAAGAAATTCATACACTTTAGATCATTGATGGTCTACAGCTAGAATCTCCGGTTTACATAATGGAATCATAACTGCAAGTTGCAAGTGAAAGAAATTAATCTTCGCCCCATCATCTCTAATTACAGCCGTAGGTGATATGTGAACCGAAGTATGTCTCGGTTTTATTTGCATATCCTTCACCAAATTTTAGTATACTGGATGCGGCTCCTCTCCTCTCCTGCCCCCCTTGAGAGTCGACTTTTGCTCGCCGGCTCCTCCTCTTCCTCCTCTCGGCAGCGATGCCGTCCAGTGGGGATGGAAAAGGGGAGTCCGGATCTTTGTAGATAGGTCTAGGTTTAGGTTTTCCTTGTCTTGGTCCTACGTGGCGTCTTGGAGTAGGTCGCTGGCTCCCATCGGCCGGATCTGGCGCGTCTCCGTTCTAGTGTTCGTCGCTGTACTGCTCTGGTGGCGCGAGCAGCTGCAAGCGGTGGAGCTGGGGCGAAGCATCTCTGCAAATAAGGTCGTCTTCCCCGCTTTTCTCATCTCGGTTATCTTTGCGCTCTGGCGTGGCGCAAGGCAACGAGCCTTGGCGAGTGCTTCCCCAGTGCTTTGGTGCGGTGCTGGGAAGCGGTGGTCCTACATCTTGATGGCGCTTCCGTGGAGGAAGATGAAGTTCTGGTGCTGGATGACAGCTCGTTTCAATAAGCGCCCATATGCCTTCTTCGGTATGATTTCTATCGCTCTACTTCCTCTCTTGGCCGGCCGTGGTGGCGAGGGTGAGGGGCATGTTGCAGTGGTGGATTTGCTTGCTGGAGAGGGTCGGGAGTCTCGTGGTACTGCGCTTTGGAGAAGAACATCGGTGGCCGGTGGCTGGCTATCGACTCAAGATGCTGGCAGGCAGCAGCTCCAAGCCTGGCCGCCGGCGTTGCGACAGGCTCTTTTCAACCTCCCTCGTAGGCCCTCTCGAGTTTGTGCGATGGCGCTTCGCTCCCATCCTAAGCCAAGTGGTTTTCGTCCCCGGCTCTCGTGTGGGGGGCTGTCGTCCGAGCTCGTTGTTCTTCAGCGCAAGCGAAGAAGACGATGGACCCAATTGCGTTCCTCCTTCTCCGTTTAGGGTGTTTTGCAAAAACGTGGAGGACTTTCTTTCAATTTTGCTTTCTTGTAAGGTCCTCTATGCAAATTGTACCGCACTGTTGACTTTATAATGCAGTATCCAGACCCTTCGGGGTCTATCCCTGTTCAAAAAAAATAGTATACTGTTGTACTTAAAAGTGGGAGTATAGTGGATAATAGTTTAAAAAAATGTAATGTATATCATAGCAAAATCATGCATACCATGGTTAAAGAGACATTGACATAGTCAGTATATGGTCATAATCCGTTTTTTGATGGGCTTGAAAATTTGTGCAAAAATAGCAACCGACAGCATACCAAGAGGTCCAAGACCTAATAACAGTTATATATAGCTGCTATCTCCAAACACACACGAGTAAGATTTAAACTCAATTCCATATAACCAGAGAAATGTAAACTTATTCAAATCATATAAGCAATAATGGAAAAACAAAGTGATGCTCGCACATTTCCTGTCAACTATAGAGAACAACGGTTATAAGTTTATTTTGGATGTGTACTGTACCAACAAAGAGAGAAAACTCTAAGATGACAGGTTATCTCAGGTAACTGATGTTCGAAACTAAATTGATTGAACATCAGAAAACACTTAATACTGATAATACCCCAATAAGAACACTCTTTCCTCCGCATTTGGTACCACCGTTGATAGCTATCTCTTTCTCCAGCGCATCCAACAAAAGGCTGACACTGCACTACACCACCGAATCAATTATTATTTTGATCATATCTCTTGAAAGAAAGCTAGTTCATCAAATAAGAGGTGGAGAAAATTAGGGAAACTGCTAGGACGTCAAAGTTGATTTAGCAATGACCATGATTATGTAGAGACAATGGACCGAGGAGAGCTCATGTGTTATGCCAGGGGAAACATGGCCATTCTCTGCAGCCTTAGAATGGCATTTTCATGCCTCTCATTTCCTTAGTTCTGGATAAAAGACTTAACCACTCAACTATAACACTTTTTTATTTCTGTCCAAAACAGGACATACCACTTAATTTCTGTCCAAGTTGAATTAATAATTAAATTCCATTTCCAAAAGGGTATACAGGGGCACACGAAGTTAGTACACATGGAAAGATCAATTTCTGGACATTAATATAAAGATCAAAAGGGTATACAGGGGCAAACAGGTAGTGTTCTCTAAAACTTCTAATGGGTTCCATCTACGTAAGGAAGATACTAAAGGTTTAATGGTAGCACATATACTGTTAATACATTTATCATGAGGTTTCTGAAATAAGCACTTTTTTTTCTGTCCAAAACAGGACATACCATTTAATTTGTTAATATGGATAAATATTCTACACAAATCTAGGAAGGAACATGTGTTTTAACATCAACAAAACATTATCCATAGCTTCCATGTTGAGTTAATAATTAAATTCAAATTACAAAAGGGTATACAGGGGCACACGGAGTTAGTACACATAGAAAGATCAATTTCTGGACATTAAATGTAAAGTGGCTGCTGCTCGCAAAGAGGCAAATAGGAAGTGTTCTCTACAACTCCTTACTGTCTTCTGTTGGAAATCTAAAATTATGGCACAAGTGACAATATGTGAAGCAATGACAGAATCGAAAGACTGTTGGCTAAAATTCATCTATGAAAAAGAGATGGTTACATAGACAGGAAAAGTTTGGTAATCAAAAGGAAATTTGCAAAGATATGTTTACTTTGTCAGTTCTCTCCGGCAATCATAGCGGCAACCACCAACAGGAGTAGCTAGATTGCTAGAGAATCTGGAAAATAGTATGCAATGGCATGAACGACCTGTCCCAAGATAAACATGATGATGGCTAAATGAATGTGCACTGCTCTTTGGAAAATAAAGAGAATTCTGCAGTCCATGGCAACTGCATTTCACACATGTTGATCTTTTCTTGATTAAACGACCAAGTTGAGCCAAGAATTCTTGGATACAAGCTTGTTGTTGATGGGGACTGGAGAAAGGTTGATCCGAATGTCCAGGTTGATCCTGAAGTAACCAAAAACCTGCAATACAAAAGGCTGTAGCTTTAGTGGTGAAAACTAAAATTGTAGTTTAAGTCCTCAATGGAAAATATTGTCAGAAGATATTGTCATAAAATTTACCAAAACCTATACTCAACTACACTAATCTATTCCAATGCGCAGAGCAGAACAGTTGCTAGTATACATGTGAGAGAGAACAACATGACTAAAATAAATCTGAGAAGAGATTGTAATGTGAAAAGTGAATTTAAATAGTGATCAACCGGAGAAAATTTTAGCGAGGCATAACAACTTTCCAAGCAATACAAGCATTATAACTACATATATATCTTCTGTAGTTCACCCCGAGTGACTATGAAGTATCGGTAAGCATCAAGATAGCTAGTTCATACCATGGAAGTATCGACACTTGATTGTGCATGAATGTGCTATCCTATCTCTGACAGTTCTACTTTGAATGTGAGGAAAAATATGTCATCCTAGCCATTCTCATTTCCACTCTAGTTCCCTACGTCTACTACACTTTGTAAGATCAAACTTTCATACCGAATAGCTGCTAAATCATACACGGGTCTAGAAAACTGATAAATGGAAGCTGAAAGTTGAAACCACAAACCTTATATGGTGTCCAAGAAAGAAAAAAACACCAGATTGCTTTATCTTTATCAGCGACAATTCTGAAATTGCACATTTGATTCATCGTGAAAGTGTTGAGGCAGTGCCCACAATCATAGATCTCACTCTAACACCTCGCTTACATGCATCAGCTCCGTCGGTGGTGTGCACAACTGCCATAGCACGTACCTATAGTTACTTGTTAGACAATTGGACATCGCTATCTAGAAATCTATTCATAAGCTTACGCTATGAAAATAAGGACATAATTCTATTGCATAAGCGTCCAATATAGTAGGTATTATTAGAATTAGTGTTATCTGCCATGTATTCCATTCGACGACGAAAGCACCTTCAGCAAGAATAATAGGATGAGATTTAGTCACGGGGAGTAGTTGACGTACCTGGACATCAGTTCCTTCCGAGGCCGGTAACAACAAATCCCACGTCCCGCTTTACCACTGCTTCTCCCCACCCCCTCCAGCGTTAACCACGAGCCCGGCGACGAAGCTACCGCCACAAGACGCCGCCCGCCAGAAAGAGGGTAGCGCTCCAGTTCCAACGTATCTATCCATCCACTCGGTCGACTTTCCCGATCGAAATCGCTGCTTGATTTTGACCCCTTCTCCTAAAATTTTTGCTCTCTCAGTCACAGATTCAACCCGAACAGAGCGCGATCCGGCAGGTCGTGGCCAAGCCATGTCGGGGGTGTGGGGGACGCCGGGCAAGGGCGGCGGCGAGATGCATTATATGTAGCTGGTAGCGAATGAACCGCGTGGACAACAGCCGCGACGGGGCTCAGATTGGGCTAGGCGGCAGTGGAAGCGATGTGGCGAGATCCTATTCTCCTCGATGCAAGACGTCAGGGGAGAGCACGCGGTTGACTTAGGGCCCACCCGTCGGCGCAAGTTTTCCACCGAGCGATCTGGCGGACCACGGTTCGCTCGCTGACGTACCACTACCAACTCCCATTTATTTAATAGTAAAGATTGAGGCGCTTCATCAATCAAGAGCGGCGCATCGGATCGTGACCATCAATGATGAGTGGAGCTGTGCATGGACCGGACCGCGCGCGTTCGGCCGACCCCTAGCGTTGGGCGTCGTCGCGGATCGATCGCTCGGTCAGGCCGTTGCGCACCGTCTCGGTATCGATCGCTCAATCCCTGTGCTTATTGGGCTTTTGCGGTTAAATAGGCGTAATTCCACTATAAAAAAATCAATTTGATGGGCAGACCAGCGTCCCCTCAAGGACAACTCGCCCATTGTGGTACTCTAGGTAGATCCAATGGTCAGAATTATCAGAGGAAGGAGATCCAACGACCGGAAATACCTAGAACTTGAAAGTGTTGTGAGAGACCTCCTATTTGAGCTCAGTTTTAATGTCCACAAAAAGCCAATTTGATGGGCAGAGAGGATACTCTAAGTAGATCCAATGGTCACAATTATCAGAAGAAGGAGATCCAACGATCAAAAATATCTAGTCCGTGAGAGTGTGTTGTGAGTCAGGCCGGGCGTTCGGGAATTCCCGAAATTTCGGGACGGGAAATTCGGGAAATGAAAAATTCAGGATTTAGGAAATGACTCCCGAGTTTTCATAACAAAAACTGATACCCGACATTTCGGGATCCCGACAATTCGGGATCGGGAATTTCCGAATTACCCAAAGTGAAGAACAAAGCAAAAAACGACAGCAAATCTTTCAGATTTTGATAGCATTTCGACAGCATTCGGCTAATTTCAGCAGCAAACAAGATAAGAATAATATCAATTGAACAGTTATCACAAGAAACATGACAAAAAGTACTATTTTAACATCACATAGACTTATAGTTTCAGTTTTCAAACTACTGATATCAAGATGCATAACTTACCGAACCAGCCACATGCACAAGTCTTCAACGTCTTCAACATGAGCTAGCTTATAGTTCACATGCATGTACATAATCAGAAGTACAAATCAACAGCTTGACAGGTACAAATCAGCGTGAGCAGCTTGCGCACGGAGGCGGGGAGTCGGGGACGAGTCGCTGTGGCGCACGCTGCACGGAGCGAATTTGGGCGTGCCGTCGCCACCGCGGTGGGAGTGGGAGGAATGGGGAGTGGACAGTGGAGTGGAGCTGTGGAGGAGTCGTGGGATATTGGTATGGCTACTTGGCTAGGTCAGGCCTCCACGCACCTGGAGAGTTGGGCCTCCGCACTTGAGCCTTTGGCCTTTCTACTTTGTCGGGATAATCGGGATGTTCGGGATTCAGCCTACCAATCCCGAAATTCCCTAACACTGTGTTTGGATGCTGGAAAACTGGCCTGGAATTGAATTGGAGAAGGAATTCCAAATCCAGGATGGAAAGGAAATGGATTGCAATTTCAATTCTGCTGTTTGGATGTGTTCGGAATTTTCTGTTGGAACAGACGCTAGTGACCAATTCCAATTCCTGTTTGGATGCACAAACCATGGAATTGAATGTTTTGTTGGTTTTAGACAATATGAACTTGTGTATATGCATGAAAAATAACATGTACGTAGTGCAATGTTTATATATTATTTTCCCACATAATAAATTAGTACGAACGACAATTTGAACATATATATTTTTCATGTCTCAAAGAATCAAAAACTTGTTCTTCTCCTCCAGTTCTGCATTAGAAACAATCAAAAACAGATACGTAGAAATTAAAGCCAAATTACATATGAAAAAAAACGGAGAAAATGAGGGCAAGTGTCCATGATTTCAGTCCTGGAACAGGGGCACGGGAGATCGGATGGGGCCCTGGCCGAGCAGTGGGATGATTTGATCGTTCGTGCGTGCGCTGGCTGAGCCTGGCTGGCTGGCGTCCGGCGCTAGCTGCCGTACCGGCCGTGGTCTGGGGAAGGTAATTAGCGTTGATGAGGACACCCACCGGCGCGGGATGAAGGCACCCACCGGCGCGGGATGAGGGCACCCACCGGCGTACCGAACCTCTGCCACCGGGCCGCCAGGAGTTAGGGTTTCGGCGGGTGGTCATGGGCGCAGGGTGGCCGGGAACGGGGAGAGGATGCCGGGAAGGGGAAGATGAGGGCAGGGAGGAGGGCGTACCGGCGGCTGCGGCGGTCTCGTAGTCGGATCGATCGGGCGAGAGACGAAGAGGTACGAGGGGTGTCCTTTTTTCCGTGCCTTTCCGAGCTGAGGAGCTCGGAATTGAGCGACGACGCGGGCTGCTTGCGGGACGGGAGGCTCGGAAAGTTTTCTAATTCCACAGTTTAATTCCATGACCACACCAAATCGTCGGAAAGCGGGCCAACAATTACAAGTTGCCAATTCCAGGCTAGTTTTCCAACATCCAAACACAGCGTAAGTAATTTCGGGAATTCAAAAGTGATGCCCGAGAAGGCACTCGGGAAATTCGGGATCGGGATCGGGTTGTTCGGGTTTCGGGAACGGGAATCCGGAAAATGCCCACCGTGAGTTGTGAGAGCCTTCTATTTGGTTCAGTTTGCTTCGGTTTTATGGGTTTGACACCATTGCATTTGGCGCTGATTTAGTTCGGCGATTTTTTGTTGTTGGTGCTGACCTTCACATATCAGCTCCAGGTTTATTAACGTCAGATTTCAGATTTGAGAATGCTTAGAGGGCAGATTCGTTATTAATTTCGTTAAAGGATCAGATTTAGCAAAAAAAAAAAGGGGTTTATTTTAGTATGCCGTCCAACTTTTCCCGTGAGAACTGTATCAAACTGCTACCGTCTTCCTTTCTTCTTCCACTTCGGCCGCCGCCCGTATGCTCCCCCCGACGCCGCGCCTTGCTTCGGCTCCTTCCACCCCTGCCGTCCGCCTACCCAGTGAAACCAATGGCGACACGCAGGCGACGCTGACTGCGCTCCACCACCGTGGGCGGCGACAACCTTGGCGAGTGGCTGCAGCGACTCAAACTGCGAACCAGGGAGCAATTTGAACAGCGCTCCAGATCGGTCGATCGGGGTTCGATGATGGTCCGACCGAACACGGTAACTATGGTTCTAAACCCGTACGGCTATATTCTCATTTAACACTTACAAGAATCTGCGCAATGACACTCGAAGGTCTTTTACAGGATTAGCGGCAGAGGGAAGTCTGCAGTTGTAGCCGTCAGTTCTGATGA
The DNA here is from genome assembly GCA_026929855.1 of Poa annua. Classification (NCBI taxonomy): domain Eukaryota; kingdom Viridiplantae; phylum Streptophyta; class Magnoliopsida; order Poales; family Poaceae; genus Poa; species Poa annua. Next base: position 53,869,309 of record CM049433.1, on the reverse strand, counting down.
TTACCTTCCGATGCGAAGCAATGAAGTGAAAAATCTGTAACTTCCTTCTCATTATTTGTTTATTTGATCACACTTTTTTGTATTACTTTGTGCTTGATAGAAGAGCATTCCTGTCTGAAACTTCGGATCCTTTCGGCTGGTCCTGTCAGCCTTATACTGTTTAAAAGAGTCTTCCTGTCTAAAACTCATAGGCATCTGTCGAACTTGAATGCAATGTTGTTTAGGTTCAGTTTAGATGTTCAACATTTGCGATTATCTGGACTGATGTGATGCCTACCCGTATTTATTACGTTTTGAAAAACCCCGTAGAATCTTGTCGTAACTCGTATACTTGTTCAATCATCTAATTAAACGACTACTGGTTGGTAGTTGGAAGCAACTATTTCACTTGTCCAAGTCCCCTTCTGTAATCGTTCACCCATTGTCGGAGTTATCGCCAAATAAGAATGAACAACGGTAGGACCCTTTGGAAATAACACACCATGTCACTAACTACATGGCTCCTAGGACTGATCTTCACGGTAAAATACTTTACTAGCATGGTGAATGATGATCATGATGTCCTACCTACCAATGGCTGAATTGGCTGATGCTTTGGAGAATGTTACTTGTGAACCCTCCAAAACCACCGAAGAGTACAAATGAAGTGAAATTTCGTGTACACGAGGAAAGGGAGGAAAATAATAGTGAGATAACAAAATCAAAATTATTCAAACATGTGGAAATGCTAGTGTGGAGCCCAAAAGAACTAGGAATGCAGTGTAGTCATTCAAAATAAGCTACCTCACAAATTAGATGACCGAGGCAGTTTCTGTGTTCCATGCTTTATTGCGATCTTTGCTCTAATATGGTGTTGTGTTATTTTTCTGTAATGTTCAATCATGGGCAACTGACCTACTTTTTATGAATCTTCTTCTTGACACTAGTAGAGCTAGCATATAAGCATTGGTGTCAAATGACACCGGCAGATTTTGAAGGATGACAGAAATGGAAAATTTTCCTGGATTCGCCCCTGTTGACACTGTAACATAGTTATTGATTGGAGTTATATAGCTAGAAGGATCAAACTAAACGATATTGACTGGAGTTATATATAAATAGATAAGTGATCCATTCATTATGCTAAATATATGATCATAGACATGGTTTTTAAGGCGGTTTAAAGCAGTGGAGGGGCGCCTCACCGCCTAGGCGCTTAAAGCGCAAGGCAAGGCGACGCCTTAGAAGTTAGAACCACCATGGGCACCACCAAGCAAGCAGCACCACGGGCATAAGCAAGCAAGCAACACAGCAGAACCACCACGAGCACCACCAAGCAGAGCAGAGACAGGAGGATATCAGAGCGGAGAGGAAAGTGAAAGGAAAGACGTCGCCTAGAGGGGGGGGTGAATAGGCGAGATACACTTTTTAATTTAGGCTTGATAAATGCGGAATAAAACTTAGTGTTTAACTTATCAATAACACAACCTAAAATTACTAGGTTCACCTATGTGCACCAACAACTTATGCTAAGCAAGACAAGCAACAAAGTAATAGCAAGGTAAATGACTTAAAGCACGAAGGCTATCAGAATTTAAAGTGCATAAGTAAAGAGCTCGGGAATATAAATAACCGAGGTACGCGGAGACGAGAATGTATTCCGAAGTTCCACCACAAAATTGTACATCTCGTTGGAGAGGTGTGAGCAACCACAACAGGTTCGCTCAACGCCACAAAGGCTTCACATTCTTCTCCGATGAACTCGACCACAAAGGTCCGAGTCCACCTTCCACTATGAACTCTTTTAGGGCGGAGAACAATCCCTTACAACTACCTTGGGGCACACACCCACAACCGAATTGGGGGCTCCCAAATGACCACAAAAGGTCTTGAGCACAACAGGTTCAACTTGACCACAAAGGTCCCAACTAGCCACAAAGGCCTTGACCACAAAAGGTTCTAACCGATCACAAAAGGTCTCCGCCGCAAAGGCCGACCACTAAGGCGTCTAGGGTCAAAAGACCCAAGAGTAACAAGCTCACAAATTTCACCACCACGAATCACGTGGAGGGCTCAAACCGATGCAACCGATGCAATGGCAATAACACAAGTTCTTCACTCCCAAATCCCACCAAAAGCATCTAATGCTTATGGGGGGAGGAGAGAGGAAGAACAAAGAAACCACAAAGGAGTCAAATCCCTCACTCCCAAATCTCACCAAAAGCATCTAATGCTTGTGGGGGAGAAGAGATGAAGAACAAAGGAGAAGAATCACAAAGAAACTCTTAGATCTAGATCCACTAGGTTCCCTCACTTAGAGGAGAGATGGATTGGTGGAAACGTAGATCCAGATCTCCTCTCACTTTTCCCTCAAAGATATGCAAGAATCATGGGAGGAATTGAGAGGGGGCAAGCTTTTCCAAGGTCAACAATGGCAGGAGAGAGAGAGGGAAAAAACGAGCAGCTCAAGGAAGAAGGGGAGGGGGTATATATAGCCCTCCCATATTTCTAGCCGTTGGGAAACGTCAGTTCGGAAATTTCCGGACTGACGTCTGGAAATCTCCGAACCGAAGTCCGGAAATTTCCGAACTGTGGAAATCTCGGTTAGGAAATCCGACTGAGAGCTGAAAGCGTCCAGTGCTGATAACAAATAAGACTTGGCGAAAAACATCAACTGGACGTTCGGAAATTTCCGGACCCTGGAAATTTCCTGCTGAAATTCCGACTGAGAGCTAGTTGAGTGCAGTGCAGAAAATCTTTAAGGCTTGGCGAAAAATTCTACGGGTCGGAAATCTCCGGTCTGGGGTCCGGAAATTTCCGCCCCTCCAAAAACTGCAGAAACACCATAACTGAAATAACTTTTGCAAATGAACTCCGAATGAGGTGAGACTGGGACATGGTTCTCCTCCCATCTTTGCTTCGTTGTGATCGTCAGAGTCGTCTTCACCTGCTCATTATCTTCACAACATTCTGCATGACAAGGCCATAGTTCAAGAAGTCGCAATGGCAGGTGATTGCGAAGAAGTATCGTGGCTCTTCAACAAGGGTAAATCCAATTAGATGTATAGGCAGCCCAATGACTCCACGCCAAGGCAGCCAACTCACACACATGTGTGGCGCCTCTTCATACCCCTGCCACGACTTCTCCCTCTGCGCCACCGACACCAACCACTAGGCGCAGGGAAGTCGAGCTCATTTAGGTCTTGGAGATAACCTCTCGCGGAGGCTAATGACGAACGCTCGTTTGTCGGAAAGCTCGCACTCTCTTTGCAGTTACAGGAGGATGAATCGAAGGTGGTGAGACGAACCATCGTGAAGAAGTTCCGGAAACGGCGGTCAGCAAAGGAGCCTGTCCATCCATGCCCTACGTTCACCATCACCTTGAAAACCCTCAGCGTGGCTTGGGGCACCATGTCTCTACATTTTTACCATTGACAGGTAGCCTCTCCAAAACGGCAACAAGTTCGGCATTCTCGAGATGCCAAGCCCCAAGCCATCGTCATCAGCAGGAGCATCAGATGTTGGCGCCTTGACATTTATCTTCACCAACTCGATCCTCTCTAGGGGCATCCTAACATGCCGCTACATCCACCACCACAAAGACGACGCTGAGGCTGCTCGCACGCAGCCTGGCGCCATCTCCAGTGCCACGAAGACACGATGTCAAGGCTGCCGGCGTGCAGCCCAATGCCATTTCCGTGCAGCCTAGGGCCATCTTCACCAGGCCCGTCTATGAGGGACACACACTGGAGATGCATGCAGAACGATGTGGAGCTGCTGGCGACGAGTGGCCTACGCCATCGTTCTTGACACAGAATTCATCCTCGACAACTCCACTCGCTGCATCAACCATGCGCAACATCCTTCGCCCAGTTTAGCCAATGCTACCTGCGACACCGGCGTACAGGGCCCACGGTGCAAGCTCCCAGGAGTGAGCCTCCTCCCCTAAGCTAGCGCCAATCATGTCACCACCAACCTGAGAGCCATCCAAGACGGAGCGACACTCGCGTCAAGCTACCTGCAAGAGAGCTGGGATCGGCGATCGGCATAGGTGCGGTGAGATGGCATCTCCGCCATTGCTCCAGTGCTCATGAGACGACGTCTTTGTACAACACTACGACTTTCAAGTCCAAAAAGATGTACAGGTTCATGACAAAGTACAAGATGAAGTGGAACTACTCCACCGGCTACTACCCTCAAGCCAACGGTGCTATTGAAGCCTTCAACAAGACCTTGGGCAAGATACTCAAGAAGACGGTGATAAGGCATAGAAGAGATTGGCCCGACCGTCTCTTCGTGTCTTTATGGGCGTATCGTGTAACAGAGCTTGGCGCCCTGGAAGAGGAGCGCCTTCATGCCCTGCAGAACCTGGAGCTTTATCGCCAGAATATGGTGAGAGCTTACGACAAGCTCGTCAAGCCGCGCGTCTTCCGAAAAGGCGAGCTGGTCCTGGTGCTAAGGCGTCCCATCGTCGTCACACATGAGACGAGAGGGAAGTTCGAACCAAAGTGGGAAGGTCCCTACGCCATCGAGCAGGTATACGACGGAGGCGCATATCAGTTGGTCGATCCTCAAGGATCCCGGCCTAGGCCACCAATAAATGGAAGATTTCTCAAAAAATATTTTTGCTAAAATGTTGGCTCTTCTATTGCCCTTTTTGCTTCTTCTTTTTCTACGAATGGGGAAGTTAGTCTGTCGGCTCGGATCCATGGTGCATTTCCCTTTGCATGACGTGGATGTTTTTTTTCTTTTCCTATTCAAAACAAACGGCTTTCCCTCAACATGTCACGCTAGTGATGGAAAATTGGGTTGTCGTTGAGCTTGTCAGAAGGCGGCACTAGGTGTCAAGTTGCAGGTGGATCGGATCCTACACCCATCAAGCACGACACGTCCTAGGTGCATGCTTCCGGAGGCAGTGGAGATGACTACTTGGGCACTTCATTGGGCCGAGGCTCCGCGCCCATCATGCTTTCCGGCGGGCCACTCGCTCACAGAGGCTCGCACCCCGGGGGAAACCATAGAAAAAGATCACGAAAGGGCTGCCCAACTTGGTGTGTAGCTGCGTGACAACCCTAGGGTGTGCCATCAAAAGATCCAGATAAAGTGCCGGAGGGTTCCTTAGTCCACTAAGGTGAATGGCTGCCTTCCAAGTTCTCAAGGTGGGTCCCCCAAGGAGACGAAGAAGTATCATCAAGAAGTTTAATCAATCAAAAACAAAAGTCAAGTCAAAAGTTCAATCAAGTTCATCAAAGTCAAGGCCGTCCAAAGTGGCTCGTACAAGCCGGCCTCACAAAAGGCCAAATATCAAAAAGTTCAAGCATCAAATCCTATAGTCTCCAACATCATGGGAACCATTGGAAAGAAGGCGGGAGGTAGCCATTCACCACCCCTCAACAAGCCATGCAAGTTCCCAAGCTATTATCCCAAAGCCATTTACCCTCGCTTACCATACCCAAGGTTCTGGGTTCGTGGGGCATCGTGCAGGAGGCATGGTGGAGTCGTGGGTCTCCTCGGTACCATGATGGGCTAGAGTATGACTTTCTACTGCCTTCGGAAGCATCTCCGAAGACGGCGTCTCCATACACATACACGGAAGGACAAGTTATGATCGTTATGGTTTTTCGACGATTCCCATTGACAAGTTCTTCGGCGGCCTTTTCAGATATCACACATATAGCTGGTGTGTAACGGGAAAGCCAACATCTTCTATATCTAAATAGCAAAGACCCACTACAAGGATTTCTCTCAACATGCAAGCATGCCACGTCACCTCAATTTTTCTATTGGTTGTGAGCCGTCCCCTATTTGTTTGTCATCGCATTCATCCACGCATATACGCTGATGACTGGAAGTTAATCGCCTCATTCATTCATTGGAAGCCAAACGCTTGCTCTCCATAATTCATTGTCTCCACCACCAAATCTTCCCCTCCCAATCCCTTCTCCTCCCTACTATTTATCTCCCTACCACTCGATCTCCTTCACTGCGAAGCTCCGCCTGTTTCCGCAAGTCGCTCTTCCACCTCTCTCCCTCCGTTGGCAGTTAGGATCGGTGCGACTGCGCGATGCCGTCCTCCCTCACTGTACGCCGTCTTCCAGGATCGAAGCCGCAACCCAGCCCCTACGAGGAAGGTTGTCTCACCGTCTTATGCCCGTCAGGATCACCGGCCGCCGTCATGCAAGGTAGTTCCCGTCATCCACTACATACCAGTGGACTGCTACATCAATCAGCAATTTAGATGCTACTGACTGTCGGGATGGAGTATTATTTTTGTATTAGTATACATGGTGTTCTTGGTCTGCAGGTGCAGCCATGGAGATTATGGTCTCTCTCGTGGTTTGATCATGGAGTTTACTTAACATGATCCATTTCTGTGTGCAGTATCTTCCATGTAGATGTTTACGTGATGCAAAATATTTATGTGAATTTGACTATCTTATAATGCAGAATACGATGATCAGTCTTGGTTTGCATAAGAAAGGAAATTTTGTTGTTGAGGACTAGATCACTAGAAGGTACGGTTAATTACTGGTTACTTACTACGTCTACATATATATTTTAACATTTACAACCGAATCAGAAGGAACTATTTTGTTTATACCTTTTGTGTTTAGCATTTTTGAAGCCTCTCAGTTACTTTTAGCCATTGGAAGCATAATCATTTATATTCCGTCATTTACAGCAGCCGGCAGTTCTTGCTCTACATCAAGATCTTCAGATTATACATATTAGTGTGATTTATGAAGTTTAAATGACACCAATAGCCTCTGCTTAAAAAGTTTCTTGCGCCTTGGTGGGGCTGAGGGAGACCATGGAGTGGCTCAGGCTGCCAAGCGACCAAGGGCACCTCTGTCTGCTATAGTACTTCTGTAGTTCTGCACGGGCGCATGCGACTAGAGTGAGAGTTGCATCTACGACCATCCCTTCGGTATCATGCACCGCGATTAGCGACCAATAGTATCAAAGTTTGTTTTTCTCACCATGCTCTGCTCCCATTCAGCGTAGTGGATATAAGGTTTCTTCATGGATGTCTGGATATTAGATTTTACCGTGGGATAACTTTGTAAGCACATTATCGTATGATGATGTTACTGCAGACTGATACATGGTAGCTAAAATGATGTACATTCACCTTTGTCAGATTTCTTCATGGATGTCTCATGTCTGGATATAAGATTTGTAGTTGGCCTTGCCGCCTTGGTGCTAGAAGTTGGTGTTTATCTATGATTATTCCTTGAAGACAACTGTTGAAAGATGAAATAGGGTGCTTGCATCTAATATTGGAACATCAGGCATCAGCAAAGTTGCAACCTTAAATTAGGACAATGTTTTGAAATCTTTTGGTCCGTACCTCTCTCATTGGTATCAACTAAGAATTATTTATACATTGTGTAACTGTCTTTAACTATATCTCTCAACATCCTACTTCAGGCACTAAAAAAGCATTCTACTTCAGTGGTACAAATGATTTGGTTTCACGTTGTTCTTATTATTGTTTGTCCAGTAAGAGTGCAGATAATGAGATAATTTCTCTGGCTAAGCCACTAATATAATGTCCCGCCGCAACGCGCGGGGTATCATCTAGTTTTTATAAACACAACACCCAAAAAACATGTTTTTTCCCGATGTTTACCCTCTTTCGTTCTTTGTGTTTTCTCACACATGTCACTATATTCTACACGGTGGCCATGTCGAGGGCTTTCCGGCGTCTCCATTTCACCCATAGTATTCGCCTTATTGGTGGATGTCTCTACGCAACGGTGATCATGCCGAGGTCTTTCTGGCGTCATCACTTCACCTATGGCGTTGGCCTCATTGGCGACGTCTCCATGCAACGGTACCACACCGAAGGCTTTCCGGTGTCTCATCTACACCAACATATTGAGATACATGAACCATGCAACGCGCTAGTATGAATCTTACCGGCGCAGTCGTGCGGATGTACATACCTGCACCATTCTACATCAACACCCAGCATTCGACACAAGTCATCTTCGGCCATATCATTGTCAGTCGAAAGATCGTCATTCATCACACCCTAGTGTGCCCGTCCAAGCATGCTAACGCTAGGTTGAAGTCGCGCCAGTTCAGACTGCACCTGTACTGGTTGCGTCGGAACATCGCCAAGCCAAGTTCCCTTTCCTTGCCACGTGACCTCGCCTTGGCGAGAGGCATTTGTTCGACGCATTTTTGACACGAAATTATGAACAATTATATGTATAGAGCCGTGCAGCCACAACTAGCTCTACTCCATCGATCAACTCACGTACAATGCATGTATGGAGCTAGGCCATGTAAACCAGTCAAGGCAGCTAGACGAGAGCGCCAGACGCACCGTATACGTGGCCATACTCATGCCGGCCCGGCCGAACGCGTACGAGGTATTTTTGCTAACAGGTTGTTTTGATCGAATCCATCAGATGATCAGATAGCATCGGGAGGGAGTCCAAACCATCAGCGTTTCTTGCGCTGGAGGATCGCACGGCCAGCCGGCCGGCCGAAGAGATTTTCTCGCCACCAACTGAAGCCGAAGATCACGTATCTAATCTGACGCTCGCGCAGCCGGACGTTGCTATCCTTTCACACCCTCTGCCTATAAAAAGCACACACACCCGGAGGCACGAGGAGGAGGATTCTCACCGAATTGGGCAGAGGAGGACGGAGATCGGGGCCTGAGGAAGAGATGGCAGCGAGAAGTAAACGCGCCAAGAAGTCCGATCGCATCTAGCCGGAAACGCAGGATACATCCCGAACCCAACACATAGAAGGCAGCCAAAGCCGGCCAGGAGTGGGGAGCGTGGAGGCGCCCTCACGTTCAACCCCATGGACGTCAATGAGGCGGCTGTTGATGGGCATCGCCGGAGTCCATACCTACCTTTTTGTTTTTCTCATGTATTCAGGTGCAATGGAGAAACAAAGCGATCAGAGCCCTGAGGAGGAGAAGGCCCGGAGCATATCACATACACGGAGCACACATATAGCAGGAGGAGATGGACATAAAGCCAGAGGCCATCGAGTCATCGACGCGAGGGACGCCTACTTCAATGGTGAAGCCACACATATAATCTCTCCCTTTTCTTCCTCACTGGTCACAGCTAGCAGAGAACGGCGACGGTGTCACCGAAGCTCGCTCAAACGCAGTACGTCGCTACAACCTTGGAGATGGTCAGATATGGCGAACAGGTCATGGTGCCGACCACTTCTTGAACACCGGACGCCGGAGTGGAGGAGGATGCTACGAGCCCTGCAACATGCAGCCCACCACCACCGGCCAGACAGATCGCATCCAGGAGTCAAGGAGATCAACACACAGGCAGCTAGGAAAAACATCCACAATGGAGTCTTAGCGCCGGCGCCGCCGTAGCTCGCCGACGTAGCCCGCCATCGGCACTGTATAGCTGCGTCATGTAGAGGTGGTCCTCCAGCCAAATTCCATCCGCATGGCACTCGTCAATGGAGCCGGCCGTCGTTAGAGGCAGAGCCGTACGTCCGTCGATCCGACCCGGTGAAGACGACGCCGTGGAGGTGTCGACAATCGACGGCAGTCAACATACAGCCACGGCGCCATTCGTCGCTAGCACACAACCCTTCGTCGGAAGCCAGATACGATGAAGAAGCCGTCGAGACTCGCCGGCGTGCAGCCCACCTTTCAGGCCACTCGATCGTTCATGACGCGTGCACCACAGCGGCGTACAGGTTCAGCTCCAGGCACGAGTGTACAGCCCGGCGTACATGGTGCAGCTCCATTTGGTGTACAGGCTCACGGCTGTTGGCATCACGCTGCAGCTGTTCTTGGCGGCACGTCGGCGACGACCATTGTCGAGCACCCAGACGCGAGCAGCTAGGCGTACAGGAAGTCAGGAACACGTATAGGCGGTGGCGGATCACGTCTTGACCATCAGCTTCCCGCGGTGGCGCGTCGCCGTTGCCGACACCCAGTGACAGAGGCTGGACGCGAGCAGCAAGCCAGCTAGGCTCACACGGCGAGGAGAACAACACTAGATACCAGCCTAGCTAAACCGTACGTGCATGCTTAACTATGTGTTAGAGTAGAGCATATCTAGTATTACCCCTAAACCCCCAAACCCCTAAAAATAACTGCTTTTTTACGGGTTGGAACGATAAAAAACGCATAGACTAGAACCCTTTAACCCTCAGACCATAAAAAAATTTAGAGGCCCAACCTGCAAACCCCCGCGGACATGTAGAAGTAGGGGTTGGGGAGCGAAAAAATCCCCAACCCGCACTCGCTGCCGACCTCGCGTGGGAGGGAATTTTCCTCCTCCCCAACCTCCCGCCCGGGCGGATGCGACCCGCCGGCCGCCGCCCGCCGCCGCGCCCACGGCGCTCCTCCTCCTCTTCCCACCGCCGCCGGTCGCCCCCAGCGCGCCGCCTCCCGCACCTCCCGAGGCTCCGCCTACCCGCCGCCCATCCCCATCCCCGAGCCAAGATGAGTACGCCAGGAGCTGCGCCACCTCGTCTTCGTCCTCTGCGCGCAAGGAATCGAGCCGACGCTTCCCCGATGCGTCGAGTTCTTCCTCTTCTTCTTCACGGCCGGCGGAGCTTCACCGTCGGAATTCGCCGCTTACGGACTTCCTCGAGCACGAACTACTACATCTGCACCCTCACCGTGAGCTCCGCGTCCTATTCCTCCCCTTCCCCTCTCGATTCACTGTCGTTTTCGTGGAATTTGTCCGCAGTCGTGTGTCACCGCAGTTCCGAATCTTGGATTCAGTTAACGATGCCAACGATGTTCATATACGGGTTGGGTTTGAGCGTTATAGTCTTTGCCCCTGTTTTTCAACCCTTAAAAGTGCCAAAAAAATGCCAATTCTCAACCCTTAAAACTGCTATGAGGGTTTGAGGGTTTGAGTGTATTGCTAGTGATGCTCTTATGTGTGCGTGCATGGCTAGTGCGGAAAGCGCACACGATCGATCGATGGCATGCATGGCCCATACACTGGCTGAATGTGTCTAGGCAAGATAGCATGCTATTGCTCTGCCGTTGATAGTTGATACAATGCTGGTATAACATGCATATAGCATCTGCCGTTGATACAATGCTGGTATAACATGCATCGATTGGCATGGGTATATCTATGGCATGCAGATATGCAGGTTCAGTTGGGTGGGAAGAAGCAGCTCGATGGCTCGACAGGCGCAGCTGTACCACCCCGCAATGGCGTACATGTGCGGTTTAAGGTCCCGTACAAGTGCAGCTTAAGGTCCAACGTACAGGGACGGCCTCGAAGCACACCCGGTGTACAGGACGGCGTCCGCGGCGCGCCATCGACATAGTTTATTATCCAGTCATATTATCAACATCTTTCTTTCACAGGTCCATGCGACGGTGTACTCGAATACGCCGACTGCCGTGAACTCGGCGTTAGGTCGAAGGCGAGGCACCGACCGTACCGGCCACGCCGATTTGAGCGACAGTCGGTTTTATACCGACGTCGGTCTCCTAATTAACCATATACTCCCGTGAGGTACCCTTGCACACCCCGACGAAGTTGTTAGCCGTTTAGAAGTCCAAGCCAAACGGACTGCATCATACTTCTTCCACTACAATCATCTCCGCCGCTCAAGACCGACGAGGCGCGACGGCGAGGGCGGGCGAGGCCGAAACTAAGGCCACGCTCTTAGCGGCACGTGTACCGACGAGGGCACGAGTTTTTGCCGCTGCCCCCACACACCATACAATTATGCATGCAGGACGTGAAGCGAAGACGACGACGACGACCACACAGCTTAATCGGAGGTGTCTCGCGGTGTAACCCGCGGGGGTAATTAAGCGGGAGCCTTCCGAGTCCCGTGAACGAGGAGACCGCAATCGCCTAAGTTATATCGGCCGCACTAGCAGGCCACGAAGCGTATATTGTAAAGGGATCATGTACTTTTGTTTTTCCATTGAGAGATTAATAAAATGCAAGTTCCCTATATTTTCATTTGTGTACTTTGTACACCGGCACGCCCGCGTAGAAAGATAATAATCTGTCGTAACGCGTAGTTATTATTTTTCGTGTCAAACAGAGACCAATCCGTTGGAAAGGTAGCGACGAACACAGGGCTGAACCGGTGAAGGTGTGTAACTTTCCTCAAAGGTTGAACCGGTAATATTTCCACACCGAAAACGCAACAAGTTTTTCAAACTAAAACCGTTTTCGAAAAAGTTGGTCTTGTCATGAAGATCACGACAAGCACCAAAACACAACACGGAGAAAAGCCAAATAAGAATCAAGAAAAATGATATGGCACGCATGCAAAAGTTTGAGCTCTTCACAAAGATGCGATCAAGTTACTCACTCGAGAGCCCCTCTTGATAGTACGCCTATCTATCTTATAGCCCTATCAATATCATACCTTTGCGTTGAGCATTCCACTTGAGTTAGATGATAACGATCTTAATCTCTACAAGTGGACCACCTTTCTTGATTGCGCTTTCTAGCACATGCTTGATGAAGATTTCTCCAAATACTCCCCCATACACCATTATGGGAGAGACTCGCTTAGCTTCGTCTTCATGTCAATCTCCAAACTCCATTAGCTTCGTCTTCATGTCTTCATTTCGACCTCCAAGCTTCAAGCATAAGATATCTCCGAAATGCTTCTCTTAGTTTTGCACTTCTTAACCTTGATGACGAATACCGCATGACATCATCCTCCATGATCTCTATGAGATGTTCTTCTTGTTGCAAGCCCATGGGAAGATACCTAACCCAACATATAGATACCACACACACACTTGGATTAGTACACAAAGCTATGTGGACAAGATCTTACCATACCAAGAGATACATGATCCACTTGATACATCTTGTAGCTTTGTGTGTTGATCAAAATCTTGATCATCTCGTATCATCCCATCTATCTTCATATTGGTGATGTCTTGACATCTTCAAGGCATACTTGCAATATGCTCAACACAAACATTAGTTCATAGGGATTGTCATTAATTACCAAAACCATACAAGAGCGCACATGTCCTTTCAGAAAGAGACCATGGGGGAGAGAGGGAAGCCGTACCCTGTTGCCCTGCTGGGAGAGGGCTGCACCAGGGGAGGAGAGGCCTAGAAGCTTGGCCGGAGGAAAGAAGTGAGCCTAACTCATTTGGCTAGTGGAGTGGATGTACAACCCAGTCACCTAGGTTCAAGTCCTCACGGACGCGAATTTGGGTTCTTATTTTTTTTTAAATGTTGTGGGGGCTTCCCCCACCGCTTTCCTTTCAAAAAAAAAAACTTGGTCGGAGAAGGGTTGGCAGACGGAGAGGGCGGAAGCTGGCCGAGGAGGAGGAGATCTGGCGGAGGAGGAGCTGGCCGCCTGATAAGAGGGAGCTCCTCTCTCTCAGATTGATTCCTCTCACGATTATGTTCCCCTCTCTCTCCCTTATTTATTTCCCTCCAATTTGCCCCCGATTTCCTTCCCATCCCGACCAATTTCTGGTTCCTGCTCCATCCCTCAATGTTTCCTGATCGACCTGCCAGCGACGACGTAGGCGTCCCAAATAAGCCAACGCGAGGCCTTCCCCGCCTAAGCCACTTGGACGCCTCAAAGGTTCAATCTGGACGCCTTAGACCGAATCCTAGGGCGACCACGACGCCTTGCTGTCTCGAGGCGATTTGACACTTAGGCGTCGCTACGACTTGGAGACACCTTAAAAACCATGATCATGGATAAACCTGGTAATGATAGGCTGGTCGGTGTAAAATTTGCTGGTTAGTGTTTTATTGCTTAGTAATACCTGGCTGGCCCACGTGGATTTAACTGTTTGTGCACAAGTATTTTGTAGGGCTTTGATATGTACTAGTTCAATTCGGCGCGGCGACACGCCGCGCCCTTGGTGAGAAATTATGGGAATATAGTTTTTTTTGTTTTATACTCGCATAATACATTTTGTAAGTATGAGTGGTGCATCTAATTTGTTTGTTTAAGCTGGAGGGGAACAATATATTTACCAAGTAGAACTACATCTATAGAGTATCATAGACTAATCCTGATGCTAATGGGGTCCGGGTCCTGATGCTTCCTTGAAAAAGAAATGTTTCCATATAAAAATAGAGGATGCATGATCAGTATGTTTTGTTTTTTCTTACGTTTTCTGTGGTAAATGGATCCAACAAATTCAAGGTCAACAAATAAGAAAGTTAACCTTGGCAAGAAAACAGATAATGAAGCTATACAATAGGGTCATCGATGGATAGTTAAATCGGAAAAGATGATAATCATGACAATGGCAAGAAATTGGCTCACAAAACAGCACAATATATATTAAAGCAATTGAAAATGTACAATATTATACATCTAAGCCAGCAGATACGGAAAAAAAATCATCAAGCTATGGCTATGTTGATCAACCATTAAGTCTCTTCAATCCCTGACTAATTTTGATACAAATAAGCATTGGCAAGCTGCCAGGTTAGGGGACAAATTTCTGTATTTGCGCAAGGATAATATCACAAATGAAGGTAGCAGGTCTCTGATCGATACTCCCCGTTAAAGTTTACATTTCAATTTATCGGTGATCAAGTTTCACTGTCGTCTCTCATCAAACTTGAGAGAATACATGATGTAATGACATTGAGAGAATAATCTATGGAACAGAGAGACATAATTAAACTGATAAACTTATGTACATAAGTGCCATTCAATTAACTTGACATGATTAGCAAAATCAAAATAGGTAAAAAGAAAAGGCGGGAGTAAGCTGTACAAATTGCACTGACCCACTACATTGCTTTACAAAAATATTTGAATAACTAATGAAGATGCAAGTGTGCTATCCATGGTACTTGAACATGTGTGTTCAAAAGCTGAAAACAAAATAATGGACGTCATAAAACATGTGTATTCCATACGTGTGCATACATATCTCTTTGAGAACTTATAAATGGAGATGCGGAATATAGAGAGGACATCCAAATCCTCATTGGATTACTGTCAAACACCTTGTAAGCAAATATAAAATAGCATCTAATAAACACAAATGAGGATTTATGGGAATTGCATAAAAACAAAGTAAAAGGAGAGTGAGAAGGAAATATGGGGAAGAGAGGAGCGACGTTACCTCCAAGAGGTCCAAGTGTGGCATGGTCTCAGGTGGAGCCACAACTGTGCGGAGACGGCAAGGTCCAGCAAATGTCGTACCTCATGCAGCTTGAAAATAATACTTCATCGCACGGAACAGATTGATTTCTTCAAATTGACAGCAAGAAAGTCAACTAAGTAAACCTGAAATACATTCGCAAAATCCGAAGCTAATAGTATACTGCATGATCACATTACGCACCCTTGGTGTGAATTCATGGGTGAAGTTTGAATAGAGCATAAAGGTGAACTTTGCTCGTTGCTAAAAAGATTCCAGACCCTAATTTAATTCAGTCTAGCTAATTTAATTCGTCCTAAAGTTGTAGCACACCATATATGTATTAGAGTCTACGTGAAACAATTTATTAAACATATAGGAAATTATCAAGGCACTTGTATGTATAAAAGCAGGAGTAGCATACATAAAGATATTTTTGGGGAGTCTAAGAGGATCTATCACGATATTCTCTATATAAATTCAAATAGGCTCTTGAATATAACTTTGATTTAGCATGCTATAAGTGGCTATGAGGAATATGCAATTTCACAGAAAATGGATATGCACATAAGTATTGAAAAGCTAGCATCATCACGACTGGGTATTAAACAGAGGCAACACTCAAAATTCTTTTGCCGAACTCAACCCCTGCAATGAAGATCTTATAAAGAAAAGGAGACTATATATTCTTCGCTGAACTTACAGCTCTTGCGGAAAAAAAAATTATTGAATTAACCAAGCCAGCTATTCATTACAGTGAGTACCATAATGATCTTGGGATGAAGCATGCAAGTGACAGTCCAGATATCAAAGTGAAATAATAAATTTACCTCTTGATATAAACCTAAAGAACATATAGTATTTGTGGAGAATAAAATAGCATAGTAGTTCCTTATCCCACTACTTAAGTATCCACTTCTAATTAAGAGGGGCAGTTTGATGTACAGGCAAGTTATCGCCAACTGCAGCTAAATAAATTTGAGTTAGAAGAAGATATTGATTAAACAGCGGAAGCCTGAATATTACATGGATTAATCTCCTTGAAAAAAACAGCCACATGAGAGACCTCGCGGGAAACAGAGACCGCTTTCATCCCTGGCCGGCATGAAAGGAGGCTCTAAAAAGAAAGAAAGCATAAGACAAAAGCATAACAAACGATGAGAACAGGTAACACCTATAGAAATGTACTCATATGCAACCTCTAAATGATTATATTCTAACATATCACCATTTGATGACACATTAACCATTGCCTGAAATTTTCCTGCTTTGTGTGAATCATCCACTCGATGTCTCCAGTACTTCATAGTCATGGTTGCCTAATAAAAGAGATGTAAAAATGGCAATAAGTCGGAGTCCGCATACACACATGGATTTCCATATTAACTCATTGAAAAAAGAGATCCAACAGTTGCGAAAAGATAAAAACAAAATGATCTGGTGGCAACAGAAATCACCTTAATATGTTTAGGTACATCTTATCTTCAGTTTTGTCAGCTACTAAAGCAAATGTGCTTCTGCCCTTTTCAAAAGAACACAACTAACTGAAGGAAGAACTCATACAGTTTAATTGGACCAAACAACTTTGTCAAATTGGGACTTCCTTTATGTTTCCAGATTCACCTTAAATTAGTTTGGAGAGTGTAGTACTGTAATTCGTATTGATGCACTTAAAATGGTAAAGGTAGCAGCAGAGTAAGTAAGGCTTATTATACATGCTTAGCTAGAAAGAAACTTCGTAGGCACCGTAAAAATTGACATTCTACAGCTTCCGCTATGTCCTGCTACACAAAACTGTGCTAGTTATCATAAAAAGGAAGTCTTCTCCGAAAGCAAGGTAGGTTCAGTACAGCGTACAAAATAGCCACATTGTAAAATACAACTCGGTTCTGTAAATGTGGATCTCTAGTATTGTTTCCTATATGTGTCATTTATAAAATCTGAACTCTAGAATTGCAAAGGAAATATCATATATAATACATTTTGCTACACACAGTGAAATGTATATGTAATATTTTTGTGAAGACAGATTTAGCCAACAATGTGTGGAGCATAACAAATGTGTAAACTCGGTTCTATAAATGTGGAAAACACAAAATGGACTCTCTAGTATTGTTTTATATTTGTGTCATTTATAAAATCTAAACTCTAGAACGGCAAAGGAAACATCATAAATAATGTTAAAATGAACAAACGAAACATGGATAGCACAGTTAAAATTGGAGAAAATTTCCTAAATGCTTATATCTGTGATGAAGATCCATTTTCATATACAACAAATGACTACGATAAAAAAAATGGATAACTGAAGTATATTACCTAGCTTTTGTACGGGGTAAATGCTAGAATCATACTGCAAATGAATCAAGAAAAATGACCTTGTCCCAGCCGTCCTCGTCTGGCCAGACGAAGAGCAAGGCCTGTGGGATCATGATGCAGACGTCGGCGCCGGCGCCGTCGAAGGACATCTCATCGATTCTCTGCATGCTCCTGCGTGCGGAAGAAGCAGGCAGCTCAGAACATGGAATTTGCTGGTGCAGACGGGGAGAGATGAGGAGGAGGGGAGGGAGGGGCTGCGCAGGACGGGCATGACGGAGCTGTCGAGGATGATCTCCACGCGGGAAACTCTCGTGGCGGCTAGAGCTGGCCGGTGAGGCCACATACAGCGATGCAGGGTGCGCGGGCGGCCGGGGCCGGGGCTGGAGGGCGGCGCCGGCGGCCGAGCTGGAGGGCGGCGCGGGCGTCCGCGGGTGGAGGGTGGCTCGGGCCCGGGTCTGGAGGCGGCCGGCAACGGACGGAGGTGGAGGGCGGCGCTGGCAGCCGGGCTGGAGGGCGGCACTGGCCCGGGAGCTGGGCAGCGGCGGCAGGGGCGAGATGGAGGTGGGGGGAAATGAAATGAGATTGTTTGGCTTCTAGGGTTAAGGCAGGGTTAGGGTATGGTATTTATAGGGAGGGACCTATTTGTAATTTCCGGGGAAAACAGGGACTTTCTTGCAAAACAGTGCGCGCTACTGTAGATAACTGTTCGTGCTACAGTGCCGCGCGCGAATTGCTCGATCTGGGCCGTCCAATCTTGATCGAACGGCTCAATTTTGGAGCGCGGAGAGAGCGTCATAATCTCTCTCCTTAATATATAGAGGTATATGCTACTTTGGTCTGGACCTTCTCTATATGTTGCAGGACATCGGCAGATGATATCAAAAGCCTTCGACTGATCACAGCTGTCAAAACTCCATATTTGCCGGATGGAAGATTTGATCTTGAAGCATATGATTCTTTGATAAATATGCAAGTAGACAGTGGCGCTGATGGTGTAATAGTTGGAGGAACAACAGGAGAGGGTCACCTTATGAGCTGGGATGAACACATCATGCTCATTGGCCATACTGTTAACTGCTGGCTCTCTCTCAAAAAAAAAAAACTGCTTTGGCACAAAAATTAAAGTGATAGGCAACACTGGAAGTAACTCAACTGGAGAGGCTGTTCACGCAACAGAGCAGGTATTTGCTGTTGGCATGCATGCAGCTCTCCATGTCAATCCTTACTACGGGAAAACATCGACCGAAGGATTAATCTGTCATTTCGATGATGTCCTCCCCATGGGTCCAACCATCATTTACAAATAGTGGAGCTAAGCGTGGCCATGCCGTGCCCGTGAAGTAAATAGAATTTAAATTTGGTAATGAACAAATATAATTATTATTTAGGTTTCAAGATTAGTGATCTGTTTATCTGAATAGTGAACATTTCTCAATTGTTTGTGTGAACTATAGTTTGAAAGTTACAAATTTAGTAGTTCCAAATATTTTCTGTAGTTATGTGAAATCAATAGGTGATTTTACAGAAGCTATATAATTAATATAGAAAGATATAATGTTAATATTTGAGATGATTTTATATCTACAATTAGTATGGAAAACTATAATGTTTGTTGTAATTATTTTTTATAAAAGTTCTGTAAACATCTAGTTAATATAAGAAGCCATGATGCCTATTGTAACCATTTTCTCCTAAAAGGTAGTTTGAACGGAGACGTATTAGTCGTAAAGTCATCTTTGTGATAATTTTTTTGTTTTTTTTGTGTGAATTACAGTTTGAAAATTACAAATTTTGCAGTTCCAAATATTTTCTGTAGTTGTCTAAAATCAACAGGTAATTTTACAGAAGCTATATAATTAATATAGAAAGATATAATGTTAATATTTGAGATGATTTATATAAGCCCTACAATTAATATGGACAACTATAATGTTGTTGTAATTATTTTTTTAGAAGTTGTCTAAACATTCATATAAATGTGTTAGTTGTAAAGATGTTTTTTTTTTTGCAATTTTTGGGTTTTTTTTTTTGCATTTTTCTGAGTTGTGAATCGAAAGATATGATTTTTCCATTTTTTTCTGTAATAAAAAAACCAAAGTACGGCATGTCAGCCGGACCGTGAGAGTTTTTTTTTAATTCGTCCGGAACTGCGGGGCGCTGACATGTGGGACCGGGCTGACGTCATGCTGATGGCGTCATGACGCCAGCTGCGGGGAGGCACCTAAAGTCGTCGGAGCTTCCGAGCACGAGCTCGCGAAGCGGCGGACGCGCGCGGGGCCGTGGAGGCACGGATCTGCAAGAGGAGATGCGGGGCAACCGAACGGGCGGCGCGGAAGACCATTCGGTCGCCGGAGCCGCCGCCGGCAACCGAATCCACGGCGACGCTTCTCCACGGCGATTCCGGTCGTCTCGGACGGCGACGGTCGGCGAGGCTGTGGAGTAGAGGACGGAGAAGCTCGCTGTGCCCTTCGTTTCGTGGGGGGAGGAGCAGAGCTGCGGGGCGGCGACGCCGGCGATCTCCAGCCTCGCGCAGGAGAGAGGGGACGGGGATCGATCTGTGGACGTTTTTGCAGAAAAGCCCGTGAAGTTTTCCGTATTCGCAAAAACGTCCCTCGCAGCGTTAAATTGTGGACTGCGGGTTGAGAGATCTATTTTCCAGATGCTTTTTTTGTAAAACAGGTGCGGTGACCGGCGGGACGGGCTGCCACCGGCCGGTGACCGGGCGACGTGGCAGCGTGTGATTGGTAGATATTAGGAAATGAACAGTACCGTCAGATTCGGAGCGACGTGGGCTTATCTGGGGCGTCCGTTTCGACGATCCGACGGCCAGAAGAAAGGGAGTGACGTGGATAGCGGCGCTGGAGGCGAAAAAGCTCAGCTTTTATATATTAGGTGTGTGCCGTCCAGGACTGGCCAGGATGTACCTCCCCAAGTTATTGAGGCACTTTCACATTACGAAAACATGGCAAGCGTGAAAGAATGTGTTGGACATGAGAGGGTTAAGTGCTACACCGACAAAGGTATAACAGTATGGAGCGGTAATGATGATGAATGCCATGATTCTAGGTGGAAATATGGCGCCACTGGAGTTATTCCTATAGCTAGCAAGTAGCAACCTTGTTGCTGGCCTCATGCGGAATCTCATGTATGAAGGGGAGAATGCACTAGTACTAAATGAGAAGCTGTTGCCTCTGATGAGATGGTTATTTTGCCAGCCCAATCCGATTGGCCTCAACACTGCCCTGGCCCAGCTCGGTGTGGCAAGGCCTGTATTCAGATTACCATACATTCCGCTTTCACATGAAAAGAGGGCTGAGTTTGTCCGGATTGTCGAAGCTATTGGACGGGAGCACTTTGTGGGACAGAAGGAAGTCCGGGTTCCAATTGGATGCAATAGTGGTAGCATCACTGCCTGGTAACCTGCATCTCTTCATTTAGGCACTTAGGACTTCTTGTTTATCAGTCAGGCGTTGATCTTTTTTTAATTGAAAGTCTGGAACCCGTTTGGTATCTTTGCACTATATAATGCCAGATTAATTTATAAATGAGTACAAGCTAGCTATGAGATGCACGTCCAATAATATACTCCCTCCGATCCGTTTTACACGTCGTGAGAAAATAACTGGATACGTACAAACTCACAGTATAAGTTGCGACATCTATTTAGGATCAGAGGGAGTAGTTTGCACTATTCCATACCTTACCTCGATCCAACATTTACGTTTCAGTTCTTATAACCCTAACCCTAAATCGCAGTTCCACGCGCCTCGACCTCTCTCCTCGGCCCTGTCCACGGCGAGCACCGGCGCCGCCAGCGCTTCACTCCTCACCGCCGTGGATGCGCCGGCCGCCGTGCTTAGCAGCTTTAGCGCCTCCAGAGCGCGCTGCGCCGTCGCGCCCGCCGGGCCCAACGCCGCCATCGCTGCCGACGCCGCGCCTGCCTCCACCGCCGCCTCCGGGTTCCTCTCCTCCAGCAGCGTGAGGAGAAATGCCTCGCCGGCTCCCGCACCGCAGATACCACCCCGGCCACGACGCCTGCCGGCGTTCCGCGCCACTGTCGACCTGAGAGCTTCCGCGCCCCCTTCTCGCCTGCCGTCCAAGCCACCGACGCTCCCGTTCCCTATCCCTACTACAGTTTAGCAACGTCAGCACCATCCCGGCCGACCCTGTCCCCTTATCAATTTTTCCCTGCTTCGAATATGTATGGTCGTGTGTTGTTGAGCTCATTTTTCTACTATTTGCGATGAATCTATGCTGGCTAGATAGATTTAGCAGATGCTTGCTGGTCGATTACGTTGCTGAGTTTTTGTTCTTGAGCAGGAAGACCTTCATTTGCGCCCACGCCTACTGAACCAACGTCTGGGTCATTTTCAAGGTCTTAGGTTCATGTAGGCGACCAATCAGGTCATAAATAATTATCACACGTCTTCTCTCTTACTAAAATTTGCTGGATTGACTATCTCAGACACAATTCAGAGTGTATAATGCGCTTTACGTTGGATAGATTTTGTGTATGTTATTTAGTAGTTGTACCAGACCTTCTGTCTGTCCAGCTTTTGTATTTCTGATACATGCAAAGAACGTTTTTTTTAATTAAAAGAAAGTAGAGACGAGGTCTACTTTATAATTACAGAGTTTTGCCCGTGGGCGAGGGGTGGAGGAATGCAAAGAACTTTCATTACTGTTGCCTTCATAATGATTTGATTAAGGAATTGTTCATTTACCTTATGCAGCTCGACCCTGTTAATGGTAGCGCAGTCATGGCATAGAATCTCCCTTGAAGAAATTCTAAGCAATGAACCAGGGGATCAAATACGCACTCTTCCTTCTCCATATTTGTGCCTCCCGCTTATGAGTATAATGAGCATTGCCAGGTCAGTGTACTAGATCTTGCGAAACTGAACTTTAGCCTTTCCATTTGTTGTGCTCATGTGCTACAAACTCAAGATGTTGATATTTTCCGTTGGAACAACACTTGCATCTGTATTGGAGTGTTCTCCAGGTGTCAAACAATGCCCAGTCACTAGAATTAGCACCGGCAAGGAGTTGGTGGCCGCCCCCTAGTATTACCCTTCTCCTCTCCTTCCTTCAGGCCCTCTCATCGATCGATATACTGTAGCATGAACAGTACTCTATAGTAATTTCAGCTCGCGCTGTCAACTCCAGATCCGACGGTCCCCGTGGACTTTTTGCAAGAAAGCCCTCGTGTTTTCCAACATTTACGTTTCAGTTCTTATAACCCTAACCCTAAATCGCAGTTCCACGCGCCTCGACCTCTCTCCTCTGCCCCGTCCACGGCGAGCACCGGCGCCGCCAGTGCTTCCCTCCTCACCGCCGTGGATGCGCCGGCCGCCGTGCTTAGCAGCTTTAGCGCCTCCAGAGCGCGCTGCGCCGTCGCGCCCGCCGGGCCCAACGCCGCCATCGCTGCCGACGCTGCGCCTGCCTCCACCGCCGCCTCCGGGTTCCTCTCCTCCAGCAGCGTGAGGAGAAATGCCTCGCCGGCTCCCGCACCGCAGATACCACCCCGGCCACGACGCCTGCCGGCGTTCCGCGCCACTGTCGACCTGAGAGCTTCCGCGCCCCCTTCTCGCCTGCCGTCCAAGCCACCGACGCCCCCGTTCCCTATCCCTACTACAGTTTAGCAACATCAGCACCATCCCGGCCGACCCTGTCCCCTTATCAATTTTTCCCTGCTTCGAATATGTATGGTCGTGTGTTGTTGAGCTCATTTTTCTACTATTTGCGATGAATCTATGCTGGCTAGATAGATTTAGCAGATGCTTGCTGGTCGATTACGTTGCTGAGTTTTTGTTCTTGAGCAGGAAGACCTTCATTTGCGCCCACGCCTACTGAACCAACGTCTGGGTCATTTTCAAGGTCTTAGGTTCATGTAGGCGACCAATCAGGTCATAAATAATTAACACACGTCTTCTCTCTTACTAAAATTTGCTGGATTGACTATCTCAGACACAATTCAGAGTGTATAATGCGCTTTACGTTGGATAGATTTTGTGTATGTTATTTAGTAGTTGTACCAGACCTTCTGTCTGTCCAGCTTTTGTATTTCTGATACATGCAAAGAACTTTTTTTTTTGAATTAAAAGAAAGTAGAGACGAGCTCTACTTTATAATTACAGAGTTTTGCCCGTGGGCGAGGGGTGGAGGAATGCAAAGAACTTTCATTACTGTTGTCTTCATAATGATTTGATTAAGGAATTGTTCATTTACCTTATGCAGCTCGACCCTATTAATGGTAGCTCAGTCATGGCATAGAATCTCCCTTGAAGAAATTCTAAGCAATGAACCAGGGGATCAAATATGCACTCTTCCTTCTCCATATTTGTGCCTCCCGCTTATGAGTATAATGAGCATTGCCAGGTCAGTGTACTAGATCTTGCGAAACTGAACTTTAGCCTTTCCATTTGTTGTGCTCATGTGCTACAAACTCAAGATGTTGATATTTTCCGTTGGAACAACACTTGCATCTGTATTGGAGTGTTCTCCAGGTGTCAAACAATGCCCAGTCACTAGAATTAGCACCGGCAAGGAGTTGGTGGCCGCCCCCTAGTATTACCCTTCTCCTCTCCTTCCTTCAGGCCCTCTCATCGATCGATATACTGTAGCATGAACAGTACTCTATAGTAATTTCAGCTCGCGCTGTCAACTCCAGATCCGACGGTCCCCGTGGACTTTTTGCAAGAAAGCCCTCGTGTTTTCCAACATTTACATTTCAGTTCTTATAACCTAACCCTAAATCGCAGTTCCACGCGCCTCGACCTCTCTCCTCTGCCCCGTCCACGGCGAGCACCGGCGCCGCCAGCGCTTCCCTCCTCACCACCGTGGATGCGCCGGCTGCCGTGCTCAGCAGCTTTAGCGCCTCCAGAGCGCGCTGCGCCGTCGAGCCCGCGGGGCCCAACGCCGCCATCGCTGCCGACGCCGCGCCTGCCTCCACCGCCGCCTCCGGGTTCCTCTCCTCCAGCAGCGTGAGGAGAAATGCCTCGCCGCCAGCCTGGCCTTCGCCGGCTCCCGCACCGCGGATACCACCCCGGCCACGACGCCTGCCGGCGTTCCGCGCCACTGTCGACATGAGAGCTTCCGCGCCCCCTTCTCGCCTGCCGTCCAAGCCACCGACGCCCCCGTTCCCTGTCCCTACTACAGTTTAGCAACGTCAGCACCATCCCGGCCGACCCTGTCCCCTTATCAATTTTTCCCTGCTTCGAATCTGTATGGCCGTGTTTTGTTGTGCTCATTTTTCTGCTATTTGTGATGAATCTGTGCTGGCTAGATAGATTTAGTAGATGCTTGCTGGTCGATTACGTTGCTGAGTTTTTGTTCTTGAGCAGGAAGACCTTCATTTGCGCCCACGCCTACTGAACCAACGTCTGGGTCATTTTCAAGGTCTTAGGTTCATGTAGTCTACCAATCAGGTCATAAATAATTAACACACGTCTTCTCTCTTACTAAAATTTGCTGGATTGACTATTTCAGACACAATTCAAAGTGTATGATGCGCTTTACGTTGGATAGATTTTGTGTATGTTATTTAGTAGTTGTACCAGACCTTCTGTCTGTCCAGCTTTTGTATTTCTGATACATGCAAAGAACGTTTTTTTTAATTAAAAGAAAGTAGAGACGAGGTCTACTTTATAATTACAGAGTTTTGCCCGTGGGCGAGGGGTGGAGGAATGCAAAGAACTTTCATTACTGTTGCCTTCATAATGATTTGATTAAGGAATTGTTCATTTACCTTATGCAGCTCGACCCTGTTAATGGTAGCGCAGTCATGGCATAGAATCTCCCTTGAAGAAATTCTAAGCAATGAACCAGGGGATCAAATACGCACTCTTCCTTCTCCATATTTGTGCCTCCCGCTTATGAGTATAATGAGCATTGCCAGGTCAGTGTATTGGATCTTGCGAAACTGAACTTTAGCCTTTCCATTTGTTGTGCTCATGTGCTACAAACTCAAGATGTTGATATTTTCCGTTGGAACAACACTTGCATCTGTATTGGAGTGTTCTCCAGGTGCCAAACAATGCCCAGTCACTAGAATTAGCACCGGCAAGGAGTTGGTGGCCGCCCCCTGGTATTACCCTTCTCCTCTCCTTCCTTTATGTACAATGTCTTGGGAGCATGTAGTAAATACTGAGAAAGGACTGAATATTGCTCATGTGTTCAGCTCTGGCTGTATTCCTCTACTACATACTGTTTGTAAGGTTTTTTTTTATCTGGTTTCTTTTTCAGGATCTGGCATAAGGTGGTCAACTAATTGACATAGAGGGCAGCTATATATTCCAAATTTACATGTTTTAGTATTGGACTGCAGTAATATAACTCCAGAGAGAATTTAAGTAGGAGTTAACAGAAAATATTTATTAACAGGCTATGAAATAATTTTGGAACATATTGTGATCCTGCAGTCGCATTCAACCAATGATGTACTCCATAACTTCTTTTTTGTTGTATTGCAGACCAGAGACTTTTTCAACAATGCTTGAAGTACGAGAATGTTTAGTCTGTATAAATGCCTCCTGAGTGCCCGGGAATTTTCGTGTTCGATAGCTGAGGTTCTGAGCCTCCACAGATCATCATCTATCCCGTATGTGAGAGCACTCTTTGCCTGTTTGCTGTCTCCTTATTGTGTTATTGAGGTTCTAATGAAAAGTTGCACTATAGCTGTATTTTACTTTATTGCTTTTTCAGTAGTCGAATATTATCATCTCTCATATTCTATTTTCTGAACTTTTAACATATGACTCAGTTTCATTTGTGCTTTCCATTGAGCTCATTCAATTAGTATGCCTGAATGGTGTTATGCTATAAATATGGCACTATGTTCGTGTATGTAGGACATACATAGGTGATGCATGCATGAAACTGCCAGAGGGTAAGATATATGTTGCCTCAGTTGTTACATCTAAATTGATAGTGCTCCTGGATGACAATAATCCATATAGAGTATGGATTAGTATTAAGTATTAACTAGGTACGAAAACATAAACATCATAGTTAGTTTATTTGTGTCAGTATCAATTTATGAGTTGCAGGGAATACAATAGGGATGAGAGGAACACAACTGACAAGATTGATCATTAACTGGCTGCCTCAAAACAACCATCTGTTAGTCCTTTGTTTTCAGTTAATATGATATGCCATATGCATATAATTTTTCAGTACATTTGTTGGCAACCGACAACTGAAATTTATAATTGTTACTCGGTTAAACTTGGCAAACCGGCTGCTTTACAAATTTCAGTTGCAGGTTAAGCAGTCTTCCAAGATTTAAATCCATCTGAATAATATTTTCCAAGTTTAACCTAACATGTCCGTGCTTTAAACTCACTATTGTTTAGTACATTGAGGGCATCATAGCTGATTCTGAATGATTGGCAGAAAAAGGTTCAGAAATATGTGGTGCTTTGGTTCTGATTGTCGTGCCTAACAAGTGTTTGTTTATATACCTATCAGTGTATTTTCAGACTTCTCATTTGGTATGCCCGTGCTAAAGTAATATATTCAGCTGATTATCTTATCTGCATAAGATGCAGTGCATCTGGGTCTTCTTCTTCTTGGCGATTAGTCCATATACTCATGATCCCTTCTTATATTGATTAAAATTTTGTATGCCTGCCTGTTTCTGTTTATGTACTGCACCAACAAAATCTCAAATGCTAATATTTCTTTCTATCATTTTGCAGGTTGATTTGAGGGTTAGGTTACTGGAGTGAGCTAACTCGGATTAATAGTACAAAAACGAGTAGAGATGAATCGAAAAAAAAGATCTACGTTCTGTTTTTTGTACCATTTTCTCGAACTAGGTAAAATTTCAACTTTTGTTTATCCTGAAGTGGAAAAACCTCAAACTACCAAGTATTTTGGTTCCTTCCTTTAGGCCCGCACTCCCCTTGATAGCATATTCCGCTTTTTTTCAAGACAAAGATGTATGTGTTGCTTTTGACTAGATGTCCAAGTCCAAATCTTTTCTGGTTTATTTACAGCTGTCTTTGCCCTCTCCTAAAGCTGATGTAAATTGTTTCAGAGGAAGGATCAAAAAATGCACTTAACTAATTAGCTCTTAGCATGCATTTTCATGTGTGGCTCTATTTCTTTCCATGAATATACATACAATTTTTCATAATATATAGTTTCACGTTAAAACAAAAAAAACCTATATCAAATTCGTCACCAAGGGCGCGGCATGTCGCCGCGCTGATTACAACTAGTATAGATATATACACGGTACTTATAGCCTTCGTGGAACCATAGATAGAGCCATCTCCGGTGGTTGCCATCTTAGCAAAGTATGTGTGCTACTGCAGTGTTGCTACTTGCTATTACGTCCATTCGCTAGAATTTCTGTCAGCAGTTTGTCACTGCACCTGTGGTAGTCGAGTGATGATTATACCACCGGAAGTTTCTCTTAGTTAACTGGAGCTAGCCATCCATATATGAGATACACTAGCTCTGTTTTTTATTATAAGACGTTTTAGCTATTTTTTCACATTCACATGTCGAAACTTGTATCTAGACATGTTTTAGTGTCCATATTCACTTATTTTTTATGTATACCTAGACAATATGTATAATATCTAAAATATCTTATATTAAAAAACGGAGGGAGTACTTCTATAATCCTCCGGAGGTAAAAGTTTTGGAGCGTTCCAACTGTTGGTACACTTTCCCGACGCGCCCTACAACGTTGAGTTAGCTAAGGGAAGACGGGTATGCGAAGGTCGATGGCCCTGAATCCATGAATGCTGGTTACTGGAGGCAACATCTTCAAATCATTAAGTGACAATTAGGAACAAACAAAGTCTAGACACAAAAATTAGAGGCCTGAAATATTGTTTAAAGACTACATTCCTGCACTTTGGATTATAGGATTGTACTAGGATTTCTTCAAAAAAGACTCATAGGAATCTAAATTAACATCAGCAAGCAATGCATGGCTCAGTTTAGTTATGCATATGTATACATAATACTTCTTACAACCGGGCTGAACCATCTTTTCCATATTTTGTCAACGACAATACATTCACGATGAAGTAGAGGCGTGGAGCCTTTCATTTTTAGGCTATGCAAGTCGTCGGTGCTAAATATGTAACTCTTTGACTATCCAGCTCCCTATTTCTGTCCTTTCGAGTCAAAATGGAGGCTTATCGTCAGGTACTACCTCCGGTCGGAATAGATTGTCGTAGAAAATCTACTAGGCTAGTACGAATTCTATACACGCTGGCGCCAAACAATTCGGATCAGAGGGAGTATAACTTTGCCGGATAGTGCCCCTTGGATTGGAAATGCAGTAGACTAACTACGTACTGTACAACATAGTGGCCTCGTTGTGTGGGTCGTTATGCATGGAGGACCGACTGATTGACGGTGGTAGCGTATGTACCGTGTGCAAAACTGGTTATTTGATCTTGACGTGACACGGTGTTATCTGCTTACTTCCATAAGCTGCCATTGACATGCATGCATGCGCGGTGCGTGTGTTACATCCAGTATTCTGGTTCCACAAGCAATCAGCAACTAAATGTAGCATACGAGGAGTATCTCGAAGAGTTAAACAAGTATCCACTTCGATCATGCTTCACTCATATTTTTAAATATGTTTTTACAATCATGAGATTGGTTTTCATAGTTTGAAAACTCAGTTATCAAATTCACCCATGTCGAGTTTTACAAAATTTACAATCACGAGATTGGTTTCATTGAGGCTGGTTTTTGACGCGTAAATTATTGGCAAAATATCATAGTTGGAAATATGGATGAAGCCATGAAGCTTGGTCAAAGTGGGTGCTTGTTTGCATCATAAGATACTCCTCTTGTTTTAGTTTTTGGACAAAATCTTCGTTCACAGCCATGTTTCCGAAATCGTCTAAAGCTTTGCAAATAAACCAACATAAGTAGATATTTTACGAAATGTTATCTATTTTTCTAACCATCATGATACTAGTGGTATTGGAAAGATAATTTATTTATGAAAAATGGGAAAAAATTATGTCATTTGAATTTATAAAAAAAATTACAGGGGTGTAAATGATACTCCCTCCGTTTCTTGATGTAAGTTGTATAGTTTTCTGAGAAAAATTCCAAGATATAAGGTTTAATGTGATTTATGGATAATTTTGCCCATCCAAAAAATCCCAATATGTAATATAGCGGATCATTTTCAATTTGTGGCTATTAGGGACTCATATTTTCTGTTCTTTACCGAAAGTAATTGAGTTTAACATATACCAAATAGCCATATCTTAATATTCGCGCATAAAACTATACATCTTAGATACCTTAGATTCAGCACCGAAGGGAGTATGTTTTAGGGCATAGCACCCCCACAAGAGCACTACCCTAAATATCATTGCGCTCCAGTCCATTGTGCTACGGAGTACATTCTTTCATTTAGGATTTTCACAACGGCACACATCATTCTTTCATTCAGGTTCGAAATAGTTTCACTTTATGCTGAAATTGCGTCACGGAGTCAACGATGTATAGTCGCGTGTGTGTGAAATATCGTGGCGGCCTCTTACTGGCCCACGTCAGATTTGAGTAGCTCCCCGGAAGCTACGTAGGATGTCTACGTACTGCTTTCTTTTCAGTTGGTTTCGCTCTCATCCCGTGGTACGCTCGGCTGGATCCCAAGAAGCCGATTTGCAGCGGTGATCTGACACTGATAGGTCCACTTCGACCAGCGCACTCACAGATTTTCCTGGTCAAGCTAGATTGTAAACCAACATCGGTGAGGGTTCAGCTGCCACGTGTGTCGGAAGGGAGATGATGTCATGGCGACCCAGGATTGTGTGAGCCCGACACATGCTTAACTTAACTAATTTCGGAGGATCGATCCCACTTTGGTGATGCCTAACCTCCTTATCATGCTACGCAACACGTGCCACGTTAATCTGCACTTTCGATGGACCAAGTCTTCTACCTTCCGGCAACCATCTTCCTTGACGTATATTAAGCAGAACGATCAGAAAAAATAGCATCTCGTTTTTGGTACTCATCAATGTAAGTTGGAATTGTGAAAATCATTTGTAGTTCCAGATCCAATCTGTTTGGCTGTTATGTAATTGACATGTTATTTTATATAGAATTTCAGCATCGTATACTATGCTAATTCGTTCTCTAACCTTGTCATTCACATTTAAATAAAATAAAATAAAATGATGGATCATTTCATTTCTGTTAAATAAAATGAATTGATGGATGCCAAGTAAGTCCCGTGGAAAAGTCAATCTAGTCGCACAAATTATTCTGGTTCCGTATTCTAGTCCAACGATTCAAGCACGCCCAGCGATTTTTTACCAATTTCTGATACATTAGGGTGTTCGGAATGCATGCAAACTTATTAAGGTTTCACGTGGAAACCTGCTGGCGGCAAAAAGAAAATGCTACTAAATCCTAGTGGTAGTATGTTTCAAGGAGAACATACAAAATAACCTTAATTAAGAACTTTGTTATGACTTATTTTTCTCTTCAAAGCAAAAGATATGATTACGTCGCTAGCTAGCTCCGACACATACGAATTTTGGCAAGCACTATATGATAATCAGGTACTATATACGTCAGTGAACACGTAGAGTAGAAAGGTGAGTAGCTAGTACGACGTGATGTGGAGGAGTGTCAATCGGACGGTGGCATAGCTAATCACCGAAAACTCCCTAATCCCGTGTTGAAGCGGTCTTCATGCCCCACTTCCTTTCAGTTGGTGCGGGTCGGTGCATGCAGGCGCTGAAACGAGCGACGTGGAGCGGATGACACGTGGTATGCTTACGTGGCAGCCCTTGAGGGGCTCTCAGGTCGCCATGATGTGTGCCGTTGCTCTCTACAAACGCACTCATTTTAACTTTTTTGATACGGTCAACACGGTTTACCAGACAGCAGCACGACTATTGTAACTGTAAGCCGGTATACTTGTGGTGCATGCGCCTCTATCCATAGCACGTACTACCTCCTTTTGTGACCAGGTGGTTTCGTTTTTAGAACCGGGTGGAATGGAATGTACATCGAGCCCATCCGTGTGTTCGATTGGACAAAAGTATGGAACGGATTGATTCCCCGAGGTGAAATATTCGGTCCAGATGCGAAACGCACCCGTCCGGCCAAATCGGCCAGACCGAGTGGAACGCCTCCCCGTCAACTCTCTCGCCTCTCGCTAACTCTCTCTCACCTCTCGCTAACCCTCTCTCACCTCTCACCTCTCGCTAACCCTTGACGGGATCAGCCAGCGGGCGGCGCGGCGGCGCAAGGAAGGGCGCGGAGGTCGTCGGCCGCGAAGGTCGCCGAGTGTGGGCGCGGAGGTCGCCGGCCGCGGGCGGGAGGTCGCCGGGCGCGGAGGTCGTCGGGCCGGCAGAGCAAGGTCGCCGGACGGGATGGGGATGGGGCTGTTTTAGATTAATTAGACTCTAATTAATAATATTTAGATTAATTAGGATCTAATTAATTAAATTTTAAATTAATTCCATGCCGTTCCATTCCATTTTGTCCGGACACAAGTATAAAGTGGAATGGGATGAGCTGGAATGGAATGGAGTGGAATGGTTCCATTCCACCCGGTTTTAAAAACGAACACACCCTTAATATATCAGATACATCCACTTTTAAATAAAAGAAATTTATCTAATATTTATGGAGAGAGTAATATATTTTCTTTCCGTTTTAAATTACATGATTTTCATTTATATAATTAGATGTACCTAGATATATTATAAATGAAGTACTAGGTCTCGAGTAGGAGTCTAAACCCTCTGTACTTGAATGAAAGAAAAGATCGCTAATTTGGGTATAACATACATATATTGCGGGAATTGCCTCATTAAAAGGCGTGTATCTGGAAACTTTAAAAACTTGTCAAAGAAAAAAACCGTCTAACTCTTACCTGGAATTCAGCATGTCGTCTGAATTCACAATATATATATATGGCTTGTATGAGATCGTTGAACTATAAATCTGACTTATTTGCTGATAAATATTTAATACGACGTGCCAAGTCAAGACAATATTTGGTTCTTATCCAAATATTTTGAAGATCCAAAATTTCGTTATGACCAGCCTACACTCATTTAAGTCTCAACCGGTTGTCCTGCGTGTAAAGACAACAGTCCTACGCATGTCCCTCTCCCCGCGTAATGTAGAGTTCCGGTTGGGCCTTCCTCTAGGACAGATTGTAAAGGGAAAGACATATGCCGTAGAAGCAAATACTTAAGTTCAGAATTCATGTTTATATTGGTTTATAACTGTTATGGTTACTGAACGTGAGATTCAGAGGAAAATCTTGTGAAAACATAAACACAAAATAATTCCCCAGTCTTGCCTGTAAGACTAGTTTATGTGTTCTTTAATGATCTCGTTTTTTTTTATCATGAGAACTGTTAAAGTAACAAGGATGCCAACAGAAATGAGAGCATATTGTTGGTGAAACAATGAGTGATAGACAGAGCCAACTGTATTGTTTAGTACAAGATATTTTTTAGATAATGTTATTTGTAATATCATAGTAGTGTTAACCATATGCATGTTCGTAAAACACTAGAATATTTGGTTCGGACATGCCAGACGTTCTACTTAGGTGTTGTCAAAAGTTATCTGTAACATGATGTTTCTAATATCTCGAAAAACGTGAATATGACTTGGTAGTTCAAGATTGGGTTTGCTCCTCCGACGATGGAGAGATACTATCAGAACCCACCCGGTATTACGGTATCCATTAACAAGACATAGCGTGATTTAATCACAGAATTTTTTAATACAGAAACGAGAAAACGGTAACAAATAGTAACAAGGATAACAAGGTATTGTGATCAAAAGTTGCTTCACATGGATACTGATATATATATGTCTCACCAAGCAAAGAGATTCATGACCAGAAACAACAGGTTCACTCGATTTGATATTCCAACTTATTTGCAACATGGAGAGATACTATCTGAATACGGTCAAGCGGTGATGCATGTAAAATGCATACATTAACTTTGCACTTCTCTATTTGATATTCTAACTTATTTGCAACATATCGGAGCCCGATGGATGCTCTCAAGTAGTTGTATTTCACAAGACTACACATCAACTATGTCGTGCAACAGGTCTACTTTGTACATCACGACCCAGGGAGCCGCATCTCAATGCGGTCAAGCGGAGAACTTTGCGCTTCTCTATTTGATATTCCAACTTATTTGCAACATATGTAGGGTTATGATAATGAATTATAATGTTTTAGGAGATAATTCACATTGTCCCTCTTTATTTGGATTTAACCCTGCAGATCAGGAAAACCCAATTTTGCGTATTTTAAGTTTCAGAGACCTAAACGACGTCAAACGAACCTGTCAATTTTTAACGATTTGTTATTGAAAGAAAGGAAGCGTACGGGTTAAGGATCAATGAAAAAGGTAACCCGAGGAGGAAACGGGCACACTGGCGCGGCCAGGAAGGGGAACCGCGCCAGCCCTACCCTTTTCTCCCTCGAGCGTCGGATGTCGTCGATCTTTGGCTCTAAAAATCACGTTTGACCTAAAACCGAATATAAAAGAGTCCCCCGATGAGTCTCGGGAGGAGCGCCGCAGAAACACGGAAACACTGAAACGGACACAGAAACAACCAGATTGGAGGGGGAAGACTCCGGTGGGGCGCTGCCGGCGTGATCTCCACCTTCTCCAACGTTTCCACCATCGTCACCATGATGAAGGGGGAGTAGTCCACCTTTGTACTATGGGTTTGTGGTTGTAGCTTATTATCTCTCTCTCGTTCTTTATTGTATTAGCACCGTATGAGCCGCCTAACATGATTATGGTCATCTATGTATTCTCTATGTGGTGGATCTTTTACTTATAGTTGATATTTGATATTGCAATTGTTTTGAGTCTGAGATGTATGGTTAGATGCATATCATGTACCCCGTTTTTTATTATTGTTCTGATCAAGCATGTATACGAGAGAATGTGAGGGGGAACGTGTGCATTCGTTGGAGTAGAGGGTGGTGGTGAATGGGTAGTGACAGTCAAAAACTTGTGAACCACTTGGGTCTTTACCTTATTAGGGATAAAGAGAATTCCATGCTACCGGGAGTTTTGAGGACCATGCAAGATTCCCATGCTTAGAGCTGGTGTGTTCTAATTCTAACTTCATGTCATAGAACTCAAGGCTGTACTCTGATTTATTATTTAATTCTAGATTGCTTGGAGATCCCTTTCCAGAGGAGTATCAGAGAGATGATTAGTAAAACAACATCTCTATGTTAGGACGTGATGCCCATATAAATGCTATCTTACACACAAATATGTTGCACCAATATTTAAGTCACCTAGAGTAGTCCTTTGTCCACCATAACTTTTAGAGAGAGTGCATAAGTGAAACACGAACTCTGGTCCATTTTTAAACATAAGAAAATAATTTCCATAACTTTTTATTTTCAGTTATTAAAATCTGAAAATACAAAACACTTTTATACTTGCATTTACAAACCGAAACCCAAAAACATCATTATTTACTGCTTTTTTATCATTGCATACTTTAGTTTTATTATTGCATTTTATTTTATTTTTATCGTATTTTATTTTGAGATTTAATAATATACACCTTGTGCTTGACAACCACACGGTGAAGTTGGGGGCACAAGATAAAATATCTTATTTTGTAGCTTGCCCGAATAAGTAAGGAAAAATACATCATTCCCACGCAATTCCCCGAGAGTTCGATTTAAACCATTGAGCCACCCTCATGGGGAAAACCACCCGTGCTACAACACTCTCCTCTTTGAGTCCCAATGAGAAGGCGTGTCATCAGCCATCAAGCGGATTCTCTGGTACCTTCGTGGCATCCTCGATTATGGCCTTTAGATTTATCGCTTGTTTTCGGCATCACTCACTACGTACACTGATGCCGCTGGGATGATTGTCCCGGCACATGCAAATCAACCTTTGGTTATGACGTTTTTCTTGTTGACAATCTGGTTTTATGGTCTGTCTAAACGTCAACACACACTTTCTAACGCTCTAGTGTTGAGGCTGAGTAGCGGGGTGTCGCCAATGTTGTAGTCATGCGAGTTACGCTAACTCCTGTCTGAATTCCATCGACCTCTTCAACAAGCTACGGTGGTCTACTGCGACAACATCTCCGCTGTCTACCTTTCAACAAATCTGGTTTAATGTCAACTTACCAAGCTTGTGGAGATTGACCAACATTTTATTCATGAGCGTGTTGCTTTTGGAGATGTTTGTGTTCTTCATGTTCTGACATCTTCGTAGTATGCTGATATCTTCATAAAAGGACTGCCGCCGACTCTATTCACCAAATTCTGCTCTAGCATGAACGTCCACTCTGCTCCCTCTGTGACCGGGGTCGTTAGACGGCCAGATGTATATGTGCAGGTTACATCTACTCAGTCGAAATCAAGGAGGATTCTAATTAGTTTACATTATTTACTAAATTGTAGTATCTTTACTTGACAACAACCAAGCCACCTCTTTATTTATATTGTCTAATCCGATCAAGATATCCAATCAATTTAAGTGTAACAGTTACAATTGTCTTAGAAGGTGGAACCGAGAGAAAGGTGTGCTAGGGTTTCGCTCCTCCCTCGCGTTTTCTTTCAATCTGTTTCCTCACCGGCTTTCATTTCTCAACGTATCGACGGTGTATACATTCTGTAACTCCCTTGTATTAAGATGAAAACTATATATATTACCCAGTGATATAGAAAAACAAAATTGGCATCTCTGATTTGGACCTTGTTGTCTCGCTGTCCACCAAATACGTGTCGGGTTTGTGATGCTACATAAAACCAAAGTTAAAGTTAGCGCACCTCGTGGCACAGAGATGGTCACGCCGCAATCCAGTCCATACAACAGAGCATGAGAAGATGCTCTGGAATTAGAAGGTGTTGTTCTACTTCCAGAACATTCAGCTACTACTACTACTGCTCCCGGTGAGATAGATTGAGCGTGCTGCACTCCCACTGTGCCGCACTCAACACAATCAGAAGCAAGCAGCAGCAGCGGAAGCCTCCATTCCCTTGGCCATCGCGCTCGCTCTCTAGAACCGTCGCTGTCTCGCCACGTGTCCCGGCCCGTCTCAATGGCTTTCTTCCCTTTGGACTTCCTATAAATTCAACTCCCGCCCCGAACTCAAGCTCCTCAACCCAGCTCGATCATCACTCCTCCTCGACCACCCCCAGCTTCCCACCTCTGTACAGACAACACGAAACAGTCTGTGAGTCTAGCTCCAGCAAGAACGCCTTGATCAGCTCCGCAATCAATGGCATCCTCTATCTCTGCCCTGCCATCCGGCGTCGCCAAGCCACCGGCCAAGATCAAACCGCCCTCGAGGCTCAAGCCGAATGTCCCCACCAAGAACACTGATACCTCAGCGGCTGCTGCTGTCACCTGGAAGAGGCCAATGCGGGCGGTCCCGGCGCAGCCACGGCGTCAGAGCAAGTCGGCGAACCCGTTCCAGCGGTTCGCGGCGGCGGCGCTGGACGCGGTAGAGGACGGGCTGGTCGCCGGCCTTCTCGAGCGCGCACACCCACTGCCACGCACGGCGGACCCGGCCGTGCAGATTGCCGGGAACTACGCGCCGGTAGGCGAGCTCCCACCTGCCGGGTCAGAGGACCTGCCCGTCGTGTCCGGCCGAGTCCCGGCGTGCCTAGACGGCGTGTATGTCCGCAACGGCGCCAACCCGCTCCACGCGCCGCGCGGCGGGCACCACCTGTTCGACGGCGACGGCATGCTCCACGCCGTGCGCCTGGGAGGCGGCCGCGCGGAGTCCTACGCGTGCCGGTTCACGGAGACGGCCCGCCTTAGGCAGGAGCGCGACATCGGCCGCCCAGTCTTCCCCAAAGCCATCGGCGAGCTCCACGGCCACTCCGGCCTCGCGCGTCTCGCGCTTTTCGGTGCAAGGTCGCTCTGCGGCGTGATAGACGCGTCGGAGGGGATCGGCGTCGCCAACGCCGGACTGGTTTACCACGACGGCCGCCTCCTCGCCATGTCCGAGGACGACCTCCCCTACCACGTCCGCATCACACCCGACGGCGACCTCGAGACCGTCGGCCGCTACGACTTCCACGGGCAGCTCGACGGTGCCATGATCGCGCACCCAAAGCTCGACCCGGCCACCGGCGAGCTCTTCGCGCTCAGCTACAATGTCGTGTCCAAGCCGTACCTCAAGTACTTCTACTTCACTGCCGACGGGCACAAGTCTCCCGACGTCGAGATCCCGGTCGACGCGCCGACCATGATCCACGACTTCGCCATCACCGAGAACTACGCCGTGGTTCCGGACCAGCAGATCGTGTTCAAGCTCCAGGAGATGGTGCTGGGCGGCTCGCCGGTGGTGTACGACAAGAACAAGACGGCGCGGTTCGGCGTGCTTCCGAAGCGCGCTGCGGACGCTTCGGAGCTCCGGTGGGTGGAGGTCCCCGACTGCTTCTGCTTCCATCTCTGGAACGCGTGGGAGGACGAGGCCACCGGCGAGATCGTGGTGATCGGGTCCTGCATGACGCCAGCGGACGCAGTGTTCAACGAGTCTCCGGACCAGGAGGAGAGCTTCCAGAGCGTGCTCTCAGAGATACGCCTCGACCCGCGCACCGGCACTTCCCGCCGCCGGGCCGTGCTGCGGGAGGCAGACCAGGTGAACCTAGAGGCCGGCATGGTGAACCGGCAGCTCCTAGGGAGGAAGACGCGGTACGCCTACCTCGCCATCGCCGAGCCGTGGCCCAAGGTGTCCGGCTTCGCCAAGGTAGACC
Source organism: Poa annua (assembly GCA_026929855.1). Lineage (NCBI taxonomy): Eukaryota > Viridiplantae > Streptophyta > Magnoliopsida > Poales > Poaceae > Poa > Poa annua. Next base: position 53,831,186 of record CM049433.1, on the reverse strand, counting down.
TCGAGGCCGGCACGGTGGAGAAATTCACCTACGGCGAGGGCCGGTACGGCGGCGAGCCCTGCTTCGTGCCGCGCGCGGACGGTTCCGGTGCGGAGGACGACGGGCATGTGCTCTGCTTCGTGCATGACGAGAGCCGCGAAGACACGTCGTCGGAGTTGCTGGTGGTGAACGCCGGCGACATGCGCGCGGAGGCCGCCGTGAAGCTGCCGGGGCGCGTACCATACGGATTCCACGGCACGTTCATCAGCGCCACGGAGCTGCAGCGACAGGCCTAGCTGGAGCTAGATAGCTAACCAGTCGTAGTGACGTGGCAAATGAAAATATTGCTTAATTCTTTCTTAGAGCAGTTAGAATTTTGTGACTAATTAGGTTATTCTGACTACATACAGCCGTACGTCATGATTTTAGTGCAGACGACGGTCCTATACGTATGTACGTATGTGTAGCATGTAGGGACTTATAATCTCATATACTGTACATGGTTACATACACACTTCTGTTGTCGGTACTTGCAGTTTCTGTTCTGTTGGTGTGTCGAGACACCATGGATGTTAATATGTTATAGTTCAAGAGTACAGTGGTGTCAGTCAATTGTTAGGAGAAAGCAAAGAAAGGAAAGTGAACAGCTCCAATTGGAAGAAAGTTCAGATAATTAACCTGCCCCTCAAATTAGGATACAGGAGCAGGTATAATCCACGCTCTAGGTAATGACAAATTATCTACTAGTCCTTCTGCATTTTTTAATAACAGGTGTAATGCAGTAAAAAGTGAAACATCTTATAATTCGAAATCTTATAATTCGAAATGCTGAAAATATACCGTTTTACTCCTCAATTCCATATTAGATGACTTTCACTCATCTACATGTGCATATTAACCATTAAATGACTTACGTTGGTCTACATGTACGTGTCATCTAATTTGGAATAAAGGGAATATCTAAGAAATGTAGTAGTAGTTTTTTTAAGGATACACACGAGCAAACGTGCCGGTTTTAAAAATGAGAGGTCAAGCGGCCGTTTACAATACGTTTTACCATATGCGCAAAAAAATCATCCACCATAAAAAAGAAAAAAATATCACTCGCCAATCCTCCACCTCTTAACGGGTCGTAGGCTATCACTAAACAACTCCGTTGTCCGCCACAGATCTGCCTCAGCTCCTACCATCCTGATGACAGTCTCCACCAACGGTCTATGCCCTTTGAAAACCACATAATTCATGTGCCTCCACAGTCAGGCCGGGCGTTCGGGAATTCCCAAAATTTCGGGACGGGAAATTTGGGAAATGAAAAATTCGGGATTCAGGAAATGACTCCCGAGTTTTCATAAGAAAAACTGATACCCGACATTTCGGGATCCCGACAATTCGGGATCGGGATCGGGAATTCCCGAATTACCCAAAGTGAAGAACAAAGCAAAAAACGATAGCAAATCAGCATTTCGACAACATTCGGCTAATTTCAGCAGGAAACAAGATAAGAATAATATCAATTGAACAGTTATCACAAGAAACATGACAAAAAGTACTATTTTAACATCACATAGACTTATAGTTTCAGTTTTCAAACTACTGATATCAAGATGCATAACTTAGGAACCAGCCACATGCACAAGTCTTCAACGTCTTCAACATGAGCTAGCTTATAGTTCACATGCATGTACATAATCAGAAGTACAAATCAGCAGCTTGACAGGTACAAATCAGCAGCTAAGACGAGCGTGAGCAGCTTGCGCACGAAGGTGGGGAGTCGGGGACGAGTCGCCGTGGCGCACGCCGCACAGAGCGAATTTGGGCGCGCCGTCGCCACCGCGGTGGGAGTGGGAGTGACGAGGGATGTGCTCGGCAATCCTAGAGTCGAGTACCCTAGGTAGATTTTGAGAAAGAAGATGTGTGCGCTGGTAGTTCCGGACGGCTAACAAGCAAGGATTTACCCAGATTCGGCCCCTCATTGTGAGGTAAACACCTACTCCTGGCTGTCTGATTATGATGATATATGAGGTTACATGGTGGCCGACAGGGTGATGTGTTGAGAGGCGTTCTCTCTATGCTATGTCTAATTGTGGACGTGTTGTGGCCTGTCCTTTTTGTCTACCCCTCCCTGTCTTTATATATGCAGCCAGGGGGGTTTTACATGAGTCCTAGTAGACTACGAATAGGAGTCCTTGTCTTGTGCTTCAAGTTATTCATGTACCGCCAGATGGGCCTCCGTCTTGTGCCATACCGGGTATACCAATCGTGGGGTGCCCGGAGGGTGTGCCCACGTCAGGGAGGAACGGGGAGTGGACAGTGGAGTGGAGCAGTGGAGGAGTCGTGGGATATTGGCATGGCTACTTGGCTAGGTCAGGCCTCCACGCACCTGGAGAGTTGGGCCTCCGCACATGGGTCTTTGGCCTTTCTACTTTGTCGGGATAATCGGGATGTTCGGGATTCAGCCTAGGGAATTTCGGGAATTCAAAACTGATACCCGAGAAGGCACTCGGGAAATTCGGGATCGGGATCGGGTTGTTCGGGTTTTGGGAACGGGAATCGGGAAATATATCCACCGTGACTCCACAGGCTCCAGATCAAGGCGGTCGCCGTCCACAAGTCCCTAGCATCTCTACCTCTAGGCGGTTTCAAAGTGATCCAGTCTACGAGGCAGTCATCGTACTTAGGGACCCAATCCGCCCTACCCACAGCCTCGGGAAGGAGGACCATGCTCGACACAGCCGAGCAGTAAGTGGTCAATATCTTCCTTCTCTTCTCTTGATCATAGAACGGGTAAAGGTCAGTCCGGTAGACCTCTACGCCCTAGGCGGTCGGCCGCCAACATATGTTCTCCAAACCTAGCCAAAGAAAAACTTGCCTTTCTTGGAGCTTGTGAGGCGGTTAGTTAGAAGCGTGGAGGAATATCTTGGCTATCTCTTACAAACGACGGGCATCACACTTTGGTTAGGTTTTTTTTTGCTTTCTTTTACTTTGGTTTATAAGGCACAAAAGCACCTTGACTTTTAACTTACATTGTTACATGATGATATAAGACAAAAGCCCGAAACCGAAAGCACCTATTTTAGAAGTTTTTATACCTTATAAGCTACTCTCTCCGTATCAAAATATAAGATGTTTTACCCTAAGATATGTCCACATGTATGTAGACATATCTTAGTGCAAACATATATCTACATGTATGTGGATATATCTTGTGTTAAAACATCTTATATTTTGATATGAAAGAAGTAAAAGTTGAAAGCCAACTTTTAAATCTAACCAAACACGATAACTCTTTTACAAAGTATTCCCACAATCCGGGAGCCGTACAAGCTAGAGCAAGTGACGAATGCGCAGCAGAGTATGCCACGTGCGCGCGCGTGGATGATTAACAATCAATCAAGGTGCATCTTTCTTTGACGACCGATGGACTAATGTATTACCACTTGCCAGTAGCACCGCGTACGTACGCAGTAACAGTCCGACACGCTACTACCATGGAGAAAAAAAAGAAGGGTTAGTCGAATTTTCAACACGATGTACTGGGAGCATATCTAAAAATCCTTAAAACTCTCTCGGCTTAGAACTTCTGGCCGATACGCGGTTTTGAGCTTCTTTTTTGGGCCCGAACAGCCACATCATGTTCTCTCCAAACCAAATGGAGGGCAACAACCAAAAAACATGGCTATAACCACCTACGAGATAGTCACTTAGACACTTAGTCACATTATAGATAGAGGTAGCGTGACAAAGAAAAAATTGATTCGGTATCATTTATGTCACACAGCCGTCCTTTTACTAAATCCCCTTACGATTGTCCACGCTCAAAACCATCAAAAAAATTGTAACATTGTTAGGACAGTAGCTGAGATGGAAACCTTGCCCGACGTTGCCAGTGGCCTGGTGTCGACGATGAAGGCGATGTTTGGTGTCATGCTACCTCTTTGGGGTCATCGAGGTTTCAAGTCTCTGTCCTCGGGTTCTGGGTGAACATACTCTGTCTGCGGGTGAAAACACTGTCTACCTTGGACCGACCGACAATGACGTTTGACGCCGCTATATCTTCTTGAAGGCGCCGACTTCGGGACCCAGTGTCTGATGGTGATCAAGGTGTGGGTGGTTGGTCTTTTTGGCGGTGCCTTTCTCAATATGGTTACCAGTCTGGTGGGTTGGTTGTGCTCATGTGTCTCTTGTCCTCAACATCTTTATCATTTACTTCCATCTGTTCTCTAGGGTGAGCTTCTTCAACCTCTGATAGTACGACGTTCGTCGAGCCAAAGCGAGGGGGGGGCAGGGTGCCCTCTTCGGACGTGGAGACTGATGGCGCCGCGACTACGGGTGCCTTGAGGTAGAAGAGACGTGGCAGACCCTCTCCAGTGGCCTGGCGGCTTCGACATCAAGATTCTTCTATCGCTCCTCCTCCGATCACGATCGTTGCGGCCTTCGAGGAGTATTCTCAAGCGTTTGTCTTGTTCTATTTTATGTTTACTTGTTGTTCCTTCTTCCGGTAAGCTGTAGTCAATCTAGTCGTTTGGGTTTTATTAAGTTAAAATCGAGAGTTGTCATCTTGTATCTGAATAAATTACCGACTCCAACAATAACATGGCTGATTAAATTAAGCTAGTGTAATTTGAACCAAATTGAAACTCACCGGCTAAAGTTGCGCCAAGTTTGTGTCAATAGTGCAATTTCCTCTACAGTTTTTGTTTTTTTCCTTTACAGTATTTTTCTGTGTGGACATTTATAATCTTGTCCGTACCGGATGTTCTAAGCAAATTTCTGAGAAACGTGATTAATACTACAACAATATAATTACACTTTTGAAATAAGCGTTTGGCGATAGCGACGTTGGTGGCCCACCTAGCTATATGGTCAACTGAAAAACACTGAGCTAGTCACTTTTGGTAGCGTGGATATACGATACGAAAACAGCATCTCCACCTAGCTAATCTTTACCGATAAGTGCGACTCTCACTGTCCAGGTGAGCTGGCCCACTCAGTGCCACCGTCCTGACCGTGTTGACCAAGCAACCTTCATCGATGTTTCGCATTTTCGTTCTTTTCAACAATTACAACTTTTAATTAGTTCCAAAATAAACAACGTCCTAAAAACTATTACCAAATAAGTTTCATCTTTAACTATCTATACACTTAAATTTCTGGCAATTAATCACGTGAAAATGATATTATTGCATTTGCAATAAGAATAGCTACAATAACGTAATTTATTCTGAAAAAACTGATGGCCAATTTTAGGACAGTCTGGGTAAACAAACTTAAAAGGTTCTATGGCTTTCAATTGACCGACTAGCAATAGTACTCCCTCTATCCGTGATTAGTCTGTGGTTTGTCGTTTAGTCGAGGTCAAACGTTAAACTCTTACAATATAGAGGAAAATATAAATATCTGGTATAATTTAAAATATATAATACAAAATGTATTTTATGATGATTCAATACTATTTACTATAGCTATTGATATTTTAACCTATATGCTTAGTCCAACATTACATACTTTGATTTTGACTAAACCAGAATGAAGGGTAATGTAGGCTAGTTCCAGACAGAGCAAGTAACACATTTAGCACTAGTGTGAAAATTGAGTTGTACACTAAAGAGACCCCGTTTCTCTTCACTTAATCTAGTAAATATATGCCTGAAAGCAAAGCAAAACAACTCTTCAAGATAACAGTACATAACAATATGGAGAATACAATTTAAAAAGGTTACAATAAAAAAAGAAGTTAATATCGACGTTCAAGCTAGGCCGGGTGTGTGAATATATGTTGGGATTTCGCAGCAGATAACAAAAATTTATACAGCTAACGCTTCCCTTTTGCCCAGATCTATCTATCTAGTAATGCGGTAACGGAAAGCAATACGGAACATACCCTCGTAGACCGGACGCGGGATAACGTTCCCGCACAAACGTGGACGATGTAGACGTACGTAGCCGACCTCAAGGTCGCGATGATCTTGACGAAGCTCGAAGGGACGCCTCCCTCTGATGCGGTGCGTAGCCGACTCGAGGGTCTTGATAAGCCACGCATGAACTCGAAGATCTTGTGAAGCCACACACGAGTCCGGACACGAGTCCGAGGGCCGAAAGTACAGCCCCTCCAAGGGAGTCGCACACATATGGTGTACAACGACAGCTCCCGATTCCTCCGATCCAGCAGAGTTGCGGAAGTAGATATTCTGGATCGGATCTAGCAGCACAACGGCGTGCGTATGGTGGAGAACTCTACAAACCAATCTCTTAGGTTAAGTCCCATTTGCGGAACACCATGGGAGAGAGGAGAGGAGAGAAAGAGGAGAGCTCCCTCCAAAACTTTTGGGAGAGAACTCAAGGGGGAATTGTGTGAGAGAAGGGGTGGAGGGGTCCTCTATTTATAGGAGGGAAGGGGGTGGCGGCTAGGGTTGGTGGAGGTGGCCGGCTTGGGCCCCTAGGGCCCATGCGTACCCCAAACCCTAGGGCCAATTCGGCCAAAGGCTTCCCTTGCCTTGGGAGGCAAGTCTCCCCCTTCATATGGGCCTTCTCCCTTAGCAGAAAGCCCATTTAGTGGGCTCATTTGTTAAATACGAATTTAATCATTATAAATTCATTAAACTTAATATTAATTCATCAATTAACATTAGTTTAACATATCTAACATATTTATATCATATATAAAATGTTTGCTCTCTTCCGGAACTTTCCGAAACCCTCCGAACCACCTTCGGTTCTCCGATACGACTTCGGATTCTATCCCGGAACTTTTCCGGTGCTTTCTCTTTTCTACTACGATGATCCCGATGATTCCAAAACATCTCCTAGTGTCATTGCACCCTTAAGTGTGTTACCCTAGGGTCGGGGAATACTCCAGACATGATCGAGAAACACTTCTCCGACCAATGATCACCAGGGGACTCTGGATAGCCATGATGATCCCTGTGCATTCCACGAAAATCTTTTCTCCAAAAGAAGTCGTTGATCCCTAAACTGTATGACATGTTCCCTTGTTCTATGATACCTACAATATCCGAGATTTGACCGTCGGTATCTCTATACCTAGTTCCATCTCGTTATTGATATTGCTCTTTACTCATTCCCGTGATATTCCATCCCTTTGTGACCTGGTCACGGGCTAGCATGGATGTAACATCACCGAGTGGCGCCAGAAGTATCTACCCCATCACACGGGTGAACAAATCTCGGTCTTGATTCCTATGCCTCAACCTATCCTTTCGAATGCCCAACAGTGACCGTTCTCAATGCCGCATAACTAAGCATTTTCTGGTGCCATCAAAGCATTCTCTGGGAGTAGTGATCAAATACCATCTCACGGTCTAAGGAATAAGTCACTACGTTTTCCTAAGTTATTGCAACAGTGAACAACGTGACTCGATCGTGTTGCAAATACTTACTTTTGAGTAATGTCCATCACATCATTCTCTAATGATATGACTCCATTGTCGACTGTCATATGATGACCCTTGATCGGAAACCTCGATCAACAATCGACATCCGGACTAGTATATATAGAGGCTACTAGGGACTCTGTTTGTTAATATATCACACGTGTATTAACGTTCCTATTAATACAGTTATAGCATGATATAAAACTAATTATGAACTTTAGGAAATATGTGAATAATACTACTTATTATTTGCCTCTAGGGTATTTTTCCAACAGTCTCCCACTTGCACTAGAGTACAAATAATCTAGCTGCATTTGATAAATATCATAGTCACATATGATTGATGACCCACAAGCATAGGGAGTGTATCGTAGTACTTTCAATAAATAAGAGTGTCGAACCCAACGAGGAGCAGAAGGTGCTGACAAGCAATTTTGATGAGAATTTCACTGTAAACACTAGCAGACAAGTTTTTAAGAGTTTTTTATAATGCAGATAAATAAAGTGCGAGTAAATAGAGCGCGGCAATAATAATTGCAGCGAGTGGCCCAATCCTTTTTAGAGCAAAGGACAAGCCGGTTTGTTTACTTATGATGACCAAACATTTCTGAGGACACACGGGATTTATGTCTAGTGCTTTCGCTTGATATAGATGATTAATCTTTAGTGTTTCGATAAGTGTTGTGTGGGTGAACCTATGCTAATGCACCGCCCTTCCTAGGACTAATACATACTTGTGATTATACCCCTTGCAAGCATCCGCAAATACAAGAAAGTAATTAAGATGAATCTAACCACAACCTTAAACTCTGAGATCCTACCATCCCTCGTGCATCGAGATACCAACGGGGGTTTAGGTTTCTGTCACTCCGGCAACCCCACAGTTAATATTCGAATACACAATGCATTCCCCTAGGCCCATAAAGGTGAAGTGTCATGTAGTCGACGTTCACATGACACCACTAGAAGAATAGCACCACAACTTAAATATCAAACCATTAAATATTACTCAACATAGTTCACTACTAACATCTAGACTTCTCCCATGTCCTCAAGAACTAAACAAACTACTCACAACACATCATGTAGATCATGATCAGAGATGATATAATGATGGGTAACAATCTGAACATAAACCTTAATTCAACGGTTCCACCCAATAGCATCAATAACAATAGTAATCAACACCGGGAGAGTTTCCCCTATCAAATGCACAAGATTCAGTCCTAGATGTTACAGCGGGAACGGAGTGGAACGATGGAGATGACGGTGTCGGCGGTGGAGATGGTGGTTATGATGATCCCGATGAAGTGCAGCTCGATGACGGTGACGATGGCGACGATTTCCCCCCTCCGGGAAGGGATTTCCCCGGCAGCTTTTCAGCCTGCCGGAGAGCTTTTCTCTCTCGGTGGTTTCCGCCTCGTGGAGGCGGCGGCTCTGTTTCTGGTCTATCCCCATGGTCTTAGGTTTTTGGGGGGATGAAGTACGCGAAAGGGCGATGCCAGAAGTGGGCCAGGGCGCCCAGATGATGTGCTGGCGCGGCAGCAAGGGGGGCCGCGCCCACACCTCATGTGGGCCCTGGGGCCCACCTGGTTCTCCCTTTTTTGCTCCCTCCGGCATTTGGCAAAATAGGAACTTCCAGATTCTTTGTTTTGTATTCTGAGCTTTGCAAATATTGTATCTTGACGGTGCTTTTTCCAGCAGAATTCAGACTCCGGTGATCCATCCTCCAATAATCATCAAACATGCAAAATAGATGAAATAACATAAGTATCATCTCCAAATATGAAATATATCAATGAATAACAGTAAATTATGATATAAAATAGTGATGCAAAATGGACGTATCAACTCCCCCCAAGCTTAGACCTCGCTTGTCCCCAAGCGAAAGCTTAACTCAGTAAACATGACCACAGGTTTATGGAGTGAAGTGTCGATAAAGAATATACGGACAAGAAGCATCACATATATTAATACACAAATCATCTTAGATATCAACTCCGTTCATATAACTCAACTTGTAACAAGTAAAGGGAAATCACAATAAGGTGCATAGAGAAAACCATAGTTGGTGTTGGCAAATTTCGTTCTTGGTCAGAGAACAATGAACATATTGAGCTTACTCTATAAAACAGCCCTCTTTATTAGTTGCTAACTCCAAAAGTCATATTTATTAGATAACAACAATGTGCTAGACGAGGAAGAATAAAAGACATGATTAACAATACAAATGTATAGATGGTTGAATCACAATCAACTCAAATGCTTGCTTAAGGTAGAAGGAGATAGGTTTACTGACTCAACATAAAGTAAAAGATAGGCCCTTCGCAGAGGGAAGCAAAGATACAAGCATGTGCTAGAGCTTTTAGTTTTATAGGTTTTGAAATCATATAGAGAGCATCAAAGTAAGTTTTTGAGCGGTGTTTGTCGTTGTCAACGAATGGTAATAGAGTTCTTGTTATCTTCCATACTAAGCAAGTTGAGAGCGGTTCCGATTATTTAGTAACAAGCATTTATAATATGCACTTATATAACTTGACACTCCTCCCAACCTTTGCTTTCACAAGCCATGGCTAACCGAATCCTCGGGTGCCCACCAATCAATCTCAATCCATGGAGGAGTGTCTATTTTTAACTTTCTCAACCTTTTTGATATTATAATGGTCTAACCAGCTCTTTGCAATATTAGTGACGAGCAGATGGAGCATGCAAGTTAAGGGTTACTTAATTAGCATGGAAGATAACAAACTCAACTATTATTTCCTCATGAGCTAATAAACATTGACACAAATAAAGGATAGTAGTTTTGAATAAAGGTAGCACATGAAGTATTTACTTGGAGTGGCGCAAAATACCACATAATAGGTAGGTATGGTGGACACAAGTGACAAGGGATTTGGCTGAAGGTTTGGATGTATGAGAAGCATTCCCTCTCGATACGGGTCTTTGGCTAGCAAGGTTGGGTAGCAAGCATAAGAGTTGAAGGATACAAACAAATATACATGTAGCAAAGAACAATCATGCAATTCTTACTTGGAAGCACAAACAATTTTAAATTGTGAATACTAAACTTATTATCTACAAGTGAGAAAGATCATTGAATAATATGTCTACATGTAGTTCCTTTTCTTCCCAGTCTCAAAGTATTGTAACTACTGACCAATGCTAAGTTCGCCAAAACCAAAAGATTTACTATATGTTCCCAAAGTGATGCAAATACTAATGACAAGATCAATCATATATGACAGAAGTTGCAAACTAAAATAAGGTGTGCAGAAAGTAAATGATAACACTTCTCATTAATATTCCATAACGGCAACTCACACCAAGGGATACATAGATAGATAACCAACTAAAAGAGAGATACTTCCACATTGCAAACCATCATATAAGATAACTTCCCTACTCATGATATGACACTACTAAAAGGTAAAAGATAAAAGATAATGGTGTGATACTGCGGCACTCCCCCCAAGCTTGGAACAAGCCAAGGGAGATGCCAATACCGATGATGAATTACTCCTTCGGTGGCGTTGATGGATGATCCTTAATAAGCTTAATAACCAACTCTTTCAATTAATCAATACTGTGGGTGAGGTTGCGAATCATCTCGGTGTTGCTCTCAATGCGGTTCATGAATATGTCAATCTGTGAATCCCAGCTTTTGGAGTTGTTTCCCCATCCTTCATCAGACTTGGGGCTCTCTTTCCCTGCATTGTTAGAACGATGCATATTCCAAGGGTTTGGCCGCTTCACCTCAGGAAGTCTTTCAATTTGATCCAAATAGATTAAGTTGTGGAAAGGGTTGTTGGTACACGAGGAAGATGTCCTTGGAGCTAGAAGACGGCGTGGAACTCTCCCTCCGGTGATCATCCGCACGTTCATCCTGCGGTTGGAGGGGTTCGCCACCACTCCAATGCTTGCAACGGTGGCGCGAGGGTTTCCACGCGGGTCTTCCTCCACCTCTTCTCCATCTTCACCCTTTATCTCCCCTTCAAGCTTGGGACCTTGGAGATCATCCTCCGAAAGCTTCTTGTCCTTGTCGTTGGCGGAGACCATGGTGCCTCTAAAACTCAAAGTATTCTCTGGACAAAAACAGCTCGAAACAAAAACACATCGAAAACACGATATACGGACCTCGGGGGTCTCGGGAGATTATATAGCAAAAATATGTGCAACAAAAGGAAGGCAACAGGGCGAAATCGAGTGGGAGATGGACTCCGAGGCTCCGTCCTCATGTGCTGGCGCGGCCAGGATGGGGCCCGCGCCAGCACCTGATGGCGGCGCCTCGGGCACCGTCTCGTGCTCGTTTTGGTCTTGTATTTTTCCATATTTTCTAAAAACCAATATTCTATATTCCAAAATTAAATTCGCAAACTTTTTCTTACCGAAACTGCACCTTTTCGAATTCAGCCTCTGCAGACTCAGAAATATGTTCTTTAATAAAAGCTTCCGGAGTAATTGCTTGAATAATATCAACATCTTCATTATAAGAATCTCCAGAAATATAATGCTTAAGTCTTTGTCCATTTACCACTTGTGTAGAGTCATCTTTAAGTGAAGCAATTTTTATTGCACCCGAACGAAACACTTCCACGATAACATATGATCCTTCCCACTTGGAGAGTAATTTCCCTGCAAAGAATCTAAGATGAGAGCTATACAATAGAACTTTCTCACCAACATGAAACTCTCTCTTGGATTCTCCTATCATGCCATTTCTTAACTTTTTCTTTAAAGAGTTTAGCATTTTCATAGGCCTCACTTCTCCATTCATCTAAAGAACTCAAATCAAGCAATCTTTTCTCACCGGCAAGTTTAAAATCTCTATTTAATTCTCTCACTGCCAAATAAGCTTTGTGTTCTAATTCTAAAGGCAAGTGACAAGCTTTTCCATAGACCATTTTATAAGGAGACATACCCATAGGATTTTTATAAGCAGTTCTATAAGCCCATAATGCATCATTTAATTTACTAGCTCAATTCTTCCTCGTTCTATTAACAGTCTTTTGCAAGATAGATTTAATTTCTCTATTTGATAATTCCACTTGCCCACTAGCTAGTTTGAGGATGATAAACTGAAGCAATTCTATGATTAACACCATATTTAGCAAGAACTTTTCTAAAACCACCATGAATAAAATGACAACCTCCATCAGTCATGAGATATCTAGGAACACCAAACTTAGGGAAAATAATATCTTGAAGCATTTTTAATGATGTCTCACCATCAGCACTTTTAGTAGGTATAGCTTCTACCCATTTAGTAACATAATCAACAGCAACAAGTATATGAGTATTACCTTCTGAAGGAGGGAAAGGACCCATAAAGTCAAATCCCCAACAATCAAATGGTTCAATAACAAGAGAATAATTCATAGGCATTTCATTACGTCTAGAGATATTACCAACTCTTTGACATTCATCACAAGATAAAATAAACTTTCTTGCATCTTTAAAAAAGAGTAGGCCAATAAAAACCTGATTGTAGAACCTTTTGTGCAGTTCTATCTCCAGCGTGATGTCCTCCATAAGCACTATTATGGCATTTTCTCAATATCTCTTTTTGTTCATACTCCGGAACACATCTTCGCATAATACCATCCACTGCTTCTTTATATAAGTGTGAGTCATCCCAAAAATAATGCCTCAAGTCATAAAAGAATTTTCTTCTTTGTTGAGCTGAAAAGGTTGGAGGCAAATACTTCGAAACAATAAAGTTAGCATAATCAGCATACCAAGGACTGTCTCGTGAACTCACCCTTATTGCAGCCAATTGTTCATTTGGAAAACTATCGTCAATAGGAATAGGACCATATGCAATATTTTCCAATCTAGACAGATTATCAGCAACAGGATTTTCAGCACCTTTTCTATCTACAATATGCAAATCGAATTCTTACAAAAGTAATACCCATCTAATAAGCCTAGGCTTTGCATCTTTCTTTTCCATAAAGTATCTAATTGCAGCATGATCAGTGTGAATAATAACTTTAGAATCAACAATATATTGTCTAAACTTATCACAAGCAAAAACAACAGCTAGAAATTGCTTTTCAGTTGTAGCATAATTCTTTTGAGCAGAATCAAGAGTCTTACTAGCATAATGAATAACATTTAACTTCTTATCTATTCTTTGTCCAAGAACAGCACCAACAGCAAAATCACTAGAATCACACATAATTTCAAATGGTAAATTCCAATCAGGTGGTTGAACAATAGGATCACTTATTAAAGCCTTCTTAAGAGTTTCAAAAGCTTCCTTACAATCATCATCAAAAACAAATGGTACATCTTTTTGCAAGAGATTAGTAAGAGGCTTTGATACCTTAGCAAAATCTTTAATAAACCTTCTATAGAAACCAGCATGACCAAGAATACTACGAATACCTTTAACATCTCTGGGGCAAGGCATTTTCTCAATTGCCTCCACTTTGGCTCTATCAACTTCAATACCTCTTTCAGAAATTTTATGTCCAAGGACAATTCCTTCATTAACCATAAAGTGACATTTCTCCCAATCAAGAACAAGATTAGTTTCTTCACATCTCTGCAAAACTTTATCAAGATTGTGCAAGCAATTATCAAAAGAAGTACCATAGACGGAGAAATCGTCCATGAACACCTCCACAATTTCCTCACAAAAACCATGAAAGATAGCAGACATGCATATTTGAAAAGTAGCAGGAGCATTACATAAACCAAAAGGCATACGTCTATAAGCATAAGTACCATAAGGACAAGTAAATGTGGTTTTCTCTTGATCTTGAGTTTTAACAGCAATTTGAGAGAAACCAGAATAACCATCAAGAAAGCAAAAGTGAGTTTTATTGGCTAATCTCTCCAACATTTGATCTATAAAGGGTAATGGATAATGATCCTTCTTAGTAACTTTATTAACCTTTCTAAAATCAATGCACATTCTATAACCAGCAACTACTCTTTGAGGAATAAGTTCATCATTTTCATTAGGCACAACAGTAATTCCACCTTTCTTAGGGACACAGTGCACATGACTAACCCATCTACTATCAGCAATAGGATAAATAATACCAGCGTCAAGAAGCTTTAATACCTCATTTCTTACCACTTCCTTCATCTTGGGTATTAAACGGCGTTGATGTTCAACAACTGGCTTTGCATCGGGCTCCATATTAATAGAATGTTGACATATAGTAGGAGAAATCCCTTTTAAATCATCCAAAGTATAACCCATAGCTCCACGGTGTTTCTTCAATACTTCCAATAATCTTTCCTCTTCTTTACCTGAAAGGTTAGCACTAATAATAACAGGATATATTTTCTTATCATCAATATGAGCATACTTAAGATTATCAGGCAAAGGTTTTAAATCAAAGACAGGATCTTCTTTAGGTGGAAGTGTTTTACCCCAAGTCTTCCACCTGTAAATTATGTTTAAGAATAGGTTGACGGAGGAATATTTCATCAAGTTCATCCCTCTCCTCTCTGAAGACTTCACTTTCATGATCTTCCATAAATTGCTGCAGAACATTGTTAGGAGCAAGAGCAATAGAGGCAAGTTGTTCTATTCTAAAATCCTCATTGGGTAATTCGGTTTCATAAGGGGTCTTAGGAAATTTTGAAAAATTGAATTCATACGAATCACCAGCAAACTTAGTAAATATTTTCTCTTTCTTACAATCTATAACAGCACCACAAGTATTTAGAAAAGGTCTACCAAAAATGATAGGACAAGTCTTACTAGCAGCTGCACCAAGTACGAGAAAATCAGCAGGATATTTAGTCTTACCACATAAAACTTTAACATCTCTAACAATACCAATCGGAGAGATAGTTTCTCTATTAGCAAGTTGAATAACCACATCAATTTCTTCAAGTTCACAAGAACCAATCTCATGCATAATTTCTCTATAAAGATCATAAGGAATAGCACTTGAACTTGCACCAATATCACATAAACCATAATAGCAATGATCACCAATTTTAACAGATAACACAGGAACACTAGTTTTCCTTGAACTGTTAGGATGAGAAACAACATTAGAAGCATCTTCACAAAATATAATATACTCATCCCCAACATTTTTAGTAACAAGGTCTTTAACTATTGCCACAGGAGTTTCAATTTTAATTTGTTCATCAGGCTCTATAGCTTTCTTTGTACTTTTGCTAACAACACTAGCCATAACATTATGTTCCTTCATTTTAACAGGAAAATGATTTTTTTCAATATAAGGCTCAGGAATAATACGATCAACAGTATTAACTTCAATGCTTTTGGTTATAGGAGCAATAGGTTTATCTTTATAAGGTTCATGATATTTTTCAAAACCTTCCTTGGGCAAACCGAAATAGGCAGCAAAGGATTTATAATAATTTGCAACAACTTGAGAGTCAAGACCATAAGCATTATTAATATTTTGAAATGCATCAGTATTCATGAAAGTTTTAATGCATTCGAAGTCATATTTTATACCTGACTCCCTACCTTTGTCGTTCTCCCATGCTTCAGTATTCTCTTCAATACGATTAAGAAGATCCCACTTAAACTCTTCTTTATTACGAGTGAGTGATCCAGCACAACAAGTATCCAATAATGTTTTATCTTCAAAAGAGAGTCTTGCATAGAAGTTATCAACAATAATATTATCAGGAAGCTCATGAATGGGGCATTTGAGCATTAGTGACTTGAATCTCCCCCAAGCTTGGGCAATACTTTCTCCATCATGAGGCCATAAATTATAAATAGAATTCCGATCTTGGTGAATCTCACTTGGAGTATAAAATTTAGAGTAAAAGAGAGGTACAATTTCCTCCCATCCAAGAGAACTCCTGTTCTTCAACAATTTATACCAATGCGCAGCTCTCCCAGTAAGTGATATGGAGAATAATTTCTTCCTAACCTTGTCCATTGTAAAACCTGCACACTTGAACAACTCGCATAATTCATGTAAAAACAGTAAATGATCACCGGGGTGGACAGTTCCATCCCCTTCATAGCGGTTATCCATAACACGATCAATAATTTTCATAGGTATATTAAATGACACTATTTCATCAGGTGGCGCCTCATTTTCTACCTCAGCAGTGGTAGAAGCCTTTCCAAACAGGAAAGCAATAGATCCTCTCTCCATAATTAAGCAAATTAGGAGACAGAAATAAAAACAGCACTTACAGCTAAAGTTTTCCTTACCAATTCCACTCACCAATAGCGCTTCACTCCCCGGCAACGGCGCCAGAAAATAGTCTTGATGACCCACAAGTATAGGGGGTGTATCGTAGTACTTTCGATAAATAAGAGTGTCGAACCCAACGAGGAGCAGAAGGTGCTGACAAGCAATTTTGATGAGGATTTCACTGTAAACACTAGTAGACAAGTTTTTAGGAGTTTTTGATAATGCAGATAAATAAAGTGTGAGTAAATAGAGCGCGGCAATAATAATTGCAGCGAGTGGCCCAATCCATTTTAGAGCAAAGGACAAGCCGGTTTGTTTACTTATGATGACCAAACGTTCCCGAGGACACACGGGATTTATGTCTAGTGTTTTCGCTTCATATAGATGATTAATCTTTAGTGTTTCGATAAGTGTTGTGTGGGTGAACCTATGCTAATGCACCGCCCTTCCTAGGACTAATACATACTTGTGATTATACCCCTTGCAAGCATCCGCAAATATAAGAAAGTAATTAAGATGAATCTAACCATAGCCTTAAACTCTGAGATCCTACCATCCCTCGTGCATCGAGATACCAACGGGGGTTTAGGTTTCTGTCACTCCGGCAACCCCACAGTTAATATTCGAATACACAATGCATTCCCCTAGGCCCATAAAGGTGAAGTGTCATGTAGTCGACGTTCACATGGCACCACTAGAAGAATAGCACCACAACTTAAATATCAAACCATTCAATATTACTCAACATAGTTCACTACTAACATCTAGACTTCTCCCATGTCCTCAAGAACTAAACGAACTACTCACAACACATCATGTAGATCATGATCAAAGATGATATAATGATGGGTAACAATCTGAACATAAACCTTAATTCAACGGTTCCACCCAATAGCATCAATAACAATAGTAATCAACACCGGGAGAGTTTCCCCTATCAAATGCACAAGATTCAGCCCTAGATGTTACAGCGGGAACGGAGTGGAACGATGGAGATGACGGTGTCGGCGGTGGAGATGGTGGTGATGATGATCCCGATGAAGTGCAGCTCGATGACGGTGACGATGGCGACGATTTCCCCTCTCCGGGAAGGGATTTCCCCGGCAGCTTTTCAGCCTGCCGGAGAGCTTTTCTCTCTCGGTGGTTTCCGCCTCGTGGAGGCGGCGGCTCTGTTTCTGGTCTATCCCCCTGGTCTTAGGTTTTCGGGGGGATGAAGTACGCGAAAGGGCGATGCCAGAAGTGGGCCAAGGCGCCCAAATGATGTGCTGGCGCGGCAGCAAGGGGGGCCGCGCCCACACCTCAAGTGGGCCCCCTGGGGCCCACCTGGTTCTCCCCTTTTGGCTCCCTCCGGCATTTGGCAAAATAGGAACTTCCAGATTCTTCGTTTTGTATTCTGAGCTTTGCAAATATTGTATCTTGACGGTGTTTTTTCCAGCAGAATTCAGACTCCGGTGATCCATCCTCCAATAATCATCAAACATGCAAAATAGATGAAATAACATAAGTATCATCTCCAAATATGAAATATATCAATGAATAACAGTAAATTATGATATAAAATAGTGATGCAAAATGGACGTATCAATGATCATGTCATAATCCTATATTATGATCATGCTTGCTCATGGAAGATGTCTTGTCCATGGCCTGTTCGACATGACCCCAATCTCTAAGATTCTTATGTTCTTTGCAACTTGTAAATATCACCTAATTTGATATTTACCTCATCATCTCATGATGAGACATAGTATGTGTTTGCGGTAGAGTGAGACTTTGTTTCCTTGTGTTTACCATGACACTTGTGAACCTGTTTCACATTAGTCAGACGCACTCGGAGACACACTCAGCTGAGAGACGAACTTCTCAAACATCATACTTGCCTATCTTGAAGTAATCTTATACTTCTATATCAATGTAAATTTACTGGACAGTGCATTGAATGCGACTTCAAAGTCTAACCACGCTTCTATCTACTCAAGGCATTAATTTGTGCGAGATTTTCTTTCTTAAGTCAGTAAAACTCGCACTTGCGGCCAAGCTTACTTCCCTTTAGAAATATGTCCTCAGTTTCTCTCTAGAACCTGTAGGACGAACTAAACTTGTGTTCAACTATTCTCAAATCGTTCTAGAACATGTTCTTCTAACTAAGAACTTGGGTTACAACATGTCAGTGTGCACACAACGTGGTTTTTAAGATGACGTAAAAACGTGGCACATCTATCAGTCCCACTTGTATGTTGAGATTTTAATCTCATACATGCCTAATAATCAAGAACTCTTTCTTAAATTATCCGATTCTGTACAGATCAGAATTGGCTTTTAATCCGACTTAAAATATTGCTTTTAAACATATTGTTCTATCTCCATAGATCTCAATATTTAAAACTAATACAACTTCATCTTATTCATTAATAACTATTAATACCAACCATGTCATTCATGATATGTCATATACATACAAGAATGTCATCCAACTCGCACTCAAATACGTCATTCACATATGAGAGTAGTTCAACAAGATCCTTTAGCTCCCACTCAAAATATGTCCTCTACATATGATATAGGGTAGCCAATTTGCTCCCACTCAATTTCTTGCAAATGCAGGTCTTCTCATTATTTTTGACAACTCCAAAAATCCTTTGATCATCTATCAAGATGAGAATTCCAGTTTTGAGATACTAGCATCCACACGATTTACAAAATCTGCTCGTTGTAACAATTACAACCCTTGTTCAACCAGATATCGAAGTAACTGCAGTTTTGATGATCGTCTATCAATTGCCAGTTAAAATCCAACGGACTCAAGCATCGCTACATTTCGTAGTCAAACTTTTGAATTTATCAGGATACACTTCACGATAAATCGAGCTATCTAGGTCCTCCTAAAATTTCATATCTTCCTTTCAGCCTTGCGCTTGATTTGAAGATTATGTATCATTTATACTCAATAAGATCAAGTAACTCTTACTTTGCATTCTAGTATGCAATCTTATATGTAACTTAACATAGGATTTCATAACCTTTAGTTATATCTCGTTCATAGGTTTACCATCACTTCTTTGTAGTTCGTAGGTGTGTCGTGTTCCATTAACATGACAGGTGAATCAAAATTCCGCAACCTGGCAGAATGCATTCACAAATCCCACTTATCTCAGTAAGAGCTATAATCAAAACTTTTATGATCACTATCATACTTTTTCTCCTCTGACCGTGGAGCTACGTTTCGGAACACATTCCGTTGCGCTACTCTACACTTGGAGGTAAGGTCCATACCTTGATTTAGCTTTTACTTATTTCATCAATACTTTTACCGAAAATACACTTTCTCGGAAAACACCAACTTAGCAATACAACTTTGCTCCTTTGGTTCAAGTTGTGAAATATGTATTCATAGTTGCCTAAGAATACTTTACAAAGACATTTGTTTGCTATAATTTCGAATTATCTCATAACTCAAAGTTCCACAAAATTAAATCGATTCCTATTAAAATTGAGTGTCTACTATTTTAAATGACAACTATAAACAATAATACTAACACGGTAAGAGATTTATTTAGACCACACAATATCTAATATGGCATGATTATAATGTTTGAAACAAGTCAACAAATTAAAGTGTTTCAAATATTCATAATTTGTGGAACAATTCTCACAAGTCTTTTATATGCCTAAACATAACTCAAAAATACTTGTCACTTTGATCAACATCACAGCAACCCAATTTTCCTGTTATTTCCATATTCTCCTTCATTCTGAAAATTCTTTGATCACATCAAATAGTTTCAGACTTGTATCCCATTTGGCAAATACACATATTTACTAAAATATACAATGAAGTTTACAAAATAATGATATCCACTACTTGTTGGAATAATACATCATCATGTACAATATTTCAACAATCCATCGCATTCTGTTTTACCAGAATATGGAGTTTTCGTCATCTCACTCAACAGTGATGGCTTTGTGTACGTCAAGAGATCAAAATATCTAAAGACTTCATGATTCATCAAAATGAATATGCACACAACAAAATATGACTTAAACTATAGTGTCATTCAAAAAATGATGTCATTATAAATTTCAGATATCTTTCTTCGGCATCTTAAAGTTTATAAATGTTCAAACTATCATTAAGATTAAATAAGAATAACTTAATTCATAATCGAATTGTGACCATATATAAATTACTCATAATAGTTGAACAACTGTCTTGTTTCGAACTTATATGAATAATTGTCTCGCTAGATGCAAGACACACTTATAATGTTCACATACTCAACGATTATAAAACTTTATCCAAATCCATTAATCTAAATGACAAAGGTTGATACAGAGGGAGAACATTGCTTGCAATCAACATCTTGGTTGCCATCAATGCGCACAGTCACCTCATCTCATCCACCTAACTCTCAAGCAGCCGACTCTGTTTTCACAAAACAGGCCATGCACCGCATGAGTGTTTTACAAGGATAAACATTCATAACTTGTATATCAAATATACACTTTCCGTTGATAACTTCCCTGCATTTGGTTCTATCTCCAGAGTTCTCAACTAAGTTGTTACACTCACGAAAGGTGAACAATTCCCCTTGCATGACATAGCCCATGACGATATCTTCGCAGCTGGGAGGAAGCAGAAAGCAACGTCCCCAACTATCGCGAAGTTTTCTGTCATCTAGTAGTCCCATCTTATTCACAAGGCACTTTATGTATCACATACATCATTGTCAAGTGATTTTCCAAGCAGGCGTTCTCTTCCACTCATAATGAGAGGAACTCGTCCGATTACTTATACTTCTCCATTTAGCTTGCGCTATGAATCATTACCTTAAGATCATCCAGTATGACATAAGCAATGTGGTGATTGAGTTGTACTCTCAACTCACGTACCATGGAGTGAGGTATTTGTTCTTTGGACAACGATGAACAAGACACGGTGAGTCCAATACTCATATTCCTCTTGCTCATTCGTAAAGTCATCAAACATATCCCTTAGCGGTTCTTATATATTAATAGTATGTCAAAACTAGTGAGCAAGCCTTTTGAGCTTTGATACTAATCAATGAAATTTGACCCAAAATAGTTTTAGTTCTACACCACATATTAACTAGCCAAGATAGATATATACTACAGCGGGGAGAGAAGATTTACAAGGATATTTGCAAAGACACGTTTTAGACTAAGTTCATAATAGGAGTTCAATCAATCAATCAAACAAAGAACTCCCACTCAAAACAATATCCCTAAATTGTTTTAGTGATCACACGACCCCCATTCACTGCACCACCCCAATCTAGACATGCCGATGGCACAGTTGCAAGGGTAGACATACAAGTGTCGATCACATCTCTATGTGACTCATGCTCGATCTTTCGATCTCGTGTTATGAGGCCATATCTGTATATGCTAGGCTCGCCCAACTATAACCTTGATGTCTGCGTGTGAATAAACTGCTTTCACCCACTGTATGCGAACCATGGAATGTGTAACCCCCAATCTAGACATGGCCGGTTTCATAACGTGGAACTTTATTGGTGGTTGCACATCAAGGGGGAACACTCATTGGAATTTTCTATGAGGGATCATCCTATATTTAATGCTACCGTTGTGTATCTAAATACTAGCAATTAACTGGATGTTGATAATTAATTATCATCATTATGATATATGTGACATGATATGGTGATCATCACGGCGCCAAGCACCGGCACCCATCGAGGTTTCCTTACTACAACATAGTAACAAAAGTACATCTACTTTTAAACCATAGCCATATCAAGTTACACTAGCCCACCCGCAAAACAAAGTTAGACGGTTCTAATTTATCTTTTTGCAATTTTACGTGGCTGCTAGGGCTTTCGCAAGAAGAACCGTTCTACCTACGAACTTTCAACCACAACACGGATTCGACGATTGTCTCTATTACACCCCTCTCGGGGCCCTTCGTTGCAAATGCCATATCAACTATTGTAAGAGAGACAGACACCCCCAAGCCACATATACGGAGCAAGCCGTATGTCAGGTGTGGAACCAGTCTCGCGTAGGATTACGCGTAAGGTCGGTCGGGGCCGCTTCATCAAACAATACCGTGATATGAACGAGTGCACGTGGAAGGGTAACAATAACGAATCAATGCCCACATCCACGATGTGTTCTAACCGTACCAGCATACTACGCATAAATCAGGCTCTGATACCACTATTGGGATTTCGCAGCAGATAACAAAAATTTATACAGCTAGCGCTTCCCTTTTTCCCAGATCTATCTATCTAGTAATGCGGTAACGGAAAGCAATACGGAACATACCCTCGTAGACCGGACGCGGGGATCTTGACGAAGCTCGAAGGGACGCCTCCCTCTGATGCGGTGCGTAGCCGACTCGAGGGTCTTGATAAGCCACGCATGAACTCGAAGATCTTGTGAAGCCACACACGAGTCCGGACATGAGTCCGAGGGCCGAAAGTACAGCCCCTCCAAGGGAGTCGCACACATACGGTGTACAACGACAGCTCCCGATTCCTCCGATCCAGCAGAGTTGCGGAAGTAGATATTCTGGATCGGATCTAGCAGCACAACGGCGTGCGTATGGTGGAGAACTCTCCAAACCAATCTCTTAGGTTAAGTCCCATTTGCGGAACACCATGGGAGAGAGGAGAGGAGAGCTCCCTCCAAAACTTTTGGCAGAGAACTCAAGGGGGAATTGTGTGAGAGAAGGGGTGGAGAGGTCCTCTATTTATAGGAGGGAAGGGGGTGGCGGCTAGGGTTGGTGGAGGTGGCCGGCTTGGGCCCCTAGGGCCCATGCGCACCCCAAACCCTAGGGCCAATTCGGCCAAAGGCTTCCCTTGCCTTGGGAGGCAAGTGTCCTCCTTCATATGGGCCTTCTCCCTTAGCAGAAAGCCCATTTAGTGGGCTCCTTTGTTAAATACGAATTTAATCATTATAAATTCATTAAACTTAATATTAATTCATCAATTAACATTAGTTTAACATATCTAACATATTTATATCATGTATAAAATGTTTGCTCTCTTCCGGAACTTTCCGAAACCCTCCGAACCACCTTCGGTTCTCCGATACGACTTCGGATTCTCTCCCGGAACTTTTCCGGTGCTTTCTCTTTTCTACTACGATGATCCCGATGATTCCAAAACATATCCTAGTGTCATTGCACCCTTAAGTGTGTTACCCTAGGGTCGGGGAATACTCCAAACATGATCGAGAAACACTTCTCCGACCAATGATCACCAGGGGACTCTGGATAGCCATGATGATCCCTGTGCATTCCACGAAAATCTTTTCTCCAAAAGAAGTCGTTGATCCCTAAACTGTAAGACATGTTCCCTTGTTCTATGATACCTACAATATCCGAGATTTGACCGTCGGTATCTCTATACCTAGTTCCATCTCGTTATTGATATTGCTCTTTACTCGTTCCTGTGATATTCCATCCCTTTGTGACCTGGTCACGGGCTAGCATGGATGTAACATCACCGAGTGGCGCCAGAAGTATCTACCCGTCACACGGGTGAACAAATCCCGGTCTTGATGCGTATGCCTCAACCTATCCTTTCGAATGCCCAAAAGTGACCGTTCTCAATGCCGCATAACTAAGCATCTTCCGGTGCCATCAAAGCATTCTCTGGGAGTAGTGATTAAATACCATCTCACGGTCTAAGGAATAAGTCACTACGTTTTCCTAAGTTATTGCAACAGTGAACAACGTGACTCGATCGTGTTGCAAATACTTACTTTTGAGTAATGTCCATCACATCATTCTCTAATGATATGACTCCATTGTCGACTGTCATATGATGACACTTGATCGGAAACCTCGATCAACAATCGACATCCGGACTAGTATATATAGAGGCTAATAGGGACTCTGTTTGTTAATATATCACACGTGTATTAACGTTCCTATTAATACAGTTATAGCATGATATAAAACTAATTATGAACTTTAGGAAATATGTGAATAATACTACTTATTATTTGCCTCTAGGGTATTTTTCCAACAATATATACAATGTACCTACACAAAAAAAGATGAAGAAATCATTAAAATTTACATATATGAAGCCATGCATTATATGTATGCAGTGAAATAATCGAGAAGCTTATTGCCACATGTGAAAGACAAAGTAGCCATTTTGCTTTCTTCTCTACAGACAACATCGATTGCTCGGTTCAAATCATTGTACTGTTAGAAAGTGACTAATTACCGGTTTAGTTTTACCTGTTTTGGCTTGTAGGACTACATATTTCCATTATGAAAAATATTGTTTTTCGAAAATGTCAAAAAAATCATAAAAATATTTGGACATACATCAGACATTTAATGGAAAAAATCATTTTTGTCGCGCGTATAAAAAAGAGAAATTTTGGTGCTACAAAACAACTTATCACCCGACATTTTTTCCCTTTTGACACGGTTACACGAAATGTCCTTGTTCATGATTTTTTTTGGTGTGGGCGGAGAATGTTGGGATGTTCACCGAATTTATTTAAAAACAAATTAACATTTTGAAACACCATTTTGAACGGTGGGATAAAACGCTCTTATGACTCAAAAAATAGATTTTCGAATATTTCCCTGTTGCAGTATGTGCATGACCAATGGCGAGTATGTCAAGTATTGTCGGGGAAAGAGGGCCTGCGCCAGGTTCCAAGGAGTCTCCCCATATGCCATGTGGTTTAACCTGCCACATGTACCACCATCGACACGTCTAGATGTAGCTTGATCGATAGCATGTACTCCCTCCGCAATCCCTAAGATGTTTTAGTTTTTTTTGCACATTTACATATATACACATGTATCTAGACATATTTTAATTTATGTATACACTTATTTTATTGTGAATCTTGATAATATGTACACCACTTATAACATTTTATATTGTGAAACGGAGGGAGTGCCAGTATCATTTTAGTTCCAAATTACCGTTATATGAGCTGTGATGAATCAATAGGGACAACCTTTGGTCCGTTTTAATTTTCATGGTAATACAACTGCGTTAGCTAGTATTCTCTCCGTTCTATATTAGATAATTTCTATTTATATAAAAGTGAACATATCTAAACTTATAACATACAGTTGTTTGTTATATTAGTTTGGATCAGAAGAGTAGAATATCGTTACTGTGCAGAAGAAATGCCAAATCTTCTCCGTATCGATCATATGATTTAGTCCGACAGGTAAGCTAGCTTCACACACAGTAAGGATAGTCATCAGCTCTACCGCACAAATCCATTATGCTCCGTTCGGATGTTGATATTCGGGGTCGATATTGGATATTCGTAACCTTTCCGTCCCGAATATCAGAAACTGAGCTGTTTAGATGTACGCGGTATTGAAGCTTTGCATTCGCACACGATATCGAGGGAGCGCTCCGCAGAAGGAAAAGGAGACGAGCGAATGTCGAGCCAGTTACCTCGACATCATGTGATATTCGCTCCTTTCTTCCCCTGCCCCGACCGATCAAGCGAGCGAGACCTCGTCGTGGTCTCCTCCTCCCTCCCCGATCTCCCCAATCCCGTCTCTACGAAGCAACCCCGACGCGCGCGCGCGAGCTCCTCCGTCCGCCGGCAACCCGACGAGCTCCGGGACCAGATCCCGCGCGCCACGCTCCCCCTGCCCCATTTCTGGATCCGTCCCCTGCGAGCTCGACGAGCTCTGGTGACGGCGGAGCGGCTGCTGTGCCGGCAGGGAGGCAGGCTGCGCCGTCGCCGGAGGAGAGGGAGGGGTGGGGCCGCGCCGTCGCTGGAGGAGAGGGAGGGGCGGGCTGCCGCCGGTGAGTAGGAAAGGGAGCTGTGCGTTGGGTGGGCGGTTCATGGACTGGTGCTTCGGCGTGACCCCGGGTATGATTTGTTCATTGGAACGTCGCTTGTAAATATGTATGCGAAATCTGGTGATATGGTCGCTGCCATGAAGGTGTTTGAAGAAGCTGGCAGAGTAAGCAACAGAAGTATCTGGTCGACTTTGATATCTGAGATTAGTAGCCATAGCTTATCGATGAGTAGGAAAGGGAGAGCAAAGAAGCCGCCGGTGAGTAGGAGGGCCACGCCTCTGCTATCCTTCGTGTACAGGGACCTTCAGTTGGGCATGTACAAACCAGTTGATGTACAGATTCAGTTCGTGGTGTCTTGTAATTTCGTATTTATCTAGTTGTTGTTGGTACCATAATATGTGGTTGTTTTGCACATTTTGTCATGAATATAACACTACAATGATCAATGTCTGAAAAAACTGCTTTTAGAACATCCAAACAGCATTTGATATTCAAACTCAATATCTTGTCTAGGTCTGAATATCTAACACATCCAAACAGAAGATATTGACATTCAGACTCAATATCAATATCCCATGGTATTGATATTCAACACAATATCAATATGGAGCTCCCAATGCGAACATCCGAACGGAGCATTAGACTAGTCACGGAGTAACTTGGCTACCAACATCACATATCTCAAGACAATTTTTTTTATACGGCATGCAGTTAATGAAGAGAGAGGTATTGATGGTAACTTAACTAGTTACTGTAAACATCACACTTATCAAGTCAAAATAAATCTATAGCCTAATAAATAAAGTCTCATATGACACCACATATTACCCTATATATAAAGGCTCGTGAGATTCACAGCCTCTCACGCGGCCACGTCGTCCGGATTACGCGCACCGTCCGATTACCGCGACTAACGGTCCAGATGCGCCCACGTCCCCCCCGAACCCCGCGGCTACAGTTCATGGCGTATTTTTAGCCAATCGTGTGGCGCCACGTCGCCCGGTCACCCGCCGGTGGCTTCCCGTCCCGCCGGTCACCGTGTACATTTTGCAGAAAAGCGCCCGGAAAATAAACCCGTGCCCAGCGGTCCATATCCCGGAACTGCGGAGGACCTGTTCGAAAAATAGAAAAACTCCACATGTTCTTTTGCAAAATTACCCCGCATTCGTCCCCTTCCCTTCCGCTTCCGCGACCGTCGACAAAGTCGTCCTCGCCGCCGCGCGCGGACGCCGCTGTGCTCCTCCCCGCTTGAATCGACGGAGACGGCGAGCTCCGCCGTAGCGCCCTCTACGTCGTCGCCGGCGGCCGCGTCCCAGGACGGCCGGAATCGCCGGAGGTCGTCGTCGCCAGGCTCCGGGTCCGCCGCCGCGAAATTGGTCGCCGCCGGCGACTCCGGTGACCAAACGGCTCGGCGCGCCGCCCGCGGCTCCGCTCCTCTCCCTCTCTCGGATCCGCGCCGTCTCGAGGCCACGCGCGTGCGCCGCCGCGCAGTGCGGGCTCGGCAGCGTCGGCCGCGTCCGCCGCCCGGTGACGTCGAGGGCTGACGTCACCATGGCGCGGCTGACGCGTGGGCCCCGCCTGTCAGCCGTCTTTTAATTACAGAAAAACCCTAAAAATCAAGAAATTGATATCTTCCAATGCACAACTCTGAAAAATATAAACAAAATACCAAAATTTGAAGAAAAATTATATCTTTGCAACCAACACATCTATATACATGTTTAAACAACTCAAAAAATAATAACTACAAGAAATGACATAGCTTTTTTATATTAACTGGACCAATTTCTAGAGCATGATAACATTTCTATAAATACCACCACAAAAAAATGGTTATTGGTGCCATATAATCAAAAATCAAATGTACTATATCGAAGTTTCAAAACTTTTAAAAATCCACTCATTCATATTCCAAATTTATATACTTTAAAGTTTGTAACCTCTTTGAAAACTACTCAATTTCAAATATTAATTATAGAGCTTACAAATAACCATTACGAATATTCAGAGACACACGGATCAACAAATTCTAATCTAGTTAAAAAAAACAATTACAGGAAGTAATATAACTTTTTTTACATAACTCACTGTTGCTTTTAAATAACTACAGAAAATATTTGGAACTGTAAAATTTGCAACTTCCAAACCGTGATTCAAAAATAAATATAATCAACAAATTCTAATTCAGTTAAAAAATAAATGCATGAACTAAATATAACTTTCTAATATAACTCACTGTTGCTTTTAAATAACGACATAAAATATTTAGACCTGTCAAATTTGTAACTTTGAAACTGTAATTCACAGGAAAAAAAACCAACAAATGCTGGACAAAGATAACTTTACAACTAATACGTCTCCATGCATGTTTAAACTACTTTTTACAAAATTAATTACAATAAACATTATAACTTTTTATATGAATTACATGGGCTTACAGAAAAACAATTCAAATTCCTGAATTTTCAGGTACACACAAAACAATAGATTCTAATTCAGTTAAAAAATAATTAGAAGAACTAACATAACTTTTTAATACAACTCAATACACGCCAACTTTAACAATTTTCGAAAACGAAACAACTTTCAACCGCGAACTTCTTCGAATGTCACTAATGTTGAAACCTAAATAATTATTAAATGTGCACACTGCCAAATTTAAATTCTATTTACTCCACGGGAACTTTCCACACAAAAGGTTCACCAAATATCCATTGTGTAGAACAACGAAATTAAGAAATTTTAAAATTAAAGAAATTTTCAAACTTCCCGCACAAACTAAAAAAGGTTCATTCTGTTGAATAATTGTTGACTTCGATTTCCAAATTTTCAAACTTCCCGCACAAACTAATAAATGATCATTTTGTTGAATAATTGTTGACTCCGATTTCCGAATACTTTTCATGTTTTCCTGCTTGAAAAAATTAATTAAATTACACCGAATTTCAAAACTTTCTATCACAACGGGTACGGCATGTCGCCGCGCCAGGATGACTAGTATATTACTATGCATAGTGAAGATAGTAACATAGTATAGTAACATCGGCTTGTTACTACACTATGGGCGTGTTTGGTAGGTCGGGTGGGCTGAGAGATTCCCACCTCACCCCACTTCTAGGTGTTTGGTAGCCTGTATTTACCATTTGGGCCATGCCCACCCAATACGAAAAACGCCCCTCAGCCCTGCCCACTAGAGAAGCTGGAATCGAGCTTCTCATCTCAGCCTGGCCGAGCTCATCAAAAAAATTCCCATGTGTGGGACCCACGCGAGCGACGCGCGCGAGCACCTCCCGAGACCTGTCCTCATTCTCCCCCGACAAGCTAGCTCCTTCTCCGTCCTCTCACCTCCTCAGCCCGGCGCCGCTCCTGCCGGTCCTCAGACCTCAGCCCGTGGCTGCCCTGGACCAGCTAGTCGCCGTCCATGGAGCTCGGAAGCCTTTCGTCCCCGAGTTGATCTCCGGCGACTTAGATCGCATCTGGCCACACCGAGCTAGCTCGCAACCGGCCGTTCCCGACCTCATCCCGCACCGGCCACACCAACCTCGTCTCGCGCCTCCATCTCGAGCTGCTGAGCCGTCGACACGCCGAGCTCGCCCAGAGGCCAGAGCCGGTGCTGCTCGCGCCCGACTACAGCGCCGGTTGCCTCCCGAAGTTCTGTGCTGCTGAGCCTATGCTCCTCGGGCCCAATTGATCTGTGCTGCTGCCGGCGACCTTGCACATGTGCTTCCGGCGTCCGGCCCAAGTTCCTGCTGCCTCCCATCTCGCCGGCGGCTGCTCCTCTCGCCGGCAGAGGCGCCTGAGCCCGAGCCGAAAGCTCTGAGGACCTGATTGCTTTTTAGTTTTCTATCTAGGGACTTGATTGATTTTTATTTTCTATCCAGGGACCTCATTGCTTTAATTTTTAGCTCATCACGGTTTAGTTCATACAAGACACCAAACAAAAGCTCAACTCAGCACTGCCTAGCTAGTACAAGCTACCAAACACCACATAGTGAAACACAGTTGTATGGGGTCAGCATGGCTATACTCAGCTTGTATGAGATGAGATAGATAGACCATACAGGCTACCAAACACACCCTATGTTACTCTCCACTGTGGCCGCCTTAGTGAGTGAATCAGACATCGTCATCTGAACCCACGTTTGGAGTCACCAACCGATTACCTAAACTTTCACTCATAGGACGCAAACTAAGCGATGGAAGGATAAATTAATTAATGAACGCGGAAGTTCATTAAGCTTCGGTTTGCTTGGGCGAGCAGGATAAACGTGGTGCCAACACGTGCACAATCACGTCCACGTGTCACATCTTGGTTCTTTAGGACCGCTCCATGGGTCATGCGCATATTCTATTTCAGTTTCTCGCGATGTCGATCGAGATTGATTGGTGTGTGCTCTGCATGTACCAGAATGTCGTTTCTGCAAAAAATAATGAAGCAAGAATGTCAAAGCGCCCAGTACTGCTGGATTCTGTGATGAGTGCATATACTCTATGCACCTGCGCTACAATCCGGCGGGCACCGCACAACAGAATTTTATTATCGGTATATAACGATGCTCGATGAGGAGGATAGTAATACAATAATATGTAGAAAACTGATAATAATGGTCGTTTTTGTCTGTCAGTACGTAGACCAGATCGATGACTCGAGTCATAGATATGATATACGTAAATTAAAGCAGCTGGAGTGACCTTGGTTTGACTTATGTCTTAGCTTCTGTGGCATGCATGCGTGCACGGCAGCCAGAGAGGTCTCTAGGAACACTCTCGGCCAGCAGCATTTTTGGTCTGCTCCATCTCCATGCATGTGGTTGCATGCAATGCAAAAATGCGGTAGGATGAATTGTCATCGCTTACGTTGGAGCCCCATGCATGCATGCAAAACCAGGTGCTGCCGATCGGTAAACCGTGGTTTCTCTAGCTACAAGACTACAACGCATGCATGTATGCAGCTGGTGCATTCAGGCCCGCCACACGAACGACACATCCATATATAAATGTATAAACGAGTGGCTGCTATGGATCGTCGACATTGATCCAGATGGTGTCAAAAACTGGGCTTTATGTTACTTCAAACTCTAGAACCCTAGAGAGGCCGATCGACTGATCCATCGATGTGCACGTAGGTCAACCAGCTGATAAAGAAAATGAGCAGACCACACGCACCTATCTCGTACGCTACATGCACTATGATTTCTTTTGCGTTGGCTCCGTTATATCGTAGTAACGTGTAGCTGGTATCCGCACTTCCGTGAGAGCCTCGTAAGCATGCATAGTCTTGCCAGGTTAGTCAGATGTCGGACAAACGTCACTGCAGCCATCACCACGCACGACTGATAGTCAAACTTGCAGAAACAGCCTAATTTGCAATTCGGAGATGTGTTGTAAACCTATTGAACGAACCACATGAAGTTACACTGAGATTGCCACAGACCAGTACATGATAGATTCCACTGAGAGTTTGGTCCCTGGATAAGTGGAAGTGAAAAATTAAGTCAGAGGTTAACGAACTAACTAAATGAAGAAAGAGCATCGGTGATTTGCGCACCATCCAATGAGTCATCTGAGTAGTATGTGATGCGTGTGCACTTTATGCCGACGGTGGACTTTGGTAGGTCAATGCAGAGGTCGGGTATTAGACTTGGGAAAAGTGAAGCACGATGTGAGTTTGATGGTCCATGGGAAAAGTAAAGCACGGTGTGTAGCCAGTTGATTACGATGCCAGATTTTAGATGGTCCACGAGATGGATTTTCAAGCATGTTTATTTTATATATACGCTATGTCAATTCATCTTCTTTATTTGTTTCTGAATGCTAGTTGAATATTTTTGGAACATAATGCTACAGTAGCTGAGACTCGTCACTTTGGACTTGCTGATGTCCCTTCCAACAGAAAACAAGAAAGTACGTCGGCCCAGGTTGGAAGTTCAGTTGGCAGCCCAGTAAAGTGATAGACTAAAATAGCGGGTCCAGACGCCAGACCCCAAACTTTGGCGAGCCGGCAGAATTCGAGTCCAACCCGTTCGTCCAGTCAGCTAGTCACTACGGGTGAGTTTCACTGTGTGGTGTTTGGTAACCTGTATAAACTCAGCAGGGCTGATTTGAGCTGTTGTTTGGTGTCACGTATGAGGTGAGCTAGGCTGAGTTAAAAAATAAAAACAATCAGGTCCCTGGGTAAAAAAATAAAAAGCAATCAGGTCCCTATATACAATACTAAAAAGCAATCAGGTCCTCAAGGATTTCAGGTCGAGCTTCTCGCCGGTAGAAGCTCATCACGTCGGAGAAGGGACAGTGCTGGGCGGCGGAGCGAGGCGGGGCGGCGCTGGGCAGCGAGGAAAGGCAGGGCGGCGTGGGGCGATGCAGGCGACGACACGCCGGGCTGGGCGGCGCGTAGGATGCAGGCGGCTGCGGCACGGGGATGGAGTCCGGCGGCACGGCGGGATGCGCGCGGCGGCGCTGCAGCCTGGGATGCCGCGAGGCGGGACGCAGGGGCGGCACAGTAGCGGGAATGGCGACGGGAGCGACAAGGGCGGCGATGTAGAGGATGAAGAGAGCGAGGGGGAAATGCGTTCTGTTTCCAGCGGGGGTGAGCGACGCGACCGTCCGGTGGGTCCCACGGGTGGGAAGTTTTCTGCATGAGTTCGGCCGGGCCGAGGAGAGAAGCTCGATTTTGACTTCTCTCCTCTGGCTGAGAAGGCTTTTTTTATGATATGAACATGACCCAAGAGACACAACCCGAACTACCAACAACAAAAGGTTGGGTGGGGAGAGATTTTCTGAGAGAATACGGCTACCAAACACACCCTACCAGACCGG
Source organism: Poa annua (assembly GCA_026929855.1). Taxonomy (NCBI): domain Eukaryota; kingdom Viridiplantae; phylum Streptophyta; class Magnoliopsida; order Poales; family Poaceae; genus Poa; species Poa annua. Next base: position 53,798,051 of record CM049433.1, on the reverse strand, counting down.
CCCCGCACCCAAGGTGGCCATCCAACCAGTTAACTGCCGTGACCAATAACAGTTCCCTTGCTTGGTCAATCGTCATCAACCTCCAGATCCGCGCCCGGCGAGCGAATCGAAGAGGGTGGACACTAGACAGTGTTCCGATCCAATGGGGGCGGTGGTGACTGCGGTGATCGCGATCGCGGCAGTGGTGCTGGGCTGGATCACCATCGAGATGGCCTGCAAGCCCTGCCTCGAGACCGGTCGCCGCGCCATGGACCGCGCCCTCGACCCCAACCACGACCCCGACGACTCCCCCACAGCTAACTCCACCGCCAACGAGCCGCTCCTTGCCGACCTCTCCACTGCCTCAGCAGCTGGGCCTGCCAAGGCCATCTGATGTGTTTGGTATTTGTATACTTTCATTTCTTCCTTGCTCCTGCCATGTTTGTCTCTCTGCCTCCCCAAGTCTTTTGTTCTTCTAGTTTTGGTTATGAAGTGGCAAGAACTGCTTGCTATGTTATGAGATGCTGCGTAATTTGAGATTTGATGCTTATCTTTATATATGATCTTGACTGAGACTTCACATTTCTATGCAACACATGATATATACTTCCATCAACATTTCTGAATTGGCACTGTAATAACTGTAATGTACTATACATACATGTCAAGAGTAAAATTCCGGCTACAAGATTGGCCCATACTAGTACTAGGAGAATAAATATATTTAGAGTTGGTACCGTATGAGGTCAGTCCTCCAATGGCGTTGCCTCGTCGGCATCTTCAGCCACATCTTCCTCCATGATGTTATCATTTTCGTCTGCTGGAGTTTCAGGATCAGTCTCCATCTGTTCTTGCTCTGCATCATTTGGGTCGTCATCCACATCGCCGTACACCTGAGAGCTCACCACATTCCCACGCAAGTCCTTGTGCTTCAGATTACCTATCACAAAATGGAGAAAGAAAAGTTGGCACTGCTACAGTAGCATAGAAAACAAATGAGATATTGTTGATACGTAACTAGCTGACTACAAAAAAAGAAAAGAAAAAATGTAACTAGCTAACTGTAGTCTGTCTATAACTAGACAGTTGTGAAGAAATGTGAATCAGACTGCAAAGTTTACCAATGGAGCAACGCTCCTCGGTAGAGCAGTGTTCCAGGAGGGCCTTTACTCGGAACACGAACCGCTCCATGGATCTCTTTGCAGCAGGTATCTTGCTCGTTATCATTGTTCGCTTGTTACCCTACAGAAGATCAATTAATGTTCTAAGCAAGGAGCATACAATTTGTGTTATGAACATCATGGATCTAATATTATTTATTCTATCTGGAAAAAAAGATTATCAAATGTACCCAGTAAAAAGAGATTATTGATTGTACCTTTGCCAGTGCGCATATAGTTTGGATTATTCTTGTTGCTGTCTGTAGTTTTATAATCTGCATCAGTTTAAGTCAGTCACATTAAACGGCCACTGTAATTTGGCAAGGCAGAAGGCAGCTATTAAGTGGTGCGAAAAGAAGTAAATAATAAAAACGATTGACAGATATTTACCATTTCAACTATAATTCCACCATGTTGTCCAAATTGTGTCTCTAGAAAGTTGAAAGCTGCAGTAAGAAGTAAGAAAAAGGAACACTAACTTATACATGTTCTCAGTAAAAGGCAGCAAGAATACACCAGCTGGTGTTACCATGTTGGCAAATGAATGAAGTAACAGCTTATCAAAAAAAAATTCCTCACCTTTAAGAAATGTGTCAATGAATCGCCCGCCATATTTAACTGACATTGCATGCATCGCAACCTATATTTTGTGATACAATGTAATATGCATCGTTTTCAACCAGCAGTATCATATTGAGCAGTACATTATTTCCATGTGGGTAAAATGCATCAGGTGGTCATATTATATTAGTAGTTGAACATGAGGGATTTCAGTGCAACTCACCTTTTCATGAGTCTTACATATACCTATTAGAGTAACAAACACCTTTACTGATTTCTGAATTTCATCCAGAACATTTTCCACTGCTTCTCCTGATTGTGATCTAGTCTTCAAGGCTTGCTTGATCTGGAGAAGGGGAGAAATTGATTAAAAAAATCAAGGGATACTATTTCGAGTCAAACAATACAACATAGTTCTGACAGTAGTAGCTAAGTGTAGCATGTTTTGCTAAACAACTCACCGTCTTGTTAAAATTTCCAGTGTTCTCCTCATGCTGCATTAGTAAACCAAAAATTATAAGAGAAAACAAAAAAAAGCATTTGATAGTTATAAATGCTCTAGACACCAGATACTTACCAGCACACGGTACCAAGAGTGGAAAGTGGCAGAACACAATGTTGGAAAACCATGCGGCGTCTCCTGGGTAGTACTTTTAGTTACCTTCAATTATGAAATAAAATGTTTAGAATGAGCCCTTTAAGATGAAAGTAACTACAATTCAATTGATATGGACTCTGATTGCGTGACCCAAGGTCGAGATGGACCACCTTGCAAGCAAGCTCATTAAGCAGATGTGAAGTCGAGTCACTATTCCTGAGGTATATTTGTAATATCCTTGGTATAAGGTCACCCTGACAAGCAATAAACATGGACATATTAGCCTGTTTAAGAATTAGTAAACAGGTGTCTGCTTATAGGCGCCAGCACATGTATGTCACAAAGTGTTATAGCTTACTTTACTCTGCCATCCATTTTCGGCATCTTCACTAGGAATATCAGAAGTTAGCAGCTTATGAGCTGATAACGCAAGATGCTTCCGTAGAAAGGGGATAATCTCTTTGGAGCATCCTACGTGCATATTCTTCCCATTTGATTCCACGGATTTTTCCAAAAGCACAACAATGGAATTTAAAATTGATTGCATGGTAGTTAGCACATCAGAAGCCAGAACGTGTGAGAACGAACACGCTGCAGTAAGAAACAGTATTGGAATTGGTCCAAAGGTCACATAATCTTCTATCATTCGGCAAAAATTGCAAATGCTGAGTACCTGGATCCATTATAGCCTCAAACAATCTATATGCCCCACAGTACAGATAATCAACATTACTAGGGACCAGAGGTGGACGAAACTCGGAAAGATCGTAATCAAAATTTTCAGTTGGTTGGAAAGTTTGTAGTAACTCCTTCAGAACCGTCATATTTGCTTGATCGAACAGATCTGAAATGCCAAGTAACTGCAAAAGGAATCATATTATGTTAACACTAAAATTCGATTCTTTTTTACCATAGGAAGTAAGAAAAAATATTCATGTTACAACCTTCCTGTAGCAGCCAAGAACCTCCTTAAATACACAAGTGGCTATTGAAGACTTGGATATCATCACATATGGTATGTGTGGGTTTCCTGCTGAATCCGAAGATGAACTCCAGTTGTCTTGGCAACTATCTGATCCTACATAGTAAAAGTAGTGACCCCATTATGTTATTGATCAAAGCAAAGAAAGGAGGGGTACCATCATTGTGGTACTACAAATTTATATCATACCATTCACTATAAAAGGAACTAGAAGCCAAAAGAAGCTTACTGTCTTTGATCATTGAAACTGCTCCATCTAGATGTTTCCTTAGACTCGAGAATAGTGGTTGGATTTTGCTGAGAAATTCTCCTGTGCTCTTTTGGCAATGAGCACTCGTGGATCTTGCTTGTGAAGTACTAAAAAATGGCTTGCTTTGCGGATTTAGATGATCTAATTTGTTGTGGAGATCACGGAGAAGATAGAGATATAAGGGCAGCTGAATAACAAAAAGAGCATGACCTCAATAATGACACCATACTTTAATAGCTATATTTATGTAGTTGAAATCAAGTACCTCGGATTCATGATATGAGTAAGCTGAATCTTGAGCCTGTTTAATAAGTAAATGAGAATTTTGAACAATTTTTTGGAAAAAAATCAAATCAATTGAATAAATACATACCTCTGAATAGTTTAATAAGGATAAACAAGTTACACTGAGAGTTCTGAATTTGAATCGTTGCATATCCAACTGAACAGGTGCTGCCATCAAATCTACATGACCAAGCTCACCAGACTTATTAGCCTCATTTTCAACATCATTTGACATCATTCTACTTGGAAATGGTTGTGAAGCTTTGTTTGTTTCTTGAGTGATAACTAAACCACCTCTTTTGAAAGCATCCAGTAGTGTACTTTGCTTAAGCTTCTCATCAGAATTCGATTTATCTGAAGCTGTTTTGTCGTTACGACTTTTTTTTCTTTTGTTTGAAGATGGGCCCTCCAAGCTTTCTTCCTCCATTTTCCTCACATGGTTGAACTTACTGGTGCTAGCTGACCCAGCATAATCCCCAAGATATCGCAGCTCAGGTAGAGATAGGGGATAAATTTTAAGAATGGCGTTTAACAAGCTCTCAAGCAATCTGCATTTGTTTTACAAAAAAATCATCTGCATTTGGCAATCATGTCATAATATTTGGAAGGGTGCATTAGACGTGAAAATCTTAGTTCATAGCTTAAGTCGTACATCTTTCCCTTTTTTATTAAGCCCTCTAAAATCTAATACAAACAGCTGATGATAGGATTCAGAAATAGAAAAGTGTAATAGAATGTAAGTTCCCAGACTTGGAAATATTTATTTATTGACTGACTAACAAAAATGAAAAATGCATGCCCGACATGCTTGAGTCAGAAATTTAAAGGAACAGTACAAAAACTTCTCCCACCAATCATCCTTTAATAATTATTTGGTGAAAGATTGGTTATTTGAAGATGGGTACGGTACAAGTAACACGCAATATCTATCCAGGTGTTGATATGGTACTCGCATCGGTGTTCAAGACTCACATTAGATTTCTCAGACGCTTCAGAAGTTTAACCGCTGTCTCATCCCTTACTCTTTGTGACACATTATCAACCCTGGCCGCAACTTGTGTGCTGAAAGCGTTAAGCTGCCATCATGCCACCAATTTTAGATATAGATATCAAATAATTTGATACATAGAGTCAATAAGAACAGAAAATTCAAAGCATACCAACTCCCTAATCCAGTTTATCGCAAAGTACAGTGAGTGACACACTGTGTTTTTCTCCATTGCTGACAAGCTTCCCCATCTAGATTCATCCAGGATCTGTCGGTTGTCCAAACCAGGATTATTATTTTATTCAGTTACTGACGCACATCTTTATCTAACAGTATAAAAAATATATTTGAAAGTTTTCCATATTCTATAAGTAGTGACAGATTTGCACTAATATATTTGTGAGTGGCAAAAAACTTCCAAATATACTTAAACACATAGCATTTGCAGGTTGATTTTTCTTAAATGTGAATGGCAGAGACTAGAGACTGATTATATAAACCCAGAAGATTTACTATGACAAACAATTGTAGTATAGTTGATTACATGTAGGTCAGTTTTAGAGAAACTTGTATTTATTTGTGGTGTCATGCTATGTGTGTTTTGGTGCGGCAAAGGCAGGTCAGAATAATATTTAAGAATTTAGTGCAAGGAAACTAAGATTTATAAGCATTGTGTTCTTTTATATTTAACAAGTTACAGATATCGCTTCAAGTTTCCAGAGAGCAGCTGTATAACCTTGGCAGACGGAAGATGCAAAGGACAGCCGAGAAGTGCGTTTATTGCCCCAAGTGAGCCTTCACTTCCTTTACGTTCAATCTTTGATATAAACAAGGAGAAAGTTAGTTTGACCTCTAAGAAGAACTGCTCAAATACGAGGTTATGGCACTTACAGTGGTTAGAAGTAGAAATTGAGAAGCAAGGATCTGCAAGCAGGCTTGGGACCTGGTACGATCATGCACAACAGTAGTAATGTAAACCACGATAGTGCCATATTCAGACTAATTATTAACTAAAATAATGACCAATCTAAAGCTATACTTTTGGGGAGAGGTGAACACTAGAGGCAAAATATTTACACATATTGGGGAGATATTCCCATCCAAGTTCATCCACAATTCCCCTGAAACCAATGTGTCATGAATTACACTTGCACTTTCATACTGTGTCAAATAGATAGGTACAAATCCATGCCATGGTAATAACTGACAAAGCATTTCGCTAACCTTCAATGCTCTCACAGAAATATTTTTCTGATAACTGGCCATCATCAAGATCAGCAAGAAAGAGGGTGTCAAATTCCGCAACGTGTTCCCCAACCCTGAAAGACCAGTGAGCAAAATGAGCTATCTTGCATGGAAGCGGGGAAAGAGGATACAAGAAACAACAATACAACATTGACCATTTCTCTTCTCACATGCATCAACCATTTTATACTTACCACTCAGTAATTGCAGAATGAAGAACACTGCTCTCAAATAAAGCAGCTAATTCATCATAGAGAAGAATTAAGGGCATCGCCACAAATTTGCAGGAGTTAACAGCCATTTTTAGCAGTCCCAGGGCCTCCTCACAATTTGGTTGCTGCCAAACAAAATAACCTCACAGCTAACAAAAGAATAGTGGTATTTCATGAATGCCGAAAAGGTAGCTGATATTTTAGGTACAAGATGCACAGTTCGAGTTAAAAAGGAAACACTGTACCAAGCTAGGTATACAATTTAGTCAGGCAGGTGCACTTAATTTTTTTATGCCTGCTTCACCTACATAAAATTATGGTATGTTTTGTGCATTGTTCATCTTATTTTTAAGTATCCAGCTAGCAGCGTGTTCCCTTAATTATATTAAGATGAAATTGTTATTGCCTGGTAAAATGTTTCATGATTTATAATGTACTCCCTCTGTTTTAAAATATAAGATGTTTTAAGCATTGTACATGTTGACTAGATGCACATTTGAATGAGTGAGCATGCACACAAAAACATGTCTAGATACATGTGAATCTAGGCAAAAGCTAAAACATCTTATATTAAAAAACGGAAGGAGTACGTATTTATCACTTTCAAATACGCCAACAGAAGGAATTCAAGATATTTGACTAATTTTACCGATGATTGACGCTGTTACTGATGCTCCTGTAAATGCTAGCGTTCACATATAAACATATATTTGATATGCCCTTAAGGTCAGAAAGCAATAGAATCGTTCGTTATGATTGTTTTAACATGAAAGTTCGTCATGCTCATACAAACCTCAGATGAAGAGCAGTTCACAGCAGGATTGGCATCTGCAATAGCTGAAACTATCCTTAGAGCCCCAATTATTCCCATTCTCTTATACTTCATATCTGGATTGCTAACCTACAAGGTGCAAGCAGGCAAAAAACAATAAGAGAAAACTGTAAACCGTAAACAGCTTTCTTGAATGGAAGATTAAATGGAAGTGATACCCTAGTCCTGAGTGTGATCATACCTGCTTTCTCACTACCATAAGAAGTTCATTAGCAACAGAAGAGCCACCCGAACCAGCATTGAAGCCAGCAGCCAGTGCCAAATGGCAGAAGATCTCATAAACCTATATTTCTTTCATGAATAGCTGTTTATGATCAGAAAAATAAGAGAAACAAATGAACAATATTTCACAAACCTTTCGAAGATTATCTTCATGAAAACTCTCCAGGTAATCTAAAATACCTATGTCAGAAAAGTCAATGCAAATCAGGTTATTTGGCAATGAGAAGCACAAAATACAAAGACGTTAGAAAGAACAATACCAGTTATATGTGAAGCTATAGGGATCAGTTCCTCAGCGTGGTTGGATGTCAGAGAAATCATAATATCCAAAGCAGAACAAACTTCATAGCTGACCCCAGAACCTATATGAGTTATCAATGAGCCTATGATCTGCACAAAATTCGACTGACAGACATTAGCGAATGAAGACAATACATAGAAAGGATAGAAAACTGGGTAACTAAAGAAAAACTGATCTATGCACCAAGAAACTGGATAAATCTCCTCACAGACAGATGGGACATGGAAGTCTGCATAAGCTTTATAGTTTGTACACAGATGTAGAAAATTTCAGATAGAAACTAATAGCTGACCCATCCACCACCGAAGATGCTACTACCGCAGCTAGTCTGACAAGCGACAACACATAACCTTATAACTCAGATGTTTAATTGGCACAATAGTGATATTTTGGTGGAGACGACAATTGCACATACTACCTTTGAATAACTTGATTGTTTGTCAAATGTGAGCCAGCTGGTTGAAGAAAAGCAAAGCTATACAAAATCGAGAGCAGTATCGGAATCAGGTTTTCTAACTAACCCTTCAAAGATTAAGAACTTACGGTTAAGCTAGCTGGACCCAAACAGTAACACAATTATCTTGTGCTGCTGTTATACTCTTACGGTCTTACCAACAAAAACCAAGTCATGGCCAGGGCTTCGAACGAGATTGAGTTCTCTATATTCATATTTGTCTTCGCATCGCACCCTCTTCTCCCCAAATCACACTATTAAACACTATTCTCCAGTGCACACGCATGGCTCAACTAGTAGATACCGTAGAATCACAAAGCAAGCTAGAGTGAGCATCAGTGCCTATGCCCAACTAATTCACAGAGATCTTGTGATCACACTTTAAATTCACACAGAGAGGATTTATATCATGATTATTGATTTATGTTCATAAGACGGACCAATACAAAGGCTTTCAGTACAGAAGTTGATCAAGTGTTATTTCACCAAACAGGTTGTAAATATATGTGATATGCGACAATACTTGAATAGCAACCTGCCTGATTTTCACTAAGTTGACGACAGCAAATATTATTAAGTTTTGCAGCGTCAACTCGTTTTGCCTATATTATTAAGTTCCTGATTTTCACTAAGTTGACGACAGCAAATACAAGTGTTGGCAACAAAAGGGTACCTCTTGCCTGGAAAAAGTATCATTGAATTCTTCAAACAAAGCTGTGAACAGATAGGTAGCAAATTCCCTAGCCTTCTCTTCCTTGCAAGCCAACAGGTAATCACTCACTGAGAGATATGACAAGAAATGGTCCTAATTCAAGTTTAATTATGTCACCGTCAGCACGGGTAGTCAATCATAGATGATCATTTCTATAGTAATTACCAGAAACTGGAAGACTGACCTTTACTAATTCAGTATTTCCACGAATGCATTGGTTAAATAGAGTCTCTCGTATATATCCTTGTAAGATCTTGAACTTCAATATTTTCTCAGCACTTTTCTGCAGAACACCACCATTGGCATAGATGAGCATGATGAGCCAAACATCAATCACTTTGTGATCCCTTGGGTGGTCAACTGATTTCAACTCCTTCAAGAAGGCCTCACAAAGCATCTGCATCGATAACAACATAAAACCTCAGTTGAGACTCCAAGGGGCAGTGCTGTATTCCATGATAAAGTGGAGATTAAGACAGCCTACATTCTTAAACCGGAGGCCCGATCTCAAGGTATGAAGGATTGCCCCATCAGTGCTAGTTGCTGATGCCTTTCCTTTCAGCTTCTTGCTCCGAGCAGCCCGTGGATCCACCACGCCAACAAACTTGAGTTGCTCACGGATCTGCGATATAATCCTCCCAGCATTGACTGGTGTGGCAGCCAGCAGCAAGAACCTGAGCAAGTGTGGCATCTGGTCCGCCTGAATTGTCCGGATGCACGATATTGCGACTGTCACCGCCTTCAAATATTCCCACAGTACAAGACAATTAGTCAGCCAACAATCCACACCATCGTACACAAAATAAGACCGAAGAAAATCGTTGCGACAATCACCTGCTCCTGCAAATGCGCATTGAGGTTAAGGTCTGACAAAGTGTCAAGCACGGCAACCACAACCTGGGAGTCCTCCTGCAGCAACCTCTCCAGCGCGGAGACCACAGCAGGATGGCTATGGTCGCCCACAATCTCCGGGATCGACCCGATGATCTCCTTCTTGAGCCGGGGCGGCGCTACCGAGAGCACCTCTACGAGCTTGGTGACGAAAGCATCGGCATCGACAAGCAAATCCAGCCAGCGGAACTGTTTGATGATAAGCCTCCCTACGTCCTCCTGTAGAGGCGCCCCATCGAGCGCGTCGTCGTCGAAGTGCTCGGGCAGCTTGTCGAGGAGGAGGCCCAGGAGGCCGGGTTGGAGCGCGGGGACGGAGAGGAGCGCCCGCGCGAGGGTGCTCTCCGAGCCCGGGGATGAGGGCAGGAGTAGCTGACGGAGCCGCGTGGGGGAGTCCGCGAAGGCGGCGAGCCCTGCGAGGAGGCGCGCGGGGAGGTCCGCGGTGGGGCCCACAGCGAGAGCGCGGGTGAGGCGGGCCACGAACGCGGACTTGGACGGCGGAAGGGAAGGGGGCAGGTGCGGCGGGACGAGGAGCGTGCAGCCGGCTTCGGCGAGGATCGCCGCTGCCGCGTCGATAGCGGAGAGATTGGGCGCTGACGGCGACGGCTCGGGTGGAGTGTGCGGGGGCGCGGACGCTGACGGCGGCGGCTCGGGGGGAGTGGGCGCCGGCGGCGGGCGCTTCCGGGTGTTGCTGCGCTGCAGGAACACCATCGCCGATCGCCGCTACCGACCACGAAGCTTCTTCCGGAAGGAGAAGGAAGGGTTGGGGATTTTTTGGGGGATTTTGGGGGGAATGAAAAATTTCGCGCCAGAGTGAAATGCTTCATAGTTTCATAGTACTGTACATCATACTCTCGCTAAGATACGCCGGACCAGTCTCTCGGAGTTGGTTAGGGCGTGCGTGCGGTCATAGGGATGTCTGTACGTGCGTGTTTGTGAGCATCTGCGTATGTACTGTGTTTCTTAAAAAAAGACGTGGCATACCCACTGACACGTAGGGTTAAACTGTTAATGATTACACTTCCCACATGTCAGTGTAAAGATATTACGGCTGAGTGCCCGCTTGGATAGCGGGTATTTGGACCGTAATCCACGGGTAATATTCTACCCACCTAGGAACGTCCGTAATTTTGTACTAGGATCTGTCGTTTTTTAACAGGGGTGGAAATAAACGGCGAAGCAAGCGGGGCCTGATGGAAGGGATTAGTGGAGGTACCGGGAAAGGATCGGAACCGTACAGTGCCCATCGGACGGCTGCACGTGCTCGGAATGGGTAGACCTAAGTCGAGGCAGGAGTGGTTCGAATCGTGGAGGCACTAGGGTTTAAGCTTCTTCGCCGCCGGGAGGGGTCGACGGCGAGCTCGACGAATTGGTTCAAAGCTCAGTTGCTTGTCCCCTCAGGCTCAGTTGCTTTCGATTCGATTTCATTCGTGATTTCGCAATCGAGCCAGCCGGCTGTGATTGGGGATTGAACTTCGGAGGGGTCTGGTTTGGATTAACGAGATGGGGGAGGTGGAGGAGAAGCTCGAGGCGTACGAGGTGAAGAGGGAAGGGGAGGCCGAGATTCTCATGCTCAAGAGCAACGCTGTCTTCTTCAACCCTGTCCAGGTGTGTGCCCTGATTTCCCCGTCCCCCATTTCCTCGATTTTTTGTTGTTGCAGAAAATCGGGTTATGTCTTGCTTCAAGTCCATTGCAGAGATGTGTTCTGTGTATAACTGTGTCAGTGACGTAAACTTAATACTCGGATTAGGTTTAGTGTGCAAGATTTTGGTATGTATATGCTTCAGTTTTATCTCCATGGCCTGTTTCGGGTGGTGTGCATCATCGAAGCCACATCATATGTCACTGATAGGTACGGTCCATACAGCGTGGTTAGCAGGAAATGCATACTAGTAATATGTATTTCTCTTGGTTATCTGTTTGAGCAGAGAAGAGATGTATTCACATAGTGCTGTGACTCTTTCAGTTGTGTTTGGTGCCTATTTTGGGTTTCGCTGAGTCGATTAATTCTGTGAGTTACTTTGGTGCTTGCAATTTTATGTCAGAGGTTGTTTATAGAGTCTGATATTTTGTTCATGCAATGATCAATTTTGTTCAACAAGGAAATTGCACATGTTATTGTTAGATGAGGCTTTTTTTTAATATCAAGTTTATGCTCTTGTTAGGTCCATAACCGAGACATGTCCATTGCCATTCTAAGGACATTTGTAGCCAAGCGCAAGGAAGAGCATGAGGACATGATCAATAAAAAGAACAAATCACGTCAACATGTGAGTCAGGATCTTCCACCTAGATCAGATGGAGATGGCGCTTCAAGTGAGCAACCCGCTTCCAGTAGTATGGATGGTGAAATCAATGGTGATCATGGAAAGGAGCTACATCTGACTGCAGACAAGGCAGAAGGCACGTCAACAGAAACAACACAGACACCTTCCTGGAAAAGAATAAGAGAACTCAACACACCAATTGTTCTGGAGGTGAGGCCTTACTATGTAAAGAGCTTATCTGCTGGATTACAATGTGAGTGACATTTGATTACGTATAATCAATTGAATAAGTGCAGGCATTGGCTGCTTCTGGTTTGAGATCTCTGCGGTATGCTCGTGAAGTTGATGGACTTGGAAAGGTGGTTGCACTGGACAATGATAAAGGTCACTGACATGCTTGCTAAGTTGCTTTGTAGATTTCTACTTGAGATCTAGACTGCGGGACTTGACATTATACACTTGTTCTTTCATTTTTCAGCCTCTGTTGAAGCTTGCAAGAGAAACATTAAGTTCAATGGTAGTGCAGCTTCTGATAAAGTGGAAGCACACTTGGCTGATGCTCGCGTTTACATGCTTACTCATCCAAAAGAGTTTGATGTTGTAATGATTCTTACACTTATTTCTGTTTTATCACATGTGACACTTAATCACCATTGGGACCTGTTGAGATCAGACTATCTGATGTACTCCAAGAACTTACCCGTGAAAATGTGATGCTTGTTGTAATCAGTGCCCCGGATTATAGGGTTTATCTGACACTCTACCTTCTGGACCTCTTCTTAGTAAGCTTATGAGAATTGCATCAGTCCGTGCTTGGCACTATCACATGTGCTAACAGTAATCTGACTTAATTCACTTGGCAATAAGAGTGCACGTAGCTTGACTGATTCAGTTTTGATTAAAAGTATAAAGCTGTAAAAATTTAATGGGTTCTCCATCTAACCTCATCAGCTTTCTTATTTGGTTACATCATCGTTACCTTCCATATGTTCTCATGTGCACTTTTTTTAGGTAGATCTTGACCCCTATGGGTCACCTGCAATATTCCTTGACTCTGCTGTACAAGCTGTTGCTGATGGAGGACTGTTGATGTGCACAGCCACTGACATGGCTGTCCTATGTGGGCCAACGGTGAAGTTTGCTACTCAAAGTAAGTATTAGGTACTAGGATGACGGGGCAACCCAGCCTTATACTATCAAAATGAGATAATGTCCTTAAGAGTATCTTATTAGTTAAAAGTAATATCTTATACTGTTAGGAAAATGTCAGTTAGTTAACATTAAATCCTATTGTTAGGGGTTAACCATCTCTACATAAAGAGAGGGGACGCACTCTCTGTGGCCAAGCAATCAATAAAGAATTGTTTATCCTTTTAACAGTTTAGTTTCTCTCTCTACCCTAGTCTCGTATTCTATGATCTCGCGATCATACGTTCATAACATCTGGTGTTCGAGCCAACTGATGCTCTGCCTTCACTGACTAGTAGCAGTGTTGTAGATCCCATGGCCAGCATGACTTCCGCCATTGTGGAAACAGAGACAAGGACTCCGTATCTGAGTGATGGTAACAAGACCTTTCTGCTAACTGCAAGGAGCAACATGTCTGTCCGCCGCGCATAGTTCGTTCCATATGGTGGACAACTTTGACGACGACAATGATGCTGAGTTGCTTACGCACTGCCCACGTAGCGCAGCAGGCACCTTGGTGGTGGCAGGGAGCCCTCTTGTGGTGGGCGGTGGCACCTGAGGCTTCAGAAACTGTATCGTCGGTACCTCCTTCAACGGGAGCTCCAGAGTCTAAAAGTAAAGGTGGAGATGATGAGGCTGCAACAGATAGTAGCACATGTGCTGCACTAGCCAGCAACGATGATTCTGTCAATGGTGGCTGAGGTGCCGCAAGGGGGAGCAGAGGTGATTCCTGTTGAGCTGGCAGATGTGCCTCACACGGTGGCGATGGTGCGGCCTTGCCGCGGTCGCGCTTAACCTACTGGTGGCGACAAGGGGCTTGGTGATAGCGGTGGCACTCCAACTGGCGGGGCAGATGTGACTTCCACGAAGGAGGTGGCGGTGACCATCTCCACAGTGATGGTGCATCTTGTAGAGGAAGCAGTGGCACTAATTAACACGTTGATGATGCAGCTTATAGCGCAGATGCTGCATGATACAGCGTTGGCACTTACAACAGGGGTGGCACCGCTTGTCTCTACAAACTCTGGCCCATTATCCGCTGCCAGGGGGCACCTGTTACCAGGCCCAGAATACGAGCACAAATTGGGATATTATGTTGGCTTCCATGGAGAGCTCTCAGGTTGGGCGCAAGTACTTTCCTGGGCTCCTGGCTGAGATATGCATAGGTGGTGAACGACCCAAATAAAGAGAAGTGGTGCAGCACCATTGACTTGGAGCAAATAAATCCAGTGGTTCAGCTTCGGCATGCTCCTTCTGGTGCATGCATAAGATACTGGGCTGGAACCTTGATCTCATGTCAACCTGGTGCTGCTTCCTAAGGGGTTGATGGTGTTAGGGGTTGGGATGAGGGGCAGACAGCCCCATCCTATCAAGCTAGAGATAATATCCAATTAATCAAGACTATCTTATTAGTTAAGAATAATATATAATTAGAACAACAAGTTGGGGTAGGCTAGTGACGAAACCCAATAAATACATGTGGCAACCAACAGAGTGAAGGGAGCAAAGGTAGACAAAGTACAAGAAAAGTAAATTAAGGTCCAGGCACATGGATTACTGGTTTCATCTGTATATGAAGAGAGGAACCAGGGACATTGAGTGATATATGAAGAGAGGAACTAGGCACATGGATTGCTGATTTCATCTGTGTATGAAGAGAAAAACCACTCCCTATGATTAAGCAATCAATCAAAGAAATATTATCCTTTTGTGGTTTAATTCTTCACTTGAGCCTAGTCTCATCTACTCTATGATCTAGCGATCATAACAATAAGGACCATTTTACTAGTTCCAGAATGAAATTTGGACCAAGTATCGATTTTATGATCATCAATTGTGTCTTTCAGGTATGGTTCCTACCCAGTCAAAGGCAAGTATTGCCATGAAATGGCTCTGAGAATCCTCCTTGCGTGCATTGAGGTATATGAAAATGATTAGTTGGCTTATTGTTGTATGGTGTTTGTCCAAGTTGAGCTTATTTAATAGTTTCATTACTCAGTAAAAAAGAATAATATGTTATTTTTAGATGATATCTTCACTTTGACACTAATTGGATCTAATGTGACAACCTATTATGTTAACAGCTCCTAGTAAATGACTCACTAGTTTTGTAGCACATGATGTGGATCTTTGCAGCTGCTGTTTTTCTGAGTTTTGAGATACCTTATCTGCTATTATATTCCCTTGTTGACACAGAGCCATGCAAATAGGTATAAGCGTTTTATCGTGCCAGTTCTCTCTGTGTTTATGGATTTCTATGTCCGTGTTTTTGTTCGAGTATTCACGTGAGTTCCCTCCCTCTTCTATAGTTTTGTTCTTTTTGTTTAAGATTACATTGATCTACTTGTGGTGTGTCTAATTTCTGGATTTCGTTTGCAGTTCAGCAAGTGAAATAAAGAATGCTCCTCTTAAACTTTCCTATGTATATCAGTGTGTGGGCTGTGATTCTTTCCATCTTCAGTCTCTCGGGAGAACCGTTACCAAGGCATGGTTTTTGAGTCGATGAGTCGACGAGTCGTTTAGGGGTAACGACTCTCGACTAGTCTCGACTAGTCGAGACTCAAGTCGAGACTCATGTTAACTGTATATAACACTAGAAAGCTACAGAACCATGGGCAAAAGAGGAAGGACTTGGACACTCGACTAGTTTTATATACTTATTAATAGTCTAAAGGAGCAGGTCAGGAGCTAGGCGGGGGTGCCCTGGCCTTGTGGCGGTGCCGGCCGGCTGGATCTTGGGGCGACGGCGGCCAAGGAAGAGGGACGCGAGTGCCAGCCGCCAAAACAGTTTTGGCTCGGGGGGAAATTTGGTCGATCTAGGTTTTATGGGAGCTGGGCAAGGGATATTGGAAAAAAGATGACAGGTGGTGGCAACTTTAAGTCGTTGGTCGACTCAAAAACCTGGACTAGTCGAGACTAGTCGATTGAATCG
The DNA here is from genome assembly GCA_026929855.1 of Poa annua. Lineage (NCBI taxonomy): Eukaryota > Viridiplantae > Streptophyta > Magnoliopsida > Poales > Poaceae > Poa > Poa annua. The sequence goes on along the minus strand of CM049433.1, from coordinate 53,781,994 downwards.
CTCGACTCAAGCAATTAGTCGAGTCGAGAACCCGAGTCGGACTTCACTTTGAGACTCATCGACTAGTCGTCGACTAGTCGCGACTAGTCGCTCGACTCAAAAACCATGTACCAAGGTACACTTTTGGCATACCATTTATATATAATCTCAAATTTGTACTTCGCCTACGATAGATCGGTTGATCATTGATTGAGAGTCCTTCTGTATTTCGTTTTACTGGGGGGTGTGAAGGGTAAGAGTGTGAAGTATGCACCTGGTATTGGTCCTGTTGTTCCTCAAGAATGTGGCGATTGTGGGAAGAAATTTAATGTGGGTGGCCCAATATGGTCTGCTCCTATACATGATCAAGACTGGGTTCTTTCTACATTAGCAGACGTCAAAGCAATGAAGGATAGGTATCCTGCATACAATAAGATTACTTCAGTTCTGACTACTGTATCTGAGGTATTGCTATTACTTTATTTTTGTTGCTGAAGCTTATCTGGGGTATGTGGAGAAATTGTCTGTTCAGACTCTAAATGAGTTATTATTGTAACTTTCTTTAAGATGAATCATATCGTGAATCTGTGAAAAATGTTGATTATGCATATGCAGCTCTTGTTAAGCTCCCCACCATATGCTTTGTTATCAAAATTATGAATACACATTTTTGCAAGTATCCACTTAATCAATTGAACTTAGTATGTAATATTGGGATGTGGCATAATAGTACATATCATGGTAGGTGTTTCTGTGTTTCTTCCCACCCATACTTACTTTCAATCTATGTTATTCATTTATGCAGGAGTTACACGATGTACAACTGTTTTTCAGTCAACATAACATTACTGCAACTGTCAAGTGCACTCCCCTATCTGCTGTTGTTTTTCGCTCTGCAGTTATCAATGCTGGATATCGTATCTCTAGCACTCATGTGAACCCACTAGGACTAAAATCCGATGCCCCTTGGGATGTTATCTGGGACATCATGCGCTGCTGGGTAAATCTCGTTAAATTCTTTTCCTTGTGGTATTCTGATGACTGCATGTACCTTTTTTATGTCCTTGTGGACAGTCTTCTTTCAATCTAATTGTGCAGTTCTTGTACCCAGGTGAGGATACATCCTATCAAGGAACAGCCACAAGACTCTGCAGGAACAATGATCCTTTCAAAATCTCCTAAACTAGAAGTATGGCATTCGTGCCCGTGTATTCTTGCTTCTGTTAGCATTTTGTGCATGATTGAAAAAAGTTGTAGCATAGATGGTTGTTGTCTTACCATGTGGTTATGCAGGCGAACTTCTCGAGAGCAGTAGCTGCTGTCAGCAGTGCTCAAGCAAAAAAGGTCAATCGGTTTCTTCCCAACCCTGAGCGGTACTGGGGCCCGAAAGTTAGGGCTGGGAGGACGATCACAAGCAAGCATGCTTCTATACTGGGCCACGAGGCCGTAAATGGGGCTATTCGCCATGAAGACGGTAATGGTTTGGTGGTAGACAAGCCTGCTCCAGGAACTGAAGAAGTGTTCGGTGCAGCCGAAAATGACAAGTGTGTGACTGAAGACTGAAATGTGATTTGTGTGGTCTTGTCCAACTGATGTATGAAGCTATTATTAAAATCCTTAGTTGTTTCCTGCAGTTGTATCAATTCAGTAAGACTGTTGTTTCTTGAAGTAAAATTTGGTCATGGAAATTTTGTTTATAAGCACGTCTTGTAAAGTTGTGGTTCTTTGTTCATGCAACTGAATGAAGTGCCTCTTGATGCGAAATTTCTTTTGAACGAATAAGTTCCAGTGTTATCTGGTTTCCGTGTCAACAAAAGAAAGAGAGAGAGAACATACACAGGAAGAGCGCAATGCAAGTGGGAACTACTGATGTTTTGTGTTGAAAACTTATTATGTATGTGAATAAGACTATATGGACATTGTGTTTTTAGCAAACTATGTGATTGCTGCATCATTTCTTAGAACTATGTATTTGTGCAAGATTTTGTATTGTTTGAGATTGTTATACTATTTATCATGTGACTATGTTGATCAGATTCCAGCTCATCTCTCAATTGTACAGTATTTTAGGTCAGTTTTTTTATTTTAAAACATTTTTAGCTCAGTTTAGACCATTTTATAGCATTTTTGCTTATTTTCAGCTGTTTGCATCTTTCATGAATCTTACTTTGGTCAGTTCATCGGATTTACTAGACTTTAGGTCAATTTAGATCAATTTATAGCACTTTTTTTGCTAATTTCTCATCATTTTTTAATTTAATTTAATGGTATTTCATAAGATTCCTGACAATTTCATGACAATGGAACATCAAATGCCAGTTTTGTAAGAGAAATAACCGGGATATTGAATAGTTTGACAAAAACATCAGAATATTAATATAGTTAATAACATCAAAATGCCAAAATATTACATGGTTCATAACATCGAATTCCACATTGTCCAGCATTAACTAAATTGCAAATAGTCTGGAAACTAAACCTTCGTGATCCTCTTCATCTTGTACTTGTTCATATCACTAATTTTTGCTGAAATTTTAGTGTATTTGGACCAAGGCCGAACTAAAATCCGAAATTCTCTTGTCCCATTATGGTTGGCTGGTTGTGTGCGTATGAGACTAATGTTTAGTCTCATACTGCTAGTGGAGAGTGAGCAGCACCACTTTATATAGTGGAGTGTTTTACCACTAGTAAGAGCATGAGAAGAGTAGTGGCACATGTGCGCTCCTCTCGCCTCATCACGCCACACCACGCCTCGTCACGTCACGTTTGCAGTTCGAAAAAATGAATGAGTCATTGATTAATAATTAACCGGACGTGTTAATTACTCTGCCGTTTCCGATTCCTTTGGATTGTGGGGCGCCGCCATCTTCCAAGTCTTCTCCATTAAGGATTTCTTATTTTGCTGTTTTGAGATGAAGGATCTTGGAGTAGCTGATGTTATCTTGAACATCAAGCTGCTGAGAGATGGTGATGGTGGGATTACACTGCTTCAATCTCACTATGTGGAAAAGATCTTGAGTCGCTTCGGGTATGACGACTACAAGCCTTCTCCGACACCATATGATCCTAGTGTGATGCTTCGAAAGAACCATCGTATTGCTAGAGATCAAATTAGATATTTTCAGATCATTGACTCGCTTATGTATTTGGCTTGTGTCACGAGGCCTAACATCTCTTTTGCTGTAAGTAAGTTGAGCCGATTTGTTTTCAACCCAGGAGATGATCATTGAAATGTGGTTGAGAGAGTTATGCGCTATATAAAAGGCACTGCGAGCTATGAGATTCACTATTCTGGTTACCCTAAGGTACTGGAAGGTTATAGTGATTCAAACTGGATATCTGATGCTGATGAGATTAAGGTCACGAGTGGTTATGTGTTTACACTCGGTGGTGGCGTTGTTTCCTGAAAGTCTTGCAAGCAGACCATCTTAACGGGGTCAATTATGGAAGCAGAACCCACAGTGTTAGACACAGCCACTGTTGAATCAGAATGAATTCGTGAGCTTTTCATGTTTTGATGGACTTACATATGGTTGAAAAACCAATACCCGTTATAGTTATGAACTGTGATAATCAAACTGTGATAGTTAAGATTAAAAGTTCTAAGGATAATTCAAAATCATAAAGACATGTGAAGAGGAGATTGCAATCTGTTATTGCGTTGGATTATATCCAAACGTCTAAGAACTTGGCAGATCCCGTCATAAAAGGTTTATCATGTAATGTGATAGATAGTGCACCGAGGGAAATGGGTTTTTGGGACTCACGGTATGAGTTGTCTACAGTGGTAACCTACTCTATATGATCAGAGATCCGTGAAGTAGAAGTAGGAGACAAGCTGTTGGTCGGCTGGGAGGGGAGTATCCTTACATTTTACTATCCCACTCCGTAAAGATGCAATACTCTCTCGATCTGCATGGCAGGTTAATATTTATCTTAATGTGTTTCAAGTGGCTTACTTATATAAGCGGAGATATTGTCATGCAGAGCATCTTTTTAGGAATACACCTATATGGGTCTGATTGTTAAACGTCCTAGTCTATGAGAGTTGGGTGATCTTTAATAAACTCATGAAAGGTCTTAAAATATGACGTATAAGCTCCACCCGGAAAAGTATTGCGGTAGCCTAGTATTGATCAAGGGCTCGTGTGAAACTAGTTCGCAGCAAAATTACAGTTCAAGGCATAGTCCATTATTCAAATTGTGGTCTAGTTGTAGCATAAGTTTATAAGTGGAAATTTAACTTAACAGTCTCAACTAAGCACCGATATATAAAACAATGTTTTGGATCAAAAGTGGCCTATTCTGGTTGGCTGGTTGTGTGTGTATGAGACTAATGTTTAGTCTCATACTGGTAGTGGAGACTGAGCATTACCACTTTATATAGTGGAGTTTTCTAGCACTGGTAAGGGCATGAGAAGAGTACTACCACACGTGCGCTCCTCCTCGCTCGACTCGTCACGACACGTCACGACGCGCCACGGGTTGCGGGAATCTCACCGAGTCGATGCCTATATTTTTGCAATTCGGGAAAATTAATGAGTAATTGATTAATAATTAACAGACGCGTTAATTACTCTGCCATTTTCGATTCTTTTGGGATCGTGGGCGTGGCATTAATGTCCACGTCCAACCCGACCGCGCTATATATTCAGGCAGAGGCAAACCCTAGCCGTCACCACGCAACACATGGTCTAGCAACGTTTCAGAACCTTGCGCCGCCGCCTTTCAAGTCTTCTCCATCTCGTGTTCAGTCATGCACCGGTTGAAAAGTCAGTAGGCCTCCGAAACCACACCTCTCTTATGATCCTGTATGAGAGTGGGGCGATCAAATTTTTGTAGAGCGCACTCACGTGACTACCGGTTTCGAGTTCTTCCCCAATGAGTTGTAAACGTGATCAGACAGCCTTGCTCCAGGAACTGAACTGAAGATGAGGTAAGCCCGCTACCAAGCACCAGAAGTCCAGTGACGAGGAACGTGTCACTGAACCGTGATCTTGTCGAAATGATATATCGAGCTAGGGCTGCTTTCCCCCAAAAAGAAAAGAAAAGCTTCATTACACTTTCGCTTCCACACACTTCCACTCTCATTCCCACACCGCCAAATCCCGAGACCGACGACACCCATGGCCAGCTGCTCACCGGCCACGCCGCCCCGCCGCGTGGTCGTCTGCGGCGGTGGCGTTGTCGGCGCGTGCACGGCATACTTCCTCTCCACTCATGCCACCTCCCCCACCGTCCCGACCCTCGTCGAGAAGTCTTCTCCTGCCTGCGCCGCCTCCGGTAAGGCCGGCGGCTTCCTCGCTCTCGACTGGAGCGACTCCACCCCCGCGCTCGCCGCGCTGGCGCGCGCCTCCTTCGCCCTCCACGGCCGCCTTGCCGGTGACCTCGACGGCGCGAACGCGTACGGTTTCCGCCCCGTCCACACCCTCTCCATCTGCCTCCCCTCCCAGCCCGCCGAGACCGCATCGCCCCACCCACTCCTCCCTTCCTGGGTCGACCCCTCCGCCTCCGCCGCGCCGCCGCGCGTGCTAGGAACCCCGGAAACCACCGCGCAGGTCCATCCGGGCCTCTTCACCAAGGCCGTCCTCGCCGCGTCCGGCGCCGAGGTTGTCATCGGCGAGGTGGAGCACGTGGTGGTCCGGGAAGGCCGGGTCGTCGGCGTCGCTGTGAAGGGGCGCGGCGTGGTGGACGCCGACGCTGTGGTGCTTGCCCTGGGCCCGTGGTCCGGGCGGTTCGATTTGGTCAAGGAGGTGTTCGATGTGTCCGGACTCAAGGCGCACAGCATCGTGCTCCGGCCGCGCAACCCCGACAAGATCACGCCGCACTGCCTGTTCCTGAGCTACCAGCCGGAGCCCGGCGCCAAGATGCTCGACCCGGAGGTCTACCCACGGCCCACCGGTACGCCGTTGAGCTGAATTCTTGTGAATCGAGCTGAACTGGACGCACATGCTTATGACTTATGTATCTAGTTCTTGATGATTGTCTTGTCTTTGAGCAGGGGAAGTGTACATCTGTGGAATGAGCAAGAACGAGGACGTTCCAGATGATCCGGCAACGATTGTTGGGGAGCCTGACTCGATTGCAATGCTTCACAAGATCGCTGGGAGGGTGTCCAGCCAGCTCAAGACAGAGGAGGGCGCGGAGGTAGTCGCGGAGCAGGCGTGCTACCTGCCGTGCACCAATGACGGGCTGCCGGTCATCGGGGAGATGCCCGGGGCCAAGGGATGCTACGTTGCAACCGGGCACAGCTGCTGGGGCATCCTCAATGCTCCAGCTACCGGTGCAGCACTCGCGGAGCTCATCCTCGATGGACAGGCCAAGATCGTTGATCTTGCGCCGTTCAGCCCGGCAAGATTTCTCAAGAAGAGGAGCCGGCGCGGACAGTGATCGCATGTATTTTGTTTGATTTGAGGTTCCAAACTTGGCAACCGAATAAGAAGGTCTAGGACTCTGACCGAGATTTAGTTAATTCTTGGTCGGCCGAGAATTAGCAAAACCGAATAAAAAGCTATCCACAGTTGTAACCTCTCTGAGGAGACACCAAAGAATGTACGGATAAAATAAACTTCAAACACTTGATGTTGTGGAGATGGGTATACCTGTTTTTAGCTAATGGTGTGTGTTTACAAGTTTTTACCAGCAAAACATGATTCTGAATGTCTTTCCATAAGAACATCTTTGAATGCAGACATGAACTGCGAATACACCTCGACGCTAGCTATTGCTTTGATCACGAGAATGCTACTATGAGGTTTGCAGAAAAAGATCAGCACTTTAAAAATAACGTCACACTACTATGTGGTCTGGCGGTTGTCGGAATGTAAATTGCCTCCACAATCTTTGGATGCAACTTCCAAACTAAGTAGACACTACTCTAATTCCCAAAATGAACATCATTTGCCATTGGTAGATTATGATTACCGCATCTTTTACAACTCTAACCAGAATATTTCAAGGCGCTCATTTTTCTAATGCTTTCAGTCCAAGTATAGGGTTGCCTTCCTCACCGCTTCAAATGAGGTTTGCAGCCTCCAATCTCTCTGTTTCTTGTTCAACGGCCTCCCTTTCCCAGTTCGGTTCTCGTTAACATCCGCGAGCTTCCAGACACAGTGTTCTGCTTGAACGTCCACTGACTCGAGCAAGAAGATACCATCCATCGGTTCCAAAACAAGGTCATCACCTTCAGCAAGGTATTGTACCCTCATTTCCATGTCTTTGAAGCGATCCAGATCATCGGGCACCTTCAGAAGTCGCTCTGCTCCTGGTGATGAGATCTGAAACACAAGATTATTATTTTGTAAGTGGCTGTGAAATTCAGGAGCAACCGTTGTGTAAAGAAAATTGGCAGGCTGGCTTGCCTCAAGCGCCAGGTCCAGGGGTATTTCGCCTCTTTCAATTATGTCATCCAGTTTCTGCTTGTAGAGTCTATTGAAATTCTCTATTTCCACTATATCAGGGCACCCATATCTGTAAAAATTCTCAGACAGAGGAGGTAAGACTGTAATCTGCCCATATCAATTTTATAATATATAAACAGCCAATTAGGATCAGGTTAAGTGAAGAAGATATTTTTGGTAATATCAGTCTATTCAACACCCAAGATCACAACTGCAACAAGGCACACTACTGAAATGCCACAGGTTGCAATCATGAAGAATAACAAATAGGTGACAAGTGACATGACTTATTTGGGCATTAACTAGTTTAAAACTTTAAATGAACAGTCATATGAGCCAGCAAAATGTGCACTACTTGATCTCAAAATAATTTGAAATGTCTATGTTTACAAACATCATGCTGCAGGCACGGAATTGGACATTGAACTCTGAACGAAAGAAAAGGGAACTAGCTATACTATCATCACACATCATGGTGGACTGACCATGCAAAAAATTAAATGTGTTACCAGACATTATGTGAAATGCATAATTGCGGAACATTGTTACTTTAGAATTCTGCCAAAGGGCACATTTCTGCTAAAGGCACCAAATACAGAATATGTTTGCTGGTACCATTTTTTGTTTATTCCGTACGGCACAGCATAAAGCCATGGGATTTTAGCTTTTACGGGTACCCATATCCTAACTAATTCAATATGAAGGAATGTTTTCAGCTTTTTAGTGAAGTATGAAATATCACTACCACAAACGGCTGTAGGCTGTAGTAGGTACAGTTCTGCCTACAAAAGCCACACTTAATCATACTGGTACTAGAGAAGTGTAATCACCAACATTTCGGCCAAAGAGAATTCGAACATGGCTTTGAAGGTGAACTCTAAAGAGCTAGCTGTGAGATGTGACTTGTTTTTTTAATGTCAAATCTAATCACACTGACTGATGCTGTAAATACATGTGTAAGTGCATCATTATAGTGAGAAAACGAGACCCATCAAGCCATGCCTGCTGCCAACTAAGACAGTTGTAAACTGACGAACCTGTTGGTGAGCTTGTCCAGCCGCACGTAGACGTATCCCTTGGGCGACACCTTGAAGGCGAACATGGCAATGTCATCGCCGAAATGCTCGGCAAGAATCTCCTCGGCCGCCGCAAGAGCGCGCGCGCCCCACTTGACGTCCCGCAGGACGACGCCGCCTCCGTTGCCGCCGTCACCGATCTGAAACGCACAATGTAGTCAAGAACAGGGCGAGCAGCATTTGGGCGGGCGCGCTCCAGGCGGGGAGCTGCAGAGCCGAACTACCTCAGGGTCGTCCATTTCGTCTTCGTCCTCCTCCCACTCCGCCATCCACTCCTCCGCCTCTCCGTCCTCCCTTTCGTCCTCGCCCGCCTCACCAGGGCCGGCGCCGCCCTGCGGTTTGCTCGCCAGGCAGCGCGTCTGCGCAGCAGGTACGGCCGCAGCGCGCGACGCTGAGAAGAGGATCCTGGAGTATGAAGTGGAGGGAGCGCGCGAGGCGACGCCGCGGCGGAGGAAGGACGACAAAGTGGCGGCGGCGACTGGGCATTTCGTCGAGCATCTTGCGAGGAGTAACCGGAGCGCCTGAGAGCGAGCGTGCGCAGCCATCTTGGGTCGACGCGATTGTGATGTTTCGGCTCGGGTTCGAAGTCCGCAACTAGTATAGACATGTATGTAGTGCTAGCCCAGTTAGGTTTGGGTGGGCCCATTTTAGGCCCGTAGCTGCTCAAACCGTGTGGGACGCAATGCGACAGCCCAACTACTTCTCCATCCATGACCGGTCACTTTGACATCGCCTTACCTCCTTTCCGAGAGCGGCGGCCATGGCGTCAACCACCGTCAAGCTCATCGGCAAGTGCTCTGCTCCCCTCACTTTTAATCCTGCATTAACACCACCCCTTTTCTCATTTGGGCGCTTTACTGCTCTGACTCATACTGACTAGTTAACCCCTCCTTCTGGCTTCTGATCTTCTACCCCGTCTCCGGCACGCCTCCCTCCAGACATCGCCGTCAACTTCACTGGTAGGACCTTCCACTCCCTCCGCAACACCTTCGTGCTAAAATCCTTCTTTTTCTTGCTTCGTTCTCGGTGAATTACTGATTCAGTCCGACTATCTTCTTGGGCCTTGTGTGGTGGTGCTGCTGCTGCTCCGAAGATGGCATGTTTAAGGGTATGTACCACGGAAAGCAGTGCCACTCAGCCGACATCCCCGCTGTCCTCGCACGAGCCTGGGCCGCCGGCGTCGACCGCATCATTGTACAACCACCTGTCTGCTCCGGTCCCTTGGTCAGTTGATTTGACATTGGTTTGATAATCCTGGCTCTTGGTTTTGGTGCGCTCGCAGGTCACCGGAGGATCGCTGAAGGAGTCCAGGGAAGCGCTCGAAATCGCTGAGACCGATGGTAAGCCCTGTTGGTGTTTATTGTCGGATGTCTTTCTTGTTGTATGTAGGGTGTTCGATGTAATGCACTTGAGGAGCTGTCTTGTGTTCGTCGAATGCAGGGAGGCTGTTCTGCACCGTCGGTGTCCACCCGACAAGATGCGGGGTAATAGCCTAGTGGTGGAAAAAAAAATCTTGCCTTGTCGGTGACTGATATTGAGATATGTGCATTTGTGCTTTGGTAGTGTAACTATTGTTTTTCCGATGATTAGGAGTTTGAAGAGAGTGGAGACCCAGAAGGTCATTTTCAGGCGCTGTTGGCTCTGGCAAAAGAGGGCATCCAGAAGGGCAAGGTGTGTTTCTGGATCTTATTGTTGCTGGTTCGAGAATTTACATGAGGATTAAATGGCACAGCATAAGGATATGCATGCTCTAGTGATGGACGATATCGCAAGTTGTAACCTTTGGATGACCTGGTTCTTAATTTGCTTACAAACAATCAGACCCTATGTATCTTGTAATGAATTAGAAAAGGCCCAAATTCGTAGCTCGCTGAAGCGCTAAAGAACAAACACTTAAAGTTGAAAAGCTCACATGTAATAATGTTCAGTTGCAGTTTTTTACGTTTTCACCTTTCTGCTCATTGGAGACTATATGTGCCAGCTTACATGTGGATTCCATTTCTGCAGGTTGTGGCAGTTGGTGAATGTGGTTTGGATTATGATAGACTTCACTTTTGTCCTTCAGATATACAGAAGAAGTATGGTCCTACACAAACGCAAAGATAAACAGAGAATGATTTTTCATATTTTCTGAAAAGTGAAAACTCTATTTCATTCTAGGTACTTTGAGAAACAATTTGAGTTGGCTGAAGCAGTAAAGCTGCCAATGTTTCTTCACATGCGTGCTGCTGGTGAAGACTTCTCTGAAATTGTATCAAGAAATGGGTACAGGTAAGGTTTAATCTGTAGGCCCTCATGGCAAGGGATACCCGAGAATCAAGTACTGTAATAAGCATTGTTGCATGTGCTCCATTGTCCTAGATCAGGAAACGACAGTCATCATACTAATTACACTATAGTTGTATCCAGTTCTGAAACTTGTACATGTTATATCCTGTATTCAAGTCTGAGAACTACATGTCTATATTGCAGATTCCCGGGTGGAGTTACACATTCCTTCACTGGTACTGCAGAAGAACGTGACAAACTCCTTTCTTTTGAGAAGATGTTTATAGGTAATTTCCCTCCCTTGATAATAAATACCTGCATATGACGCAACATGGTTATTGTGAAACTTGAGCAACATAAATATTCTTTCATTAGTGGGAAACCTCGATTTGGTTATGTGACGGCTCACATGAAGTATCATTAGCTTTTTATTATAATTCAATAATGTGCAAATTTCAAGTCTTCATGCACCATTGCAGGTATTAATGGATGCTCTCTGAAGACTAATGAAAATCTTGAGGTTGTACGAGGCATTCCCGCAGAGAGGATGATGGTAGAGACAGATTCTCCATATTGTGACATTAAAAATACTCATGCTGGAATCCAGTTTGTAAAATCTGTCTGGCCATCAAAGAAGAAAGAAAAATATGAACCTGGGTCAACAGTTAAGGGTCGCAATGAGCCTTGTTTAGTCAGGTATGTGGAGGCAGTTGTGTATAAATTCCAAGTACTTTCTTGGTTAAGTAAATTTTTAGACATGTGTCCAAGCTCCCAACTTTCTATATCCAGTTTACTTGACACCTTAAGTGATTATTTCCTATTGATACACCTAGTACTGTGTTTATTTTCTGAAGAAACACACCGAAAATTGCTCTTTACATAGAAACATTGAAGTACTAAATGTCTAAATATGATAGGACATGCGTGTTTGAAATGCTTTATTGATCAATAAAGTTCTGGCCATTTAAGATTCATATGCTGTGCTGCAGCTCCTTACTCAGATTAGTCTTTTTCTCTGCGATACAGAATCAAAATGTTAGTGGTCTGGTATTGTTCACGGTTGCTTTATTTTATTTAAATTTATATTTACACATGACTTCTGCCTCCAAATCTATTTAAGAACTAGAGATTTATCAAATCCAGGCAAGTCCTTGAGGTAGTCGCTGGATGCAAAGGGATTGGTGATATAGAAGGCTTGAGTAAAACTCTGTACCACAACACATGCAGGTAAGTGTCACAGACTTGGATACATCCCATGCCACCTTTAAGCACTCATCTAATGAATTTAGGCTTGAGATTGTTTTGATTATGATGCTAGCACCAGCTCTGCCGTTTATCCAGTTTTCAGATGTGATTAACTGATCTTTCTACCTTGCAGGCTCTTCTTCCCTCATGACCTTGATGCTTCTGCTGATGCACAGCTTGAAGGTGGTACGGGTACTGAAGTCCAGCATGGCTGATGATGCACAGTGATTGGTTTTGAAACATTGCATCGTGTTTGCTATTCAGTTTCGGATTGCAGTATGACCGTTTGAAATAATTTTCGTGTCCCTTCGATTTTTGTACTTTTACAATTGTCAATTTGCAATGCCGTTCAGGCCTCTACAGTACATATCTTAAGGCAAGTAGGTGTGTATAACCTCAGCATTGGGAAGCAAAATTATAAATAGAGAGAGCTAAAACTACATTTGACAATCGCTAAAATCCAGAGTATTTACTCCAATTTATTTAACCAGTGTGCATGACCCATGAGTCAGCCCACTTCTACATAAAATAACATCCCAACAGAATCAGTATTTGTGAAGCACTTCAATCGACATATTTTGTGCACCATATATATTACAAAAGTAGTTGGAACTGAGAGCTTCTACATGTCTCATATCCTAGTGTCTGCAGCTGAAGTCTCATCTCTGTGTCGCACTCATGTCAAAATTTTAGCCCAGGCCAGTAACATCTTGGATTCGAATGGCATAGTTTGGTAAACTAGCTACCCACAGCCACAGCTTAAAACTCGGAAATATCTAGCTGCCTATTAGTTACTAATAACTGGCAGTTGTCTGTAAGTTGCTCTCTTCCGTATCTGCTTCGAGTTGATCTGAAGCACTGCTTGACACCTCTGCCTCAGAACCATCTGAAGCTGTTTCTTGTTGCCGTGGCTGCACTGTGCTAGGAGTTGAACCAGCTGGAGGGTTCTGTGATGCCAGACTAAGTCGGAGTGGCCTCCCATCTAGTTCCTGCATCCCCATAAGATAAACATGTCAACCACCCACCATGTTGCGAACGAACGCAAGTCAATAAATATGATTGGGAAATCTTACGGTAGCCATTCTGCACAATGTATGGTTATGTAATGTGCATGATTATTTATCTATTCACTGCATATACATAAATAAGTTATGCATTATCCAGACTTTGGTTAACACATGCTATTATTATGACTCATATGTACTCCACAAATACTAACTGTCACAAGCAGCACACCGTAATATTTGTTGCCACATCATTATCTAGTTTTCAAGTATCAGTATATTCCTGTTTTGCGCAACGTTGTTCTTTTATGTATTGTATCAGTTGGATTGTGGTAATTCGGCAATCTGATGTTGTGAAAAAACATGTTATAGATTGCAAGAAGACTTACCACACCGTCCAAGGCCTGGATTGCAGCGTTTGCATCCTCTAATGTCTGGAAAGAGAGAAACCCAAAACCCCTTGACCGACCGGTGTCTCGCTCGAAGATTACCCTGGAGCCAACCAAGCCAGGCTGCCCCTCAAACGCCGCCTTCAGTGCGTCGGCCCGCACACCCCACCCCAGGTTTCCAGCATAAACCTTGTACGTCCCATCGTCGACGACACGTAAACTAGTCCTTGCAACCGCCGCTGATGCCACTGTCCTCTCTCCTCCTCGCGGCACCTCCGGGAAATTCACCCTGACCGTCCTCCCTCCAAGCAGCTGCATTGATACATCAACGTCACAACACACATACACATTCATGAGGAAGCACAAGCACACACTTTTGTGTTAAATGGAGAAGAATTGCTCCAACTGTGCGAAACTCACAGCCCCGTTGAACATCTGGACGGCCTTGGCGGCCTCCTCGGCAGTGGCCATAGTGACAAAGGCGAAGCCACGGCTCCTGTCAGTGATTTTGTCATAGATTATCTGCAGGAGCGCAACCATCAAACCATGATCCTTGACAGAATGTGTGTCCCTGGAAGAAACCAGTGATAGACTGAAGAAAGTACTTTGATTGGCGGGTACCTGAACGTCGTCGACGCTACCGGCCTCGGAGAATGCTGCGGTGAGCTCAGAGGCGGTGAAGGTGTAGGGCAGGTTGCCGACGTAGATTCGCCCGGGCTCTTGTCCCAGCGCCGGCCGGGTTCTGGGAGGATAGTAACCGCGGACTGGCTGGACCTCGGGTTCTGCGTCCTCTCCCTCTTCCTCCCCGTACTGCTCTCCTTCCTCCTCCTCCTCAGAGTAATATTCTCCGTCGGAAGAGAACTCTTCGCCTGAAGCGGCCGAGGCGGCGGGGAGGAGAGTGGGGTGGCGGCGACGGTGGGAGGAGAAAAGGCGGAGGCCGACGCGGTGCTCCTGGAAGCACTTGAAGCTGAGGTGGGGAGGAAGGAGCGGGATGCTTTTAGCGACTGCGGTGGGGCGGAGGATAGAGCGGAAGGCGGCTACGGCGGTGGCCATGGCCGTGGAGGCGGGAGAAGCGACGAGGTTGGTGGTGTGGTCTGTCAGTGTCCAGCTGCTGCTGCTGCTAATTCCCTTATCCGCTGCCTACTGGGCCGCACTTAAACAGGCCTTGTTTATTGGATTTGGCCCATGTGAATCACAGCTTGTTACGCCTTGCGAAACACGAGAGCAGAAAAGGCTGCGGCCCACTCCCCTCTCCGTCTCCGAGGACAACTCATCTCACCCAACGGCGGCGGCGGCGGCACGGACACTTCTTCTTCCTCTCCAAGAAGAAGCAGAGCACATCTTAAAAAGAAGAAGCAGAGCACGCCGACCACGAAACTCACAAGCACTTGTTTAGTTGTTTTCCCCACCGAATCGAAATCTTTGTGCGAGAAATTTCGTAATGGCGTCGCCCGCGACTGAAATCGATCCCGCCGCGGAGCCCCGCGTCGTCGTCGTCGAGGAGTCATCCAGCGCGGGAGGCGGCAAAGGTGAGGCGCCCCCGGAGGCAGAAGTGGTGGTCGATAGGGAGGCGGTGGAAGGGGAGGCGGAGGAGGAAGAAGGGGAGTGCGAGTTCTGCGTGTACATGAAAGGCGGGGGCTGCAAGGAGACGTTCGAGTCGTGGGAGCAGTGCATGCAGGCGGCGCATGACGAGGGCTCCGACGTGGTCGAGCGCTGCTCCGAGGCCACCGTCAACCTCATGAAGTGCATGGCCGCACACCCCGACTACTACTCCCCCGTGCTCAAGGCCGAGGAGAACGTCAACAGCGAAGCCGAAGCCACCGTCTATGCTGTCGACGCAGATAAGAACAAGGGAGAGGAATTGGCGCCCTCCCTAGACACTGATGAGGCGAAGAAGGAAGAAACAGTTGTTGACTCAGCTGCCTGCGCTGATGATGCTAAGGAGGAGGTGGTTGCTTCCTCCATGGCCGCCGAGGAGGCGACGGAAGAAGAAGCAGTTGTCGAGAAGGTCGAGTCCTTATCTTTGGGTAACTAACAATTGGCGGGTAGAATGTTTAGCTCGCGGTATTTTTGTGTTCCGTATGAAATATGTTCGGATAGAGGTTCATGATGCTAATTTGCATCCCCTTCTGGGGGAATTAAGGCCATTCTTCGAATAATTGTTGGATAAGATAAACGGTTTACTGAATTATTTCCCAATGCTTTTATATTTTGGGCTACATACTCATCATGGTTGTTAATCGGTGCATTGCCATTATATTGCTGTTTAAGTTGTTGTTGGCAGCTATTTAGAATTACTCCTGGTGACTGCAATGGCATGATATGCAATTTTCTCAAGAATTTTCTATAATAACATGTTACATCCACCATGTTTGTTGCTTGATGCATTGGCATTATGTCACTGATTCAGTTCTTGTGACAAGCTAGAATTACTCTACTCCTGATGACTGCTATGTCTATTAAAGCGGCCTTCGGTTTCATTGAAATTGCAAGGCTGAGTACGTTTGAAATAAGTTGCAGTTAGTTAGTTTCATTGAAATAAGTACAGTTTACCTTCATTTACCATTTAAAGGATTTTAGACTCTGATCGACCTTTTTGATTGTGTCAAAAGATGTAGATTTTTTAACAGACACTTAGACAGAAGCAGTAGTTTCTTGGTCAAAGCAGCAGTTAGAAACTTACGCCAAAATCTCAAATTAGCCAATCACTATGAATAAAGAAGATAACTGTTATTTACATACTGTCGGTAATCTAACACAAGGTTAGTGAAGAATTCTCTGATGCGTTTATATGGTAGGGCACATACTTACATTTGTTGCTTGATGCATTGACAAGTTACTCAGTGCTAAGGGTACATACTTACAATGAAATATCTCTTGTTAAGTCATCATGGCAAGTTACTTCAGTGACTACGATGTCTAATACAGCACGTTTGAGCTATATTGGAAATTTGAAATAAGCTTCAGTTGGTTATTTTCATCGGTATCAGTATATCTTTCATTCCATTACTAGAAGGAACAAAATAGTCATTATATAAATACTTCCACAATGTAACGCCATATTGTTTTCTTTCTGAATTGGTTTTCTTAGCTTTCTTTTTACCCTGGGACTGTTGAATCAATATTGCTGTTAGTCCTAATGAAATATCTCTTGTTAAGTCATCATGGCAAGTTACTTCAGTGACTACGATGTCTAATACAGCACGTTTGAGCTATATTGGAAATTTGAAATAAGCTCCAGTTGGTTATTTTCATCGGTATCAGTATATCTTTCATTCCATTACTAGAATGAACAAAATAGTCATTATATAAATACTTCCACAATGTAACGCCATATTGTTTTCTTTCTGAATTGGTTTTCTTAGCTTTCTTTTTACCCTGGGACTGTTGAATCAATCTTGCTGTTAGTCCTAGTTAGGTAATGTATTTTGGTTTACTGTTTTTCTAGCTAGGTTTGTTGGGGTCTATCCCATTTTGATCGGCAATGCGGTCTGTGTGTCTGGCCATAATTGTAGGATGGTTGTGGGCGACTTGCTCCAGTTGTTGGATGGCAGGATCCAGTGGGGAGCGTGCACTTCGCTCACTTGTTTACCTTAGAATAAAAGGCGAGTTTGTTTTTGAGGTTTTGGTGCTTACATGGACTTTTAGATTGCATCAGCTACATGAATATCCGATGGTGAAATATGAAAAGAAACATTTATATGAACACGGAGTGGAATAAATTTATCGTCATTGTGTTTGATTGGATAAACTGGATTACTATGTTTGTTTCTGGTTATGATTTATGGCATGGTTGGTTAGCTTCAGGTTTATATCTATTTCTAGTTTAGTTTGGCTTAGATGCATAGTCTCTTGTGCTAATCTCTAAAAGAATAATCCTATTTGATATGATATCATGTTCCTTTTTGGATTTGTGCGGATAAAGTGTAAGTTGGTGATTTGATGTTCTCTTCCAGTGGATCAACCTTACCAATGACATGGCCATGCTGTAATAGGTTGTTGCAATTGGCCTATTGCTACGCCTGTTAGACTAGTCATGGTGGGAAATATCATAGAGTGGTATCATGCATATGATACTATTCTATGTTACTATCACAATAGTGGGTTGTAACATAGCTGTAGTATCATGCATTTATTAGTCTATAAACTCATCTTATTTCGAAATCCGCTATGTTACGGTATCTAATACCACCACCACCTCTCTTTTCATTAAATATTTGCCACATCACCATTTTTGCCTACGTTATTACTCCCTCCTTACCAAGGCTTAAGGCGTAAAAAAAATCACGTTTTTAGTCAAGGCTTAAGGCGCGAGGCCCTCCCGAACGATCGGTTCCCAAAACTACCCTCACGAGCGATCGGTACCTCTTCGTCCGCGTCCTCCTGATCGTTGACACCGTCGCCAGCTCCACGGCCAGCAGCAGGGCCTCTTCCACGAGGACCACGACCACCGCGGCCACGAGCACCTCGCCCCGTTACTCCGCGTCTAGCAGCTCCACGGCCACGAGAACCTCGTCTTGCTGCTCCGCGTCCAGCAGCTCCACGGCCATGAGCACCTCGCCCTTCTGCACCGCACCCAGCACCGCCACGGCCTCGTGCGGCGATCGACGGACTAGTGAACATGAAGACGCCGTCGTAGAGAGGATAACGAACAAGCGGATGCTCAGGTTCGTCGTCGACTCGGTCGCGGCCAGTTCCGTCGTCGCTGCCGTCTCCCGTGAACTGCTGGCCGCGCCCAGCTCCGTCGTCGCTGCCGTCTCCCGTGAACTGATGGCGGCGGCCAGCTCGGTCGGGTCAGATGAAGGATTGCCATCTCCATTGATGGCGCGTGAGCTGGGAGAGACGAGGAGGCCGAGAGATGTGCGTGTTGTACATTAACTGCGTGCATGCAAGGGCAAGGAAGGAAAGAATCCGATTTTTCCTCTCATACGATCACTTTCTTAAAAACTGTGCTGAGATTTTTACGCCTTAAGCCTTGGTAAGGAGGGAGTACCTATGTTACTTCCACTATGACTAGTCTTACTGCTAGATTGTTATTTTCTTTAGTAGCTTCTGATGAAATACTCAGAAAGGAGAAAAACCTCCATGTGTTCTGTAACAGCTACTTCTTTCTCAGTTCATCAGATATGAGACGGAGCCCACCTCTGGTTCTCAGGGACGTATTGGCGTCCATGTATTCTGAACAGACTGCCCTCAGGTAGTACTAAACAGTTCCTTCCCTGCCGAGTATTGCTAGAAGTGATCAAGCAGTGAACTGAAAATCTGAACTATTCCAGCAACCACTGATAAAAGCACCTCCACTCGCGGCATCCAAATAGCGTTCCGTTGGTGCTATGAGCGCTTTCCGGACGAGCTGCTGCTATGGGTGACGTCGGTGGCTACTCACGACACCTAAAACCAAAAACAAAAGCAACATAATTTAGTGACGTACTAAGTGCTAATTCGCTTCATTCGTATCATGATTTACTAGCTTTATCTTGTAGCGATCCGGTTGGAAATTTTAGTCTTCTATATATGTACACTTTATTTGTGTTTGTGTATAGTAATGTAATACAAAATAAGTGTCACACTTGCAAACTAACTATTGTCATTTTGTCAGATTTGTTAGAAAGTACTCTCTCCGGTCTATAATATAAAGACTAAAATAAATACACGTGTATACTAGAACATATCTAGATACGATACCTGTGTACACATATGAGTATAGAAAACACCTATAACATCTTATATTATGGGAGCGTCTACAACTCACTCGAGTGAGACATAAACTACGTCTCACTCACCTTACGTCATTCTTTTTGTCGGGTTCCTTTTCCTTGTCCTGTTGATTTTTTTGTTCTTTTGTTTTACTAAGGGGGAAATTAAAATTACATATGCAACTAGGGAGTGAATAAGTTGCACATGCATCTCGTCTAAATTTGTGCATGCAACTTGCTGTCACCTACTAGTGCAAAACAAGATAAAATCAGATAGTGCAATAGGGGGTTGCGCATGCAACTGTAGTAAACACAACTAAGTGGGAAAAAATTCAATTACATGTGCAACTCTGTGTGAGTAAGTTGCACATGCAACTCATATTCTCCTAAGTTTACACTATTCTCGACTTGTTTCACCAAGGTCAAAAACAGATAGTGGAATATACAGGTGAGTTGCACATGTAACTTAGTGTCGCCGAAACAACTAAAAGAAAAAAAGATAACAACTACAACTGAAACTCGGTCTGAGTAGGTTGCACATGTAAAGTTAGAGTAAGCTAAAAAACACATCCCTAAAAACAACTCGAAGAATAAAAAGTTGAGTTGCATATGCAACTTCGCTGTGGCATCAGTTGCGCATGCAACTTAGATTTATCTACAAAAAATAGCTTTTGTGAGTATAGAAAAGGTAAAATACCGCTCGGCGACAACCAAAAAGAAAAAAGCTATGAAATGAAATTTGAAATAGAAAATAGAGCGATGTACTAAAAAACAAAAAAATGGGCTCAAAAGAAATGGTCCAAACAAAACTGAACCACCGAAAAAGGCCTGACCGGCCACACACAACAAAAAAAGGAGACAGGCCGGACAAAACACGAATCTCCACGCAAGCAGAAAAATTAACGGCAGATGATGTGAGTGAGACATAAGCTAAATCTCACTCGAGTGATATTTAGCAAAATAGAAATAATAATGTGTTACACCTGAAACATCTTATATTATATAGGAAACAAAGGTAACAAAAACGATATTACTTCGTGTTAATGTGTACTGTTTGTATTACATGAAACGGGGATAGATGCACCGTACGGTAAGAGTCAAACGATAGTTTTTTTATGAAATACAGTACAACGCAAGTGCTTAAATAAACGCGCATACGCTCGCCCTAAGAATGCACGATGCATACTCTATCCTTATAAGTAATTGATTAAGAGAATGATGGTATGAATAACTGTTGAGTAGAAGAAATACAGAATCTATTATCACGGGCGGATGATAGATAAATAAATAGATAAGGTCATAGGAGGGACACAGCTTCGATGACTTTGAAGGCCAAAGTCACAACTGGACTTTGGCAACATCTCAACCATCCAAAGCAGATCCGACGGCCAGAAATAGATCTATTTGTCAAACTTAAAATATAATGTGCTTAGAAAATTTTGAAAATAATCCAGTAATTCTTATATGTTGTATTGTTGAAAATACGGAAATTTTAATTCTTATAAGTTTTGTTGGATTCGGAAATTTTAAATACGGTTTTGTTCAAAATTTGATGTGAAACTCAAAACGAGGTTTATTCATAAACTGTATGTCCGAATCTTACAAATCTTTTCTATAATCTATAATGCAACATATAAGAATTACTGGATTTTTTTCAAAATTTTCTGAGCATTTTATATTTTAAATTTGACAAATAAATCTATTTATGATCGTCGGATCTGTTTTGGATAATTGAGATGTTGCCAAAGTTAAGCTATGACTTTAGCCTTCAAAGTCACAAAAGATGTGTCCCATAGTAAGATTAGGGGTGGATTCATAGATGCAGGGTGAAAATCAAAGCATGCACGTGGATTTAACCTCGTTACTCGATTCGCAGAGCACATGCATTTTCGGTTTTGAAAGAACTGTGAGAGTCAAACCCTGCATCGGCATGTGACCAATCGCCGATGCCGTTAGGCCCCGTTTTGAAACAAGGGAATTTCATAAGAATTTTGGAGAATAGAAATCTTGCAGGAAATTTTTCTATAGTGCTGTTTGGAACAAAGGAATAGGAAACTCATATTCCTATGAAATTTCTATGGGATAGGCTATTTCATAGAAATTTTGGAGGAAAACAAACATGAGGTCTCACCGCATGTTTTAATCTTTCTATGTCTACAATTCCTGTGCTTTTCCTGCGTGGCATCCAAACGACACTTTAAAAATTACTGTGTTTTGATTGCTATAGTAATTCAGAAAACATGACACCTCAATTCCTATGTTTTTCCCATTCCTACGTTTGTACTTCATGTGTTCCAAACGGGGCCTTAGGGCATCTCCCGCCGTCTCGCCACCCCCCCCCCCCCCCCCCCCCCCCAGGGCCCAAAACGCCGCTGTTTTGTGGCCGCCGCGGCGCCAAACGGCGCTAATCTGGAACCTGGGGGCGCGGTTTCTAGTCGTCCCCCAGCCCAAGCTTCGGCCCATACAATATCAAAAATGGCGCAAACAGTGGTGATTTCATATTTGGCGCAAACAATGGCGATTTCATTAATATTTGGCGCAAACTCGACGATTACGAAGTACAAATTTAAACTAAAAACTTAAACCATAACTAAAAACTTAAAACTGGGCGATCTAAACGCCTAATTGAACAGGCCGAGGTTGGCCGCGATCGCCTGGCTGTAGTCGCCGTCGCCGCCGTCGTCGTCCGAGCCGACGTCGTCGCCCCACCACCTGCTCTGCTGCAGGGTGCGCTGGAGCGGCTCCTCCTCCTCCTCGCTGTCGGGGTCGAGTATGTAGTACTCGACCGGTTTCGCCACTGGGGGAGAAGGGACGCGGCGGTGGCCGGCGGCCTGCTGTACGCGCTCCGCGCGCTTCCGCTCCGCCTCGGCGAGGAGCTGGCGCTGTTGCTCCATCTCCTGCGCGATGAACTCGCCGAGGCTCCATTCCTCGGCGAATCCGTCAGGCGCCGGCTGCACGGTGTTGTAGGAGAGCTCCTCGGCCTCCTTTAGGCTGGGCCACTCCTCCTCCTTGGGCTCGCGCTTCGGCTTGATGACGCGCTGGAATAGCGACGCCGAAGACGCCGCGCGTCGCTAGCGCGGCTCGCCGATGCGGAGGGCGCCGCTGCGCATGGCGGCAGGGCGCCCGGAGTTGAGGACCGGAGGGGTGAGGGAGTGCGGCGCCGAGCGCGTACCTGGTGGAGGCGCCGAGCGTGCGCCGGAGGAAGAAGACGTCGCCGACGAGGAGCTGCCCGCTCCCATCCGCCTCGACGTCCACGCCATATAGCGCGGCGGCATCGTCAGCCGGGGCTCGTTGCCGGCGGCGATGTAGTCGAGCATCCACAGCAACGTGCGGTGCTCGCCGCCCCAACACCGCTTGCGGCCGAGGAAGTTGCAGCGGCCCTCCACCGGGCCATTGTTGTCGTGGTCGGCGACCTCGTCGTCGTGGCGGTGCTGGAAGTAGGCGTTCCAGAAGGCCCCGTTGCCTTCTGTCCTCCAGCGCGGGTCCGCCGCCTGCTCCGGCGTCAGGCCCGCGCGCACTTCGGCGATAGCGTAGTCGCGCTCGCTCTCGACAGGGACGGGGTGGCACGGGCACGCCACCGACACTGAGCTGCCACGCCCCCTGGCCGCCGGAGGGGCCGGGGACGCGCATGTCGGGTGGGCATGGGTACCCCACGTTGTACAGCGCTCATGCTTCACCCTTGCGGAGGTGGCGTCGGCCAAAGCCGTTGGCGGCGGCGGCATCGTAGTCCATGGCGGAGGCAGGCTAGAAGAGGGGGCAGAGGGAGGCGGCGGGAGAGAGGAGAGGCGAGTGTGGGGGAGGACGGCGAGGGCGTGGTGGATTATATAGCGGGGCGCGGCCAGGCGAAGCGGTGGTCGCTGGCCATTTACTGCGCCGCGTGCCCCTCGAAGCGACGGCTCGCCGGCCACGCCATTACTCCGGCATCATTTGACTGGGCGCGTGCATTGGCCGCTCGCCACGCCATTACTCCGGCAGCTTTTGACCGACGCAGGAGCCGAGAAGACAAGCACGCGGCCTCACGGGCAGTTTCTGTTCCGCACCATTTTCTCCCGTGTCGATGACAGCGCTGGCCCGCGTCGCGTTTCCCGCCTTTTCGCCCCCCAAGCCGAACTCAGTGGGCTGGGTTTCGCCTGGGTGCGCGGGCGCAAAATAACGTCGAAACGACGCTAATTGGGCTTCTAGAACGGCTGGTAAAAAAACGGCGATTTTTGCTTACGTCGGCGCTTAAAAAGCCTATGAGTGCTCTGGGGGCGACTGGAGATGCCCTTAATAAACATATCAGGTATGGGTCTTTTTTGGCACGTTTAGAGCAAGTCTAATAAGAGGCTTATAGCCCGCTTACATGTCATTTTTGCCTATGTGGAGGAGAGAGGGATGAAAAAGTAGGGGGAGTGGGCTCTCATGCAAGAGCCAACCTCTACGCGTGCTACTAGGTAAAAGTAATAATTGTGAGAAGAGAGATAGAGAGAGGATGGTGCAAAGTACTACTCTAATAACCAACCTTGTAACTAATCTTATTATACTGGCAGTTTTAGATGGTGACTATAGATAACATGTCAGCCCCTTATAGACAGCAACCGGCTATACTGTTAAGAGCATATGCTCTTAGTCGAGTTCATGACTCAGCACTGCACCAACCTCGGGGCGAGTGGGCGACTCTGCATGCTGCACACGTACCATGCAACGTTGGCGAGGAAGCCGACTGACGAATGCACTGCTGGCTGGGCTCTACAGCTGGTTGGGACACATGTACCTGCTTCTCCTGTGCCCTGCTGAGCATATCACGCGTCGGTTCGCAGCGAGCCCTACGCCTACCTAGTATCTACCCAGCTCATTAATCTGTTGGCATCGATAATCTTCGGGAGTAGTATAGTATTTGGTTACCTAAACGTTTTCCCTCCCCGTACGTACGGTCCCAGTGAGCCTTTTTTTTTTCAAGGAAACACGTGTCTCTTTTATACTCACTCATATAAATGTTTTAGTCAATTTCTGTTTTCATATGTAATTATGTATTTAGACACGTTTTAGTGTATATGTAAACCTATTTTAGTGTCAATTTAAAAAACATGTATTACATTTTATGCTTGATATATAGTTTTACGAATTTTTAAAATATCTCATTAAAGACACCTTCATTATTGTTGAAAGAGTCGGACAGAGCCGGGATACCAAACACGTAATCAAACTCCAAACTTAACGCCCCGCACGATGGCGTCGAAGGAGGAAGCTAGATCTGCCAGCTTCCAACCGCAAACACAACATAGGCTTCACCATCTTCCGGCTTCCACTAACGCTATATAGTGCTGTTTGCAAACACCCTTAACCAACCTCCCAAGCTCCACTCCGTGATGGAGCGAGCGCCGTCACAACAACGAGCAAGATGACACGAGTCCGCCAAAGGGTATCCCCGCCGTCATGCCATCCCGCTTGAATATACTACTAGACAGATTCGTCGTTGTACCCAGAGTACAACACTGTAATAGGGAAGTACTTAGAACAATTTTATTCGTCATCGCCTTCGCTGGAGCCAAGATGTCGTGCGGAAGAAAACATAACACACTTCCGCACACACGAGGTCCGGCAACCCACCTCACTACCGTTGATTAGGAAATCGTCCACAGAGGAGAGCGTCGGAAGTCGACATTGGAAGACTGGACCGCTAATTGCCTTTCTCCCTGGCGGGCTGATACGTCTCAAACGTATCCATAATTTTTGTTGTTCCATGCCTATATTATATCAATTATCACATGTTTTATATACACTTTATATCATATTATGACACTTATTGGACTAACCTATTAACAAGATATCACAGTGACAGTCTCTGTTTATCATGTCTGTGTGATGCAGAAAAGGCCCGAAAACCAAAGTGCTCGGAAAAATCCAGAAAAATTCCAGAAATTCTATTTCGCCAGAAGACTCACGGAGTCAGAAGGGCAAGTCCAGCGGAGGCCCACAGCCCCCACACCATGTCCAGGCGCGCCCAGGAGGGGGTGGCGCCACCACATGGTGTGGGCGACTCGTCCACCTCCTCGCACCGCCCTTTCGCCTATTTATTGCCTCTGCCCCGAAAACCCTAGCTCAATCGTCGTTTTCTAGAGAAGAGTCCCGAAGCTCCGCCGCCACCAAAAACACTAATTCGGGGGACAGAAGTCTCTGTTTCGACACCCTGCCGGGACGGGGAATTGCCCCCGGAGCCATCTCCATCGACTCCACCGCCATCTCCATCGCCGTTGCTGACTCCCATGATGAGGAGTGAGTAGTTCTCCCCCGAGGTTGCGGGCTCTACCGGTAGCTATGTGGTTTATCTCTCTCTCCCATGGTGTGATCTTTATGTGATCATGAGCTTTGTAATCTAGTTGAATATGTGATGTTACTCTTTATCTATTATGCACTCTAGAGGTTACTTTAATATGAACTCCGGGATTATTCACGGTTGTGAAGTTGACAGTGAGCGCACCGTGTGTGACTCCTTTATGACGTTGTGGTGTGTGTTTACTCATACTTTGAGGGTGCTGTTATAGCCCTACGCAATGAATGGTGTTTATCATTCAACAAGAGAGTGTTTGAGAGTAGTATTTATTATTCAGCTTTGATGTCATTGTTGAGAATGTCCACTAGTGAAAGTACGATCCCTAGGCCTTGTTTCCAACCATTAAAACACCGTTTACAACAAGTTCTGTTGCATGTTTGCTTGCTGCCATTTTTATTTCAGATTGCAATTACTACTTATAATCATCCATATTACTTGTATTTCACTGTCTCTTCGCCGAACTAGTGCACCTATACATCTGACAAGTGTATTGGGTGTGTTGGGGACACAAGAGACTTCTTGTATCTTAATTGCAGGGTTGCTTGAGAGGGATATCTTTGACCTCTACCTCCCTGAGTTCGATATACCTTGGGTGATTCACTTAAGGGAAACTTGCTGCTGTTCTACAAACCTCTGCTCTTGGAGGCCCAACACTGTCTACGAGAATAGAAGCGTGCGTAGACATCAAGCTATTTTCTGGCGCCGTTGCCGGGGAGGTGAGTGCTTGAAGGTATCTCCTTTAGATTCTGCAGTTATTACTTTTTGTTTCTTGTTTTTATTTCACTAGTTAGGTTAAATGGAAAACAAAAAAAAATAGAGATCTCTATGAAGTTTATATTGCATTAGGACATTATACTTTTGAAGAGAAAATTAAAAAACCTATGGAAGTTAGTTTGCATAATAGTGATAGTAATGTTATTAGTATAAATTCTGTGGACACCAGTATTGCTAAGGCTATGGAAAAGCCTAAGCTTGGAGAAGCTAGTTTATATAAAAATAATCTATTTTGCTCCTCAGCTTTGGAGGAATTATTTTGCCTTGATAATGCTTTGCCTCCAATATGTGATAATTCTAATGATGCTTGTGATATTCTAAAGCCACATGAAAAAATAGTGCCATTTAAAATACCTATGAAAATTATTGATCGTGTTCTGGATAACCGCTATGTAGGGGATGGAACTGTCCATCCTGGTAATCATTTGCTATTCTTACATGAATTATGCGAGTTGTTCAAGTGTGCAGGTATTTCAATGGACAAAGTTGAGAAGAAATTATCTTCTATGTCACTTGGTGGAAGAGCTGCGCATTGGTATAAATTGTTGAAGAATAGGCACTCTCTTGGATGGGAGGAAATTGTATCTCTCTTTTATTCTAAATTTTATCCTCCAAGTGAGATTCACCAAGGTCGGAATTCTATATATAATTTCTGGCCTCATGAAGGAGAAAGCATTGCTCAAGCCTGGGGAAGGCTGAAAACATTAATACTCAAATGTCCTAACCATGAGCTTTCTGATAAAATAATTGTTAATAATTTTTATGCAAGACTTTCAGGACATTGCAAGGATTATCTAGATTCCTATACAGAGGGCTCTTTCACAAGTAAGAAGGTTGAATCTAGATGGGATCTTCTTGAAACAATTCGAAACAATGCTGAAAATTGGGAGAATGACAAAGGTAAAGAATCAGGTATAAACTATGAATATGATTGCATTAAGTTTTTTGTTGAAACTGTTGGTTTTCAAGAGCTTAGTGCTAAATATGGTCTTGATTCTCATATTATTGTTGATTGTTCAAGAACCTTTGCTTCTCATATTAATGTTCCTAAAGAAAATTGGGACATGTATCATGAACCTTTCAAAAACACTTGCATGGAAAATGAAATTGTAGTTAATGATTGCAATAGACATGCTCAAACTCCTGAAAATACTATTTCTTATAAGCATGTTAATTTTTGTGGAATACATAGACCTTGTGGAATTAATCAAATTGAAGATGAATATTGTATCCATCATAGGAATGAAAATACTAGAGCTTGGTATAAGGTTCTAAGAGATCTTGGTGAAAAAGTTTGTGCCACCTACCCTTTTATTTGTGAACTTTGCTATGAAAAGGGTCATTTCGAATTTCAATGCTCAGGTTCTAATAAGGATATTGCAGGAGACTTTTGTGATAACATGATCACTCCTAATCAACATGATGAACTTACATTATTTTGGGGGTGTGAAGAGTTATCGAGAAAAACTTCTTTGTTAAATATGAGTGATATTGACATGAATGATGTGTTGCATGTATGTTATCTCTATTGTGTTAATAATTGCCATGCTAACACCTACATACAAAATATTATAAAGGATGAGACTTTACCAAAGTATGACAGGACTAATGTGTGTTTTGAGCTTATTAATGAAAGAGAGGAATTCCCCCAAGTTTTTTCCATTGTCTCTAATACTAAACCAGGTTATGTGGAGAATCTTCCTTTCAAGCCTCTCCCTCCTAAAGAGGAAAAGAAGAAGAAAAAGGGAAAGAGGAGGAAGAAGAAGAGGAGTAAAAGGAGAGAGGAAACGGTATCTTCTCCCAAACTTGTTGCTCCTGTTACAATTAATAATTATAACTCTGAATTCGATGATTCTGAACTTGATGATGAACCTATGGCTGTTATTTATATTAGTGATCATGATTGGGAAAAGCACACTTCTTTTGATATTGAAGATCTCTGGGACACTAATTCTGAAAATGATGATGTTAATAATTGCTATACTATCAGTACTATCCATGTTTCTTCCCTTGATGATATAGAAAGCTCTGAGCTTAGGGATGAGGTGTTTGAAAATCCTTTTGCTACTAATGATTATATATTTGATACCTCTCCTTCTAGTAAAAATGATGATATGTTTACAAATGAACACACTTTGGAGGATAACTATTCTATTGCTTATGATGATACTATGCCTCCAGTCTTTGATAATTATAAAGAATACTATGACATATGTTATAATTACAATTATCCTCTTGAAACTTGTCATAGTTATAGAGAAATTACTCAAACCAATCTTTTTAATATACAACTTGTCTATCATGTTCAAGTTCTTTATGATGATTCTGCTCCCCTTGTTATTAATGAGAAGAACTTTTCTTATGAGGGAAATAATGATACTTTTATGCATATGAATCATGATAAGAATGTTTCATGTGATAGTTATATTGTGAATTTTATCAATGATGCTGCTGAAAGTTATTATGAGAGAGGAAAATATGGTTGTAAAAGTTTTCAAGTTACTAAAACACCTCTCTTTATGTTGAAAGTTTTGAAGTTGCATTTGTTTAATCTTTCTATGATAGTTGCTTTATGTTTCAATAATTTATCCTATTACAAGATTCCTTTGCATAGAAAGTGGGTTAGACTTAAATGTGTTTGATGTTTACCTCTTGATGCTCTCCTATGTTTTTCAACTCTCATTTTTATGAGAGCATCATACGAATCTCCTTGCCTAGCTAAAATGCTTTAAAGAAAAGCGCTTATGGGAGACAACCCACGTTTTTATTTCTGTTATTTTATTTTGTTGTGTCAAGGAACATGTCTACCTCTGTAGAAATTCCTTTGTATCTTTATTTTATCGCATTGTTGTGTCAAGTTAAGCCTCTAGTAGAAAGTTGATGCTAGATTTGGATTCCTGCACAGGAACAGTTTTCTGCTGTCCACCGTTTAATTCGTAAGAATTCACAGAAAAATCAAAATGACCTGGGAATTTTTGTGCGTGATCCTCACATATGTATGCAACTTTCATTAGTTTTGAGTTTTCTGATTTGAGCAAGTTCAGTGCCTCGAAACAATTCGTCTTTACGGACTGTTCTGTTTTTTACAGATTCTGCCATTTATTTTGCAAATGCCTCTTTTGTTGTTTTTGAATGGATCTTTTTGTTTCATAAAGTATTAGTGGATGTAGCTAATATCCAGTAGCATTGGTAGCAATTGTGTCCATGCAGAATATAAGAATTTTTTATTATGCACTAACCCTTTAATGAAGTCTACTTTGAATTTGGTGTGGAGCAAGTTTTCAAGGATCAAAAGAGAAGGATGATATGATGAGATCAAGAAGATGAAAGAGACTAAGCTTGGGGATGCCCCCGTGGGTCACCCAAGTATATTTCAAGAAGACTCAAGCGTCTAAGCTTGGGAATGCCCATGGCATCCCCTTCTTCATCAACAAACTATCAGGTCCTCTCTAGTGAAACTATATTTTAATTCCGACACATCTTATGTGCTTTACTTGAAGCGTCTATTTTTTTTTTGTTATTGTTATTTTCATTCTCTGAATAAAATGGATCCTAGCATTCCTTTGTGGGAGAGAGACACGCTCCGCTTTTTTTTATGAATACTCGTATTATTCACTATTATTTGTTGAATATTCTTCTATGTTATTTCAATGTTTTCAGCTCTTGTTTTTCATGCATCTCTTGTTAGAGATGTTAGTTTTCTTATGTTATACTCTCATATCTCATTGTTAAATACTTGGAGAGTTTATTTTTAGATAAGTTGATTGGTGTTTGGTTAAGAACAGAAAATGTTAAATGTGGTAGATGGTATGATGAAATGATACATAATCTTGTAGATCATTAAATTGTGTCACTTGAATCATTAATGTTGTTTTGAGATATTAATATGCTTAATGGTAAAACATGATGGTTTAGTAAAGTGGAATGATTAATGGTTGGTCTAGAAAATTTGAAGCTGTGCCACACTTAAATATCCAGTTGATAGCATAATGATATATGACTTCTAATGTTATGCGCTACGGTCGGGGTCCCAACAGTGACTTGTTCATTTGCCACAGTCCATCATGGAGTTATTTTCATTATGCTTTGTAAGATCATATTTCTAGTTGGAATCTTTTTGCTTGCGAGTTCTAAGCTGCGGTTTTCATGGCACTTCCACCACCATATTTGCCAGCCTCTTCGGTACTTTGCATTGCCCTTTCTCACATTGAGAGTTGGTGCATACTTTGCGGGTACATCAAAAACTCGTGGGAGATCTTCATCATGGTCTCTTACACATAAGCCAAATATCTTACTCAAAACATCCACCATACCTACCTACTACATCATTTTCATAGCTATTCCGAGATATATTTCCATGCAACTTCCATCTTACATTACATGACTTGTTGTCATTTATCACTTATATATTGGCTTGCATGATTCTTTACAGCTAATGTGTGGTTTTACCCATGTTACGCTAGATCATTGCATACCCTGCTACACTGGCAGAGGCACCGTTCCATATATTATGTTTTATTCATTATGAGTTATTTGTATCAAAAGTGTGTTGTCATATTAGAATGTTTGCCCCTAAAAGTGAAAAGAGCCATGGAGGCCATCGAAAAGAGAAACAGAAAAGGTAAAAAAAAATAGAAAAAGAGAAAAGAAAAAAAAGGAAAGAAAGAAAAATAAAAAGGGGGCAACATTACTACTCTTTATCCACACTTGTGCTCATGTTATAGCACCTGTAGTATTCATAGTCATCATTTGTGCTCATGTTTAGCACCTTTACTCCATATGAGAGAGTTTTCATATTTTACTTGCATAACTATGTGGG
Source organism: Poa annua (assembly GCA_026929855.1). Lineage (NCBI taxonomy): Eukaryota > Viridiplantae > Streptophyta > Magnoliopsida > Poales > Poaceae > Poa > Poa annua. The sequence continues at coordinate 53,751,031 of CM049433.1, read as the reverse complement.
GGAACTTTACATTATAGAACTTGGCTTGTATATTCCAATGATGAGCCTCCTCAAAAGTGCTCTAGGTCTTCATGAGCAAGCAAGTTGGATGCACCCCCACTAGTTCCATTGGAGAGCTTTCATACACTTATAGCTCTATGTGCATCCGTTGTGTGGCAATCACTACTCCTTGCATAGATTCGATTATAAGACTTCCTCTTGTCTAATGATCACTTTCAGCTGTGTGAGACTTTCTTCCGTTGGCCTTCCAAACCCCCCTTAACATTCTTTTAGCCACAACATCCTGGTCCCAGGAACCAACGCTGAACGCTTGCTTGTTTATAAGTGAACAAATAGAGAGATGATTTTCTATGTGCATATTGTTATTGCTTGACTTGATCCTTTCACAAAGTTGTCATGAGTGTTGGATGCATTAGATGATTATATTGTTGTTCTTGAAGCTTAAATTATCTTTAATATCTAATTTGCACGGTTGATTGTTCTCTAGTATTGGTTCATTGAAAGTTTTACTTTGTTCTTCCTACTTGTTTACTCATTACTCATTTTATATCAATATAAACTACAACTTTTATTCATTTGATCTCAATTTACATGCATTACATTATTATAAGATCAAGATTATGTGAGGCATGTCACTACAGAAATTATTTGTTATCGTTTTATCTACTCGGGACGAGTAGAACTAAGCTTGGGATGCTTGATACGTCTCAAACGTATCCATAATTTCTTTTGTTCCATGCCTATATCATACCAATTATCACATGTTTTATATACACTTTATATCATATTATGACACTTATTGGACTAACCTATAAATAGATGCCACGGTGCCAGTTTCTGTTTATTATGTCTGTGTGATGCAGAAAAGGCCCGAAAACCAAAGTGCTCGGAAAAATTCAGAAAAATTCCAGAAATTCTATTTCGCCAGAAGACTCACGGAGCCAGAAGGGCAAGTCCAGCGGAGGCCCACAGCCCCCACACCATGTCCAGGCGCGGCCAGGAGGGGGTGGCGCCACCACATGGTGTGGGCGACTCGTCCACCTCCTGGCGCCGCCCTTTCGCCTATTTATTGCCTCTGCCCCGAAAACCCTAGATCAATCGTCGTTTTTCAGAGAAGAGTCCCGAAACTCCGCCGCCACCAAAAACACTAATTCGGGGGACAGAAGTCTCTGTTTCGGCACCCTGCCGGGACGGGGAATTGCCCCCGGAGCCATCTCCATTGACTCCACCGCCATCTCCATCGCCGTTGCTGACTCCCACGATGAGGAGTGAATAGTTCTCCCCCGAGGCTGCGGGCTCTACCGGTAGCTATGTGGTTTATCTCTCTCTCCCATGGTGTGATCTTTATGTGATCATGAGCTTTGTAATCTAGTTGAATATGTGATGTTACTCTTTATCTATTATGCACTCTAGAGGTTACTTTAATATGAACTCCGGGGTTATTCACGGTTGTGAAGGTGACAGTGAGCGCACCGTGTGTGACTCCTTTATGACGTTGTGGTGTGTGTTTACTCATACTTTGAGGGCGCTGTTATAGCCCTACGCAATGAATGGTGTTTATCATCCAACAATAGAGTGTTTGAGAGTAGTATTTATTATTCAGCTTTGATGTCATTATTGAGAATGTCCACTAGTGAAAGTACGATCCCTAGGCCTTGTTTCCAACCATTAAAACACCGTTTACAACAAGTTCTGCTGCATGTTTGCTTGCTGCCATTTTTATTTCAGATTGCAATTACTACTTATAATCATCCATATTACTTGTATTTCATTGTCTCTTCGCCGAACTAGTGCACCTATACATCTGACAAGTGTATTGGATGTGTTGGGGAAACAAGAGACTTCTTGTATCTTAATTGCAGGGTTGCTTGAGAGGAAAATCTTTGACCTCTACCTCCCTGAGTTCGATATACCTTGGGTGATTCACTTAAGGGAAACTTGCTGCTGTTCTGCAAACCTCTGCTCTTGGAGGCCAACACTGTCTACGAGAATAGAAGCGTGCGTAGACATCACGGGCGCGCGGTAGCGGAGAATTTTTGGCTCCCACGATTCGGATGATTCTGTATTTAAAAAATTCAGGATCATATTTACATGTTTTAAAAAGAATAAAAAACAATGATATGCAAACTATCAATTCCAAATACTCTGAGGCCGAGGTTGGAGGCGGTGGGGGATGGGTTTTGACGGCTGATTCGTCTCTTTAGAGACCGCAAGGTCGTGACTTAGCGGGGCCGGGGTCGACGAGGCCAAGGTTTATGACAAGAGGTCAACATAGGCGTATATGTACCCATTGAGTAGGTGAGTAGCCAAATCGAGAGGCGGGCGGAGGTGACGGTGTATCCCAAGTTAGGAAGGGGGGGGTGCTATGGGAATCGGTGGCATGTAAACGGTCAGAATCAGGGCTAAGCAAGGACGACGCGGGGTACCAACAACGGTAGAGGATTTGGTCAGTGGTGGGGACAAACACTTACGTCGTAGGCAGAAAAAGAAGGTGAAGTTTGAACCAATGGCCGTGAATTGAATTTTGGCAGCCACATTGGCTACGCATATGCATCACTAAAATTTAAAATTTGAGGTATGTTAAAAGGAAAATCATCGCTAGGGATGGGTCAACTGTTGGATATGCTCTTAGAAACCGAATATAATTTCGGTGCATAGTTCTTAGAAACCGAATTATAGAAAAACCGAAATAACCGAACCGAATTTAGGAAAAAAACCGAACGCCCGGGCCTAGTGTCGTCAACTAGTGTATTTGCACCATAATATTGCTGTATAAACGTTTGAGTATTGGCATCTTGGTGCAAGAAAGGAAGAAAAAACTGGAATATTTAACGATAAGAAAAGTGAAACGGACGGCCCCTAAACTTTTACAACTAGCTAGTCCGGATCGGATTCTGCACTAGGAGGCCAGCGAAATGCACCGCATTATGAGACCGCACTACGGGTCAAGCATCTTGGCACGCACAGCCCCGCATCCAACGGCCCATGATCATCCTTACCCATCAGACTCCGCCGACAGCCGTCCATCAATCGTCGGCCGCACCTCAAACCAAACCCCCTCGCTCCACACCCACTGCCAATTGGACCCCAGCCATCGTCGAGCCCTCATGTCACCGAAGCAGAACACGTCCCGTGCCGCACATGATATTCCTGCCACGTCAGTGTCCTCCTGGCCCCACCGAGCTGAGAGTGAATGAGAGAAAGCGAGAGCAGCGGAGGCGGACTTGAGACGAGAGCAGCGCCACTCCATTCCACTTCCTCGCCTTCTTTCCTCCCCACCCAGATTGTAGATACAAACCACCGATTTCCGTCGCCGGGATGAGAATCTTGCCCCGGATTTGAGCGATTCCACCCGATCCCTCCCGAGCAAGGGATTTCCCTCGATTTAGCAACGGATTGGCGCCGGAATTTATCGGCTGGCGCCATGACGACCACGTCGTCGCCGATGGTGCTCTCCCTCCTGCTCTTCGCCTCGCTCACGGCCCTCCTGGTCCTGGCGCCGCGCGTGGCGCCGCCGCCGCACAAGCTGGTGGTTCGGGGCGGCGACGACAGGCCGCCCGCCGCCGGCGCCGCGGGGGTGGCTGCTGCTGGTCTCGCCGCGAGCGGAGGTGCGGCCGGTGTCGGCGAGGGAGCGGAGGACCTCGCGCTGTTCCGCCGCGTCACGCTCGACGCCGGCGAGGGCTCCGCGGTGGCCGCGCCGCCCAAGGTGGCCTTCTTATTCCTCACCAACTCCGACCTCACCTTCGCGCCGCTCTGGGAGCGCTTCTTCGCGGGCCACGCCGACCGCTTCAACGTCTACGTGCACGCCGACCCGGCGGTGCGGCTGCTGCTGCCCCCCACGCCGTCCTTCCGGGGCCGCTTCGTGGCGGCCAAGCCGACGCGGCGAGGGGACCCGAGCCTCATCGCGGCGGCCAGGCGCCTGCTCGCCGCCGCGCTGCTCGACGACGCCGCCAACGCCTACTTCGCGCTGCTCTCCCAGCACTGCGTCCCGCTCCACTCATTCCCGCGCCTCCACGAGGCGCTCTTCCCGCCCAGGGCCGCGCACCACCACCGCCTCCCGAGCTACATCGAGGTGCTCACCGGCGAGCCCCAGATGCCCGAGCGATACGTCGCGCGCGGGGAGGACGTCATGCTCCCGGAGGTGCCCTTCGACCGCTTCCGCATCGGGTCACAGTTCTTCACGCTCGCCCGCCGCCACGCCGTGCTCGTCGTCCGCGAACGCCGGCTCTGGCGCAAGTTCCGGGAGCCGTGCCTGCCCGAGGCGCAGGACTCGTGCTACCCGGAGGAGCACTACTTCCCCACGCTGCTCGACATGGCCGACCCGGCCGGCTGCGCGCGGTACACGCTCACCCGCGTCAACTGGACCGGCAGCGTCGATGGCCACCCGCACACGTATGCTGCGCCGGAGGTGTCGCCGCAGCTCATCGCCGAGCTGCGCCAGTCCAATAGCTCCACGCACGAGCACATGTTCGCGCGCAAGTTCGCGCCCGACTGTCTTGGCCCGCTCATGGCCATCGCCGACACCGTCATCTTCAAAGATTGATCCATGCGGTGCCCTGATGCACCATAGCTGCACCTACGAGGTATGAACCTGATTTCTTAAGAGTTTCACAGGTTCTTCTAAAGATTATTAATTAATGCTTCTTGGTCATGTTCCTGACCCATGCGTGCCATCTTGGTCACAAATCTGCAAGCTGCTAGATTGTAGAAACCTATTTGGAAATTTCATTTTGCATCTATCTGCTTTTGTTTTCCCCTCCGTCATATGTCAGCTTATGTTGATTAATGCGATTATTCTAGAAAGCGACGCCTCAATCAGTCTCTGCTTCTTGCCAAAACTGCACACAAACTCCTATAGATCGATGAGGTCATATGCAGGACAGTGATATATCTAGAGACCACCGTTGTTAAGTGTTGAACGACTGTAACCCAGTGTGCGGTTTGTGCTAGGCATTGTCTTCGCATTTGACTAGCGTTCTCTTCGGATTTGAGCTGTTGGTTTGTTTCATAGCCAGTTTAATTGGCTGAATCTAACTACTCCTGACTAAGAAACCTCATTACTTTTGCAGGTCTATCAGTTGGACTTCGCGTGCGACGAACAAATCGGTGGATTCCAGTAGCATCTTCGCAGTTTCAGACACAGAGCTATCTGTCTCTCTCTGTTCTTCTCCCCGTTTTCTTCCCTGTAGACTTAGTGGCAACAACCTAATGCGAAGCGGCAGGTGTTGTGTGCGATAGATCCGTCCATCTGGTCTGTTCTTACTACCACGTACGGCTGCCTAAGGCTGCTGTTTCTGTTCTCAAATCTCAAATGCATAAAGAGATGGATGATGAGTGTGTTCTGTACAGCGTACCTTCGTTGTGTGTATATAAACCGACGGCTGAAATAATCAATCTGCATCGTATCACCAGCTCGTGTTCATATCTTGTGTGACTATGTATGCAATGCAATATGCTATCAGGTCGGTGGTCTCTTGTCAAGGTGATCAGATAATTTTTATAGGATCGATGCTCGGGTCATCGGGTGGTGCTTGGGCTGGCACCAGAGCTCATTTCTCGTAGGTGCTCCCCGACGAATCTCGAGGCATTTCTCGTAGGGCAAACAAGTGAAACTACTTGTAAATAACCCTGAATCTGGAGTTCTGCAGGAGTTGTCCGACCGAACAGACACTTGACAGCGTGACCAAACTTGAGTCGACGCCGGAGCCAAATAAAATAGAGTCACTGAGAGCATCTCCACCGGGGTCTCGGCCTCCTTTAGGGGTGCCGGACAGGAGGCCGCCCACATCGGCACTCTCCAAAGACCCATCCCTCAAACGGCTCAAATTTTGAGCAAACTGTCGAACACCTTACGGGCGCACCCGCCACCTAGAACGCGGCCGTCGATGACAAGGACAGCTACGACGGCGACGTCGAGAAGCCGAAGGCCCCCAAGCGTCCTCGCCAAGAAGAAGAAGAAGAAGAAGAAGAAGAAGAAGAAGAAGAAGAAGAAGAAGAAGAAGAAGAAGAAGGATGCGTAGACCCTAGACTAGGCGGAGAGAAGTACACCGCATGTATTTGTAATTTTCATTTATTCAAACTTCATTCAAACGAGATTTAACAAACTTATAATTTCGAATTTAAACGCGAATTAACAAACTAAATCTAGACTAGGCGGAGAGAAGGCCTACGCAGCTTCTCGCCAACCAAGAAACGCGCCGACGAGGAGAAGAGATGTCGCTTCATGGCCGGCTGAAGGAGAAGAAGATGCGAACCAAGCCAAAAAATCATCAAGAGACTTGCATGCCTTGATGATCCGGTGCCGGGATTGCATCTTCCGTTCCCATCGGCTACGGCCTTTAGAAACGTCCCGTAGCCTCGGCTGAGCCGGCTGAGGCTTCTGATTTCGCTGGCGCGTCGTTTTCGATTCACCGCCGTGATATGCGGCGAGGTGTTTGATGGGAAGCCTATTCGGATTGCGCCGCCCCTTTCTTCGGTGACAGCGACGCTACTGCCCAAGATGCAACCGGTTGTAGAGGCAGATCGGGCAGCTCGGGGTCGTCGTCGTCGTTGTCGTCGCCGTCCTCGTCGTCACGCTCGTCGTCCGTGGAGGACAACTCCGGCGTTGGCTCTCGTCGACCGCTACGACGCGCCTCGTACTCCCTGTTCGCCACGGCGTGCCAGTAGGGCGCCGAGATGGAGTACTTGGGGTCAAGCTTTTGCTCGTACGGCATCTCCGTCCACTTGCGCTTGAGGAACTCGACGCGGTCCTGCCCACTGAGCCGCGGCGCCACCGGAATGTTGGCGGCGCTCCTCACCCACCCGTTTGGAAGGGTGGCGTCGTCGTCCACCGGTAGCTGGTGGCGGCTGCTCAGCCGCGCGGTCTCCAGCGAGAGCACGTAGGGAGGCGCGTTGTCGGCCTCCTCGCGCCACATGCCTCGCTGGAACACCTTGGCCATCTCCGCCTCCTCGTTCCGACATCAGAATTCCTCCAGCTGCTCATGGCGTTGCTGCCCGCCATGGCGGCCTATGTTCTTGAGGGAGAGGGAGAGAGAGGGAGAAGTGATGTGTGAGGAGAGGAGGGCTGCGCCGCGTCGGGTTTTAAAGGCGGCCGGAGGAGCGGCGTTGGGTCGCCTGCATTAACGCGGCCACCGCTTCGCCTGGCCGCGCATTGACGCCGACGAAGCGTCTGCAGGGTGCCGCCACGGCCAACCCCTGCGACTCCATCACGCGTCGCTTCCGTCTGCGCCATTGGAAGCGGTGCGGCGTTATTGCGACGCGTCGCTTCGCTCTGCGCCCGCCAGGGGAATGGGCGCGGCGTTATTGCGACGCGTGATGACAGGCGTGGCGCCGTCTCGTCGCCTCGACATTAAACGCGGCGGAACGGCCTCCTGCACAGCCTTCATTAACATGGGACGAACGCGTCGTGTGTATGACGAGCGGGTCATCTCTGTCAGGGCCATGCCCGAGGTGATGTCCGACACCCCCAGGAGGGCCTCCAAGTTTGGAGACCCGATTGGGGGTGCCGGACATAAAATCGCTCTGGGCGAGGCTTTGGGGAGTGCCGCTGGTGGACGTTTTTTGTGTCCGGCCCCCCAAAGGGCCTTTGGGGGTCCTTTAGAGGCCCCCGGTGGAGATGCTCTTAGCCGAATGTTACTACGTAGGTGTCAGATATTGTTATTTCTAAACTGATCAAATTGCACAGCGTAAAGTTTATAGATAAAAAATGTTAGGTTATCTCATCTAATTTCATCTCTAATTGCGAGTTCTGTCACAGACCGGAGGCAATCGAGCATATGTTCCTACTCTGTATATATGGGGAAAACTCATGCCAGCAGGTTACATTTAGGGAAATGCTAGTAGGGTTTTTGTTTCATGGGAATGGTAGTAGGTTTCATGGGAAAACTCATGCCAGCAGGTTTCGTATCAAATATGTCTACGGGTGTGGCCAGACGGCAAATCCTCTGTGATGCTGTCCATTGCGTCCGTTATCGCCATGACGTGCATCCTCCTCCCCACACGTGCTATTTGATGGCGGCGAGGAGCCTCGCCGAAGATATAGACGACACGGTTGATCATGACGACACTGGTGGAGGAGAGGAAGAAGCCTAGAGGAGGTGACGGTGCGAGTAAGGAGATGTTCGACGACTTAGGATTTGGGGTGGAGGAGAGGGAGGCCTCACCGGAAATTGAGAAGGGGGATGTTCTAAGGGTGGTATCTTCGGGTGTTATTCATTTAGTGAAAATAGGGAGGCATTGCTAGGAATAAAGGTACATATTCTTTTCCCTGACTCGGGGGGGGGGGGGGGGGGGGGGGGGGGGGGCATTCGATGTCCATGGGTAGTAGGTTTGGGGTTTTCGCGATTCGTTTGTGGGTGTGACGTTTGCGGGTGTTGATGGGAACTTTGAGTTTCTCTTCTGTTCGCCAATTTTGGCTGACGACTCTAGCCTGACCGTTAGTATAAGTCATGGCAATTCCCCATCCAGCATTATTTGTTCCCCTAAACATTACCATTAGGTTGTGGGTCTATGGGTGACAACACTAAACACTTCACAAAGAAATTATCTCTTGAGATCTACACCAACGACTTCACGAAGGCTCTCTCTGTATGTCTATTTTATGGATCCGAAGATGCAGCACTACGCATATGTACTTTCTTTTGTTTATAATATTTCACTTTTAGGGACTTTTTGCTTATTGTGGACAAATATCTCGGGTCGTGAAGTTCTCTATACTTCTAGTGCATGCGACGTGGATTTGGATGAACCAATTGCGTGCACCATGCTTATCTTCAACTGTCAATTTTCGTTCAGATTTGAGTTAGTGGGTCCCGTTATGTCACATTTAAACAAGAATTCTACAACTTTCTATGTAATTTGAATGCACTATTTATATACGATTTGGAATTGTTGAAGTACTTTTTATCCAACTCGGTCGCACTTTTTAGATCCAGTCTGAAAATACAGAAAATAATTAGATATCATGCCACAAATCGAAGAACTTTATGTCCAAGGAGCTCGATCTTAGGTACACACAACTAAGAACTTTGTAGCCGCGTACATCGGAAATGTGTAGGCTTTTTCTGAATATATTGAATATTAGAGTTATTTGGAAGAGTTCGGTACGAATAAGTCAAATATGTAAACAAAATTAAATTCGCATGTGGTATTCAAAAGTTGAGATCTGTTTGTAGTAGTTAGGAGAGGAATTCAATTTGGTTGGAAAGGCATGTACTGGGTCCCATCATACCGAATAAAGAAAAGCAAGGCTCAGTATCACTATTCATAACCATCCTCTACATGTATCACTTTTCAACAATATTTAGAACTCAGAAATACAACTATTTGATAGATATGTAGAAAGTGATAGCACGATCCTTTTTGCTATTTTTCACTCCTTCGACTCATTTTTGCCTCCTCTGCCTTCTGCTCCATCAATAATGTTAGTAGGTGGATGAGTATCCATTCGCTTTACGTAATTTGAATTTGTGTTAACATGTTTTAATTTTTTTAATCATGTTGTTTTATTTTTCTTTTTCCCTTAATGAGTTATATGTTTATCAGATCATTTAAACCTATCAGTGATTATTACCTTACCACTAGCCGAGCATGAAGACTAGGTACATTTTAGGAGGGGAATCTAATTTGGTTGGAAAGGTCTGTGCTCATCATATACCGAATAAAAAAAGCAAGTCTCAGTATCGCTGTGCATATGTATTCCAGACATTTTCGTTGACTTGTGCACGCAACGTATTGGTCGGCTGCATTTTGGCTGTGCGTGTGTATTCTAGAAATTTTCGTTGGATCTGAATTATTCCCCAAAAGCAGAAAAGTTTAGAAATCATGACCAAGTTTGGGGATTCCCAAAACTGGATCAGCGTCTGCGTCTCCATCGGCATACTCCTCATCGTCTCCACCGTCGCGTTCGTCTACTTCTGTGCCCGTAGGTCGTCCACCCCCGTGGTCGCCGCGGCCGTCGCCCCCGGCTCGTTTCGCCGCCGCCACGACGACGACGTCGAGATCGGCGGCATCGACGAGTCGACACTTGACGCGTATCCGACGGTGACGTACCGGGAGGCGAGGAAGCAGAGGCAGGCCGCGGCGGAGCAGTCTGAGGGCTGCACCATTTGCCTGGAGAGGTACGGGGACAGCGACGTGGTCCGGGTGCTGCCGGACTGCGGCCACCTGTTCCACCGCGAGTGCGTTGACCCCTGGCTCCGGCAGAGGTCAACATGCCCGGTGTGCCGGACGTCGCCGCTACCGAGCCCCATGCCGACACCGCTCGCTGAGGTGACGCCGCTGGCGCTGGCAAGGCCCTCATGACTCGAGCTCCTCGTGTGCGCAGACATGGCGTTCTTGAACTTTGTAGCTTGGACTATGTTCCCTTTCCATTTTGTTTTTGGTATACGGCCATACGCCACAGGGTAAATAAAGGGTGATAAGTTTTTTTTTTAAATACAGTACAACGCAAACACTCATATACACGCGCACACACTCATCCCTATGAACGTACGCATGCACCTACCCCTACGAGCATCTCCGAGAGACTGAGACGGCGGATCAGATCTTGATATTGACGAAGTCACCATAGACGCCTCGCTGTTGACGGGAACATCGCCTCTCACTGAAGTATATTCCGCCTAAATGAGAAACACCAACGTCAAACCTGGGGTTTGAACTCTGGTGGGCCGGGGGTACAACCACCCTCCTAACCATCTTGCCACAGGTACAAATTTGTATTCGCTAACATAAATTTGTTTGGTGACCTGGGGTTTGACCCTCCTAAGCGTCAAACCTGTTAGTGAAAGTTGTTTTCGCTAACGTAAATTTGTATCTGGGGTTGGTTAGTCAGCAAAACTATGATGTTTTTGTCACTCGTGTAAATTTGTATGTGAGGTTTCGTCAGCTGTGACCTGTGATGCTGTTTCTGTTTCAGAAAAAAGGATGCACATAGCTGTGACCTATTGATTTTTCAGTATATGGATTTGTTAGGCTCATAAAACCACATGGTTATATCTCTAAAAGTATTTTCATTGTTCTTTTTCGAAATGGAGGATCTCCCCAGACTTCATACAAAGGATGCACATAGCCATTTTCATCATTACTACGAGAAACAAAAACCACCAAACAGATACATCGACCAGCTAGAAACCACGTCCAGTCGAAAACTCGCTACACCTATCTACTCCGTACATGCTTGATGGAGGGGTGGACCGGTCAGAACCACGTGCCCAGACCTCACACATCAACACACATCGTATAAATCCAAAGGTTTCAAACAAGCCGCCCAATAATGAGCCGTGCGTACAAACCGGTCTAGTTGACCCTCGGCACACACCACATGAGTACACTCCCAAGTTGTTGACACCGTCTTCCACGAGCCCATCTTCAGGAGACATGTCGTCAACGCCACCGGACAACAACGACGTCATGTGTTTGTCCACCATCACGCATCCATCAACAAGACCCACGGCGCCACGCTGCCGAGACTCGCCATCATCGACGCGGTAGATGCAAACCGCTTCACCTCTTGCCTCCTCTGTGTAGCAACAGCTCCAAAAGAAGTGCCCTCATGAGGGAGATCGACACCAAGAGAGCCGCCATCGTCTGATCCGGGGAACCTAGACCCGGGGTTTCGCTCGGAGCAGCGCGAGTGGGTAGATGGTGTCTGCAACGACGGTGCCTTCACCAAGCTACGATGCGTAGACGTATCAATCGCATGCTTGAACGAAGTAAAACCTCGGTTTTATCCGACAGCCACGCATCCCCAACTCACTCGCAGTTGGGGCTAACCGTGGGATCCAAGGATCCTCCGCAGGTAGGCGGCCGACCACCTCTGACAGAGGAGGAGATCGCCGCCGCCACGCCCGGAGCTAAAACTCATGGCTTCCTCATGTCGCATGACTAACCCGGGAGCACGCGTCCAACCATCGGAGTCTGACACGATGCATAGATGTTGCATGGGTCGCGGCTTGGCCAAGCCCATCTAGGCCCAGATCGAGACTGCCGCCACCACCGCCCGCCGAACTGTACCGGTTGCCACCGCCAGTCTACCAAGCCGCCCTGGCCGCCACAACTACACTGCCATCGATCGATCTCAGCGGGTGCCTCCATATCGGACTGAACCGGGTCCGAGGAGATCCACTGCCGCCACCACATGCCACCCAATCTTTACCGGGCAACGCCTCGGCGGTGGCGGCGGAAGTGGTGTGCGCTGGGAGGGCTCTGGGACGGGGAGGGCCGGACGCCCCAGCGCCGCATGGCGCTGCCATGTGGAGGCGGAGGATTAGTTTGGGTTAATAGGGCAAATGGGATAATGCAATAACTGAGGTTTGATGGTTGGGTTCAGTTTTTTGAGAGGGTCGCTTTATTTTGTGACAAAAATCGTGTTGAAGTTCCTTCTATGGATGATAATTATGTGCCTTATGGAAAACCAACAAGGCTTGCTCCTTCTCGAAACCAAACAAATGATGACCACTTCAGAAGAGAAGTATATATTGGTGCCATCAAACAAAATTAGTCAAGAACTTGATAATCGGTTTGATGAGGTCAATATGGAGTTATTGTCTTGTATGTCGGCATTGAATCGTTGAAACTCATTTGCTTCATTTGATGCACAGAAGGTACATAGACTAGTTGAATTCTACCCTAAGATATCCCGAACAATGGTTTGTTAAAACTTGAATTGCAACTTGATAATTACATTGATAACATGAGACCAGATGAATACTTTTAAGGTCTAGAGAATCAGTTAAACTTGTTGAAACAAAGAGTCATAAAGTGTAAGATATGATGTACTTACTTCTCAAATTGGTATTGCTTCTACCGGTGGCGACATCAAGTGTTGAAAGGGTGTTTTCTGCAAAATGACTTTAGTGAAAACAAAGTTAAGAAATAAGATGGGTGATACTCTCTTGGATGATTATCTAGTCACATACATCGAGTGGGATATTTTCTTGACGTGGATAAAGATGATATAATTGAGACTTTCATGTCCTTAAGGAAGCCTAGGCCAGACAAATCCAACTATTATATCCAACTAGTATAGTGTACGCTTCTTTTATGCATAGTTTCAGTTACGTATTATGTACTAGATCATATAGGCGCGTGTTGCCGCGCCGGTCCATTATGACATTAAAAATTGTTAGAAATTTAGAGAGATATTTGTAGAATGAAAATTCAGACAGCAAACAAAAATGTTGCACTGAACCAACAGAGGAACTATAAGTCATTTACAACAAGTAAACTGGCTAGCTATTTGCACTTGACATCATTAGAGTTGATGACCTCATCCAAAAAAATCTTCCTTAATGAATCAGCAAATTACACCATATAAAAATAGTAGGAATCAACATAATAGAAAATCATAAAAGATATACAATTCAGTATATATCCAGACGCTACGGGGCTAAGGGGTATGCTGAAACACCTGAGCAGTAGAAGATATTCTTGGAAGGTTTTCGCAATATACTTGTTAGTAATAAAAGGTAGCAGTGAAAGTGTTGAATAAGAGATACCGAAGGCAGAGCTTGAGTTTTCATGATAATGAACAGCTGCTGCCGATTTCGTTTATTGCAGAAAGCAATAAGTAGCTCGAGCAAAATGCATAGGGTGACCGTTCTACTTTAGTTATTGACTCAATGCATAATCGAACATACATTGGTGTCCTGGTTCGGGTCAGCCGTAGCCAACTCAATGACATGTTGTACACTTTTCTTTGTTTTTTACTTTCCTCCCCTCCTTGTGATTCCATATCTCTGAGAAAGGAAACCTTCTGCCTCTGTCGATGTGCTCATTCAGCTCGGTCACCATTGTCGTAACTGCCTGCCACAAGTTGTTATGAAGTCAATTTTATTTCCTACAACCAGAAATTTGATAAACCCAAGGAAGATGGAAGGCTGACAAAGGTCACAAGATTGGAATATATGACATTAAAATTTACTTACTCCCAGATGATTGATACACTTAAATATATCAAAAACTAATATATAAGTAAAAGCAACAACCAGAGGCGCCATTGACCAAGAACGTATCTGGCTAGTTTTGTTGCAGAATCAAGACAACACAATGGAACTTGAGGATAAAAGTCACCATCAACTTACCATGTTTCTTGCTCAGAGGTGATGAAACAACCATTCGAAAAAAAAGGGTCACGGACATTAGAGTTTCTCAAACAGTGTCAAGTTAGAGCAACCTCTTGGGTGCTTTTGTGCAACACTTTACAACTCTCCCTTCCAGACTTGAATTACTCTGTAATGGATGGGTTCTCGACTACAACAGTAATCATGAACTATGTTACAGCCACTTTCATCGAATTTTTAGTTCAGGTAAGCAATGAATAACAAATAAATTTGTAGCCACTCCCCCTCTTTTTAATCAGGCCTAAAACAACCAAGGGCAGGTGTTCAGAACTCGGTTGTCGGTCCATGCCCAATTTAAAGTTCAAGTTATGTGTTTCATGTGAGCCTCACAAATATGAGTACAAATACCTGGTAGAACACTTCATCTAGAGTCCAGTGGCCAATGCTTGACGTGAAGCTCTGCTCTCGGTAGTAAGAACAGAAAACAATATGTCAGGTAAGGTATCATAAGAAAATAGTACAACAAGTTAATTCTCTACATTGTAAAATAATAAAATTTACAGAAGCAAGTTTTACTATTGCCTTTGACGCTGGTGATCGTCTGATCAATACAGAGATTTAATTCCAGTCTTCTTCTTGCTCAGCGAATACACAAAACTGTAAAGCGACGTTGGATCAATGAGAGTATATGGACCTAGCTCAGAAATTGGGGGTATGGTTGCAGCTGCGAAAATTTCTTGAGTGAGGAAACTTATAAATAGGATGTATATAGAACTGACCTGGCTGCCATCCATTGCAAATAATCAGATCAAGAATTCCACGCTCAAAAAAATCTGAAGAAACTCTAAAATGTATTGGTACGAATTTAGGGGAACCAGCATGAACACAACCTGCAAGTTATTGGGGGGACAAGGGGTAGTTCGCAGGATGTGGTGATTCCAGGGCAAGAAGGTGTAGGAAAAGAGTTTGACGCAAGGAAAGAGTATATAGCCAAGGTGAGCCATCCACTATAGCAGTCATTACTGATTTGCACAACTGAAAAATTACTCCCTTTAAAAGCAACAATCAGACGAATCGACTGAGAAGGAACGGTCGCTGCCGCTTTGATAAGCGGACGGGCCGCGCCGGGGCTGCTGCGCCAGGGAACCATAGCAGAGAGACGCGCTCAGGGAGCGAATTTTTCCGGGTGTCTCACTAGTCTGTACAGTATTCTTGCGCCTCCCACGCGCGTTCGTCCCACAACTGTCAGAACTCAAAACGCGTGTATTCCGTGTGTAGTTGTAGGTCTAGCTTGTGTATTAGGGGTGTGCGTGCGTGTGGTGTGAGTTGGTCCATGAGTTCAGATACTACAACTGTACCACAGATCGGGAGGCATAAAAAAAAAAGAACCATAGCAGAGGCCCGCGATTCTACAAGCTTGGACCGAGGCGAAATGTTTAGAAAAAGCCTTCCTTCGCGAAGGTCTCTCTGCGCCCACTCCGCTGGCGATACTTGTCGAAATTTCGTTCGCTGTCGCTCCCCACCTTTCCTCCGCGCATGACAAGTGGCGGCTGTCTGGTGGTGCGCAGAGGGATGTACGTGCATTTATTTTTCAGATTCGTTTTTTCAAAATGAAATATCTTGAGAACCGTTTATCCGAATTAAGAAACGTTTTCACTTTTGAACTCATCGCGTCGAGATCTTCAATAGATCCCATGTTGATAGGTTTCGACGAATTTTTTTTTCCGGATTGTGTATAGTTCGTACAACCTGTACAACTATAAATCTGAGTGTAGTTGTACGTACAATCTGATCTGTATAACCTGATCTGTATAGTTGTACGTTCAACCTGATCTGTACAATCTGTGTGTAGTTGTACGACCTGATCTGTACAACCTAATCTGTATAGTTGTACGTTCAACCTAATCTGTAGAACCTAATCTGTATAGTTGTACGACCTGATCCGTACAACCTGATTTGTTTAGTTATACGTACAACACGGTCTGTGTGTTTGTACTACCTAATTTTGTGTTTGTACATGTGTTGTGTGTAGTTGTACAATTCTGATTCATAGATCTAGATTTGAATTTGAATCTGGGTCTGGACATCGTAGTACGTACGCGGGGCCGCTCGCTCGATTTGCGTGTCCACGTGGCGGCAGCAGCTCACGCGCGAGACGCGAAAACAGACCTTCGCGAAGGGAGACCTCCCTAGTGATACCCACAGCAGGGCGATGGATCGAGGCGGGGCACAGCAAGACTTTCCGCGATGTGTTTTGCTCGGTGGAACGACAGTTTTGGTTCTTTTTTCGCAAGCTCGGTGGGCTTTAAGGTTAAACGGGTCCAAATGCACCATAGTCCATAGAACGTCATTTTGATGCCAGAGCAGCGTCCCTCAGGGACAGTTCATTGCAGCGGCCAGATTTTTCATACCGCATGTTGCATCTCCCATGATGGCGGAGGCCATTGCAATGCGGGAAGGCCTGGATTTGGCTAATAGACTGTGTTTGTCAAGAATTCAAGCAGAACCAGACTCAACTGAAATTATAGAACCAGACTCAACTGAAATTATAGATGCATGCAATGGAGAAGACAGATGGTGGAGCGAAGCAGCTGCTGTGTTTGCGGATTGCATAGATTCTGCTACTTCTATTGGCGATGTTTCCTATAGCTACTGCCCAAGGGAAGCCAATACTATGGCGCATGAGTTAGCTAGGAATTGCTTTTCAAATGGCTTATCTTGTAATTGGGTCGTTGAACCCCCTAGATTCTTGCTAGACTCCTTATTAAACGATGTAACGATACTTTGATTGGGGCAGCAAGTTTCAGACGCGCTATTTTCCTTACCAGGGTACCTACGGGGACTGGAAGGTTTTTAACGAGGCGGCTTGCTAGCTTAATATATTTGGTAAATGTTTCAAAAAAAAAAATCCAACGGTCAGGATCATGAGCATCAGCAAATCCAACGGCCGAAACGTGAGGAGGCATGAGGGAGCTCGAATTTGGCTCAGTTTTAGTGTGCTTAACTAGATCATGTAGGCGCGCGTTGCCGCGCCCGTCCATTAGGAAAATAGATTTTAAGGAATAGATGGAAATATATTTGGATTTCACATTTTTCAAAGTGTTGAAACACATCAAGGTTGTGCATATGAGCTACACTTTCATTTAGATTTGTTGTTTAGCTCGATATACCTTGGACAGTAAAAGTAGGGTCGATAAGTATTTGATTTGGCCCGACTCCACATTAAAATGTGATCATTACTTATGGTCAGGCAACTCAACATAAGTACATCATCAGTTCTTGCAATAATAGATCCTTAGAGCCGTGATGAATTTCAGCTGGGAAAGCCAACATGATATCTACATATTGAAAACCATAGGAAAACTTGCAGTAGCAAAATTTAAATCTATTCAAGATATATACAAAGAAAAACGGAAATTCTAGACAGGGCTGACACCTAAAAAATTGTTGTGCACCGTTACAACAAATAAATACGAATTTCTAAATAAAAAACAGTAAGCACAAGATATGCTGGTAGTTACATATCCCTCCCGGTGATAGATGACATGAACATAAGACCAGACAGCTACTATTTAACACCACATGTCATCACCAGGATCCCTTGCACACCAGTGTCTGATTTCAGAAGAAAACAAACTACAAAAAAAGCTAAACATAAGATTGATGCTATCTCCAAAGTTTCGGCCTTCATCTCTTCCACATTGAGAATTTCAAAAAACCCAAAGTATAATTTGGATCATTATCGGAGAACAAGCAGAGCTGGAAGGGAAGGAGAAAGCAAATCCAAACATAACTGGACACCAAATTCCTCGGACACAAAGCTGATTGAGGCACTCACCCGCCGGATCCCCAGTCCCCTCGCTCGAGGCACTCTTCTGACATGGGGTTATATTTATTTTGTCCATATTGTAAGTACATATTTATTGAAAATGGGCGTGTCATTTTTTAGTGAACGGTATGTCGAACCAGTGAAACTGGTTGCGGTAGTGTGTTTGTGTACATGGGATGAAACATTCCGAGAGATCAACATTCAGCAATCATCTAGAACCAAGCAAACTCGAGATCACGGTGTGTATGTGATACGTCTCCAACGTATATATAATTTCTTATGTTCCATGCTATATTATACCAAGTTATTACATGTTTTATATGCATTTTGCATAGTTTTATGCATTTTCTGGGACTAACCTATTAACAAGATGCCATAGTGCCAGTTACCTGTTTTTGGTTTCAGAAAAGTACTTAAGGAAATATTCTCGGAATTGGACGATTTCTTTTCTGAAGTCCGTTTTTCATCGGGAACGTTCCAGAAAGCCGAACACGAGATGAAGTGGGCGACCGAGGCGCCGTCACCTGGTCCTCGCGCGGCAGGCTTCTGAGCCGCGCGAGCACGTGGTGTGGGCCCCTCGGGGCGCCACCGACTTCGCCCTTTCGCCTACAAATACCCCCCAGATTAAAAACCCTAGGACGGTGTTTGATATTTCCTCCACGGGTCCAGAGCGCCGCCGTCATCGAAGACAAGATTGGGGGACAGAAGTCTCTGTTCCGGCACCCTGCCGGGACGGGGAATTGCCCCCGGAGCCATCTCCATCGACTCCACCACCATCTCCATCGCCGTTGCTGACTCATATGATGAGGAGTGAATAGTTCTCCCCCGGGGCTGCTGGATCTACGGTAGCCATGTGCTTTATCTCTCTCTCCCATGAAGTGATCTTTTATGTGATCATGAGCTTTGTAATCTAGTTGAATATGTGATGCTACTCTTTATCTATTATGCACTCTAGAGGTTACTTTAATATGAACTCCGGAGTTATTCACGGTTGTAATGGTGACAGTGTGTGCACCGTGTGTGATTCCTTTATGACGTTGTTGGTGTTAGTTTACTCTGACTTTGAGGGTGCTCTTGTAGCCCTGCACAATGAATGGTGTTTGTTATCCAACATGAGAGTGTTTGAGAGTAGTGTTTATTTATTTAACTTTGATGTCATTGTTGAGAATGTCCACTGGTGAAAGTAGGATCCCTAGGCCTTGTTTCTAAGCATTGAAACACCGTTTCCAACAAGTTCTGCTACATGTTTGATTGCTGCCATTTTTATTACAGATTGCAATTACTACTTATATTTCACTATCTCTTCGCATAACTAGTGCACCTATACATCTGATAAGTGTATTGGGTGTGTTGGGGACACAAGAGACTTTTCGTATCTTAATTGCAGGGTTGCTTGAGAGGAATATCTTTGACCTCTACCTACCTGAGTTCGATATACCTTTGGTGATTCACTTAAGGGAAACTTGCTGTTGTTCTACAAACCTCTGCTCTTGGAGGCCCAACACTGTCTATAAGAATAGAAGCGTGCGTAGACATCAGTATGAAGATTTTGAATCACCAGGCATGCATGAGCTCAAAGGACCGGTACCTACAGAATCGAGGTGTAGGATATGATTGCTTAGTTGTGAGAAGATTTTCACTCAAAATAAAAAGTTGGGAGAAGATTTTGAATTTTGACAAGCTAGGCTGTAGGTTCATAGCTTGGTCTATGCCTGAAAAATCAGACTACTACTTACTTGGCAAAGTCCATTACTGAAGCAAATTTAGCTTGGCCCATACCAGAAGAAGTATCATAACCATATCTGAATCTAGGAATCTTAGGGTTCTACTGCTTTATATATGGGACAAGAGCTGAGAGGTCCCACGAGTCCACTACTGAAACGAATTTAGTTGTGCAACACCTACAGGTGGAGGTAGGAATTCAGAAACGTGTTAACATGGCCTGTACTACAACAACTGACATATACATCATCTGTGATTAACAATTTACCTTAAATCTTTATGGTCATTTATGCACTAAAATGTGGTCAGCCAGTGGCATGATCCAATGCCCCTGATGGAACTACCCTTTCCTTTTTCCGGTACCAAATGCGAGCAAAAAAAAATTCTTTCACATGTTGTTCCGTGTGGTGAGAAATATATTGCCGGGGCTATTAGGAGTAAATGTCTTTATTTGATCATTTGAGTGGTGAGACAATGCTCTTCTAGACGGAACCGAAAAATTATTTTGAGACTTTGCCCTCCTGTAAAACAGAACATCAAACCAACCAATCCACACAAGTTTCGAAAAAGAGAGGCACGATTGAAGGGTAAATACAGGCATACTAACCAATTGAGCTAATCCGCAACAGCAAAAGGAGCATTTCTAGTTTCACGTTACAGTTGATTAAGACTGAATGTAAACAACATTAAAAAAGCAACTAACAAATTCAGATAGCTCTTACCTATCAACATAACCGCATAGGATTATAGTGATGTGCTCTTCTATGAAGCTTCAGCTTAAAAATACACACCTGAGTTCGTCAATGCTCGAGTCCCGGACTCTCTTCATCAATTCATCTTCTAAAACACATATATATGCACATTCAACTTATGCAAATTTGCCGAAATTACAGGCAATACTCAAGTCAGAGGACCGTCTCCTATAAAGCGACTATTACATGAGAAGCTTATAATAGCCAGCCCCATGAATAGTTCCTAAGTTGTTATCTACCCAGACAAGAAATTTGCTTAAATAAGAACACACATACATATATTGGAAAACAAAAGCAGTCAGGGGAACACACCATGGATTACCAGTTGGAATTGTATGAAGAAACAATCAGACAAAGGGCTTGATTCCACGAGTAAGATCTAAGCAACAATGCAAAAGAGTGGTAATATATCCCAAAACAATAGGCGATCACCAAGCCGCCGATTAGCCGATGTCGGGGATCAGCAGATTATCCTACAGAAACATCGCACAACTTTTATTCTAACCAACAGAAAAACCATTTGTTAATCCAATTCCGAAATCATCTACTTTCGATCAAATTCGGCAGCCGATTCCGCTGTTCAATCACAAGAGGTGCTCTTGTTTTCTCAAGACTTCCAGGTAATTGCCAAAAATAATTAACCATTAGGTCAGATCAACCAATGCAAATGAACCGAATAAAAGGAAGACCATTGGTGACAGATTAAAACTGGTGATCTTTATGACGATAGTACACAGATCAAAATGATGACAAGTAAATATTGTAAGCGTCCCTTGATTAAAAAGGTGGTACCAGTAGAGGATAGTAATCTGGATAAAAAATAAATATCATTCAGTCGATGCACATATTAAGAATTGCTAGACCCTACAATGTCATCAAACCAGAACAATTTTGCAATAAAATCAAGGCAGATAAAGATAACATAGGTATATCACTCGATGCCACTTTGATTAACTATCATGAGTTAGATATCACGTCGCCAATTAGTCCCAACTATAAGCACACAAACATTTGCGAGGAGCACCACCAGATGGGTTAAACTAAAAAAGTAAGTGGCAGATGTGTTACCTTGATCGAGGGCCTCAATGCAAGCCGGCCGGATTGGATTTGGCATGTGACCTGAGTAATAACGATGGAGTCCGATGAGGCGCGGCATGTTTACATTTTTTGCACTGTTACTTTCAAATAATTTCCTCCAAATAGCAAAAAAAAAACAGCCGACAGGTTTATGACAATCAAAGCTAGCAGCTGATGAATTCCCCATTGAAAAAACAGAACAAATTAACCTGCAAGGCTGCAACAACAAAAAACCTGGCAGCTGATGAATTCCCCATTGAATTTCCCTATCTCACATACTGATGTACTAATACATATCAGAACCTGCCCCGATCTCTTGAATTGATTATACCTGCAAGGCTGCAACAACAACAAAACCAAATCTAGGACGAGTCCGAACTAAGTAGATGTAGAATTTGCAGAACGATTGAAGTTGGTGGAGCAACCCAGTGGAGAAAGTTTTCTACCGGCCAAAAATTAACTCCAGCGAGAAAGCATCATGAGCGATTCCGGACTTCTGACCGCCGCATCAGCTGGAGGCTGGAGCCGCGGGAGGCGCTTGCTGCCGCATCACCTCCCTCCATTTGCAAGGCCGCGCCAACAGAATTGGGCCACCTGGATTGTCCGCGCCCTTGCATCTCGATCATGCGGGTCGGCCACCATGGCATCTCTCCCTCGATCCCCTTGAATTCGCTAAAAAAGTCTTTTTTGTGCAAAGTGAACTTTACCCTCACTCCTGTGGTGATAAGTGTCGCTTTCTGTTTATTTTGGTCTCTCATGATTGTTTGCATGTCCGCCAAGTGTCGCTATCAGAACAAAAGTGGGAATGAAGATTACAGAAAAAATGATACGGGAGAGGTGGAGGGCATTTTTCCTTTTTATTTTTCAAAAACGAAATTTCAAAACAAAATATCTCGATAACCGTTTATTCAAATTACAAACCGTTGAGCTATTCGCGTTGAGATTTTCAAAACTAGATCCCATGTTGATAGGTTTTGACGAACTTCTTTTTTTACTTCCGGTTATGTATACTTTGTACAACCTGAGTCTCTGGTCGTACATACAACCTGATTCTGTGGAGTTGTACCTCTGAGTCTGTATAGTTGTACATGCAACCTGAGTCTGTGTAGTTGTACGCTCGAGTCTGTATAGTTGTACGACCGAATCTGTGTAGTTGTACGACTGGGTCTGTGTAGTTGTACGCCTGAGTGTGGTTGTACGTCTGTGTAGTTGTACGACTAGCTCTGTATAGTTGTACGACTGAGTGTGGTTGTACGTCTGAGTTTATGTAGTTGTACGACTGGGTCTGTATAGTTGTATGACTGAGTGTAGTTGTACGTACAATCTAAATTTGTGTAGTTGTACGGTTGAGCGTGTGTAGTTGTATTTACAATCTAAATCAGTATGGTTGTACCTAAAATTTAGTTGTATGTACAACACTATTATGTGTACAGAGAGGCAGCCAGGCTTCCAGCAATTCGTACGGCGTCAGCCTTCGCGGGGGGCTTCGTACGGGTAGGCCACGTGGCGGCTCCGCGACGCTGGCGACCTTCACGAAGGGTTTCCTTTTTCTAAGTGCACCCCCTTCTATGTTTTTCATGAGAAGTTGTTGAGGTGCAGTATATGGGCTTTAGAGGTTTCTAGGGCCCAATTCACCACAGCAGGCCAAATCGATCACCAGAGCAGCGTCGCCTAGGACAATGCATCCAACGGACAGGAACCACTGTCCGACGATTAAAAGTGATCAGATCGCGAGGGTTGCGTGAGAGAGCTTGTTTTTGGCTCAGTTATAATGTCCCTGATTGCTTTTATACCATATTAGAATGCAAATATAAAATTATTAATTAAGCTGACAAATATATTTTATTAAAATAGCTAATAAATTTTTGTGCGGCAGTAGAACTTGGTTAGCAGGGAGGCTGTACCCCTACCCCATCAGAGTTCAAACCTCAGATTTGACGCTGGTGTTTCATATTTGGCGGAATATTCTTCAGTGGGAGGCGACGTTCCGTCGACAGCGAGGCGCCTGCGGTGACTTCGTCAATCTTGACCTGACTCGCCGGCTCAGTCTGTGTGTTCGTAGGGATGAATGTGTGCGCGTGTATATGAGGGCTTGCGCCTTATATTGTGTTTCGCAAAAAAAATTGGGCGACATATCCAGCGACAAAATCCTACGTCCGCCACTATGCTCGGGAATCGGGATGGCAAAGATCCCATGATTAGTAGCGGGCACATCATTACTTGCATACGAATCCGAATCACTATGCATAGCCATTTGGAGGGGATCTAAATTTCGCGCACACGGCATGTTCATCCGAAGGCATCAAATTTGACTGAACAAAAGCTAAGTACACGAAGATGAACCTCTAGAAAGAAGCAAACAAACCCATACCAATCAGTCGACCGAACAGACGTAAACAAACTAACCCTGATAGTTTGACCATGACTAAACACGCCACGTCGCCGGTTGCCTCTCCACGTCTTCTACCTGCACTGGTTCTTGAATTAAACATGCAAAAGCTAGCGTTGACGGGGATGTATGTTATCCAACCAAAGGGCGATGAGCACCGGCACACCACCGCCGGCCAGCCTATTCGGGTCGAGCGGCATCGGCGGGCTCGGCTATGGCATCAGCGTCTCCATCGGCATCCTCCTCATCATGTCCACCATCGCGTTCACCGTCTACTTCTGCGCCAGGACGGCGTCCGCGCCCGTGGCCGCCGCGGTGATCGCCTCCGCTGCGTTTCCAGCGCCGGCGCCGGCCCGCCGCAGCCGCCGCCACGACAACGACGTCGAGCTTGGCGGCATCGACGAGGCGACGCTTGACGCGTACCCAGCGGTGATGTACCCGGAGGCTAGGAAGCAGGGGCAGGCCGTGGGGGAGGAGGCTGAGTGCTGCGCAGTTTGCCTGGAGAGGTACGGGGAGAGCGACGTGGTCCGGGTGCTGCCGGACTGCCGCCACCTGTTCCACCGCGAGTGCATCGACCCCTGGCTCCGGCAGAGGCCCACGTGCCCAGTGTGCCGGACGTCGCCGCTGCCTAGCCCCATGCCGACGCCACTCGCCGAGGTGACGCCGCTGGCTCCGGTAAGGCCGTCATGACTCGAGAGCCTCGTGTGGCGCCACTTGCCCCCTGTTTTCTTTCCATTAATATTTGTATATGGCCATATGCCACAGGGTAATTAAAGGGTGATAAGTTTTAGTTAGGAGGCTTTTTGGTAGGGAATTTTAGCTAGGAGTTAGTGGAAGCTGTTTCCGGTGATGTAAATTTGTATATAATGTTAGTTACTCCAGTTATCTGTGATGTTCTTTTGTTTCTAAAGAAGATAACTATGATGGGCATTACTCATAAGGTTGAATTTTGTTACTCTTTGATGGTACTACCAATTATAGATCTTTCAACATACTAAATGGATGATTAGGTTCATAAAACCACATAATTATCACAAATATTTTTGCAGTAAGACCGCAGATATTATGCTGAATGCGATTATGCAAAGACAAGTATAACATAAAGCAGATGAAGCAAATACCAAGTGGCGAAGACAACACACTAGTCCGTGCCGACTGAAGATATCCCTAGGCCCTAGCCACTCCCTTCAAAAGAAATGGCATGCAAGAACGGAAAATACGTACCTCCACAACTAACTGCGTAAGAAGATTTTAAGAAATGACACGGCTAATTTTCGATCGGCCGACATTGCACTTAATCATATTGTGCAATTGAATAAAAAATCATGTGCATATTGCACTTAATGTGCAATTACAAGAGGCCTTTTGAGGCAAGTTTCTGAATCCGAGGAAAAGTTTTGTCAAGTTTGCGGGACCCTCAGCAGAGCTGCAGTGAAGAATTGGTTAGTTTTCCAAACCAAGATCGGTCTCAAAGTTAACCTCTGTTAACCCATAAAATTTCGTGGTCGACCAAAATTTGATTTGGATCACAGACACGGCTGAGTTTTAGCAAAACCTCAACAGTAATTCGGGCATGTTTGAAATGCAAGTACTAGACGGTAACAGTGTCTGATTAGGACACACAATTGGGGAAATCATGTGTTACAGAACAGAACAAATTTGGATTTTCCGTCCAGCAATGTTTCATCCGTGCACACTTACTTCAGCTCCGATGCGTCGCGATGGAGTGCGGCACCAGATCTGCCCGCTCCATAGTCTGAATAACCGAGGTTAGTTTATAATCACCTTGATCAGATTGCGTAATTTTTTAACTAACCTCCTCTTTGCGGGATGCCCGCCATAAAATATCCCCTGTGTGTATGTACTAGAAGAGAGTACATTGCATTCACCCTCAAAAGACAAAGAAAAGACGTTCCCAGCAAGCAATGGATCTGAGAAAGATAATGCAATGGCGTGCTACATAAAGATGACTGTCATCTGTTTTTCTCATCCACCTTCCCCTGCAAGTACCGGAGCACCTGCGGGATCGAGACCACGGCGGCACCACTGCCGGGCCTGGTGCACAGCCTCGCGACGATCACGAGGTCCCTGAGCTCCCCGGTGTCATAGGTGCCGCCGAGATCGGCGTCCACCATCCTCTGCATGGATCCCGCGAACCCGGGCTCCTGCACCCACCGCACGAGGTCGCCGTCGCCGCCGCCCGGCGACTGCCCGGTCACGAGCTCCAGGAGCAGCACGCCATACTGGAACACCAGCTCCGTCCTCCTCTGCTGATTTTGCTCTGAAAAAAGAACACTCATAGACATGTCAGTGTACACTTGACAAAGATGATGATAAGAACGGTGGCAAGAACCTACAGCACCTGATTCTTGGGAGGATTCGTGAGCGACGACACTGACGTCAGATAGCTGAAAAGAAGTACAAAATTCAGTTGCTTGATCGATCTAATTCTCATCCTAATGTGACTATATACTCTTACCTTGGCTACTAGATCGGCGTCCATCATCACGTTGCTCGAGTTCACCGTCACGTGGAACACCGGAGGGTCGCAGAAGTAGTAGAGGTACTCCTGAATCCACTCGAATTCAGGGAATAGAAATGTCGGGTTCAAGTTCTGTTTTTTTCCTAGACAATTCTTCAAGTGTACGTTGCGGAATGTAGCAGTGGTCAGTAGATTACCAGGGCTGCTGCGACATCTATGGCAACCTGCAACCTGGTCCTCCAGTTGAGTGGCGTCCTGAGAGGGTCTGCGAAGGCCAGAATCCATTATGGTCACAGCGTGGCAGCTTAGCTGAAGAACAAAATAGATCTTTTTTTTTTGTGTGTGTGTGTGGAGAATTGGGCTTTACCATGGAGGCATTCCTTGAGGCTTCTGTTCTCCATCTGATCAAACACCAGAAACCTGAAACAAGCCAGCAATCCAGGAGCATTACCATATGAAACACAGAGAAGATGAGGAAAAAAGAGAGAAGCATGAGAAGAAGAGACACGACGCAACCTGTTGTGTCCTTCCGAGAAGCCGCGGAGCCTGACGACGTGGCGGTGGTTGAGGCGGCCGAGCAGCTGCAGCTCCCGGTAGAAGGCGCCCTCCTGCTCCTCGTGGTCGTGGTCCCGGTCGCCGCCGGCCACACGCCGCACCGTGGCGACGAGGCCGTCAGCGAAGCGGGCGCGGTAGGCCGTGCCGCGAGGCCCGCCCGACTCGAGGGCCGTGCTGAACCCGCTCGTGGCGGCCTCGATCTCCCTCGGCTTGAACCTCCGCACGAACGGCAGATCATCACCTGATCGAGAAGAACAAAGCCAGTGACGGATTACTCGCTACCCAGTCGGCGATCGGGGTAGAAGAAGAGGAAGAACGTACGCGTCGTGCCGCCGAGCCGCTGGTGGAGGCAGCCCATCAGTCCTGGAGAGGTCGGCAGAGGACGCCCCGGGATTGGTGAAGATTCGGAGCAGAGCAGAGGATACAGACAGGCAGTGGCAGATGCTGAGATTCAGAGCAGACAGAAGCCTGCTCTGTTTTTCTTGGCCTAATCTGTTTAGGGAGATCGGTAGGTACGACGAAATCGAGCGGCGAGATCTTTGTATCCTCGTTGGTCGTCGGTAAATTAAATTTTTTGCTCCGTAGCAGCACTGGCGAGCGAATGCTGGTACTCGTGGAGCTGCTTTTGTGTCGGTCCCCGTCCGTCCAGCCTGCCCGCGTTTGCCGACGAATCATATAAAAGGGAGTTACTGTAATCGAGCGACCAGATTCCTCTTCGTTTCCTTTGCTTTCGATTGGGTCCCGGCAGAGCTCTTTTCCAACGATATGTCTGTCCGAAATCATTGATCTCTTTTTTTAGGCTTAAGGTGATCGATTCCGCCGTCCAGTTAGATAGAATAGATGGTTATTTACATCATTTTGGGTTAGGGAAAACTCCCTCTACAAGTAAAAACAGAAAAGAAAATCCCCCGGACCTTACGTGTGGGCGAAAGCTCGCAACCCCAGCTCTTCTTGTTCTGCTCTTCGTTTTCCTTCCGAGAGAAATGGGTATATCAGAGCATCCAACAGATATACACATTGTTTGGGTATCCAAAATGATTTTGTAGCGGACCTGCACTTAGAAAATGGCAAGTCCCTGTGTATAGTGCAAATCCCTGGATCGATTCGTTTGCACACACAGTTTACGATGTAATATCACAACAAAGTATCAATTTTATTACATCGATGATCCAGACTTACAAAATATTCATTACAAATTGCATAGCATAAAGCTAGCATTGGAAATAGTAAACAGCGGAAATACAATAGCAGTGAGTCTCCATCATCTTCATGTTGCCACAGGCGAAAACATGTTGGTTGCAGACTCGAAACCTTTAAACGACACCTCACTCGTCATCTGGACATTCTGCAATAAGAAAAATATTGCAGCAACGTGGGTCAGAACCATTTAAAATGGAACTGGCAAGTGACACTATGGTGGACACTTAGTGGAATAACTCTAATAACCTATATGCTTATTTGGCTGGTGGAGTTCAAGGCTATTTTACATAAAGCCAATTTTTTCCTAACTCTTTTGAAAACACTTTTCTTCTATTCGAGACATCCGTGGCATGAAATCCACTGTCTCATTCTACCCTTGTTCACCCATCAAGTTTTAAATTTTGAAGTTGGAATGGTGGGATCCTCCGTTGACGTCCTTGATCAGCTGCTCAAATTGTCCGTCCCGGGGACACGGCTAAGTACTTAGATTTTACACTCTGCAGAGGTTGTGCACGTTCACCATTGTACCCATTCAGCCCAAACTATCCTTTACACTCTGTAAGTGATAAGGAAAAGGAGAAGAATGAGACGAGATCTTTCAGAAGCATTTTCCCTCCCCATACTGGCTTGACCCGTTCCACCTAACACCCTCTACATCTGCTTGTCAAGTCGGGGCGAGTCCACGCAACTTAGTTGATCAAGCCAGAGCCCATATTGGCAATGGCTGCACTGGAAGCTAACATCACTTGGAGTTCTTCAGATCCCTTTGTTCCCTGGGTGGCCATCCACAAGTGCACATACTCAGGTATACACCATAGAAATGGTCCTGAGTAGCCACTCAACTTCGCCTCCGTATACAACCAATCCACCCAGGAGGTTCTTTCTTAACTTAGTAGAATTTAGATTTTCATAAAACAACTTTTGCATAGCATCAATAATTCTACTAAGTCATTACATAGGTACCTAGACACAGGAGTAAGAAATCTCTAAACAGGTCTAGCATAGCATTTCTACTAAGTCCTACACATGCTTAGGAAAATAATCTACTCATGCATAGAAAAATATTAGGACTTTTATGAGGTGTGCCACTTGCCTTTGGAAGTTGTCGGTGCTCACAAATTCTTTTCAACGTAACTCGGAGCTCTCCGTTCGATCTAAACAATATAGACAAACAACAATACAACAATCAACATAAAACACAATCAACACAACGCATACAAACAAGTTTCATAAAACTTCTAAGGAAAAAAAATATGTTTATGCATGATGTGCAAAATATTTCTAAGTACTTGAGATGCATGACATGCCATGAAAATATTCTAAGTTAAGTGCAAGGCAAGAATTTGGTCAAAATGACTAAGGACCAAAGTCATAACAGCTGGGGTCGAATTTTAACTAAGGACTAGATGCTAACGCATCAAGTCAAAATAATTTCTAAGAAGTTGATAGCCCTTTTTCTAAGGACTAGTCATGATGTGCATAAATTCTTAGAGAAAAATACCAAGTCTATTCTTCAAGGTGATCAACAATTATTAACAACCCTTTGTACATCAGATATTCACTATAGTGAGAGAGACAGACACCCGGCCAGCCACTTATGATTGTGGAACAGGTCTCATGTACGTGGACATGTAAGGTTAGTCTCCAGACCGCTTCATCTCACTATGCCGCTAGGATCCAACATACTTCAAGGGTGGTAACATAATGATCAAAAAGGGGTTTATGTCTAAAGTGAAAGACAAGATTAGGAAAGAGGGGAAAGATAGAAAGAAGGATGTAGTTGGTCTTCAAGGAATCTTCTCCTTGCTTCCTTGTAGCTTTCTCCTTGATGTGATGTCTTCATTGAAATTTTTGTAGACTTGATGGTTCTGCAGGGTTTTTGATATCTTCAGGGTTGGTCTTGGTATTAACTTAGTCACCACGAAGTATAAGAGAGAGAAAAGAAAAGGGGGAGCGACTTAGAGGATAAAGGGTTTGGTCTTCTTGAAGTTCCTCTTGATTTTCTTCTAAGTGTTTTGACTTCTGGGAGATGCTTCCGGAGTTTGTTTTCTTGGCTAAGTCCTTCATTGGCCTTCTAGTCTTCATGTTGAAAAATCCCCAGAGTGTCTAAGTGCATGACACTTTACCAAAACACTATGTCGAAAATAAATCTAATCTTAGAGAAGAATAAGGGAGAAGTTTTTCCTAAGAGGAGTATAACAATAAAATATGCTACGCATGCAATGCACATTTTAATATCTTTTGTGATTTTTATAAAGTATGCATGAAGCTATAATTATAATTTAATTAATTTACATTATAGCCAAATATAATAAAAGAGGTAAATATAAAATTTAAGTTTTCTGTGATTAAACTTTATAACCAAATTTTATAAACAGTGCTAATGGATAGAGGGAATTTAAACAAATTTATATCAAATGGATTTATTCAAAAATGATTTTTCTATCAAAAGTTATGTCAAAATTACTCATACTATTCAATTTAAATCTATGATTGTCAAATCATCAAAATAATGCACAAAATTATTTTCTAACAGAGGCATAATATTACAAATATTCTAATGTTTCTAAAACAATTTTATTTACAATTTTTGAACTTACAGATTTAAAGTTATGACAAATATACTCAAATCATCCATTTGAAATTTGAATAATTTAAACTAAGTCAAATTTGAAATTTATTAGTGCCAAAACATTCTACAAATAAAGTTCTTTCCAAATATATAAAAATATTTGAATTCGGCTAAACAGAGGAAAAGTAATGATAAAAATAATATACAGGGGGTTCTTTGCAAAACTGCCATTTAATCTAGTTAAAGAAAATCGTTTTCCACGTGCTGACTGGCCTGCTGACTGGACGCCACGTCGGCGCTGACTGGGTTAAGTTGTTTAGATCTGATCCGTTGGATCCAGATCAGACGGCTGTTAACAGATCGTACCGTTTCGTTAAATGGATCTAATCTAAACCGTCAAAAATTGATCGGGTGGCTCACCGAGCGTTGACCAACGGGTGGCGGCGCGAGTCGCCGGAGACGGCAGGGACGGTGGCGCTGAGCTCCGGTCTTGGACGCTCCGGTCACTCCAGAGGTGCTCCGGGCTCGGGAATGTGACGAGGAGACGCCGCGCGGCACGGAGGGGTTGATGGTGGCGAAGCTGTTTGCTCGGGCGTCCCGGAGCGGCGTGGAGATGCAGGCGGACCGGTTCGGTGTTCCGGCGACCTCGGGTCGTGGAGGAATCGCGGCTACGGCTGTGAGAAAAAGCATATGAGGGGTTAGGGAGATGCACCAGGAGCAGGGGAACAGAAAGAGATCAAAAGGAGGCGGAGGAACCTTCCCTGGTACCGGAAATCGAAGGAAATGGCGGCGGCGGCAATGCGGCTCCGACGAGTGATTTTGCCGGCCTGGAGGAGCAAATCGAGGTGGGAGGAGAGGGGAAAGAATGCGGGGATCGGGGGCCTTTTAAAGGCTCGGGAGAGAACGGCGATTTCCGATTAAATCGCGTCAATTTGGATCCGCAATCGAAGGATGAAACGGTGACGAAAATTTCGGCCAGAAGTTGAAGACGTGGTCATGTCTGACAAGGCGGGCCTACATGGCAGTGAGACGAGCGGCGCGCGGGAGGTTGGGCTGCAGCTGGGCTACTAAGTACCGCGCGCGCGTGAGTCAGAGGATGGGCTTCGGCCCAACTTGCCTCGGGGAGGAGGCCTTCTCCAAAGTTTTGATAAAAACAGTTTTCTGTTTTAAAAACTTTTAAATTCGAAAGATTTTAAAACCTGATCAAAACTATTCAGAAAAATTCACAAAAATATGTTTTGAAAAGCTTATCAAATTTAGAACTTTTTGGTAGTATTCTTGACCAATAATAAAAATAAATAATATTGAAATTTATAAAGGTACAAATAATATGTATATGGAATTAATTCCTATTTGAATTTATAAATGAATTTTAAATTTAAACTTTATGTGATTTAAACAACATGATGAAATGATGAGGATGCATGAATGCATGAATGCAAGGCTTGAATTTCCTTTTCAAATCAACATACATATAGTTTTCAAAAAGTTTTAAAATTTTCTGATTTTTCAGAATTTGAAAAATCCTAGGATGTTACAGATTTCCAGTAGAGGAGAGAGAAATCATGGCTAAGCGGAAAATTTTCAGCTTACCCATATTTTTGGTACCAGAAACTGAGTTGTCCATTTTAACTTTTAGCATTATATTCTTTCTACTACTCTCCATTGTGGTATATATCATCTAAATAGACTAAAACTTTCTACGCATGATAATCAAAATAGTTCATCACAAATATAAACATGATTTTTTTTTATAAAAGTGCATCATTCAAGCATGTAACCGTTAGCAAAGTGCATCATGACCATAAACTAAAAGTTTGTTGGTGCAGCAAAGAACAACACCATAAAATGAAAGTTTGTCGATGCATAGAACACCACCATTGCCTCACACACCCTCTTGCCTTCAAGATTTTGCAAAGACAAAACTCCATAAAAGCTTGACCAACACTAATGTCCATAAACATGACCCTCTTCTCGGTCTTTATCCTTTTGAGGATTCATCATTCGTGATTTTCCTCAACCTTGGCGAACTTCCCCTCGGCCGCTGGACTCCTCTTGCCTATCGCCTTCCAATTCTCAATTTCTTTGTTTCTCAACTCCCTTTTCTTGGAGGCATGGAGTTGGTCTTAACCATATATGGGCATTTGGTTTCAAGATATGGGCCATGACTTGAAAATTTGGGGTTTGAAATCACTTACGGCCTTACGGGTAAGCTCTTTGAGCTTTTTTTACCCTAGTAACAAAAAAAAACTGTTCACCTATTGTGGCAAATATAGGTAAGCTCCTGGAGTTACTCTCACTCAAGCAATCCAAAGGAGCTATTTGTTTAGGTTCATATCTGGCTTTCAGATGTTGGCTTATATAAGTAACAAAACATCTAAATAGGTGCTTTGGATTTGGTTTTTGCCTTTTGACTGAACATTTTACATGATGGTATAAGGCAACAAACATAATCGTATAAGGCAACAACCATAATCAAAAACACCTATGTAGGTGATTTTGTGACATAAGCCAAAGAAATCCAAAATGAAATCTAACCAAACATGCCCTCAGATACGGACAAATTTACGCGTCGTCATCGGAATTGCAAGAGTGGTACTAGCTAGAACCCTGAGCTCATAGAAATGAACTCGATTCATCGCAAGCATTTATCCTATGTTTTTTTTAGATAAAGAGTATATATTAATATCGCGGAGATACCAAATACACCCAACCTCTGTAACAGCGCCGAAAAAAAGAAAGTAAAAAAAAAGTCCCGCTACAAAGTTTGTTAATATATACTCTCATGAAATGGTGAATGAGTTTTTTTTTAAATGGTGGTGAACGAGAATTAGATTACTGCATATGTACATCGTGATAATCTCATGCATGCGAAGCAATGAAGAGAAGCGTGACAACCACCCTAAAAGGCGCTGTGCGTACTGCACGCTGCTGAAGTAAACTGCGGACTCTTGCCTGCGCCTCAGCTATGCGCGCATCGCGACATATTCCACGACACCAAGGGTGGACAAGGTCATCACTCATCAGATGGTGGCGGCCAGCGACGTCCCCCGCTCCGGCGAGCTGGTGGCCGGCCATCGGCGACTTCCTCCATGGCAATGCCATTGGGAGCACCGACATTAATTTTCTTCACAGCCTGAAGATTATCCTTGGTTCCATACTTCTAAACGTCGATTTGCTCTTGATTAGTGTTTCTTATACGGAGTATGACTTATTTTCCATGTGGTCAGTGGCCTAGTACTGCAACAACCCACCATTTAGCTCAGAATTTTCTCAACAGCGGCGACAGGTCCAAGCTCAGATCCATGTGACAAGGCTGACTGCTATTGTGAGCCAAACAGAGCGACTATTTTCATTACACCAGATTTCCAATTTATTGTGATGCTCAACTACTGATAAAAACGTCTTAGTCGAGCACAAAGTGTTGCAGCATATACATTAGAACATATACTAGGATAAACGAGGTTTCTAAAGTTACATCCACAAGTGTTTAAGTCTGCACGTAACCAGTGCTCAGCTCAGTTCAGCTCGAGCTCAAGGCAACCGGTGCGAGGAAACCAATGCTGAACCCGAAGGAGATGCAGCTCAGTTCCTCGTCGTTCTCCCCTAGCATCTTCATTTGAATGGTGTAGGAGCCCTGCGACATAACAATAAGTCTCTGTGTCAGCAATAGATCGGATGCAACAGATGATGAACAATCAGTCATTTTCTCAAGGAAGGCAAGACGTCCAGCAATGAGAAAATATGGACATTATATTCAGAAAAACGTAGAATGTACAAAATCTTACTGGTGGGGTGATAGATGGTAAAGTCTGCGAGTGAGAAAGCTCGAATTCAGCAGTTGCCGGACAGTCAGTCTTTGTACAGATGTCATCCGTTTCAGAGTAAACATTGAAGAACCAATACTTAACATCAATAACCAGCTTCCCCTTAGTGATGGTTTTATCTGCACAAGGACATGAAAATGCCTTACAAATTACACGCAGAAAGCAGAAAGACAACAGACAAAACTTGTCTTGCCAATATGACTCATGATAAGCATCGTAACCTTACGATTCAAATTTGACAGAAGAGAACCATTCATAGGTCATATGGTACAAAACAGAGCATAAGGTAAAGATCATATGAAATAGTGGATTCTTCAGATTTCATCAAACAGGAAAATTAAAGATACCATACGATAAACCACCAACAAATCATGTTAAGGAACCAAGTTAAAGGTACAGTTGGCATGACTGAAATCAGAATACAACTCCCAATGACTGGGTGGCGCATTACCAAATATTAGATGCAATTCTGATTGGTATCTCAAAAGAATGATCAGGAGAAGATATTTGTTGTCACATGCTAAGCCTAGTTAGCATCTTTAACATGTTATAATGCTAAGGACAGGTATCACAAAAGATAACTCCATGAAACGGAATTATTTGCAGATACTTGCCAGTTGCCAGGATCAATTTGATTAGTAAGAACAGTGGCAATGTTCCTCAACCCACAATACTCAGCTGCAAATTCCATGTTGCAGTATAGTTAAGACAAGGATGCTACTTATGTGCAACCAGTGGTTAAAGTTTCTTAGGCCATGGACAGCGCAAGATGCCTATGTGTGGGCATTTCAAGAGAATATTTGCCACATCGTTAAACACCTCCTTAAAATGTGACTGCTCCAATGGAGGCACCTCTTTGTAGGTGCTTAGATGATTTATTATACAATTAATAAGTACTAGCTAAATGCATACTATCTTCTAAGCATGGATGCCTAATCAAGCAACTTTCCTTCAAAATAAACACCAACGCTATACTACACGGCAACAAAAGATTATTTATTTTGCTAAGCGCTTGCATTGTGCACGCTCTTACATGCTGCCTTCCGAAAAGGTGTTATGTTCTGTTACAGCAATGAACGAGTATTTTGTATACCAGCCAACACAGTGTTCTGGACTCAAAATAGAAGCTAAAGGGACTCAACAAGTTCTGGATGAACCTTAAAAACTAAAATTTACAACTAAACTTATGTGACATGATAGATATATATATATATATATATATATATATATATATATATATATATATATATATATATATATATATTGTGTAGATGCGCTCAAATGTTTTGAGAGTTTTTGAGAACTTTTAACATGGAATTCTAATGTCTTGGTGCACCAGTTGAACGAGAACTATGGGTGCACGCAATACATCTACACTAGACTAGAACTAACTTGAAAACCCCAAAAAAAAGGGGACAAATTGGCTTCTCAGACCCGGTATTTAAGGGATTATCATCGCCTAAGCAGCTATAATTCCAAATAGGTTTCCCAGAGCTGGTATTACAGGGATTATCATCGCCTAAGCGACTAATGATACTTCTGGCTGCTGTCACCTACAAACTGCAGGTGGTCACTAAAGGAAAACTTAGTAGTCTTTCAAAGAAGTAACATTCCCTGAATCACTCAACAGCACACTAATCGCTGTAACGTACACAAAAGTCAACACCTAACAGCAACAGCTCAAAGAGATTCCCGAAAGCACGCCATCGTTGGCTAAACCACACAAATAGAGACTTCACCCGTCACAATTTCACAACCATAACAAGGCAAACAACCAAAGCAAGAAATCCTGATCTTAAATAAAACCAAAAAAGCAAAATAATTTTACGGATTGAATTTAGAGAAGAAATTATATCCTGGTAACGGCGCGCAACGTTAGCCTATGACAGTACAGGCAAATCTATGTGTACTTAAAAAGTTCAGTACTACAGGAGTGTGCCACAAATCTTAACTCCCAATTGGAGTATACAAAGTTAAGCTAGTACACCAATTTCATGGCAGAACAAAGTAAGTACCTAGCAAGGAAATAAAAGCATATAGTAGAAAATTATGCCCGGAGAAGGAGAAAGGTTTACCAGTGGAAGCAGAGATCTTGAAGGTGGCTGGCACGCCGCGTTCGACCGGATCCGGCACGATCTCCACGCCGCTCACCTTCACCGGGTAATTATTGTGCTTATCTGCAAACCACAGCCACGGCGGCGAGAACAACCAAAAAAGATCGTCAATTCACACGAAATTGTCACCTCCGGGAACCCGAAGTAGCTGCGAAATATCAAGTTTCGGGAAGCGAGGGTAAGGTAGGCTGCTACTCACTGCAGTACTCGACTTCGGTGACGGCGGAAGCCGACGGGAGGAGGAGGAGGGTGCAGGCGGCGGCGAGAAGGGCGAGGGCGAGGAGGCTCTGCTTGGTCGCCATGGTCGTCGGGTTCGACTTGGGAGGCTCCTGGAGGACTAGTTTGTGGGACGAGAGATCTTGGCGGGTTGGATTTATAAGAGAGGTCGAGAGACGATAAAGAGAGTTCGTGTCAGTTTTCCTGCTTCTCGCGTGTTCTTGTCTGATTCCCTTCTAGCTTCTCGGTGGCTCACGACGCGAACACGTGGAGCCGGAGCACCGACGATCTCGAGAAGGATTGCGGCATGGTTAAGACGAGTAACATACACCAGTAATATACACGTTTTACGAGTCTACGATACTACCTTCATAGTGGGTAGTAACATATGTGTGGTGTCATGCAAAGCCTTATTAATTAGGTTGTAGACACATCTTGTCTTGAAATATGTGATGTTATAGTAACATAGCTAGTTACTCCATTTGTCTCTCTCTTATTTGATTGCATGCCACCTCATCATTTTTCTTATGTGCCACTTATGTTACTCCTATGTTACTCCCCATTGTGATGTTATTGGACTGTTTTCGTTCACGTTATTGCAAATTAAAATCAAGATCTGTTCCGGTTAGAATCTTAGTCACATGTTACCCACAATCTTTTAAGGGAAAATCTAGTATGAGGCGCCTGACAAGGATATACCAAACGGATACCCTGTCGTGTGGGTACCTGGTGCACGTGATGACTACAGCCCAATTGTCAATAGACTGGCGAATCTCATCAAGGAAGGCCCAAGACGAAGGATGCTTTCCAAGTTAGTCATAGTCGGTTGTAGTTTCCATACTTGTAATCCTAGTCGGTTATGTACCCGAGACCTAGCCCCCCATATAAGGGCTGG
Source organism: Poa annua (assembly GCA_026929855.1). Taxonomy (NCBI): domain Eukaryota; kingdom Viridiplantae; phylum Streptophyta; class Magnoliopsida; order Poales; family Poaceae; genus Poa; species Poa annua. The sequence goes on along the minus strand of CM049433.1, from coordinate 53,713,341 downwards.
GAGGGCGACCGATCAAGGATAAGCCATACCAGAACCACCAAACCCTAGCGAGATCAACGTCTCGCTGGACCCTTGTACTCACCGCATATTCGCGATCAACGTAAGGGTGTTACCTCAGTCGAGGGCCCTGAACCTGCGTAAATCCCGCTTGTCAGCCGATGAATCTACTAACACTACGCGTTCTCTACCACATAAATCTAACCCTAGGCTATCAACTATGGGTATTGATGAGGCCACCCCTCGTCAATTGGCGCCGTCTGTGGGAAAAGGTAGTGTTGGATCTACGGATTCGCTGGTTTCGTCTTCAAACGGTAGCTCGCCGACTACATCTGCAAACAGCCATGCGCTGACAATCTCGACTGGCATTGAAGCATCAGGCGATCAGTCGCCAACTTCGCAAATCGCATCACTGAAAAGAATCAAACCGCACTCGCCGGAAGCACAGGAAGTTTTCGCTAATCTCGACTCAGGTTTCGATCTAACCGTTGGAGAGCACAATTTTTTCGTCGATAAACTTGGTGTGCAGGACTTTGACCGATTCGATCGCGATGGAGGCACTCAAAGATCCATCGACTACGATCACATCACCAGCAGGCAAGGAAGATACCTCATCACAGATCGATTCGATCCCATCGCCGGCATCCCCAACCTCATCTATGTCGACTCAAGAGTTCAATAGGATCATGGCGCAAGAATTCCCGGAGGATGAGGCACAGTCTACCCATCAGGCAGGCGCAGTCGAGGAACCATCTACTATGGTCACATCGCCAGCAAGCATGGAAGCTACGTCGTCCAAGGTCAACTCGATCTCGCCGTCAAGATCTCTAGTCGTCTCCATGACAACCCAAGAGTTCAATAAACTCTTGGCGCAAGAGCTTCTAGATGATGAGGTACAGTCTGACTATCAAGTCACCACAGTCGAACACATCGTGGCATTCGACACTGCACCCGACTACAGGCAATCTGAAGACACGGACGACAGCATCTACCTCGCCGACTTCGCCGGGCCAGAGATCCAAACGGATCACGAGTTCCTCTCCAGCAACGAAGACGATCCTGCGAAGATACTCGAAGCATACGTCAATACCGACACCCAGATCAGCAACAACTCCGACATGAGTTTGGACGACGACTCCGAGCCCATAACCGGCATCGATAGCACATACACATATCCTCCGGTCATACCTCAGCAGGTCTACGTTGCGTTCAGCGCCGAAACCTCAGCGGCAGCAGCTAGTCGCAGACCTACAGAATTTCCTTGCACAGTCACATTACCAGATGGCGCGACAACATTAACTATCACAGCAGAGATAGCAGCAAAAGTTGACAAAATCATAAAGAACTGCACAATGATGCCAGCAGATGCAACCCCAGAGGAGTTGATGGCATACAATTATTACAATTGGCAAGAAACGATGCGCTTAAAGGAATACAGAGCAACACTCGAAGAACGCAGAAAGCAGGCTAGCATCTCGAGTATGCGGAGAAGGCAGCTTTCCCTTAGCTCCACAGGTGCGACGGAGCGCAGGCATAGATCGAGATTCGCCAACATCCCAGAAGGAGAGAGATCCGGAGTCACTCGCAACTTAGAACATTCGTTCATGACCCTGGACTCCGAAGGCGTACTAGTGCCCAAAACAGCTGAAGGTGCCTTGATATCACTTGGAGCATACCTCAAGGCGACAGCACCTCCAGCAGGCGATCCAGCCGAAGAACTGCATCTTCAGCAATTAAAGGCGCTCGCACTCGCGGCAAAAGGACTCCAGACGGAGAAACACAGAGAGCGCAGCAGAAGCCGCTCGCGAGATCGTCGCAGTCGAAGCCCTCGCAGGAGTGGCACACGAAAAAACTCGAGTCGTCGCCGTTCACGGAGCAGATCCAGGAGATCCGCCAGCAACGATTCGAGTGACGATCGCGATACAGGACCTTGCGGAGCACGATGCTTCACACGGCGAATCCGCGAGGCCAGGTTGCCCAAAAGGTTCGGGTTACCAACGACGCCGAAATTCAACTGCAAACAAGAGCCATCAGGCTGGCTCGAGGACTACAAGCTCGCAGTCGTGTGTCAAAGGGGGACAACTACAACAGCACTGCAGTACATACAGCTGATGCTCGAAGGCACAGCTCGCGACTGGCTCAAAGCATTACCCGAAGCATCATACGACTCCTGGGACCACTTCTGGGAGGACTTCATCAAATATTTCGATCCTCTGTGTGAGCGGCCCAAAACATTCGAGGAATTACGGGCTTGCAAGCAAAGGTCGGACGAACCACTTCGAGCATACATCAGGCGATGGACTGCCATCCGCAATTCAGTTGGCACAATCTCCGAAGACAGAGCCATGGATGCCTTCACCATGGGGGTCTTCAGAGAAGACTTCAGAGAAGCACTCGGTCGCCAAAAGCCAAAATCCATGGCAGAGCTCATGAAAATAGCGACCGAGTGGGCAGACGGCGAAGATTCCATAAGGTCCAAGCGCCCACTTTCCCCACACGACCGTGAGGATCGACGTAATAGTCGAGACCGCCACGACAGGGATGATAGAAGACGAAGACGCAAAAGCGGTTACAGCGACAACGACAAGGTAAAATTCGTAGCAGCTGGTTTCTCACAGGACAATCACGTCCAGGACGATAGACGACCAGAAGATCGCCGCGACAGTCGAAACGCTAGTCGTCGCGACAGTCGAGGAGATGATCGCCGAGACAGTCGAACGGACGACCGACGAGGCAGTCGAGACCGCGATCAGCGTAGCGGTGGATACCGAAGGCAAGAGTGGCGTAAGCGCACAGATGCAAAACCAGAGAAAACATTTGAAGAGAAGATGGATGATTACTGCAGGCTGCACCTATTCAAGGGAGATGATGTAAGGCTAATCTCCAACCACACCATGGGGAATTGCCGAGAGTTCGAACAAATAGCGGCGGATTACATGACGAGAATCAGAAAGGCTGCACCCTCGACTGTTCCGCCAGCCTACATCGCGCCACCACCAACACAGCCAGTGGCGGCATTACCACCCCCACCACCATACAACCCAGGAAGCCAAGTCGCGGGAGCCATACATCACATACCACAAGCAACGGAGGAGCAATACCCAAAGCCCCAGGGGAAGATGTTCATGATTCAAAAAGGACGTCCCTCCAACAGGCAGCAAAAGATCCACACTCGACACGTTAACATGGCGGTTATGGCGCCTCCAGCCATACCAGACTTCTTGCGGGGATCCGAAACCGCAATAACCTTCAATCGAGAAGATCACCCACCATCTGTCTACCGACCAGGCCACGCTGCCCTGGTACTCGACGCCCAGATTGGTGGATACGCCATGACCAAGGTCTTCATGGATGGAGGCAGCGGCATCAACATCATCTTCGCTGATACACTTCGCCGGATGAATAGGTCAGTCGAAAATTTACCCCAGTCCACAAACACTTTTCATGGTATTGTCCCAGGTAAACCTGTTCTCCCAGAAGGCACGATACAACTCGACGTCACATTCGGCGACGCAAACCACTTCAGAACCGAGTCAATTGAATTCGAAGTCGTCGACTGGAAGTCACAATACCATGCCATATTAGGGCGCCCCGCATTTGCTCGGTTCATGGCGGTGCCACACTACGCATACCTCGAGTTGAAGATGCCAGGTCCGAAAGGAGTCATCACAGTCAACGGAAACTTTCAAAGATCAGATGCCTGCGACCGCGACTTCAGCAAAATTTCCGAGACGTTCGGTATGGAGCAAACCTTCGAAGAGCTCTCGCTCACCAACGACCCAACATACATGCCCGAACAAAAGAAACAGGCAGTCGACAAGGTATTCAGCGCCACAGATGGCGTAAAAAAGCACCAGGTTCACCCGACTGATCCAGCCAAGACAGTCAAGGTGTCCACAAGCCTGTCTCCTGCATAGGAAAGCGCGCTCGTCGAATTCCTCCGTGAGAACTGGGATATATTTGCATGGTGTGCAGCCGACATGCCAGGTATTCCCAGGGAATTCGCCGAGCACTCCCTCCAACTTAATCCAGGAACTAGGCCAGTCAAGCAAGCAATACGTCGTGTCTCCGGTCCCAAAAGAGAGGCTATAGAGAAGCATGTAGAAAAGTTACTCAAAGCAAACTTCATTCGAGAAATCAAAAAATCAGAGTGGGTAGCCAACCCTGTGCTAGTCGAGAAGAAGAAGACAGGAGCAACTAGGATGTGTGTCGACTTCACCGGGCTCAACAAGTGTTGCCCGAAAGATCATTTTCCACTACCACGTATCGACCAAATCGTCGACTCCACTGCGGGATGCGCACGTTTGTCCTTTCTGGATGCGTACTCGGGGTATCACCAGATACGGATGAAAGTCGAAGACGAGGAGAAGACAGCCTTCACAACTCCACTCGGAGTATATTGCTACACCACAATGCCCTTCGGGCTCAAGAATGCAGGTGCCACCTACCAGCGTATGATGCAGAATTGTTTGAAGACACAAATTGGACACAACGTCGAGGTTTATGTGGATGACATCGTCATCAAGTCGAAAGAAGAAAGCACACTACTCGCAGACTTGCGAGAGACATTCGACAATCTCAATAGGTACAACATCAAACTTAACCCAGACAAGTGTACTTTTGGTGTTCCAGCCGGAGAACTCTTGGGGTACTTGGTGTCTGCCCGGGGAATAGAAGCGAACCCAGAAAAGATACAGGCCATATTAACCATGCAAAAACCTAAAAAGCTCTACGAGGTGCAGCAGTTGACAGGTCGAATAGCAGCGCTCAGTCGCTTCATCAGTAAATTGGGTGAAAAGGCGTTGCCACTTTATCGACTGATGAAGAAGGCGGACAAGTTCGAGTGGACAGATGAAGCTGAAGCAGCCTTCATAGACCTCAAACGAATACTCACAAATCCTCCCATCCTGGCGGCACCCAAGGAGAGGGAACCATTGTACCTGTACGTTGCAGCCACAAATAGAGTAGTGAGTACGGCCTTGGTAGTCGAACGCATGGAGGAAGGAAAAGCTCAGAGCATCCAGAGGCCAGTCTACTACGTTAGCGAAGTCCTGTCCCTGTCAAAGCAAAGATACCCGCACTTTCAAAAGTTGGCATACGCTGTCTTCATAACATCCAGGAAGCTACGCCACTACTTCACGGAGCACCCGATAACGGTGATCAGCAAATCGGCAATCGGAGATATACTCACCAATCCCGATGCGACGGGGCGAGTAGCAAAATGGCTCATCGAGCTCGGGCCACTCGGGATCACATACGACCACCCGAAGGCCATCGAAGCACAAGTCCTACCTGACTTCACAACGGAGTGGATAGAATCTCAACTGCCAGGAATCCCTTATGTGTCCAACTCATGGACAATGTACTTCGATGGGTCTAAGAAGAACGAAGGCGCGGGTGCAGGCGTCATACTCATATCACCTAAAGGCGACAAACTCAAGTACGTGTTGTAGATGGACTTCAAGCGACCATCCAACAACGAGGCAGAATACGAAGGCCTGATCCACGGCATGCGAATGGCTAAGGCACTGGGGTGCACTCGACTTATGATATACGGTGACTCAAACTTAGTCGTGCAGCAGACAATGAAAGTTTGCGATGCCATAGCCGACAATATGATCGCATATCGTGACCTCTACAACACATTAGAAGGTGACTTCGATGGATGCGAACTACGACATGTGGGGCGAGAAAGCAATGAGGAAGCGGACATACTAGCCAACATTGGCTCGACTAAAGCACAAGTCCCACCAGGCGTCTTCCTGGAGCGAATCCAGCACAGGTCCATTAAAAAGCAGCGGCCCCCATCGACCTCGACTACCACATCCAAAGGCAAAGCGCCCAGCTCAGAGGATCCGCCAGTCGAAGTACTACTATGCCAGGGCGATCAGGTAATACCAGCATGGACTCAACCCTTCCTAGCATACATGCTCCGCGACGAGCTACCAGACGATGCAGTAGAGGCTCGACGAGTCACTCGACGCTCCAAAGCATACACCATCATCAACGGTGAACTCTACAAACGAAGCATCTCAGGTATGTTCCAAAGGTGTGTGGAAATCGGGGATGGCAAAACCATACTTCGCGATATTCATGCAGGAACCTGTGGGCATCACGCCGGCAGTCGATCACTCGTAGCCAAAGCCTTCCGAGCAGGGTTTTACTGGCCTACAACACTTAAGGACGCAGAAGACATTGTCAAAAGGTGCATCGGGTGCCAGAAATTCGCCACCAAGCCTCACGCACCCGCATCAGCACTCAAAACCATACCATTGGCATGGCCTTCCGCCCAATGGGGGCTTGACATGGTTGGACCACTCAAAAAGTCATCGCCTGGAGGACATACTCACCTGCTGGTGGCAGTGGACAAATTCACGAAGTGGCTAGAAGCAGTCCCAATCACAAGCTCGACTGCCGCTACAGCAGTCCATTTCATAAAATCTATCGTCTATCGCTTTGGCGTCCCAAACAGCATCATCACGGACAACGGCACAAACTTCACAGCCGAGGAGTTTCGTTCCTTCTGCAAAGAGTGGAACATTGCGCTCAATTACGCATCGGTGGCGCACCCGCAGTCCAATGGACAAGTTGAAAAGGCCAATGGTCTCGTCTGCACGGGCATTAAGAAAAGACTACTGATACCACTCAAAAGGGCCGCAGGTGCTTGGCTCGACGAGCTCCCGGCAGTACTATGGAGTTTGCGCACAACCCCAAACGCCTCGACCCAGTTTACTCCGTTTTTTATGGTCTACGGCGCAGAGGCAGTACTACCACCAGAAGTGAAATTCAGCGCACCAAGAGTCGAGGTGTACGACGAAGACGACGCGAACGAGTCACTCGAAGATTCGGTGGATCTACTCGAGGAATCGCGCAATACGGCCCTCGATCGCACAACTGTTTATCAGCAGGATCTCCGTAACTACCACAGTCGACGACTCCGCCCCAGAACATTCATGGTAGGCGACTTGGTACTCCGGATGAAGCAGAAGAAGGTGCACAAGCTCGCATCACCATGGGAAGGGCCTTTCGTTATCACGGAGGTCATCGACGGTGGTGCCTATCGACTTAAGCACGCCCAGACGGGAGAATTATCAAATAACCCATGGAACGTGGCGCACCTGCGTCGCTTCTATGCCTAGGTGTCATAGTCGATCAATGTAACAGAGCATAAATGTCGAAAAGGCCAGCAGGTTTCAGACGCGCTCTTTTCCTTACCAGGGTACCTAAGGGGACTGGAAGGTTTTTAATGAGGCGGCTTGCTGGCCAATATCTGGAATAAAGAAAGATGTTCTTTTCGCATAATTTACTATCATAAGTCAAATCACTCCCAACCCGAAACACTCGAAGACTCGGAGGCTGGGTCCTTGTCATAAACAGCAAAACTCAGCCACACTCGAAGACTCGGGGGCTGGGTACTTGTCATGGACACTCAGCTGCACTCGAAGGCTCGGGGTCTGGATACATACATACTTACATAAGCATCTTACTATTCACACCCCACTCGAGGGACTCGGGGGCTGGATAATTACACAAGTTACACAGGTTCATCCTTTACAGGCAAGCTGGAGTCAATAAGCTGGTCGTGCAAACGATCCACAAGCATTTTCGCTGAAGCCGCAGTCCCGTCCAAAAACTTCTGCTCCAGACGCGAGCCAGTTGCAGGTGAAGAAAAACGCATAGTAGGATGTTGGCTGCGAATATATCCCATGGCGGCATTGGCTCCAAGAACAACTCTTCGAGTCAAGGCCTCCCGGATGGGAGTTGCAGATTGGAACAGATCAACCAATGCATGAATTCCTTGCGGCTGCGGCCCCTCGGGAAACAAGAAGTGGTTGACACGCATAAATGCCGCCCGGCAACGCTCGAGTAGGATCGCGCCACGGAACACTCGATCCTTCAGGGTAGCGAGTTGGCTGGCGCGATACCTGTCGGCCCAAAAATGCTGAGGGCCGGAGATTGGGTTATCAGTCGCGTTGTCCAAACGCTCGTTGACCCGTTCCCCCTCTTCTTTGAAGTTATGGACGAAAACTGCAGACGAGCAACTATCAACAGAAGATAAAAAAGACATAAGAAGATCACAAAGGCGATCGCCTGATACATACCTTCGAGCTACCTGTTCGAGTGCTCGACTTCACCAAGCACATATTCTTCACGCTGGGTGGCAAGAGCTGGTTTCGCCTTAAGAATTTTCAACTCCGTTTGAGTGGCTTTTAGCTCCTGCTCTAAATTGGCCACTCGCTTCTTCGCATAAGCCAAAACCTTGGCATTATTTTTTACTTCGGCAGTTGCTCGAGTGTCCGCACACGGCTGAGAAGCCTCAGTCGGATGGGTATCGACTGGCTGACAAACGCATAATCATATATTTCAGATGAAGGCACAAATCAAGGCAAGACAACAGAAGACAAATACATAAAGAGAGGTGCATCATGGGGTTCATATCATAAACAAAGCAAGTAGCAAAAGCGCCCATGTTGGGTGCCGAGTCCTCAGTACATAAGCTCAAAATACAAAGTCTAAACACGGGACACCGACTCGGACCTAGCCCTACGCGACTTGGACATAGCAGCAACAGCAGCAGATCTGCGCTCCATGGTATCGATACAGATACGCGATAGTCGTGTGGCGGCTTCGGTCACACCCTTCAACGACAAAGGCTGCCCATCTGACCTTTTCGGGAATTCAGACAGGACAGCCTCATACTCGGCAGTAACGCCGCTACCAAGGAGGAGCTTGAGGGTAGACTCCGAACCGCGTACCGTCAAGTCGCGTGCGAACGCAGCCAAAGTCGATGAGCCGGGACCCAGCACGTCTGCAAAACCTCGCGCGGTGGCAGGAATTTCACTCGACGGAAGCACCTCCTTGAAGACGGCGCCAAGGGTTCGAGTGGACGTATCCAGGGAACTCTTGGCGTGTTGGATGGCGACGCTCAGCTTCTCAATGGCGCGGTCAAGTGACAGGTCGTCACTCGCCGTACCCTCGGAGGCAGATGAGGCGGCAGATCCTTCACAATTTCAAAAAAGGAGAACGACTGGAAAGTCAGCACAAGGATCAGCAAAGAAAGGCGCAAAGCAAAAACAAAGCCTACTAACCTTCCATCACACGCGCAAGATCTGACACTTGATTCGCGTACTCCTGCTCGCGAGAGGCGGCTGAGCTCAGAGCATCGTCAAGATCTTTCTTCGCACGCGACTGCTGGTCGACGAATTGTCTTTCCAGATCCCTCAGTCGCTGCTCCAGCTCAGTCGCTCGCTTCTCGACGATGCCCTTATCACCTGGGACGGTTAATTCCCAACTCAGCTGCAGAACATCAAAAGCAAAAAAGCGAAGCATCTCAAGAAGTAAATCAGAAAAGCTTACGGCTCAATTCGTCGATGTGGGAGCGAAGAATGACCCGTTCCTCCTCCGATTGCACAAAAGCCTTGCCAGCCGCGACAAGGCCACGGACGACAGGCTGCAAAAGATATGCAACAGATATTAGCAAGGCGGTTGATTCAGAGCAAGACATAAAACGCGAAAATACTTACATGGTCAGTCCATGAAGGAGTTGCAGAAGTGGAAGGGTTCGCAGTCGAAGCAGCAGCAGGTGGCGTCTTACCCGTAGTAGCCGTTTCAACCACCAAAGTGGTTTTAGCGACATCTAAGTCAGCACGGGGGGAGGCCACAGTCGCCTCCTCCACAATGGGAGGAGACTGCACCCGATCGTCACTAGCGCTGCTGAAACAGTATCAACAGGCATAAGGCAAAGTAAAAAAGCAAGCAAAAAGCAAAAACAGCAAAAATGGACAATAAATACGCACCTGTGTTCGCCCTCATCTGACTCCGGCTCAGCATCAAGGCATGGGCCTCCGAAACTCATACGCCCAGTCGAGTGTGGCGGTGAGCGCCGAGCCAGAGGGGAGGCATCCTTCGCAGGCGAGGAGTTGCCGGAGTCCTCCAGATCCCTTCGCCCAGCACTCCCCGAGTGGGAACTCGAAGCCTCTTGGCGAGGCACACGACGGCGCTTGGTGGCAGGCTCAGTCGCAGGGTTGCCACCCTTACGGACTTGGTTCACCTCCTCGGCTTCTGTTTCCTCTGTGGCAGAGGTGTTAGTCGAAGGCGGGGCGGGCACGGTTTTCTTCCCCTCATCTAGCAGAGCTGCCTCCTCGGCAGGACCAGACTCAGGGAGGGGAGGAAGAGATGCAGCAGTTGAATGACCCTGATCGCAAACAAAAAATGACACTCAAAAGGTATTTACACCAGAAACAAAGGACGGCGGGAAAATTTCAAAAATGAAGCAGAGTCCAGAATATTTACCTCAGGGAGGGCGTTCTCCAAACCAAAAGGAGCGACCGAGAAGTTGAAGTCGATGACTTCGTCAGCCTTGATGCTGGTGATGTACTTCACATGAGCGTCCAGCTCATTGGGCGACAGCTCCGCATCGCTCATCCTGGTAGCATCGAGCGGGCCTTCATATCGCCACATCGGGTGGGAGCGCTGCTGCAGAAGCCACACTCGACGCTTGATGAAGGTGCTCATCAACTGGACACCAGTAACGGTGCTCAGCAGCTTGCTAATTTTGTCCATAAGGGGAGCAGCCTCCTCCATCTCCTCAGTCGAGAGAGAGTGCTCCCACGCTTTCGTCTTCAGTGGGGTCGTCCCAATCGAGAATGCCGGGCGTACGTCCTGGTTGACTGGGACATAGAACCACTTGTTCCTCCATCCTTGGGCAGAGTCGACTGCCTTGAGGTTGAAGTAGTGGCAGTCGCTGCGAATTTGGATGCCAACCCCACCAAGTGGGCACACACGCCCGTCGCGGCACATATGGCGCACCCGGAAGATGGACTTCCAGAGCGCCCAGCTAGGGGATATCCCCAAGAAACACTCGCACAAAACCATAAAGCAGGCAATGTGCAAGATGCTATTGGGGGTGAGATCATGGATCTGCACCCCATATGCATATAGAAGCCCGCGCACAAAATCGTGCAGCGGGAGAGCAAAACCGCGAGGCAGAAACTCAGCAAAGCAAACACGCTCGCCGGCGCGGGGCTCAGGAAGTACCTCCTTATTGGAGGGCGCGCGGGCAGCGAGTTTGTTGGCCAGCGGGAGCAGGCCCGTCTGGCGGAACGCCGCCAGCTTCTTCTCGGTGACTGCGGACTTCACCCAGTCACCAGAGACCTTCTTCAAGGCGGCGGCGGGATTCCCCGCGGAGGCCGCGGCGGTCGTGGCACCCTTCCTCTTCTTGCTGACATTGGCGGAGGAAGAGGGGATGGCGGCGCTCGTGTTCTTCTTCGGAGCCATGGCGAACAGTGGGAGCGAGAGCAAGGACAAAGGAAGCACGCGCGCAAGGAAGAAGAGGAACAGGAGGCAGAGGAAGCAAATGGCGGGATAAAATAACCTACGGCGGTGAGGTCTATATTTACCACGGCGGAAGAAATGATCTCGGCCGTTCGTGCATAATCGCCAAGCCACGTGGCGCTCTCGGAGGGTAACCGTCGCAGGCCACGACGCCCATTACGCACGAAAAACGAGGAAATCATGATCACGCCTGCGGAAATCTCGCCACGTCTAGTCAAATCAGAACTGAACCGGCGTCCACCGCGGTCAAACAAGCGGACCCACAATGACACGTCCTGTCAAAGGTCTGCGCGCACGCCACGGCGGTCATGCATGACATCACCCAGCTGGCAAAGTAGTGGAATACTAATCGACTGAACCAATGACATGCAATCCTGCAAAAGTCTCTCGACTAATCATAAAGCAAACGCAGCAAGTATGGTCAAGCATACTCCCGTCGGGAGCGGGTAAAAATTTCTTCGACTGACGTACATCAAGGTCACGCAACCCTTCAAAAGGTATATCGACTAAGCTAAAGGCAAGCATTACGAATATTGTCGAGCACACTCCCATCGGGAGCGGGTGAAAATGTCTTCGACTGACATTTTTTACGTTCATTAATTTGAGATTATCCTTCATTACGAGTAATAAAGCACAATCTCGGGGGCTACTCCCATCGGGAGCGCTGCCGCGCACCCGATAGATTCAAAAAGCAAAAAAGGCAGTTGATTAAAGAGACTCGCCTTAGTCAAAAAGCAAAAAGGCATAAACTCAAAGAAATTCCCGAGTTACGTCAGTCGATGACGCTTCGGATGCTGCATGCATAAAATGCAAAGGTAAGACCCGCCGATCAGTCGAGCTGGGCTGAGGACCACTCCGGCAGTGCTAAGTCCTTAATTCTTTTTCCGTGTCAGCAGATGCGATGAAAATCCTGGCGGACGCGCTGGGTAGCAAAGTTAACACTGCAGAATGATTCAGTAAGACCTCAACGGGCTGAGTCGAGTCTGTCCAGTATGTTCCAGGTTCGAGCCCGGGGACTCGAACTTGATTGAAGACTAGTAAGGTTTTGCCCAAATGTGCAGTTAACTTGTCTCGACTTATCGAGTAAATCCAGGCCTACTAAGTCAATAATCCTTTGTCAAAAGCATAAAGTCACAGTCGAAAGACAATATGAAACATACGATACCAAACACAAACATGTGACGTGCACTGTCGAGTGAGTCCATGCCTGATTCTCCGAGTCAGCCAAGCACTCGGGGGCTAATGACAAGGATATACCAAACGGGTACCCTGTCGTGTGGGTACCTGGTGCACGTGATGACTACAGCCCAATTGTCAATAGACTGGCGAATCCCATCAAGGAAGGCCCAAGACGAAGGATGCTTTCCAAGTTAGTCATAGTCGGTTGTAGTTTCCATACTTGTAATCCTAGTCGGTTATGTACCCGAGACCTAGCCCCCCATATAAGGGCCGGGAGGGCGACCGATCAAGGATAAGCCATACCAGAACCACCAAACCCTAGCGAGATCAACGTCTCGCTGGACCCTTGTACTCACCGCATATTCGCGATCAATAACAGACAAGCAGGACGTAAGGGTGTTACCTCAGTCGAGGGCCCTGAACCTGGGTAAATCCCGCTTGTCAGCCGACGAATCTACTAACACTACGCGTTCTCTACCACATAAATCTAACCCTAGGCTATCAACTATGGGTATTGATGAGGCCACCCCTCGTCAGCGCCGCACCAAGAGATTCCCCATGCAGCGGGTGCAAAAGCGTAGCTTTTCCCCTATAGGGAGAGCACATGCATGCATGCATGCTTGCATGCAGTGTAGGTGGTATCATCACATTAATTACCAAATTCGAAAATCTAAAATGATTTATCTTCTAAACCATTGTTCCGATTAGACATATGTTTATACCGTTAGATTCGTCTCGACGAGGGCTTCAAAACTAAATCCATTGTTAATATGTTTAGATGAAAATAAAAAAATTACACCAGTTACCAGATTGTGATACTATGGCTATCATATTAATACAAATAATTATCAAGATAAGTATATATCGTTACCAGATGGATTCGAATCACTTGTGACACATCTACAATCTGGTGTGACGAAATTTTCCCGTCACATCAGTTACCAGATTAAACATTATATTTACCAGATTTATATTGAATAGCTATCATGATAATTATGCATGGTTATCATATAATTTTATTGAGGTTTTTACATATTATAAGGATATGTACAGCTAGTGAGTAAGAGTTTATGTGTTCCTAAGACCCAAGAAATAATATCGTTTCACGTAAAGTAGTATCTATCGACCTTATATTGACGTATAATGGACGTACAGAAACCTGATAGCCAAGTTATTGTAATGTGATAAGCTAGTTATAATAATCTGGTAACTACTGAAAGAAAAAAAAAGTCTTCAAAACATGGCAACATGGGATCTAGTTTTGTAGATTTAATCACGACTAAGCCAAAGGTGAAAACGGATTTTGAATCAGATTAATCATTTGAAAGATAAACCATTTTTAATCTAAACAATAAAGGGAATCTAAACGATGTCATCGATGACGTCACTGCACATGCATGCATGGAAAGGAGCCGCCGCACGGAGGGGAAAATATGCGGCGCCGCCATGTAGTCCTGTCCATCTTTTAATATATTTGCCTTCATGTTTGACGGTACGAGTTGCGTGGCGAAAACGATGAGTAAGAGAGAATTTTTTTTAGATAAAGGGGATTTTTTAGATGAGCAAGAGAGAATGGCTGCCATGAGTCTGTTGTTGATGTGAATAGCTCATCTGCAGTTTATTACAGATGTTGGGTGAGTATCGGTAACAAATCTCTAAATGACTGTTTGCAATGTTCTATTTTTGTTTTTTGATCAGTTATCTCTTTCACAGGGCAATACAATATTTCACATCATAATAAAGGATTCACAAAACAATTTTTGAATAAAAGGGATTTTCTTCCCGATTTTCATTAAAGAAATCAGTAGCTACATGATCCACCAAAACACGTCACAACCTAAGTTTTGAGATTACAGATCTTAAGTTCAATGATAAGATCCTACAGCCACTAACACACTCCCTCTAAAGTTATATTTGTTCACAACACAATGAGTGTACATTTCATTCATAACAGAGGTGTAAATGTATTGTTACACATATCTCTTACACTATGGCCAAATACATAATGTCATGTGGACAACAACAATTCTATAGTTTTTTGTCATTAATCCACAAAGTTAGGATTGAGAAAGATATAATATAAAATAAAGAGATGCAAATCAATCGAGATCGAAGTAGCTGAGTCTTCAATGTCTATCATATTGTTATGGTCAACTAGTGATGAGGATATATCGGTGGATTATGATGATTATCCATGCTTAAACTGGAAGGAAATACTAAACATGATCGATGATTATTATAAGGTGAACTCATTCCTAGTTGGATATGATCCCATGAATTATAAGAATGTTATACTGCCTAAGTTATTATGTTTATGTATCATTAGGTTTGAGTTAATGGAGATAATGGCGAATGGAGAGGAAGATGTGGGCAAGGAATGGAGGCTGTTGACAAACATCAAGGTGGCTAGCACGAGGGAGGCGAGGGAGGAAGTGGAGCCATCACACAAAGAAAGGATGCTGCAAACAAAGAAAGATCCTTTCCAATTCGGATTCAAGATTTGTTCAGATTCGGTTCGGACTGACAGAAGTCCTGAATTTGAAACAGACGTGGATTCTTTATACGGACTCCAAATAGAGCAAAGAAGCACAATCTGAAAAGGCAATTTGAAGGGCTTTCCAATGGGTCCGGCCCCATGCCCGGGTTCGGCTCGAACTGGGCGCGGTGACCGCAACAAGTCACGAGTTGTTTTCTGCCTGTTTCCAAACAGAGTCCGTTAAAGTTAGGAAAGTTAGGTTTTGACTCCAACACAATGTTGGACGTCCAGCAGCCTTTATAAGGCTTGTAATTTCGTGGCTTTTAGGTTTAGACCACGTTTAAACATAAACCCTAGATTGGATTGCTAAGCATTCATCTATATTCGAGTTCCTCTGTGTTGCGCTCAGGAATTCAACCTCTCCACTGTGTTGCGCTCTGGAGATTATTATCCGAAGTTTGAGTGTGATCTGTTGTTCCACTGGGAATTAGTAGATTGCAAAACCGCTTCGTGGTCGGCGGCTACGTTGCATCGGTGTGAGGCGTCGCGAATATCCATTGGGTTGAAGAGCTGTTGCATTGGCAACGGGGGAACAGCCGGAGAGTTCGTCGGATTCTCGCAAGTTATCTTCCACCATCATCCATCTACCCACCGCTCACTGAGAAGATCGGGCCACCCCTTATCACCTTGGTATCAGATTCCCAGCGTTTACTCGGTGAGCATCCACAAATCCATCCTGTAGATTTACTGTTTTTCGTCCTATACAGAAAAAGCCAAAAATATTAGGTTTAGATCTCGCCAGAACCCTAGATTGCATCGGATTACAAGTTGTAGTTGCTGGTCGGTTTATCCTTTGCGTTACTTTTCTTGTCTGAGTCATAGGTCTAGGTTCTGTTTGTTCTTTGTTTCCACGTTCGAGTCGTTGTCTAAATCAGAAAAATACCAAAAAGAGGTTGAGTCCGAGTTCGTGTTGGTTTCTTAGTTCTTTCTGTTTTCGTTTTCCTTACCGAGTCCACATAGTGTTCTTTTCCTTTCCGTTTGACAACCTTAGCAAGCCTTTCTTTTGGTGTAGGAACTTACCCACGAGACTAGCTTTTCCTTGCTCTAGGGCTGCTCAATTAGGAAACTTTTGTGCGCACATGTTCGGCAGTTTCGGATTTATTCACTGTAGCTACAGTGCCACGCAAAGTTGCATATTTTTGCTGGTTTAAACACAAAAAAATAAAAAAATAAAAGAGAAAAAGATCCAGCGAAATAAAGAGACAAGAAGCTGAAAGTTTGTTGCTATATCCTGCCATTTTGAACCTGTTTGAGGTGCTGTTTTCACTAGTAAAATTGAGCAATCTTGTGCCCTTATACTTTGAGCTTTTGCTAGTGTCTCTCTCGTGCATTGTGACATTCTTGTTTCATAGTTGCTTTGCCCTGTTTATCTCCACCGTGTGCGTTTCCTGTGGTGTCATACGATCAGCACTAGGCTTTGTGAATCGGTGTGTTGTTAGGTATCCCTACCAAGCTCCACTAAAATACCCTGGTTTTGTTGTGTGACACTTTGAGACCCATAATATTCGCTTCACCCCATCCGTGCACGTACTGCCCTACGAGTGGTAAGCTTTACTATTCACTTTGGAACGGTAAGATACATAATTTCTTTCGGTTTTGAGTGAGTTGAGAGTTTTTCCACATATACATATTCGTGTTGTTCACTAATCATGGCAGACAAGGCTACGGATACTTTGGACACACACCGATATCACTTCCTCCGCCATAAATATTGTAGTGATACTTTTTGGGAGGAAGAATGTGGTACTTTTGATGGTGATGGCCTATTCCACCATTGTGTGCAAATTGGTGAGCGATGTGCTGCCGCCACCATTGACGGATCCTCTAATCTCAATCTGGTTAGCATTGAGGTTGTAGACAAATTGCAGCTACATAAATGTGCCCGTTCGAAGCCATACCTTTTACGCTCATCATATGGCACATTGCTGATTTCCCACACTGCTGAAGTTCCTTTTACCTTCGGCAATTATACCGAGCTGGTGTGGTGTGATGTATCCCCAGTGCCACTTGATTCTTGTCATGTCCTTTTGGGAGGTCCATGGTGCAAGAAGTTTCAAGTTCAAGCCCGCCCAAAGGTCAAGAATATTTCATTCATATGGAACAAGACGCGGCGTGGACTGTTGCGGAGTTCAGCCAATGATTTTCATGAGTATCATCTTCTTCGTAAGGAGAGGAGAAAAGAATTCAGCTTGTCCGCTAGGTACAAGGTCATCATGGACGGTGACAGATCCATTATATGTCATCTTGACCACATTGTGCATCAAATCCCATGTGAGAATGAGAGCCACATAGCCAAATTGAGTGAGAGTGTTATAAAAAGTGAGTTGTGTGATTCCACTAAACGTGAGGATGAGTGCATACACTTTGAGAGTATGAGAGAACAAGACAACATGAGTGTAGTAGATGATAGGACATGTGAGGATATTTCTGCTAATGTAACTATCTCTACTTCTAGTGTTGTTTCTTGTGATATGCAGGTTGCTTTTGAAGAAAGGGAGCTGTCAAGTCTTCAACCTGCATCACCACTAGAGGAACCTATTTCAGTGCCTACTACATCTGAGGAGTTTGCCATTGAAAAGGGTAATGATTTTGAGCTGCAGCCAGCAAGCGCGTCACTTTGTGAGTATGATTCTACGCTGACTAGTTCTAGTGATTTGATACACAAACATATTTCAGCACCATGTGATAATTTGCTAAATTCGAATTTTGATCATGTGGTATTGATTACACATAAAGAGATCCTTGCTAAACTACAACCGACTGATGTTTTGTTTTACATCATGCTAGAAGAACCACTTACCATTAGTTGTGCTATGAATAGGATTTCTGAAATTTCATATGTAAATTCTAGCACCTATGCCAACTGTTTTCGATTCTATTTAATTGGTGACTATAACATGAACGAGAATTTTTTGGTGGATCACATATGCATTACCTATGATAACATTGCTGAACTAAAACATTTTTCTTGCAATCATATATGCTCTGTGCCGAAATCTTTTTGCTTTGGGACAATACCTCATTATCATGATAATATGATGTCTTCTAGTCTAGTTGATGTACCTCAGCGAACAAAGGTAGCATCACCTTTGTTGGACTGTTCTGATCTTGCTAGATTTGCATATGATTATGCACATCCGTCTTGTTTGTCCCAAACTGATTTATGCTTCACTTATATTTGCAAACTGAGTTGCATCTTAAGTACTGGAAATAATGGACATGACTATTTACCTGTTTGTGCTGCATGGTCATTGCTTTGTTCTACATATCAGAGTAGCGCAATTGAAGCATGGTATGACACATATGATGATTTGCATCGTTTGGATTGGTTTGACCTTGATAGCATGAAATTTGATCATCGATCTTCTGTGAGGACATTGGATTTAATACTGAATCATAACATTTTATATATTTGTGTCTATCATTTTGATCATGATTCTATGAACTTCACTTATACTTGCAATTCTGATTGCTTATTGCTGAGATTTTCTTGGTTCCATTATGACAATTATATGTGCTATGCTCGCAATTTTCATTGGATTTTGTCATTTGAGAATAATCATCCTATTTACAAACATGATACAACCTGCTATATATACATATACTCTGCATACACGTTGTTCTTTTTGTTTCTTCCACTTTCAGCTTATCCAAAGCCGCGGACGGCTTTTCTTGAAGAAAGGGAGGATGATGAGGATATATCGGTGGATTATGATGATTATCCATGCTTAAACTGGAAGGAAATACTAAACATGATCGATGATTATTATAAGGTGAACTCATTCCTAGTTGGATATGATCCCATGAATTATAAGAATGTTATACTGCCTAAGTTATTATGTTTATGTATCATTAGGTTTGAGTTAATGGAGATAATGGCGAATGGAGAGGAAGATGTGGGCAAGGAATGGAGGCTGTTGACAAACATCAAGGTGGCTAGCACGAGGGAGGCGAGGGAGGAAGTGGAGCCATCACACAAAGAAAGGATGCTGCAAACAAAGAAAGATCCTTTCCAATTCGGATTCAAGATTTGTTCAGATTCGGTTCGGACTGACAGAAGTCCTGAATTTGAAACAGACGTGGATTCTTTATACGGACTCCAAATAGAGCAAAGAAGCACAATCTGAAAAGGCAATTTGAAGGGCTTTCCAATGGGTCCGGCCCCATGCCCGGGTTCGGCTCGAACTGGGCGCGGTGACCGCAACAAGTCACGAGTTGTTTTCTGCCTGTTTCCAAACAGAGTCCGTTAAAGTTAGGAAAGTTAGGTTTTGACTCCAACACAATGTTGGACGTCCAGCAGCCTTTATAAGGCTTGTAATTTCGTGGCTTTTAGGTTTAGACCACGTTTAAACATAAACCCTAGATTGGATTGCTAAGCATTCATCTATATTCGAGTTCCTCTGTGTTGCGCTCAGGAATTCAACCTCTCCACTGTGTTGCGCTCTGGAGATTATTATCCGAAGTTTGAGTGTGATCTGTTGTTCCACTGGGAATTAGTAGATTGCAAAACCGCTTCGTGGTCGGCGGCTACGTTGCATCGGTGTGAGGCGTCGCGAATATCCATTGGGTTGAAGAGCTGTTGCATTGGCAACGGGGGAACAGCCGGAGAGTTCGTCGGATTCTCGCAAGTTATCTTCCACCATCATCCATCTACCCACCGCTCACTGAGAAGATCGGGCCACCCCTTATCAACTAGTGTGGTTGGATGGTTGAGCTACTTTATTGGTAGCATTTTTTCGTTGTTTTGAACAAAAATACATAATGCATTGTATGTAATACACAAACAGTCATGTAGAGGATAGGAGTTTCCATTCACACTCGTGTGGTACGTTGCTCTGAGTTATTGAGCCACATGCGTATCCTGAAGTATTTTGCTCAAATAACTTGGACAGCTTCTAGGGCTGGAATTAAAACTCGAAACTCGTGAGTTAAACGAGTAGCTCGGAGCTTGACTCGGCTTGGCTCGGACTCGTTGCTAAACGAGCCAAGCCGAGTTTTCATTTTAGACGGTAAACAAGTTCGAGTTAAACGAGCCGAGTTCCGAGCTACTCGTTTAACTCGGTAAAAAATAGTCAGTACATGTATTTTTGTAATTGTGAACAATGTTTCTGAATAATTATAGTTTAACGACTATATATTACTTGATAATGTCATATTTTCATTGATTGTGTAATAATTACATCACACATGCCTAAATGATTGGAAATAATCATGTATAAAATTTATTATAGTGCACGTTAAGGGTCTTTTTGGATCGCAGGGCATAGATTTGCAAGTGTAAAACAGAGGATTGCAAAACACGGTAACTATGCGGGAATTGTCGTTTGGATAGAACGTAGGAAAAACACAGGAAAAATGTCTCGATCCTACGCACTTGAGTGTAAAAAACAGGTTGGTGTGAATGTTCAAATTTCTATGATATTGAGGCATAGGAATCCAATCCATAGGATTTTGTTAACACCATTCTTTTAAATCAAAGGCAATTCATAGAAAAAATTCATAAGGATTGGAATCCTGTGAAATTACTTTGAAACTCCTACCATCCAAAGTGGCCCTAACAGTTTTACCGAGCTAAACGAGTTAAAAGAGCAAACTCGCAAGTTTAGCGAGCCGAGCGGAGTTTCATTTTTGGACTCTTTTATTAAATGAGTCGAGCCGAGCTGACTCGTTAGTTGATCAAGATTCAACGAGTCGAGACGAGCCAGATTGGCTTGGCTCGAATTCCAGGCCTGCTTCCCTCAAACTGGAAAACATAGGAGGTGCATTAACGGAAGCCCGCTTTCCAAGTTTGAAAGCAAAATATTATGTTTGCATGTTCTTTGTCAACAACCCAAATCTGCACTATTGAACTCCTCCGGGAGATGAACACTGTAGTGGCCATGGACATTTCGCATAAGAGGGGTGTTTTGGGGGCTGAGACTCGGCTCAAAAGTCTCAGCTCAAATTCCAGGCCTGCTTCCCTCAACTAGAAAACATAGAATGTGAAATAACGGAAACCCGCTTTCCAAGTTTGAAAGCAATATATTTGTTGGCATGTTATTTGTCAACAGCCCAAATCTGCACTATTGAACTCCTCCGGGAGATGAACACTGTAGTGACAGTGGACATTTCGCATGAGAGGGGTGTTTTGGGGGCCGAGCTCCTTGGAGCTTGGTATCTGGAAAATTCGAAAATAATATTTTATGTTCTAGAAAATTCAGAAAAATATACCTAGGCGTAGACAATGTCAAGATCTATCACTGCCCTAAATCTCAACGAAAATATCTTCTATTTCAGCATGGGTAAAAAAATATACAAATGTGTAGATATTGATCTTACAAATTTTTAAAAATAAACTTTGTCAGATCTATTGTCACCTAAACTAATAGGAATTTTGGATTGAAAATTTGCACGGTGATAGATCTCGGCATTATCTACCCTTAGATCTTTTTTCCCAAATTTCTTGAACATAGATTTTTTTTTTTCTCGAATACCCAGCTCCTTGGAGCATGGGTTTCAAATGCACTTTCCGAGTGAACGTCCCAGGCAGAGGTAAGATGTTTTTTCAGTTTCTAGATGAAGGCCTCGACCTTGGCCTAACGCGTGACATGTGCGCAATGACGAAAGAGCAAAGGCGACCCATGACCTATGCCATGGATGCAAAGCTGACAAGCAAGGGAATGCAAAGCTTGGATCGTTGCTTGTAATGAAGCCAGCAAGGTCCAGTGGTAGCACGTTTCAGTGTCAAATAGTATGATATTTTAGAGTTTGTGTTTTGTAGCCTGCGCTACATGTCGCCCTTTATTTTAATCATTGGAAATATAAATAATAAACTTCAAAGGAATCTGATTTTTTTTTTGCATATAAACACAGATATATCCTACATGTGTGTAAAATCTTAATCCGAAATACGTTATATTCTAGAGGTACGCTACACAATAGAAAGATAAATTATACATGTGGTGTAGGAACGGTGCACCTCCAAATCTTGTCAGAATTTGACTTTTTTATATAGCCAAAATTATAAAGAATTTCGGATAGAAATGTGCACAACAGTAGGATATGGTATAAGCTTCATACAGTTTTATTTCGAGAATTGTTTGAAACTTTGAAATATTGTTTTGAAAAATTTAAAATTATAGGGTTGCATGTAGCCAAGCTACAAATGGCTTTTTCGTATGTTTTAGCCTTTTTGTTGTATCTAGACATATTTTAGTGGTAGGTTCAATCCACTTCTCCTTATATGTGGACTAGAAAATGATAAAACATTTTATATTTAGAAACAGAGAGAGTAGAGTGCAAATATTTTGCAACTAGTTGCACCCGCAACCCATTAAGTGACATCAGAACTTTCACAAAATACGAAATAAATCATGAACATAGATCGTGTTGTATCTTAGAGCATCTCCACCGGGGGTCTCTAAATGTGTGTCCGGCACCCCCAAACTCTAAATGTGTGTCCGGCAGCCCCCAATTGGGCCTCCTTTGGGGGCTGCCGGACATGTGTCCGGTCAACATTTAGATGCCGCACACAGCGGCACTCCCCAAAGGCCCACCCCCAAACGCGAGCAAACTATCGAACACCTCGCGGGCATGCCGTGGTAGCCGCCGATGAACAACACAAATGAGGAACAGGACGGCGGTGCATGCATTAATAGAAATGTCTCAAATGATGCCGGCAATCAAAGAGTTTTGCCGCGCCGGAGAGCAAGTCATCAAAAAAGGACTTGGCATAGTTTCGACCGTGCCGGAGAACAATCTCCAACGTCGGCCATCAAAAAAGGATTGACCGCGCCGGAGAACAAGTCTCCAAGGCCAGTCATCAAAAGGGCGCCTCCATGGCGCAATGGTTCATGCCGATCACGCGGCGGCCTCGTCCTCGACTTCTTCCTCGTCGTTCTCCGCCGCTTCGGCCTCCTTCTTCTCAGCCAGGACTTCTTCCTGGTTGGGGCTCATGCCGGACGTGTTCGTGGCCATGACGAGACGCCTCTCCTTCTTCTCTTGGTTCTTGAGCTTGGCCTTCTACATCTTGAAGTAGAGCTTTCACTTCTCGTCGGACATGGCTTGCAGCTTCTTCTTCTCGGCGTCGGCCACCTCGGCAACGTATAGTTTCACCGACTCTTGGATGCTGCCTGCGGCGCCCGAGGCCCCTGGCTTCTTGCCAGCCCTGGAGGCCGCCTTGCACGCCTTCACTTCCATCTCGGGACGATCGGCGGTAGCAGCCGGCAGGTTTCTTTCATCTCCCTCGGTGGTGCCTTGGTCTTTTACATAGCTCTTCCACTTCGGGCATCCTTTAACCACCTCCCAAACATGCACAAGGTTGGAAAAAGCGCTAGGCGTAAGCGAGGCGGTTGGCATTCGCCTAGCGTCTAGGCGATGCTTAAGCGCACCAGTCGTGACCTAGGCGGTATGTAGTTTTTGCCATCGGGTGTATATTTCGGTTATTCTGTATCTATACATACTAATTTAGCGCATATAAATGTGTAAACTAACAACAATTTCCATTGGATTATGGTCCATCTGATTTATAAGTGCAATAAGTAATGAATTTCTTGCTAGAGAAGATAATTTTTAGTTGTGTTGCCTAGAGTTCCGCTTATGACCTAGGCGAGGCGTTTGTCTACTGCCTAGCGCCTAAGCGTGCTTAAACGCTGCCTAGGCGCCGCCTAATCCAACACTGAACATGCATGAACTTGTATGGCTTCTTGCCATCCGACTCCAAGTCGAGGTACAAGTACTTGGCGTCTTTGAGCTACGCAAACAAAGGCCAAGTTATGTATGCATGTAAACATGATGGGTAACAAGTTAAGATGATCGGCTAACCTTGTCGACATCGTTCTTGCCACTCTCGTCTCTCATCAAGATTATCTCATGGCATTGGTGAAACTTGGTAGTGAGAGACGAGATGACGCCCCAACGGCTCTCAACCGATTTGGCATTGCGGTAAGGCAATTCTAGATGAGGAGGATACGCCCTTCTTTCGGTGTAGTCCTTGTGAATGCGTGTCCAGTAGGCATTTTTCCTTTGGTTGGCGCCCTTCTCGCCGTCCATGCTCACGTTCAGCCACGCCTGGGCCAACAAGACGTCCTCAGCCTCGCACCAAGTCTTGCCTCTGTTTCCAGCCTTCCGGACGCCATCCTCTTCATCGACCTCCTCTTCATCGACCTCCACTTCCTGGCCCTGGGCGGCATCCCCTTCGTCGCCCTGGCCGAACTGATCTGTCTCGGAGTAGGCACTGGCGGCGTAGGTAGTACCGTCGTCGATGATTGAGGTCATTGCCTCGGCCAACGACGCGTCCTATCCAGCAAAAAACACAATTTGCATCGTCGGCAATTAATGCACAATCCAACAATTTGCATCCGGCCACCCGCAATAACTGCGCGCAACGAACAATCGGCCGGGGAACACAATAAATGAGAGGGATCAAGATTATAAATAGCACTCACATGGTAGCCAAAGAAAAGGCCGTGGGAAGCAGTCACGTCTTGGCTCGTCGAAGGTGTCCGCCGCAAGGCCGGCGATTCGCTGAACAGCGGCGCGACGTTCAAATCCAGGTGCGACTCTTCGGGGGAAAACCGCGTTGGCTGCGACGGGTAGCCGGAGGAGCTGTCGAAGAAGGCCGGGACAGACGGCGACCCGGCAAACCCGCTTTGGCTGCTTTGGCTCATGGCGACCAAGCTCTCGGCGGCGTTGGCGTTGTCGTTCGGCGACGACAGATCAGCCGACTGGTCCTTCGCCTTGACTCGTCGTACTTGCCGAAGATGGGAAGCGGCGTGGCGGAGCTGCTCCTGGCTCAAGGGCGCCGTGAACGAAAGCTCATGCGGCTCCCTCTTCATCGGCTTCTTCTTCGGCTGCGACTCCGGCAGCGCCTTGCGACCCTTGGGTTTCGAGAGGCCGGCACCCTTGGGCGGCATGGTGGCGGAAGGCGAGGAGGTCGCGGCGGCGTGGGCGAGGCGAGGGTTTGGAAAATGGAGGGAAAATAGGAAGATTTTGGCGCCGGGGGCGGCAATGTAGAGGAAGGGGAATTGGGCGAGGCGCGACGTGTGTATTACGGGCGGGCCAGCGCTGTCAGGACCATGCGTACTTGGAGGCCCTCCTGGGGGTGCCGGACATAAAATCGCTCGGTGCGAGGCTTTGGGGGGTGCCGGTGGTGCACGTTTTTGGTGTCCGGCCCCCGAAGGCCCCCCGATGGAGATGCTCTTAAGCACCGACAAACTTCTATCCAAAAACATGATCATATGTGACGTGCTCAAAAAAGGAAAGTTTGTAGTAAATAGTACCATGTGCTATTCAAACTTCATTTGTCCTTTTTGTACACGTCGATCATATTTTTGGATGAAAATTTGTGGGTGCAAAAGATATAACAAAATCTGTGTTCATGATTCTTTTCACAATTTTTAAAAACTTTAAAGTGGGATATCCAGTAATGGGGTGCAGACACAACTAGTTGTAAATTATAGTTCCCGCCAATCCCCTTCTCCTTATATGTTCTCTGTTCAGCGGAGATCAGATGGAACACCTATTTTGATGCGTTTAAGGCCCCGTTTGGAACATGAGAAGTAAAAACGTAGGAATAGGAATAATATAGGAATTGAGGTGAGGTGTCATGTTTCGAGGAACCAAAACCACATGATTTTTTTAAAAGTGTCGCTTGAATGTCACGCAAGAAAAACACAGGAATTGTAGACATAGGAGGATTGAAACATGAGGTGAGACCTCATGTTTGTTTTTCTCCAAAATTTCTATGGAATAGCCTATCCCATAGGAATTTTAAAGGAATCCGAATTTTCAATTCCTTTGTTCCAAACAGGACCATAGGAAATTTTCCTGTAAGATTCATATACTTTAAAATTCCTATGGAATTTCTTTGTTCCAAACGGGGCCAAAGCTAGTGTTCCATGTAAACGGAACCACAAAAATTGATGTGACATTGACCATATGATGCTGATGCGCCATCCCACATGCTGATGTGACATTCACAATTGTTCGACGGTATAATTTTCAAATATATAACATATTTATACAGTACATAAAGACCAAAAGGTTTATCCAGTTCCAGTTTTTTCTAACATGACAGAGAGATAGAAAGAAAATTACGTAAGGAATGGCTGAGTCAACCCAGCTCTTGAGATCTTCAGCAAATTTGACAAATGTGATCGATGCTGGTGAATCATTGGATGGGAAATTAGAACAAACATATCAGATAGCCATATATGTGTACGTAGAAGCTGTACTGAGGCACTGAGCTGATTCTTTACTGGGTGGTGCTACGGGATCATGCAATGATTCACAGCTGCCAAGACACCAACCTCCTTCTGATCCAAAGAACTGTATACATTTGCAATAGAGTAAACGTCCTTCTCCTCTAGGACCACCACACCAAGAGAATCCTAAGTTGCTTATGTGAGAAATCACAAAAAGAAAAGGGGACATTTTCAAATGCACAGTATGTGGAAATGGATTTCAGCGGGCAATTTTCATCCTAAATCATTTGAATATTTACCAATGTCTTTTTTCATGAAACCACCTGTTTCATGAGGAATCTGTTTGATGGATGCATGTAAGGGTTTTGACATTGACATCTAAACTAGCATACACACATCACATGTATATGCACTTGAACACACACATAAACATAGATAAACATACAACTGGCACATATTATGTACATGACATGCCAACCACTAACTTCAATCACACACTCAACCCCCAGAGTGGTACTTGTGGAGGTAGTTAAGTAAAAAAGAGCAGCAGGTAAGGTAAGTGGCAATTAGCCGCTAGTTAATTTACTTGACTTCAGCTCGGGTACGCGCAAAGCGTGCACATGACGAGGCCGTTCTCGTTGCATTGGCCGCACCGGACATCGCCGTGCTCGCCGTCGAACACCTTCCGGCTGCCGTCACACTCGCCGCATACCACGAAGCTCAGGCCCCCGCAGGCATCGCACTTCTCCTTCTTGTTGTTGCCACTCGCCGCCTTCGCCGGAGGCGTATGCGCCGACAGCTGGAGGATGGAAACGAGTCGACCGTCCTCGTGGAGCGCCAGCACCTGGGCGGCGCCGCCGATGTCGTGGCCGCGGACGAAGAGCCGCGGAGGCACGGCCTTCTCGCCGGTGGCGGCCCAGAGCTGCTCCCGGAGCCCTCTGTCCATGGACACGTCGCGTTCCTGGAACGCCACGGCGAGGTTGTCCAGTAACGCGCGTACTTCGTTACAGTCCTCGAAGGTCTTGCGGATGCCCCGGAGCGTGGTGGTGTAGAGCACCACGGCCTCCTCGCCGCCGGGCGGGCACCTGACCGGGAAATCCCGGAGCAGGTCGTCGGGATCAGGCCCCGGCGCCGGTGCCGAGGCAAGGGAGTCTTGGTCAACGAGCTCCCAGTCGTCGTCGATGGGCACGGCGCCGGCGGGGAGGTTACTCTTGGTGGGGGTCTCCGGGGCGTCGAAGAAGGAGGCGTCGTCGGAAAGCGCGTCAGCGGCGAGGACCAGGACGCGGCCGGGCTTGGTCGGTGACGGCGGCGGGGATGCCGGCGCGGCGGGGAGGGAGGATCTGAGGACCCGCAGGATCCGCGCCTTCAGCGTCTTGATAGTCATGGCAGCGCGCTCCGGCGGGGAAAGAAGAGGCGGAATGGGAGCGATTGCTTGCGGTCGATTGGTCTCTTGGCTTTTGGTTCCCCGGATGCGTGTGGTGTTGGTGATGGTGGAGGAGAAACCGAGAAACAGCGAGGAGAGGAAGAAGAGGCGAGATTGGGCTTGCCTTTTAACCGCCTTTTCTGATCCCGTTGAAAAGTAGCTTTGGGCTCCCTAACCTCGAGCACAAATGCGCGGAGGAAGAAACACTGTGGGCGAGTTTGGTTGGTGCGCATCCAGCGCCCTGCGTTTTATGCCCTGTTTACTTATCTGGGCTGCATCGTGTTATTTTTTTTGAAGTATGAAACTTAAATTGAGAGGAACGCCACACTCGCCATTGAGTCACCCTTGACCCTTCTAACTAAAATTGAAAAACGTGGAGCTGAACTCATGCAGCCTTGGAGATGGCGGTTGGTCGTGCGCGCTCACACGAAAATGGTGGCGGGAGAAATTTCGCTCACCGCCCCCTGATGCATGTGAAATGCATATATAAACTTTGAATTATATTACTCATATTTCATCCATATTTGCATTATATAAGGGTTATATCAATATTTTATAATGTTTTAGTGAATATTTCACACTTTCCATATTTATTTAGAATTAACCATGTGCTGTCAGAAAACCCATTTTTGTATATTTTGATGTTTTAGGGACTCAAACGACGTCCAAATGACCTAATATTTTACGTAGATCATTTTTTGTAAGGAACAAGGATTAAGAGCGAAGTAAGAGCAAAAAATGGAAGGCCGAGTACCAAAAGGAGTGGGCCCACGCGGCCAGATTTCTTGGCCACGTGGGGCCCCTCATCTTGGCCCTCGAGCCTCTGATGCTGTCGATTTTCGTCTCCCTGGCTCCGTCTTGACCTAAAAACGACTATAAAAATAGCCACCCGAACCCTTTCGGACCTGGAGCTGCAGATTGGAGGGGGAAAACTCCGGCGGGGCGCTGCCGGTGTGGTCTCCACCTTCTCCAACGACTTCTACACCGTCTCCATGATAAAGAGGGAGTAGTCCACCCCTGTACTATGGGTTTGTGGAAGTAACTTATGTATCTCTGCTCTCTCTTGAGCTTCACTAATTAGTGCCATATGAGCTGTTGAACATGATTATGGTCATATATGTAATACCTTTGTGGTGGATCTCTTAAGTTGATATATGTTATGATGATTGTCAATATTATGTATTTGTTATGAAAGTAGATGCATATTATGTACCCCGTTCTTGTCTATGTGTTTTGATCCAACATGTTTATGAGAGTGTGTGAGGGGGAACGTGTGCATTAGTTGGAGTAACGGGGGGTGGTTTTGTGGTAAGTTGACAGCAATACCGTGATCCACTTGGGTTTTTACCTTACTTTGTTGCCTCGCTAGGGATAAAGTAAATACCATGCTACCGGGGGTATGTGGGTGATATTGCCACTATCACCATGACTAGATCTAGCATGTTCTTATTTAAACTTCATGTCATTGAATTTAAACCTATACTCTGTTTATCTTAATTACTGAGGTGTTATGATTCAGTTCGCATCTTGGTGTAGTATAAGAGATTAATAATCAAAAGATCTCTATATTAGTACGTGATGCACATATTATTAATAACTTGTCTTGTTGCAATCTCATATGTCAATTCATATGTTCCATTATCTACCACTATATAAAAAAGAGAGTGCATTTGTGAAATCATGAACCCCAGTCTATTTTTAATCATAAGAAACATCTTTCTAACACTTTTATTGCACTTTACATTTTCTGTTATTATTAAATCCGAAAATACAAAAATACTTTTATATCTTGCAAACACCATACAAACCACAAAAACATCATCCCATATTATTTACACCATCATTGCACTTTTATTTATACCATTGCATATTTACTTTTGTTTTGCATTTATTATTTCTATATCTTTTACTTACACCTTGTGCTTGACAACCACTTGGTGAGCTTGAGGCACAAAACAATCTACTTTGTTTTATAGGTTACATAAAGATGGATAAGGAGACAACAACTTTTGGTTCATTTCCCCGAGAGTTCGATATTAAACCCTCGAGTCACCCTCGTAGGGAAAATTAGTCTTTTTCCTTACTATACTCTTTGCACTTGGAGTCTCAACCCAACCCACATTCTTTTGACGCGGGTAATTGGTGCTCAGCAAGACTATCTTCTGGCGCCATCGTCATCATCGTCAAGGGCCATCACCCCCCATTTCACCTCTTCATCTCACCACCCAACCTCCGCCACCATTTCCCCCCTCTTTGAGCTCTCCGTCGGCAACGAAACTTCATCGACGACGACCAGGTAAGCGACGCCACGTCCTCCTCCCAGAGGGGGTGGTCGACAACGTCTCGTGGAGAGCGTCTTCGTCAGCTCTCAAAGCAGAGCGGTCGTGCACGCGACGATGTCGGAAAGCACATTCCAATTGTAGGTCTTGTAGTTTAGTTTTGTGCGTATGGAGTAGATCTTTACGCCATGATATACTTTGAGCATGTTTAGATTCATGATTTGTTGTTCGCATGTCGTAGATTGCGAGGTTGTTTCCGAATTAGGGGCTTTGTTCTCTTCGCCAATGATGCTTTGAATGATGTTGTTCTTTTGATAGGGTAGATTCCTAATTGTTGTCTGATCTAGTAGTCTTTGTCGTAACCTTTATAGGACACAAGCCTCGACAAATTTGGCCAAGCCATGATCAAAGGGGGGAGCCAGCTCTCTCTCTTGTCCCGGACTCTCAGGTGGAGGAGGTCGCAGAAACGCAAGATGTAGAGATGTACGAGGTGCCTAGGATGGCTTCACTGCTGGTGACGCCTGATCTGGTGGCGGAGAAAGTTAGAAGGGCAACTGCTGGCAAGGAGAAGAAGAGCAAGGTGGGGACGACCATGAAGTGAACTCCAATCATGTACACCTTCGTGTTGAACAAGATGTGCGAACATGGGAGGACTGATTGCATGCGGTGGTCTCAAACACTTCATTATCGTCATCCTGGTCCTCATCGTTGTCTATTTGTGTCTGTCGAAATTTTTTCTATCCTTGAACCCTAAACCTTAGTGGGCTGGTAAGCTCACCACTTGGACGTGCAATGTAAGCGAAACAACCACAAACTGAGCAACCAAACACACACCAATCTGGGAATCCAAACAGGAGCACAATGCATTTGTGTTCCCAGCTGAATGTGGCTGACTAGAAAATTGTGGGTAACCAAACGGACTGCACAACATGTCTCAAGTCACGTTTTTTCAGGGCCAGATTGAGTTGGGCTACGGAGTCGGGAGGGCAAAAATTGATGCGTGTAACCAAACAACCCTATGACCCATGATATTTACTTACTGTCAAAAATAAAAGGAAAGGACTATATCAGGCAATTATAAGATTTTTAAAATTTACCAACAAATTCTTACTCTCCAATCTTTTACTCTCTCTGTATGGCGTAAAAACTGATGTATCTAGAGATCTGTTTTTTTTTTTGCAAACATGGATATATCCAGACATATTTTAATGCTACATATATGCATTTTTACAACATCTTTTTATAAAGCAGGAGAACAAGAGAAATGACTTACACCAATCATACCTACAAGGATGCAATTTGAACGGATTATCATATTTACCAGTTTTCACGTGCAAGCCTTAAGAGCATTGGTTGTACCCGTCTGTTCCACAACATAAGATATTTTAGACATTTTCTATATTTACATGTGTACACATATATTTAGATAGGTTTTATCGTATATGTCCATTATTTTTAGTCCGAATGTATACAACATGTGTAATACCTAAAATATCTTATATTGTGAACGAAGGGAGTATATGGCAAGATTTTGATGTGGTCAATGACTATAAGACATGCATCAAACTGTCACATTGTGTTACGTGGGATCTTCCGCGCCATATAATCAGGGGAGCATTTTTCCTTCATTTCCTAGTGACACGCTTGTAGCTTAGCTGAAATAGTCGAGTATCTTGCATTTATTAGTCGAGGTTTGATGCTTCGCCTCCATTTGCTGCTGCCTCACCTTCGGAGGAGGAGGAGGGGGGGGGGGGGGGGGGGGGGGCGTTTTTCCTTCATTTCCTAGTGGATCATTGTGATCTGGTTGGGTGTAAACGGATCGGATCGGATTTTGTCTTTACCATATCATTTACCATAATTTTTCTTCATCGAATTCGGACCGGATCGGATAATGACCGGATGCGGATTCGGAGGCGGATATCCGTGATGGCTGGTTCGGGAGCGGAAACGGTGCGGATTCGGAGCGGTAACAAAATCAACCGGATATATGGATATATACACGCATAAGTAAACTGTCAAACCATATAACCAAAAATAAATATTCGATAACCTAATGACTACCAAATTTGTACACCTTAGTCTTTATAATGACTAGTTAAGTGAGATGTTGTTCAAACGGACGAACTCGACAACTCACTAGCTGCAAATTATGCTATATTAAGTTGGACATTTCGGTAGAAAATCGGATTATTCGGATTAAAACCATCGGATAATCCTATTTAAATTTTGGATAATCCATATTTTAGGCTATTTTACGTACCGTATCCTATACCATATCCGGGTGTCAAGTTCGGAATCGGATATCCTTATCCGTCAGATTCCTTAAAACCGGATATGGATTGTTTAAAACGGTTTCGGAATCGAATACGGTGTGGAAATTATCCGATCCATTTACACCTTATCTACTCTCCATAGTCCGTCTTCTTTTTTCCGGCTTCTCTTATAAAATCTACTACCTTCAGTTGGCGCATTTACATAGCATAGTAACCGTGACAAGGAAAATAAATAAATGTTTCATTGTCTTACTAGGTAATATGCCCGTGCGTTGCAACGGGTGGAAAAAAATGCATTGCGCGGTCTTACAAAGTAAATTCTTTGTTAGTACAGTCGTAGCGTCACAAATTCATCCAGTTTCTACATTGCATGTTGTGCGATGTGCTAATAGCCATGTGTCGCCATCGTCACCTCAACCCTCTTCGAGAAGTTATTCTTCACATCGTTCCTAAGTTATGTTATGGAGTCGAGAAACTGAAGTAAGACGGATAAACTGTTGGGGGAGAAGTATGGATGTAAAATGTGCGAACCCGTTCGATCATCCCTCCAATATCAACAAAATCAAAGGCTTCGCTGATAAATTCTCATCATCAAACTAAAGACATGACAAGCAACTATTGAAAAATCGGTCAGGCCACAAATCTGGATAATACCAATGAAATTGTTATGGAGCTAAACTAAATCTGGTTGAAACTAAATCACGTAATTCAAAATTAAGAGAATCATTTCTTGGGGCATAGATTTGGCATGTACACATGCGATTTTACCCACCTGATAATTAACCTTCTTACACACATTAACATATATTCACAAAAACATTAAATGCATTATAAGCATCTAGTTCAAATCTAAATGATTCCTTAACATACACAACTCAAGAAATGCACAAAAATTTACACAAGGTTATTTCTTTTCTTTTTTGATTGAAATCTCTTCCGGCACATTCATAATCCTAATGCGACGTGACGTTTCAACCTCTCTTCACACCTCCATCACTCCCACTCTTTCTTGCTGTCTTCAGCAGGTCGACAGGATCGACGATGGCGCGGGCCAAGCACTTGCATCCAAAATTCACTTAATAGACCCGCTCCATGCTTCCTGAAGCTCTTCTCGATGGCGCTGGTTGCCTCCTTAATCTTGCATTTCAGGCTGCAAACACCAAAGCGGTCATAAATGTAAACCTTACATATGGAACTTACCCATACTAACTTACCATGAGTTCCACTTCTCTTATTTCAAATCCCCACTGGAAACAAAACCAGTTCGTTCATTATAGTGACTTACAAACTGCCAGCTGAAAACCATACAAACTGCTTAACTATTCCGACCATTCTAAAGATAAAACATTAATATAAGGATGAGCTCCGCATGAAGCCAACAACAGGTTCATTGCATCCACGTTGGATGTGGCAATTGGCTAATAGCACAATCTGAAAAGTATGAGTGAGAAATATCATAAGAACGCCATAACTAAACTTTCAAGCCTGCAAAGAGTGAAAACTGGACATACACAAAATTGTGTTTGGAAGGTGTGCTTCAACTCGAGTAGAAAACAAAATGAAGTCCACTTACTCAAGTTCCTGGTAATACATATTTAGGTCATTTAGAGCAAAAAACTGAATTTACTGAACATATCCGAGCATGATGCTACTACCTGGAGTGTGAAGCTCGTCGGGATGGCAGAGCAGACACTTCCCTGCTGGACACCTTTCTTACTTGGCCTGACTTGAGCTCAACCACGAATATGGCAACAATTGTCCTCGCAAGAACGAAATCTACACATGGAGGAGTTGTAGTTTGAACTTGTTATTATTTTCAGTTGTGAGGAATAGCATAAGGAAAGCACTTGGACCACCTGGGCCAGCAGTTGTGAAGGTACTATGCGAACCAGGTGGAGGCATCTCCATTAAACCTTCTTCACCATATTGGTCATGAACTGCATGCTTTTCTTGATCACTTCGTAGGTTGTCTGTTAAAATGCAACAGATGAATTTACCGAAAATGAAACACAAGATTAGAAAGGCAAGTACGCTAATGATAAGCACTCGATGATGTCTTTACATATTATGTAGTGGACATGAAACAAGTATTGATCAAGTAGTGAAAGCAACAGATTAGAGAGTGGACATGAAGTGATTTCTTATGGAGCACTGAGATGTCATCATGTTCATGTTTCTCTCCAATGTAATTACACCGGAGCATTATAAACAAATTCATTTTTCTGGGAAAGAGACCAATCCTGCAAGGCATGATATGCATAGAATCCACGCTGCACCGAATTTCTGAGAACAATGAAGCTGTACTTGACTATTTCTTGTCATTTTAACAAACAATAATGGACCATCCCATTGTATTTTCAACATTAAGTAATTATATACTGAAGCATTGGCAAATCACAAATCTGATTCAATAAAGATATTTACCTTTCCATGATACCATGAAACCTTGTCTTAATGACTACGATGATGCAAGTATGTGAAAAAATCCATCCACATAACAAATATCGACACATGGATAAAGCAAAAACAACCACATGAGTTCTCCACTGCAGTGTATTTCCTCAATGACTTATCCAAATTATCAGTTTGTCGAAATTGCAGATGATGAAAGGCATGAAGCTCTTATTACATAATGGATAGCATAGAGCTTTATGATCTTAAGAGACCACATCGCAAAGTTCAGACCAGCAAGGACACTGATCATTGCCAGTGAGGATGCGCTTGATGTTAGACAACCTTCTTTTCGTTTTTCAGGTTGAAATGTTCGCACGTCTTCCCTAGGTCCTGACAATCTGCACATAACAAAAATTCAGTAACATATTGAACCACCAATTCAATATGTATGTCCTCTCAAGCTGAACCGCGACTTCTTCTTCGTATTATATCAGCCACAATTCACCAACCTACAACCCTCTATAAATTATGCATGTGTGAGCATGAATCAACCGAAAAGGAAAAGACCTACTTGGTGCTAGGCCTCCTGCTTGTCCACATGGTCGTGGTTCGGGTGGTGCGTCCTGTGGCTAATTCTCCTACAATCACAAACAGCACGTCGACTTCCTTAGCATCAACTACAATTCACAATGAAAAAGAAAACTTCCAAAATGCACTCATCATATCAGCCGTTGCATGCAACAAGAATGGAGGAACCGATTATCTACCCAACAGCTTCGGCTTGGTCGAGAAGCACCCGTGACCACTTCGGTTTGGTCAGGGGAAGGAGCATCAGGATGTGGCGGACTCGCGGAGTGGGCCATCGGTGACGGCCAAGACGATGCGACATCGTCGAGATGCTGCGCCGGCGACACGGCGCTGTCGATCTTATGCTCTGGACTCGTGGGAGACCATGAACCAGCACGTCAGCGGCTGGACAACAGGAAGGCCCTGGATCCACCCACGCCGGCCATGGAGGCATCAATATGATGGATCTGAGACATTTCAAAACATGGTCTCCGGATCCATGGCGGCAGCAAAGAGGGGCCGTGACTTCCGACGGTGATCTGCCCGATGCAGTCGCGTGAGGCCCTCGGCTGCCGCCGCCGCCCAGGTCCAGGCCGGTGACGCGATGACGCCTGCGCGATGCCTCGACTGCGAGTTATTTCTCTCACGACGACCTCTGGAAACACGGCTCGGACGGTGGCGCAGAGAAGGAGATCGGCGACGTCCTAGGCTGCGTCGCCGGAGGTCCATGCGAGGCGGAGCTGCTCGTTGCGAGAGAGGAGAGGATCCGAGAGAGGATAGTGGCAGGGGGGCCGAGCGTGCGAGGAGCGGAGATCGTGCGAGCGTTTCGTTCTTCCAGGCGGCCCACTTGTCGGCACGGATTCATTCGACGAAGGGGTTGGAAATGTGGACGGACGGACGACGGACGAAGCGGTCCGCTGGAGGCAGGAAAAGGGAGGAATGGTTCTTTTTAGACAGGAGAGATTATCACAATTCTTCTTATTTTCGGTCGACCGAGGTTTTCCTAGATTGTCATTTCAAATTTTACTTTTAGTGGTAACATCCGCTTCCTAATTAAAAATTACGAAAGTTATATCCGTCATTCAAAAGATCTACATCCATATATTCTATCGAAAAGACCCCAATAACATAAATGTTCCACTGAAAAACTATTAGATAGTTCGATATACATCAGCGTTTTGACAAAATGTAGCCAAGAAGCCTATTTATTCCAAGTTAGTGACCTTCTTAAGGAAATATTGAGTGGATCAATGGCTATAATTTTTCCTAGTAGACAACGTTATATGGCATGCGGTAGACTAAAATTTTCTTGTAAAAACATCGCAAGAGAAGAGCCCGTAATAGCCACAAATTGAAAACAATCCATCTAATTTCTCGGTTTCAAATTGTGACTCATCTATAGATGGATAATTTTTTAATAAATCACAATACACCCTATATTTCTAAAAATTCTCAAAAACTTTAGACACGTACTCCTTAAAAGTGAGTGCTTGGAGTATTTTTTTGCCAAAATATGACCGTTCTCGTGAACTAATAACACATTTGGTCGCTACTTTAACTATTTCAAATCTGGACCCTAATGGAGCTGAACTTGTGTAGTTCGACGCCATGATTTTTTTACATTTTAATGCCTAGGTTCGAGCCAAAGCCATCGGCACCGATCTAACTCGGCTGAAAGTTTTGTTGGCGCTGAACCACAAGGTCAGCTCCATTTACACCGACGCCGACCTCAGGAGTCAGTTTGAAATAGTTTCACGGAAATGCCAGATGTATATTTGGCCAAAAAAAAAACGTGCTCGGGTCTCAAAGAGACCGTAGTGGATCTTCCATTTCCATCTAACGGCCCCGCGTCAGTTGTTCGGCCCAGCAGGTCCATTCCCTAGTCCCTACGCCTCCACGGTCCACGCCGCCGCGTCTCCACTCCCCAACTCCATTGCGCCATGGCCGGCAGCGTGGAGCAAGTCCTGGGCTGCTTCCGCGGCGGAGATGCCATCGCCAGGTGCAGAGCCACCTCCCGCTCCTTCTCCGCCGCCGCCGCGGGCTACGACGGTGAGGACCGCATCAGCGCCCTCGGCGACCACATCCTGCGCGACATCGTCTCCCGCCTCCCCGTCAAGGACGCCGCGCGCACCGCCGCGCTCGCCTCCCGCTGGCGCCACATCTGGCGCTCCACCCCGCTCGTTCTCTATGACGCCCACCTCCTTCTGCCAGCCCTAGACCGCGTCGCCGCCGCCGTCGTCCGCGTCCTCTCCGACCACCCAGGCCCCTTCCGCGCCGTCAGCATCGCCTTCTGTGACTTCGAGTCTCACGAGCCCGAGATCCTCGCCGAGTGCGCACGCCTCCTCGCCGCCAAGGGCGTCCAGGACCTTGTGCTCGTTAGCGACCCCGCCGACTACGAGCGCCTCCCCACCGTCCCCACCGACGTCCTACGCTGCGCCTCGCTCCGGCGCCTCTTCCTGGGGTTCTGGAGGTTCCCCGACTCCGCCGCCGGCCCACCCGCAGAAGGATTCCCGCATCTCATGGAGCTGACCGTGTTCGGCACCGACATGGCCGGCCACAACCTCTACCACCTGCTCACCTCCAGCCCCGCTCTGGGCACCCTCGCCCTCGTCCGAAGCAGAACGTGCGAGCGTGTTCTCCTCCGCAGTCCAAGACTCAAATGCGTGCTGCTCTGGAATTGCTTCACCGAGGAGGTCATCGTCTGCATGGACTCCCCGCTCCTGGAGCGGCTCATCCTGTGGAAGACTGTTCCCTGTGAAGACAATGCGGGACGTGTAAGGGTCAAGATTGATGGTGCGCCGAAGCTGCGGTTGCTGGGCTACTTGGATCCCAGAGTTCATCAGCTGGAGATTGGCTAGAATGTCATCAAGGTACGACCTTTCAATGCATACCACTCTGAAATTTCAGTAATGACATTCCATATGCTCATCCACATTTTGAAATGATACAAGGATCATGGCCTCTTCATTGTGCGATACACGTAGCCAAATATCTCTCTGATTCTCTCCATATGTGTAAGTGGTCCATGATCATGTGCGTGATCGTTGAACAAATAGGTGCTGCTGATCATGTGCCAACCATGTATGATCTCTGATCTTTCTGTTGGTGTAGCCTGACACAGAGGTGAGCCCAAGCATGATGGTTCCCAGCGTCACGATATTGGCCTTGAAGGTGAACTTTGGTGTCTTGGAGGCGGTGAAGATGCTGGCCAACATCCTCAGATGTTTTCCCAATGTTGGCAAGCTGCACATCGAGGTGGCATTTCAGTTCCAGCACATTCAGTCAGTTAGTCGATTTCCATTGATATCTTCAGTTGTTTTCAAGTCTGTCAGGTAATTGAACTAATGCTGCCTGCCTGCCTGCTGTGATTT
Organism: Poa annua; assembly: GCA_026929855.1. NCBI lineage: Eukaryota > Viridiplantae > Streptophyta > Magnoliopsida > Poales > Poaceae > Poa > Poa annua. Next base: position 53,674,805 of record CM049433.1, on the reverse strand, counting down.
TGCAGTCTGTCCAAGCCGCAAATGAAACCACTGGAATGAACAATGCCGAGTTCTGGCGAGAGCTCTGTCCCATCAAAAGCCTGAAGTCGCGTGTCAAGAAGCTATTCATCCATGAGTTCCGCGGGGAGCAAAGCGAAATGGAGTTCCTCAAGTTCGTTTCCGGGAGTGCCGTGAAGGCGCGGGCTCTGCTTGTTGGGGTCACCAAAGAGATATTTGCTTCGGAGGATAAGGTGAACGAGGTGATAAGCAAAGTGGCAGCTCTGTCGCGTGGAGCATGGACCTGCGACGAATGCATGGTGTTGGTGGTGAGGCCCAAAGTGGTGAACGGTTGGAGCTTCCACAGAGCGTCCGATCTCTCCATTAAGGACCCTTTCCACTGATGCACTTGAAACCGAGTTTATTTATACTACTCTAGTTGACTGGGATGAGGTATCATGCACTCATATACATGTACACTTTCTATGCTCTCTGGCACTTCTTCAATTTATGGGCATGGATGCTCCCATGAAAGGGTTGGTTTTAACTTTAAAGGCAGCATGAGTAGCTGCTAGTGCTGAACGTATTAGCGGAAACTGAGGATTTATCGTGTTATTATCTGCTGAGTGCTGTGTTCGACCCACATTGATCTGTGCGTTTTGCTGCTGGAAGTCGAGGACATGCAGTCAGTCACATCTTGAGACATCATATTTGCTTACCATCATCCAATTGTTTTTCGCTGTAATGCTCACATTTATCATCTGTTTCATTCGGCTGTACACAACATTGTATTGAATGGCATGCACCTATGCCAATTCAGCTATCATCTAAAATTGGACTTGTCAATATCATGATAATGATATGGATTGCTTGCCACATATCATCATGGGACCAGTAAGCAGTTCTGTTTTTATTTGTATCGACCATCAGAGAAGCGATGAGTCGAGAAAAAGTCACTGTTAACACGGTCTTCTAAGAAAAGGCTTGCTTTTTCCGCGTTGACTTCCTAATCTTTTGACTCTTGCTCCCTCACTTCAAAATTAGGTGACTTGTATTTTTCTATGTGTGGATGTAACATGTATTCATCCACATGTAGACAAATACTCCCTCCGTCCAAAATAAGTGTCTTTGGTCTGTCCAAATTTAGATATATCTATATTTATTTCATATCTAGATAATTTTATATTTAAGAAAATCTAAAACATTTATTTTAAGATGGAGGGAGTACAAATCATTTAATTTGGAACAGAGGGGGTTGCTGATTAGAGTATCCAATGCTGCTTTGCTTGTTGAATCATCTCGTGCATCACGGTTAGGAGTAGTAGACAGTACCAGTATTGGCGGGCTCGGCTCCTCTACAGTTTAGGTAGTACTGTACGCGCGTTGTTGCGTACAAAATCTGCCCTCCATTCTAATCGGATGGCTATCTTTTCTCCCCTTAATTTCTGCTGACAATTAAAACTAATCGTAATATGGTGGAGGGAGAATCGCCTAAACCTATAGCTTGGCGCCAAACTACACGCATAGATCACACCTTGTCGGGCCAAATAGCGATCTGCTCGATTCGCCCTTACTCTGCATCCTCTTCCTCCAGCCCGACCTCCTTCTTCCTCCTGCTCGTCCTTCCATCAGAGCTAAACCAAGTTGGACACAAGTTGTAGATGCTGCAGATGATCCCCTTTTAGACTCCATCTCTTAACAACGGAAAATAAGTTGATCCCAAGGTGAGTGCGTGATTATGTTAATTGTTCTCATGGCAGCAAACAAATAAGTCAACTAAATTGGATCTGCTACCAACGGTTGTTAACATAAGAGGGAAAAGGAGGTCTAATGGCATCTCAAACTAACTCCACCAACGAAGATCCAAACAGGTTTGATCAGTTTTGTTCGAATCTGGCTACAACATCCTCTGTTCCTAGTGTAAGTAGACCAATATGTCTAATATTTTGCCTAATATTCATACGAAATATATGAGTCCTAGTTGGATGCCTCGAATTGGCATGAAATTTAATTCTACACATGAGGCTTGGAACTTCTGGACCTTTTATGGAGGACAGATTGGTTTTGATGTAAGGGTAAAATATGAAAATAAGAGCAAACTTGATGGAGTAGTCACTTCGACGAGATATGTTTGTTCCAATGAAGGGAGAAAATTACAAATAACCACCACAATTGTGGCTCGGTTTTCAAAAGACCACCACAATTGGGTTTCGTGTCAAAAAACCACCGGTTTTTAAAAACGGAGCCACATTAGTGGTGGCCTCCGTAAGCATCTTTTGAAAAAATGTTACGCAAAGCCGGTGGTTTTTTGACACGAAACACAATTGTGGTGGTCTTTTGAAAACCGAGCCACAATTGTGGTGGTTTCTTGTAATTTTCTCCAATGAAGGCTATCGAGCAAGAGACAAAAGAGATAATAACATGAGGCGTCCTCATGCAGAAACAAGAACTGGATACAATGTTCGAATGGGAATCACTATAGACCGAGAAATAGGAAACTATGAAGTGCATGATTTAGTTTTTTGAACACAACCATGTCCTGCAATTGTCCGAAACATGCCACTTGATGCCGTCACAGTGAAAGATTACGAGTTTGCAAGCTTTTGAAATCGAAACAGCAGATGATTCAGGAATTGTACCAAAAGCAGCTCATGAATTGGCAAGCCGGCAAGTCGGCGGGCCAACAAATCTTGGATACACACGTCGTGATCACAAGAACTATTTGAGAACCAAGCGTCAAAGGGAGTTGAGATATGGTGAAGCTGGAACTATGCTTAAGTATTTCCAAGATAAGAAGTCAGAGAACTGTGCATTTCACTATGAAGTACAGCTAGATATTGATGAAAATATTACAAACATCTTCTGGGCTGATGCTAGGATGATCATTGACTATGCTCATCTTGGTGATGTTGTTACCTTCAATACCACATTTGGGACAAACAAAGAATACAGACCCTTTGGTGTATTTGTTGGCTTCAACCATTTTAGAGAAACAGTTATTTTTGGTGCTGCACTTTTATATGATGAAACATTTGAGTCCTTCAAATGGTTGTTCAACACCTTCTTATCTGTGCATAGCAACAGGCAGCCTAGAACTATCTTTACTGATCAAGATGCTGCAATGGGTAAGGCAATTAGTGTGGTATTTACACTAGCATGGCACGGATTGTGCAATTTTTATATAATGCAAAATGCTGTCAAACACTTGCCCCAGAAAAAAAGGAAGATGATGCACCAAATTTGCTTGCTGAATTCAAGAAAAAGGAAACTGAAAAGAAGAATTCAAGAAGAAAGAAATCATGGATTGACAAGCAGCACCCCAATAAAAAGAAAAAGAAGACAACTGAACTTGCACCCGAAAAACAATATTGTTCTGTAAGTCTCTACACCTATATAGACATACTGCTTATTTAGTAATGAAAATATAGACTAAGAGATTTTCTGAATTTTATGCTGAGAGAGGAGAGAAGGACACGGTGGCAGCAAACCACCAAGCAACTTCAGAGCAACCGACTGGAACAAATGAGAATGGTTTCCAAAAATATGAGTGGATGGCTCGTTTACTCATGGTATTCCACTTAACATGTCTAAAAAATTATCATTGAGCAATATAAATCTTGTTATGTAATCGGTTTAATCTCCCTCGATATGCAGAGCAATGGTGACAGTTTGGACTTCCAGAACTATATGAATTTTCCTGGTATATGACATTCGGTATAGAAAATGAGCTGACAATCATGCATGTGTGCTCTTCTGTCTTGCTAGATTGATATTTTGTGATGCTTGAGACGGACTATATATATGTATACAATTCGTTTTAAATTTTTGATACACATCAATTGGGGCTGTTATTCTTTTAATATGTAAGACAGAGAATGGCGGTTCCGTATATGCTCTGTTCTACTAGTGTGCAATCATGTTTAAATTTGGCGCCAAGCCTGAAGGTTTAGGAGATTTTTTCCTACACCATTCTGAAGTTAATTTCCAATTAGTAGCAGAAATTAAGAGGAGAAAACGTAGCCATCCGATTAGAATGGAGGGCAGATTCTGTACTCTACAGCACACGTACAGTACTACCTAAACTGCAGAGGAGCCGAGCCCAGTATTGGCTCTGTGTTGCCGACTAACAAGTGAAATAGTGGATAAGTAGATGACCTTGAAAACTAAACTCCCATCTCCCCTATTTTCCTTCCTTAACGCTTGTATGCTTCTCCCTATCTCAAATCTCCTCTAATTATTCTCTCAAGAAAAGAAACTCTCGTCTAATTATCGATCTGACTTGTGATTTTCAGCTAGGGGGACATCACAATTGTGTACTCTCTCTGCAAGGTGAGAACATAAGACTACAAAAAACATGACACACCATAATTCAAATTCGGTATAAGGGATCTCCAACCGAATCACCCAAATACCGACCAATTCAGACTCGGAGGTCCCCTAAATAGACAATGGACATGTGCGGTTTGTTTCTTTTTTTCTCTATTTTTATTTTTTTCTATTATATAACAAACTAAAATATTTGTTTTTTTGCGTAGACACTAAAATATTTGTTAGGCATATATAAATACACAACATAAAATATGGGAACACTAAACATACGACATCAAGTTCTCTTTGTTTTCTTTTCCAAAGATTTAGCTTATAATGGTTTAAACTACCACTTGTCGGCGGTGAACATCAAGTTCTGCATCAACTCCTGCGACCCCATCAGCGCGTGTCAATGATCTAGCGGCACCCGAATGGAGTCGAGCATGCGATCTAGCGTCATCTCATTCGCCTAGTTGTGCACGGTCAGAGTCGAGCATGCCGTAGCGCCTCTAGCGGACACCAGTGAGGTTGGCGGCCGGAGTTGACTGATGGTCGGAGAGGAGTTGCATCCGGACGGTGGGGAGTGGGGAGTCGGTCACCACGAGGAGAAACTCATTCGAGGACGGTGATCTTTGTTGGGCTGGGCCGGAAAGGAGGGAACCGTGTAGTACTTCCTCCCAGTTTCTGCTGCCACAAATTCGGTCAGCCAACTGTCAAACCGATTGCTGGCAAGTGGGGTAGCTACCGAGGGTCAAATCAAATGCCGCCACTGAGCAGCGCTTGATCCCCTTTCCCCACCCTTGTTCGTCTTCTCCAAAGCGCCAGGGCCAGCCCGGCACAGCGAGGAATGACAGCCAATCCCAAACTTACAAAAGTAAATCCAAAAAATCAAATCCATCTCCAGCAGCAGCACCAGCAGCAAACAAAAACAAAGCGCAGCTGCTGCCTGGCCACCAGCTCACTCGAACACGCTTCCCCACCCCGCCCCCAGATCGGAGATCCCATCTCCACCAACAATGGCCACAGCCGCCACCGCCTCCGCACCGACCTCCGCCTCCACCTCCGCCGCCTGCGACGCCCCCGCCCCCGCCGCCTCCCCGTCCAGCCCAGCCGCCGTCTGCCTCGTCCCTTTCAGGTACGCACGCACGCACGCGCACTACCGACCCTGAAGCTCCTCCCAGTAAGCAGGGGATTCATTTTGGTGACAATGTGCGCAGGTGGTGGGCCGGGGTGCGCGAGGAGGCGGCGGAGGAGGGCGGGGTCCGGTACGCGGCCACGCCAGCGGCCTCGCCTTCCTACTACGGCCTCAGGCTCCTCCACAGCTTCCTGCACCCGGATCTCGTGCTGCGCCTCGACCGCGGGGAGCGCCGCGCCGGGGCAGCCGCCGGAGGTAGCCGCAGCTACGCGCTCGTCCCGGCAGACGAGCTCTCGCGGGCGCTCGCCAGGTGAATTGGCCTCGCAGCTGCATGGCTTACGCTCCCTGTCCTTACTTCTTCTTATAGGGTGCACATTTTGGTGCCTCTGTTTTTTCGTGTGACAATTCGGATGCTGCTGTGCGAATGACGATGCAGTTGCATGACCTTACACCTGGGACTAGTAGATCCTGCTCTAGTTACTAGTAATGTCATTATTAAGGTGTCAATGCCTAGGATGACTCCGCTGCGACCTAGGGATGTAAGTCCAGGCTCAGAGAATCTACTCGTAGTTGAGCTGCAATATCATGTAGAGGGCGTGCAGTCCGAGCGTTGGCCTGGACTAGCCCTTTACATTCATTTTTCTTGCATTGCCTCACCGATCAATCCTTCATCATCATGAGTATGTTATGTACACATGTTTGATCTATCTATTTGTATGCATTGCGTGTTGATGCTAAATTTTACAGAGCATATATGCTCATCTGTACAACCTCCAACATAATACAACAGTTTGGCATGTAAAATACATATGACTTCTAAATTATTTTCATTTGGGACGTGACATCACCCATGATTTACGTGGAAAATCATTACAAACTAAGATAAACCATTAATGATCTGATTATATTCTATACTGGGTCATTTTCTTTATATGCAACGTGGTCCTTTGTACATACGATAAATGCTAGTTTTTACCTTCTTATTGTGTTATATCAGTTACGTCTTTCATTTCAAAATAAATAAATATCAATTACATCTTCATATTTGTGTAACCTAAAGAGAACACATAGATTATTTTTGGGAGAGCCTTTAGGGTTAGAACTTCTTTGCTTTTCCAAAATATTTCAAATACATCACCCATCTTTCCCAGCAGCTTAACCTCTTGGGTGTACTGGTTAGGTGCATGCATTCCATATGGTATCAGAGCCAAGTGGATTCAAGTTCAAGATCCGACCAGAACACAATTAATAAAAATAGTTCGATCTTTATTGATCCCATGCTAAAGCCCGTTGGACGTGAAGGGTGCTGAAATATATTGCTTATACTTCCCCAACAGCTTAATATTTTGGGTGAACTGGTTAGGTGCATATCATTTCAATTCAATAAAAATGAGTGAGGCTATGTAAAAGCTCCCTGCACTTATTAATATTTTTGAGTTAATACTCAATTGGTGGTTGATCTATCACTTGTGGCTCAGTGCGGTCCTCAAACTAATAAGCTATCCAGTCAGTCCCTAAACTTTGATTGTTGGGTCGTTTGGCCCCTCTTTTTACGTGGCTCCACACGTGGCCTTTGACTCAGCTGCCTGGTTCCGGGTTATGTCAAATGTCCTAATTGCCCTTCCCATCCACTGTGTCCAAGGTCATCTAAATCACTACCTCCTCTCGCCAAGTGTGGGACACTGCCGCCGGCTGCCATATTGGATGATCCCGGACCATCACCGACAAGGTGGACACTGGAGATGCCCGTGGGATGGGGAGGTACAACATCCTCTTACCTATCGACTTGTTTTGCGGAGGAACCCATCACCATTACAGAACAAAAGCGGAAGTATTTAATTCAGGAACAGTGATGGTGATTGGTGAGAGCCAGAAGAAATTGCAATGAAGCTGTTCCAGCATGTAAATTGTAAAGTACCATTGCATTTAAACCTCTTGGCCATGGCCAATGAGACATGTGTGAGTTGCTTAGATGATTTAGAGGTTAGGTCCATGTTGTCACTGGGCTGAGCCCCATCCTTCAGATTCAGCTTGCCAACATGCCACATGCGCATTGTGCAGTTGTACGACAGTGCGCCAGAAATGGAAATTTGAGGACTGGTTTGGTTCAAAGACCAAATTTTGTCGCAAGGGATAGTTCAAGGACCAAAGTATGTATTAAGTATTATCTCTTTTCTTTTCATGATCTTGCTTGAAGTCTGTTTAAACTGTCACACCTTAGGCGAAGAGAGGCGCCGGAGGAGAAAATAGAATAAGGTGGTGCTGTGTGAATGTGTGAGTAAATTGCATGTGTGCCAGGGTGTGGGTGACTTGGCTACATAAGCCTGAACCTGTAACCGAAACAGCTATGACTTAATTAAGGAAATAAATTTGAATTCTCCTCCCTCTCTCGTTGCTCTTCTTCCTCAAGGAGGCTCATCACGATCTGGATCTCATGCTAGCAACCATACCAGCAAGGGGATAATACATAAACATCTCCAGCAGTGATATGCTGAGGGTTTTAATGTCCTCACCACTGGCGGAGCTTCAGGAGAATTCCTGGGCAGGCCAGCCTATAAAAGAGTATATAAATCTGTAGAACTTGAGTCGTTTTGGGCTGGCCCATTAAGGAAAAACAAAGGAATAGCTAAATCCTGGGCGGGCCACGGCCCAGGTTAGCTTTGCTGAAGCTCCGCCACTGGTCCTCACCATGCTTAAGTTTGTGCTGTGTCCCGTGTTGCTATTTCTCTAACTACTATCAGGAGTACTCTACTACTCCCATAATATTAAGACTTATTGTGGCAACGAAATAAAGTATGCGTATTGTTTTCTTTAGGTGTATCAATGTTTATGAGTTGAGGTCCATGAAAAACATGAACTGCCAGATTATGTTGAACTCCTATATAAAGATACATTAATTATAGTTCGTAAAAAGTAAGAGTGCACCAAATTAATGTCTGTGCGCATGATCTCGTCGTATACTTGCCAATATTTAAATCTGCGAGACAGCTTGTCAGCAAGCAGTACACAGAAATTTATACCCGTATCAGAAGAAGAAATATCCACATCTTAACCTTTTCTTTAGAGGGAATCATTTGCCTGATCTACTTAGCTGGAAATCATAAAGTATGACTGTAGGTCTTCTTTGTATCTATTTGGCCTGATGGCCAACTCAGACTGTTCCTCAACTTATCCATTCTTGATGGAGGAGAGAATCTATGGGCTACTTCTGTGGAATCTAATTCTTATGATTAAATTATACCTGCTATCTACCAAACAAATGATTAGAGTTCATGCATCATCTTCTCATTTTTGGTTGACCGTGATGTACTAATATATGATAGATCCTTTTCCACCTCACAATGAATGCATAGATATAATTTTAGACAAAATCAAGCAAAAATTTGGTGTGTTAAGCTTCCTATTTCATAGTCTGCCATACTTTAGTTTTACTACTAAGTATGAAGTCTCATCTTTCTTTAGTCCAACGGAGCCCATTTCTGTGTAAGCATAATCTTGTCACACTTATAACTTCTACACAAAAGATGTCAGGGAGGAAATTTCACCTTTTAATAAGGCCTTCAGAGTTTTCAATCAATCGCTGTGAGCACTGAAATAGGAAGTACCTTACCATTCCTTTTTGAGATTAGGGGCCTTGTTGGGAGGTGGTCCTGATATGGTCAATCATCTTGATTAGCAGAAGTATCCTTGATGTTTCTATTATCCACCCATATAACAGTTTAAGGTATTTGTCTTCTCATAATCTTGGGAATCAATAAGTTGCGCCGAAACAACCATCAAATCTAGTAGTTTGTATTTGTGTTCTGTAATGTGACGAAGTTTGTTTAGTACTACTTATTTCTGGCGTTGTTTTAATACTTGGATGCCAAGATTGTTCTCAAGTAGACCATACTATTAGTTTGGCATAATCGTGTTGGTCGTGTCTGCGGTCTGCCTATTGGGCTCAGGCGATCAACTTATAGCTTCATCCTGTGATGTTGTCATGTCGGTAGCCCCTAATTCATCTCTCTTTTCTTCTTCAGGCAGAACTCTAATTTGGCATTGCATAACAAACATTCATTTGCTGGAGACAGTGCTGGTGCTTATCCTTTGGTGCTTAGGATATCTGTGCGTGAAACCAGCATTTTGACTGTCAAGATCAGCAAAAAGGTAATAATATGAACACACGTCTAGAAGTGTGTCATTTTGTATTGGAAGAAAGATGCCGAGAAAGGCTTGAAGTTACAAAAGCCGAACAAACAACGCAATCAACAAAATTGGCAAACAGAAACCATGGAGAAGCAATATATGAATGAGCAAATTACCTCTTTTCATCATCCTTACAACTTTCATTCTTTTTCAGGATAATCCAGTTGATAACTATAAGCGGGCGAACAAGATGTTTAACATTGATTATCAACCAGTATGTTGCTGCTCATTGCATTTCCGAGTTTGGAAATACACTTCCGTTACTGCCGTTTACTTAATATTTCTGTATCCAGGTTCATGTTTGGGATTTTTCAGGGCAGACAAACCTAATATTAATGAATGAATGGAATAGATCACATGAAGACTATTGCCATTCAGAGCAAGAGGTGATACAATTGTTTATAAATTTTCATATAACAGCATTTTGATATTGAATTATTGATCAACAACCTCACGGTGTGATTTATAATCCTGGTATGAGATGCCCTCCAGAGGTTCCTGCTTATCCTTTTCTTATCTTTTGCATGTGCAGAATCTTTTAGAAGTTCAAGTCTATGCAATGTCTGATTCCTTAACATTCAAGATTGGTGGGACCAACATGAATATTGATTTCTCTTGTGGGAGCTTTGGAAAAGCTGGCTCTATGGGGCTAATCGGATTGGAAAATCTCGGAAATACTTGCTTTATGAACAGTTCGATCCAATGTTTGGCTCACACAACAAAGCTTGTTGATTATTTCCTTGGAGATTATGACAGAGATATTAATCGAACAAATCCACTAGGACTAAATGTATGAAGAGTTTGTCATGTTTTTTTTATTCAAATCAGTTAAATGCTTACTGATACTTACATTAACCAGGGGGAACTTGCTTTGGCATTTGGAGAATTGTTGAGGAGTTTATGGACCAATGATCAAAAACCAGTTGCACCACACCGCTTTAAGGAAAATATTGCCTGCTTTGCTCCTCAGTTTAGTGGTTTTAATCAGCATGATTCACAGGAGCTTCTTGCTTTCTTATTGGACGGTCTCCATGAAGATCTTAATCAGGTCAAATGCAAACCATATGAAGAAGCTAAGGATGCAAGTGGCCGCCCTGACGAAGAAGTGGCAGATGAGTATTGGAGCAACCATTTAGCTCGAAATGACTCTGTAATAGTTGATACCTGTCATGTAAGTTTAAAACCCTGTTCTCTAAAAATTCCACATGCTACAACATTTTTTTTTTCTTTGTCCTACCTTTTGGTATGTCAATATGATTTCATAAACAAGAAAAAAACATATAATACTTATATTGTAGAAAACGGTCGGAGTGCTGATGGTTCCGCAAAACAAGCACCTATAAGTGTGGAATGGTTGACGTGAGAACACTACAAGTCATTTTCTATGAATCTAATAAAAGGACATAACATCAGTTGACCTGTGCAGTTTTCTTTTGGAAAACATAGATGCATACCTTATTAAATATTCATTTCCTTTTCTATCATTTGTTATTACATTCAAAGCTGAGCTATTTCAGACTGTAAGAACTCAAGTATAACGTGCTTGGTTTCTGTTGTTAATTTTTTCTGGTTATCACTTTGCAGGGACAATACAAGTCTACATTAACTTGTCCTACTTGTAGTAAAACTTCTGTCACATTTGATCCGTTTATGTACTTATCTTTGCCCGTGCCTTCCACGGCAAGGAGGGCAATGACTGTGACAGTTTTCAGCACTGATGGTAGCAGAGAGCCATGCTCATATGATGTCAGCGTGCCACAGTTCGGCACTCTTAGTGATCTTGTTCAGGCTTTAAGTGCTGCTTGTACGCTTGGAGATGATGAGACCCTGCTGATAACAGAGGTAATCTTTCATCTGTAAACTTTTCAATGCTGCAAACTTTGTAGACTAGTTAAGCAATACAAGTTCTATAGGTTTTCCACTTACTGGAACTGGTTACAGGTCTATAATAACCGCATAATTCGATACCTCGAGGAGCCTTCAGATTCAGTTTCGTTGCTGAGGGATGGAGATAAATTGGCAGCATACCGGCTACCCAAGCAATATGAAAAATCCCCGCTTGTGGTTTTTACACACAAACACTTTGTTGAGTAAGAACCATCCGATACATTTGTATTTTTTTGCTTAATTTATGCGTGATATTGCATTTAAGAATGTCCATTTTGTGATCTTTAAACTTAACATTGCATACCATTGAATTCAGGCATTCTGGTGTTGATAGTGTAACTCCGCAAATAAAAGAATTTGAGGCTCCATTTTTGGCATCCCTTTCTGAGACAGTCGATGGATTGACTCTTCAGAGTATCTATCTTAAATTGTTGAATCCATTTCAAATTTCCAAGAGCACAGGGTCCCTTACTGATGGTGAGAGCTGCAATGGTGACTATGCTGTTGACCTGATGGATGCAACGCCTTCCTGTTCCGATGAGAGCGTTCCATTGGAAGATGACCCTGAAAGAAGCCACTGCAATGCTAGTGGATGTGAAGTAATGGAAGGACCTACTGAGTCTTGTAGTGGGTTAACAGCTGTTTCTCACAAGGAGGAACACATGGACCAGTTTGAATTTTATTTAACACATGAAAGGGATGATATTCAGCACACAAGAATAGAAGTGAATGATCAAAAATTAGTTGAGACAACACCAAGCCGGTTGCATGTCAGCGTCCATTGGCATCATAGTGTGTCAAGACAATATAATACCTCAGTGCTGAACAATCTACCCGAGATACACAAGCTTGAGCTTATCCCGAAAGAATCCGAAGATTGTGTTGCATTGCGTGGCTGTCTAGAAGCCTTTCTAAAAGAGGAACCATTGGGACCCGAGGACATGTGGTGAGTGCTCCTGGGGATCAACTGTATTGCTTTTCGCCACTATTTGCATGATGTTGTACTTTGGCAATCGTCTTCTCTTTTTTCTTAGAATAATTTTTGGGCTGATTTTGCAAATATCACACTAATGGTAAAGTTGCAAATAAATAGGCCAACACCTATCTCAACTCAAAACATGCTAATTAGTCTGAATTGCGAGTGTTCTGAATTTGTGACCTAGTATTTCCTGTTCTCCTTTTCAGGTACTGCCCTTGCTGCAAAAAGCATCAGCAAGCGATGAAGAAACTAGATCTATGGAGGCTTCCTGAAGTTCTGGTCATCCATCTGAAAAGATTCTCATATACCCAGTTCACAAGAAACAAGCTCGAGACATTTGTAGATTTCCCCATTAGTGATTTGGACCTCTCATCTTATATTGCCGCCAAGAATGATCAACCAAACAGCCATTATCACTTGTACGCCATTAGCAATCACTATGGTAATATGGGAGGTGGACATTACACAGCAAGCATCCACGTGAGTTCCTGCTCATTATGCTTGTGTTTTCGATTGCTCAAAGCTTCTCAGTAAGTTCCCTAAAATAAGCTTCTCAATAAGTGTCTTACTAACATGTTTGATCTTTCTGTAGCAAGAAGGGAAGGGATGGTTCAAATTTGATGATGAATGTGTAACACCTATAAGTGAGGACATTATAAAAACACCAGCTGCTTACGTCCTGTTCTACAGACGAGAGTGAGGATACAACGGCATCACAAAATCATTTTTCTGCTGGAGTTTTTTTGGCAAGTCTGGATTCCCCCCCTACATATTTAGCTTACCTCTTACATATATCTGGACAGCATATTGGCACTTGAATCTCTCAAGTCACTAACCCTACATAACAGCATGTACAGATTCAATTGCCAACAGGGGGACCTAGCTAATGCAGTATTCTTTTTTCCTACCAACCCATAATATTCTTTTAGCACATGGCTGGGGTCCACTTTGTATTTGCTCCAGTTGATCGGCAAGAGGGCAGCAATATTCTTTTGTGTCACCAAATTGTTTTGCCAGTAATGTGAGACGATGGAACAGCTCTGTAAATTAACTCTTGTGATATGTTCTTGTCGTGAGGGCTGCCGTGAGGCTGATGCCACAGCCAGCCCCCTGTATTGCTCCATCGATGAATGCAAATAGCAACCTTTTCATAGTCAGATGACACTGACGTGATGGAAAATGTTAAATCTTTTCAACGTTTTCATGTTATTACGCCGGACTTGGACACTGACCCCTCAACTCAACTGTTTGACAAATAACAGAAGACGAGTGCCGATCTCAGAGCTGCTATTGGCCTATGTGTTCCAACAAATATTCTGACATTGTCTCCATGACTGCCCCAGGTAGGATGGATGCCTGACCTATATGTGTAAGAGCATCTCCACTGGGGGCCTCCAAATGTGTGTCCGGTATCTCCTTTGGGGTGTCGGACATATGTCTGGGCAACATTTAGAGGCCGCCCACAGTGGCACTCCCAAAGGCCCACTCCCAATCGCGAGCAAACAGTCAAACACCTCGCGGGCGTTTAATTTTTTTTGTAAACTAATATAAAAAGTTCAAATTTCATTCATTTTTCTTATATATTACATTTTTTTTGAATGAATTTGAACCCTAGCCTAGCCTTCCAGCCACGCCTCGTCGCTGTCGTCGTCGACCACGATGTAGGAGGAGGAGGAGCCGGATCCGCCCTGGCTGGTGGACGCGCCGTCATGGCGACACGGTGCACGGCTGCAGGAGGCGCCGCCGGAGGAGGACGAGGCTGTCGCCGTTGCCACCGAGTCCGCGATGGCGGCCAGGTAGCCGGGGCTGTCGCGCTCGATGGTGGTCATCGTGTCTGCGATGGCGGCCAGGAACCCTGGCGCGTCGCCGTCGTGCTCGTTCCGCAGCGGGGACGGCACGTCGTACCCGTACGGGATCGTCTCCACGGGAGGTGGAGGCGTCCTGGCTCTAGGGCGGCGCAGGTACAACCGTCCGCGTGGTGGCGAACACCGTTGTTTGTGGCGTTCGCGGATGACGATGCCGGTGCCTCCTCCTCCACGAAGCGGAGGCGAGCGCGACTCGTCCTTCAACGGGCGGCAGCTGCGGCGCTGCTGCAGCTGCACCTCCTGGTACCGTGGCCGCACGGGCAGCAGCCGCAACGGAGTGGCGTTCCCGTCCTTGCGTGCTGGCGCGCGGCGGCGATGGCGGAGTCCACCGTGTGGCCCATGGCGCCCCACCACCGGTGGCGGCCTTCCGCGTTGTGGCGGCTCGGCCTTCTCGTGCCGTCGTAGAACGCGAGCGCCTCCGTCTGCTCGCGCTCGAACCACCGCAGCCACGTTCCCCAGTTGTTGTCATCGTACTCGGGGAGGGTGCGCTCGTGCGGGGTCAGCCAGGACCGGGAGGCGCGATGTCGTGCCGGATCTGGTCCGGCGTCTCCGGCAGCGCCGGCACGGGGAGGCCGCCGTGGGGGGACGTGCGCCACCCTGAGGGCAGACGCGCGTCCGGTGGCACCAGCAGGCCATAGCGGTACAGGTCCCACGCCTCTTCGGTGGAGACCGTGCGCCCGCTGCGCCTGCTGCTGCTGCCCTCCCAGTTGTTCGCGGCCATGGACGCAGTGGGAGACGGGGCGACGGAGGGTGTGGGAAAGGGAGAGAACAGAGAGCGGTGTGGCAGAGAGGGCGCCGTGGGAGAGGTGATTTAGGGCAGGGGAGGGGGCAGTGCCCGAGCATCCGCGCCGGCGTAAATGCGTTGAGTGGAAACGCCGCTACGCTGGCGCGTGGACTGTCGCGCACGCTGTCGCCGACGTTAATGCGACGCGTGCCGGCAGGCCTGCCGCCGCCGTCTCGTCGCATTGCCTCCCTCCCGTCCAGTCCCATCGCCTGGGAGACTGCCCGGCGACTGACCTCCATTAACGCGGCGGAACGGCCTCCTGCGCGCCTTCATTAACACGGGCGCGGCGCGTCGTGTGTATGACGAGCGGCCAAGCGTTGTCAGGGCCATGGCCGAGGCGATGTACGACACCCCCAGGAGGGCCTCCAAACTTGGAGGCCCTATTGGGGGTGCCGGACACAAAATCGCTCGGGACGAAACTTTGGGGGTGCCGCTGGTGGGCGTTTTTGATGTCCGGCCCCCCCAAAGGGCCTTTGGGGTCCGGCCCTCGGTGGAGATGCTCTAACGTGTCTTTAGAAACTCTTCTTTATGATTGGTCCATGTCGAAGGACAACTAGATCTTCTTGTGCAAGCTCAGACCTGCCTATTTTCCGTGTCACGTTTTTGCTGCTGATGGTGATAATATCCACTAACTCAAATTATTAAGCTGGGTTGTTAGTGGAATACTTTGTGGTCTTATTTTCATGACTGGACCATCCATGCCGCTGCAGTCTAACCTAAAGTAACCTAAAGTTTGATCATGACAGAAGGATCTATCAACGGTGTCATGTGCTAAGGTTGGAGAAAGATCTCGAGGCTCGACCGGCTGTTCCAACTTCAAGCAGGATAAACCTTGGTTGCGAGCCCGGTCAGTTCGAGCTTGGGCAGCTCATGGTGTTAACATCGGTAGTGGCTGTTACGGGGAGGTAAGTCAAAATTTGCTCCCAGATTCTCTCGTGTGTCTATTTCTTTTTGACATCCTCTGCATGCTTGGGTTATTGAGACGAACGGAACGGAGGTACGGATCAAATCACGGATGCGTAAAAGCAAAAGTGCCGCCGAGACCATATGAATGAGTGGGTTTGATGGCTCAGATGGATGGATCGATGAACGAGTGATTGATTGGACTGGATACCTCATTCAGGTGAAGCAACGGGCCCGGCTTGTCCTCTCTGGATGGGCGACCAAGCACGCATTTTGCTACGCCTGCAGTGTCTTTATCCTTGTCCAGAGCCCACCGGCCCAGGCCCAGACCCCTCCACGCGCACGTACATAGCTCCCAAAGTACACGTACAGCGTACAACAGTTGCTCTCCCATTCATGTCGACTGTACCTGAGTACGTCAGCGTATGTACAATCGACGACAGTAAAGACCGTGAGTTAAGGATTCGCCTGACCTAGCCGTCAAGGAGCGGCGATCAGGGCGATTATTTTTCCGGCCGACCTCCACCCGCGTATAAGTTGGGCTCCTCTCCATCCGTTGCTGCTTCAGTGAGAGGTACCCGTCTTTCCCGTTTTTGCATGGTGATTAGGGTTTGGATAGTTCTGTCATGGCGTGTCATTGGGGCGGTGGGAGCGGCGTTTGGACAAATAAATCTGCCTCAACTCCACTCCTACACCGGCGTTCTCCTTCATGGCGACGTCTCAGAGTTGGTGGCATCGTGTGCGTGCTGATCTTTTAGATCGGGGGCTTTAGGATTCATGGATGGTGTCGGCGAGGCGGTGGCGCGACCCCATCAAGTGTGTCTCTCCTTCTGCTCTGTCCCCGTTGCAGCGACGTTGTCTCCGACGTCATGGTGGAGCAGGGAGGACGTGTCGTCCAGGAGTACGCGGAGACTGTTGTCTGCGCAGGTGACAGCTGGAAGATAGTGTATCCTGTGTTGGGTTTGTGGTTGGAGGCTGACAATTTTGGCGTTCTCGCTCGACGTGGTAGTCGTAGTCGTGCGGGAGTGTCAGTTCTGAAGTTTGATGGCGTGTCCGGGGACATGTTGCCCCGGTCTGATTCTTTCAACGACAATGATTTTGCTTCTGCCAAACTACTTTGGAGGTCCGTAAAGCTGCTGATCAGTGATGGAGCCGCGTCGAGCTCAGATGAAGAGGTGATCTGTTTTCCGTCCTTTTGGCAGTCACTTCAGTGCTGTCAAAGGAGGGGAGTTGGCGTTGGCTTTTTGCATAGGTTTATCCTATCTTTTCAGTTCTGTAAGTTCAGTGTAAACGTGTCTTGTAACTTGACTTTATTATATAAATGAGAATCGTTTTACCATGCAAAAAAAGACCGTGAGTTAAGACCGTCTCCAACAGAGTCGTGGGAGCATCTCCACCGGCACCTGTGTCCCGGGCCGGGCGTCCGGCAGGATGTTCGAAAATGTACGGGGTCGGGAAAACTCAGCTTAACGGCCCGACACATTTTCGTCATGATATCCGCGGCGACACAAACGCAGCTCAAATTTAGGCGCGGTTTGTATCGTCGCAGACTGATCGTGCTGTCTGCAGGCTGTCCTCCCCATTTAGTGCCTGGTCCCCTTAGCACTAGCGCGAAGACCACTTCCACTCCCGCCACTTGTCAAATTTCCCCGCGCCCACCTGAAAGACCCTCGTCCGGCGCCGATGGAGAACACCGCCGCCACCGACCCTATCGTCGACGCCGTGGACGTAGCCATCACTGGCTCTGTCGCGGCCACCGCGCCGACGACCAGCATGGCCACCGCCAAGCTCAAGGCCAAGGTGAAGAGGGAGAAGACCGCGGAGGAGAGGGATGTGGACAACCAGAAGCGGCAGGCGCGGCGGGTGGCCGAGCGGGCAAGGTAGGCCTCGGCGACGCACGCCATCCAAGATGAAGAGATGATGGAGCGGCTGACAATGGTGGCCTCCCTGGTTCAGGCCCATGAGGTCATGAAGCTGCGGGAGCTCGTTAGCCAGGACAAGATTGACGCCATGGCCGGAGCGGCCTCGAGCAGTTCGGTGACGTTGCAGGCTCTGCGCCCTCCGATGGTGCCCCGCTCGCCCGCGACGCCGAGAGCGGCGGCTCCGTTTCCACATGCCCACGCGTTGTCCTGGCTTGGAAGCCCGCGATCGTCGTTGCCGGAACTGCCGCTGATGATGGACCGGGTCGCGGCGTCGCCAATCGACCTCAACCACACCCCTGCGCCTATGGACACTGCCCAGCCAGTGCGCAAACGCAATCGCGAAGGACCGCTGGCGAGTTCTATGAATGCCCGCGTCCTGTTTGAGGAAAGGGCCGCTCCGACCCCGGCCGATTCGTTATGGTCCATCTTACTTGTCATACGTTTGTTTTTAATGTATAAGGGCAGTATAACACCGAGTTGAATGTATGAGTTCTATGCCGAAGAAAACGAGGACATCATGTTTGACATGATCAACGATGGTGGCCATGGACGCATTGGGCCAGAATGCACCCAGGCCGAGGCCTACGACATCGATGGGCAGCCCATCTTCGACGTGGGATCGGCCGTCCCCACGGCCTTCTACACCGATGGCCAAGGGGAAGATGGAAGTGAGGACGAAGAGGACGATGCCGACCCGGACGGCGAGCTTCCGGCCACCGCCACCGCCATGACGAAGAAGATATCGAAGAGGACCGCTGGCTATACACCCAAGGAGGACGAGTGCCTTTGTCGGTCTTGTCTTGCAAGGGGCCAAAGCGCCAATGTCGGCGCCGAGCAAAAGGGCAAGGCCTATTGGAAGAGGGTGACCGTCGACTTCCATGAGCGCCAGCAACTCAAGCCCTTCAACATCCACAGCGACCGCGGCCAAGTGTCCATTCCAAAGCGTTGGTCCCTTATCCAATAAGAGACCAACAAGTTTTGCGGCGCCTATGAGCATGTCGTGAACCGCAGGCAATCCGGTGTTGGCGTCCCCGACATGGTACGTCCTTGTCCTTCTCATGTGAAATGCAATGCTCCATTGTTTGTTGTCGTGAGTGGCCGCCATTCCATGATCTATGTAGGTTGCTCAGGCCTTGGAGTACTTCAAGACTGCCCATGATGGCAAGTCCTACAACTTGGCCCATTGTTGGAGGGTGCTCAAGGATTACGAGAAATGTAAGCAAACCTACCAAGGCTATAATTAAAGCTTGAAGAATGGCAAAGCGCCGGCCACCGAGGACATAGAAGAACATAGAAGATGAAGACGGTGACAAGGCCACTCTTCCCAAAAGGCCAAGAGGCCACGGTATCCGACATGAAAAATGATGTCGCCGCTCGCCCGCTCTTGTATTGAGCGAGACCTTGAAGGGGTGGATGGCCAACAAGGAGGAGGCCATTGCCGCAAGGGAGGAGAAGAGGCGCCGTGAGAAAGAGGTGACTTGCAATCAATTCTTTGACCTCACAAAGAAGGCAATTGAAGTTGAAAAGAGCTTGGCAAAGGCAAAGGCACTTGAGGCCGAGGCCAAGCTCATGGCCGAGGGGAGGGAGATCATGTTGGTGGACACCACCAATATGAAGCAGGACCAAAAGACCTGGGCGGAGAAGCGTCGTGCCATCATTATACAACGCGGCGCGTGATCGATTTTGTGTCATTTTCCCTAAACTTATCATTTGTAATGTACAATGCAAATTTGTGTCCTTTTGCCTATGGAATTTAAGTGTCCTTTTGCCTAAACTTGTTATTTGTAGTGCACAATGCAAATTGTGAAACCGAGCGCCCAAAATGCGCCATTCCCAAAATTTGTAGTGCACTATTTTTGATAGGTTGGAAAATATTCTATGAAATGTTGATAAAAAAATTTAGTGTCCTTTTGCCCAAAATGCGTCGGGCCGCTGGGAGAGCGCGCGACCCAAACGACCAAGTGGGAGGACAAAGACCAATTTCTGTCCGCGCCCCGACGCAAACGACCAAATCGGACCAGATTTGGTCCCAAAATGCGTTGGGCCGTTGGAGATGCCTAAGGGGGCGACCCATCGAGTCCGCCCGTGTCTGTCGCGGTCCGTTTGCGTCGGAATGAAGGCCCAACGCGCAGATGTAAAATCGTGGCCTGTACGATTTTGGTCCGTCAAGCGTCCGGACCGACCCATTCCTGGCCCAGGGTCTCGGCGGACAACGATGGAGCGTCTGCGTGTCCTCCCGTTGTCCTCCCACTAGCCCCGGTTGTCCTCCGCCACGCGGTCTTTATTAATGGTGGCCACCCTGATGCATGTAAAATGTATACATGAACTTTGCACTTTATTACTTGATATATTCCAACTTATTTGCATCATATATGGGTTATATTTATGTTTTATAATGATTTTTGGGAATAATTCACAGTTTTCCTAATTTTATGGAATTAACCCTACAGAACCATAAACCCCTTTTTTTATCAAACGACGTGCAAATGACCTAGGATTTTAGAGAGCCAATATTTGGAAGAAAGAAAGCCTAGGAGTCAAGGAAGAGCAAAAAAGGAAGTCCGAGGAGAGAACGAGCAGGGCCCACGCGGCCCAAGATCCTGGCCGCGTGGGGCATTCTCTCCCCCCTCGAGGCCCTGATGCCGTCGATCTTCGTCTCCGTGCCTTCGTCTTGACGTAAAACCGACTATAAAAATAGTCCCCCGGCGGATTTTGGAAGAGAGCGCCACAGAAACACAAAACCACGAAACAAGAGCCTGGAGCTGTAGATTGGAGGGGAAAAACTCCGGCGGGGCGCTACCGGTGTGGTCTCCATCTTCTCCAATGACTCCACCATTGTCACCATGATGAAGGGGGATTAGTCCACCTCTGGACTATGGGTTTGTGGAAGTAGCTATTGTCTCTCTCTCTCTCTCTCTCTCTCTCTCTCTCTCTCTCTCGTATGAGCTGCCTAACATGATTACGGTCATATTTGTATTACCTTCGTGGTGGATCCTTTTATAAGTTGATATCTAAGATTGCAATTGTTTTATGTTTCAGTTACATGAGTAGATGCATATTGACGAGGGGTGTCCCCGTCAATACCCTCGACTGATAGCCTAGGGTTAGAGTTATGTGGTAGAGAACGCATAGTGTTAGTAGATTCGTCGGCTGACAAGCGGGAGTTACCCAGGTTCAGGGCCCTCGACTGAGGTAACACCCCTACTTCCTGCCTGTCTGTATTGATTGTGGAATATGTGGCGATTACAATGTCCAGCAAGATGTCGATCTCGCTAGGGTTTGGGGGTTCTGGATGAGCGTGTCCTTGATCGGTCGCCCTCCTGGCCCTTATATGGGGGGCCAGGTCTCGGGTACGTAACCGACTAGGACTATATACATGGAAACTACAACCGACTATGCCTGACTTGGAAAGCGATCTTTGTCTTGGGCCTTCCTTGATGGGCTTCGTCAGTCTATTGACAATTGGGCTTTAGTTATCACGTGCACCAGGTACCCACACGAAGGGGTACCCGTTTGGTATAACCTTGTCACATATTATGTACCCCGTTCTTGTTTTCTTGTTCTGATCAAGCATGTTCATGAGGGCGTGTGAGGGGGGACGTTTGCACCCACCTCCAGCTCGCCGCAATGCTGCGCCGTTGGACGTCGGCTCCTCATCGGGCCGGCGCAGCCGCACCCGATACCCTTCCCCTTCCCCATCCACGGCAACCCCACCCGCTCCTTTCAGCATAGCGCCGCCCGATGTCGTTGCCGCAACGCCCCACGCGGAGGTCAGTCGTGACCAGCCTGCACGTAACCGACATTAAGTGTAGCTCCGCGACGGCCAATGGTACTGGGAGCACGCGTGCGGGGCGACGCGAAGTTGCCGACCGGTTGGCACTTGAATCCGCAACGGATTACTGTGCCAGCCCTTCTGGTGAGCAGACGGGCGTGCGAACAGGAGATAGCGTGCCGCCGGAGCCGTCTCCCGCCTGAACACCTCGGCGACCCGGCGTTCGCCCCCACGTCCCCATTCTGTGGGACGTGGTTCGAAGATGAACACGACATGCGGAGGCAGTCGTTTTTCACCCTCGCTCCGGCGCCGCGTACTTGGCGGTCCTCTCCACCGCCGCATCTACGCCTGGCCAGAGCGGCCCCGCCCCAATCTCCCCGCGTGGTGAAGCAGGAGGATGACGAGGACGACGCCGAGCTCAAGGCGACCATGGAGGCGTCGCACCTCACAACGGACGCGGACGAGCTCGGTCGCTAGGTAGGGGTCGGTCCAGCCCTCCCCGAGTCGTCCGACTTGCCGCGCCAACAGGAGGAGGACGTGCTGCAGCGTCTCGAGGAGGAGGAGGTGACGTACCAGCGTGGGCTTGCGGCCGAGCGAGCCGCAATGCCAGACTGGTTCCGGCCGATCTACGACCAGAGCTGGACGTGCACCGGCAGCCCCGCCGGAGCAGGACCATGGGCAGACCACCCCACTGTGCCGGAGCAGGGCTGCAGCAGAGCCGCCGCCGCACCTCTGGAAGGCGCCGGAGTACGTCGACCTCGACCCTAGCGATTGCGAGGAGTATTTTTTAATCTATTACTGTAATTGGCCGTTTGTGGCCCACCGCCCCTTAGCAATGAAAAATGACCCATATAAGGCATGTTAAAAAAACAATTTTTTTTTGCAATGGGTCGCGCGCGTTGGGCGCACTCACTTGAACAGCGAACCGACGTAAACAAGGCATGTCCGCTCAGCGACCCAAACGGACAAAAAACAGACAAAAGGTCTGTTCGTTTAGCTCGGCCCCCGTTGGAGTCATCCTAAGAAAACTAATAGCCCTATAAATGTGCCCATTCTTTCACCTTTTAAAGGAGGCCTATCGTTTGATCTTTTTTCTATAAAGAAAGCCGTCTGTGTGCTGTTTAAAAAACTTATACTACTGGCTGATCTTGTTTAAAAAAATCCCAAGTCAATAGGTGTGAATGTACGTAGAATGGGCCCTTTGTGACTGGGGCCGCACCTCCCGCACTTTCTTTGGATCAGCCCTGCCTGTCTGGCACCCCCGAATGGACCTTCTTTGGTCGGACACACGTCCGCATAATGTGGGTCCTACCCAAATGACCCTTTGGGAACAATCAACACTTGCCTATTCATTATGAAGCGCCGACGAAATTTATGAGGGAAGTTGGCCGGCCTCTAAATAAAGTAGTCATTGATCTATTATCATTCTTGTTGGCCTTACACCTTTTCGCTGATCCTCCACACTTCGGTTTTGCATCAATCTCGACCGCTTGTTCATCTAGAAGAGCTGGCATGACCATCTCATTACCTTCCTCGTCGGCCGCAATGTCGACACTCTCTCCCATCATTTGGAAGAACATGAACTTGCTGTCGCTATCCACAACCTATTGGACAAAATAAAGCAATGAAATTGGGTCACAAGTGAACAATTGAGCCTACGGAAGAAGCGATCGAACACCTTGCGTGCAGGGCCGCAGGAGGAAGAGCCGGAGCTGGCTGAAGTACCCGCGTCGGCGCAAAACGAGGACAAATACCGATGAGGAGCGGCGACAAGCCGTCAAGCAGGCCTACGTGTTCGATGCACCTCAACCTGACAGTGCGAATCAAGTTGACGATGACAGCGGTGGCGAGTGGCGACAATGGTGAGACTCGTTGACAATGGTGCGACTCGACGACAATGGTGCGATACCTGTATGTATGATAGGCGAGGACTGTCGGAGGGCGTGTGCGGGCCGTGTCAGGCACCCCCAAGAGGCCGTCCAAGTTTGGCTGCCATCTTGGGTGCCACACAGAAATCGGCTTGACCCGAACACTTGGGGTGTGGCGCTGAGAACTGCCGCAATGATATCACATTTAACAAGGTGTAATCTACTCATTATTTGTAGGTTATCAGCAAGACGACCTACTAGAGTCACATGTGGGCATTTCTTCTCCTACGGAGCGGCATGGTCTCGAATGATGATGGTCGTAGGGATTGGTTGCTACATCCTGAGAGGATAGATGAATAGAGTTTATTTAGTGGCTGCTTTTTTATCCCCAAGTGATTCTTGAATTGTAAACGTTTATATACTTGATACTTGGCAATAATTGCGGTGGCTATGTGTTTCATTTTGATACAGAGGCTAGGATCCGCACTCCCATTGGAAACAAAGAGTTTTATGTTTTTTATTAAAAAGGGAAGGGCAAAAGATTTGCCTCAGAAGGACAGTTTGGGGTGTTACACTGAAAAGAGCAAAAGCCCAAGGCCATTTGAAGGCAAACAAGGCTAAGAAATGCCCAAAAAAGAAAAACGAGCTACTCTCGCGGCATGATTGATCCCAAATGCTTTGCTCCCGTCGTGCTCCACAAAGTCGCGGTGGTCTTGATGTGGGAGGTAACCACCATAGGCATTGTGGAAACCTTGCGGAACACCCTCGCGTTTCGCTCATTCAAAATTTCCCAAGTGACAAGCATAAGAAGAGAGGCAAGGGACTTCCTTATGGTGCCATTGACAAGAATTACCGACTCCCACCATTCCTTGACCGAGGTGAAAGAGGCCCAGCGCGAGATGTCAACCTCCGAAAGTCCTAGCCAGGTGATGATCTCATTCCAAATCCTAAGTGTGTAGCGGCACTTGAAGAAGAGGTGCGCTCCGGACTCGGCCTCCCTTTTTACAGAGTTGGCAAGGGCCGCAATTTGGCCAACCGCGTCGCTGAAGGCGATTAGACGTTCATACTCGATCTTGCAGTAGGAGCCATGCAAAAAGCTCGCACTTCGGTGGGCTCCAGTGTTTCCAAACCATGATTGACATAGTGGAAAGTGTCAAGCCCTCAAATTGTGCCTTATAGGTTGTCGCCGTGTAGTCACCGGAAACGGTGAATTTCCACTTGATGTCATCCGACGTGCCCTCGTTTCGTTGAACTTCATGGAGCCTCGTCCAAAGTTCAACAAACTCAGAGATGTGGTGCATAGAGATGCCATCAGAGATGTTGATATTGGAAATCCAGAAGTCATCAGTGAGCCCTTTTTTTCCTCAAGGAGAGGGAGAAGATGGAAGGAGCGATGTTCTTTGGCTTGGTCCCATTGAGCCATGGAGCATGCCAAAAGCTAGCGGTGTGCCCATCTCCAAGCGTGATGGTGGTGGCCGCATAGAAGAAGTCCATATCCTCCTTACTACAAGGGGTTTCCTCTCCGATCCAAGATTTTGAAGGCTCTTTCCATTGCATCCAAGGCCACCAGAGTCGCAAGTAGGGGTGTAAACGGATCGGATCAGATTTTGCCTTTACCATATCCTTTACCATAATATTGCATCTGATTCGGAGCGGAGTGGATAATGACCGGATGCGGATTCGGAGGCGGATATCCGTGATGGCGGATTCAGTAATGGAAACGGAGCGAATTCGGAGCGGTAACAAAATGAATCGGAGAGATACGCGCATAAGTAAATTATCAAACCATACAATTAAAAATAATTGTTCGATAACCTAATAACTAACAAACTTGTACTCCACAGTCTATACAATGACTATTTAAGTGAGATGTTGTTTAACAGACGAACTCGACAATTCACTAGCTGCAAATTATACTATATGAGGTTAGACATTTCGGTAGGAAATCGAATTATTCAGATTAAAACCATCAGATAATCCTATTTAAAATTCGGATAATCCATATTTTAGGCTATTTTACGTATTGTATCCTATACCATATCCGGGTGTGAAGTTCGGAATCGGATATCCTTATCCGTCGGATTTCTTAAAACCGGATATGGATTGTTTAAAACTGTTTCGGAATCGAATACGGTGCGGAATTATCCTACCCGTTTACACCCTAGTCGCAAGGCACGGTAGAACTTCTCAAGGTCGATAAAGCCAACCCCTCCTTGTCTTTAGGCCTACAAACGGTTTTCCAATTTACTTTACATTGTCCACCGGAGACCTTGTCCGTGCCCGCCCAAAAGAAAGCCCTCTCCAACTTGTTTATGGCTTCACTGACACGGAGGGATTGTAAGTGGAGTGATGTGGTAAATGACTTGTGAAGTTAGCACCGATTTCACAAGAGTTTCTCTACCCGCTGTGGCAATGTGTTTTCCTTCCCAAGGAACAAGTTTTTTTGCAACCTTGTCAACAGGGGCTGTACTTCACGGGCTTTGAGGCGCCGTGTGGAGAGCGGGAGGCCAAGGTGAGTTTTGTGTTTGAACATACTGTTTGTGTGTGCATCCTACGTACACAGTAAACTCTATTAATTGCTTGTATCATGCTGATGCGATATTTTAATAAATAAACTCATTGTTTATAGAAAAAAGCTATTTTGACTCGTAATGGGGCGTGGAGTGTCATGTCCACCTTCTCATGAATAATTCCTGCCGGTTGATGTAGATGCAGTTATGAAGATTAAAGCTTCGCCGCCATATTGGAGAGGATGCCGTCCTTGAATGGCATCTCGAGGAATCGCGTTGTTTGGTACGATTTGTCGATTTCATGCGGTGATGTCTGGGTACGCTAGGGCAAGAATGGTTTTCTCAGTGCTTGCTCCGTCCACTATGGAGGAGCACATGATGATTCTATGTATTCGTCTGGATAGTAATTTGCAATTGCGTAGTGAGTAGTGACCTTGCTAGTCATGAGTCATGACCATGGAGGAGATGATGATTCTTATGATCAGGGAGACCGACCTGCAGTGAGATCTAGCGAAAGGAAAAGCAGTGACCGCATGCCCATGCCTAGCTAGACCGTCGCGACAGGCTCGGGATAAACGGTGGACTCCTCCTCCTCCTCAAGGCTGTACATCACTTTTCTTACTTTTCCCGATTCATGGTTCTCAAGGCAGAACAAACGTCGACGCCTAGTCGCCTACACATGCATAGCATCAGTGTAGCTAAATCACGATCACCAGTTCACCACAGCCTATAATCTCTGTCCCTCCTTGACTAAACTTCTCCGTCTTTGAAAATTAAGGGCTCTCACCAACAGCATGCGGCGAACTATAGCACATCTCCGAAGAAGACCTGCTTAAGGGTAAAACTATGCTGTCAATGATCGCAACATTACGAGGCGTTAGATAGCGTCGCGCAGCGCGCACTAAGTTCAACACAGTAGTTAGACAATCCATGGCATGGCATGGCAGCCTGGGTTTATTCTTTTGTGTTAAGACCCGTCACAGTCGATCGGGTTTAATTAGCAGTTCTTTTTTGAACCGAGCAATTAGCAGTTCAACACACTAGTTAATTAGACAAACTAGCGGTGATCATCGATATGTATCTGAGCTTGTACCGCGAAGCAGTAGCTTGCCTAGACGGACGGAGAGCGCAGCCGATTGCACGATGCAGCGCCAGGGGATTGATGGCGGGGTGCGCGGACATACAGTACCACCTCCATCCCCGGGCCGGTTGCACATGCTCTAGCCAGCAGCGCTGTCCTCCACAGCTGATCGATGGAGCTGTTCATCACAGGCTACAAGTCCAGACGCATGGGCTTGGCCCTTGTTTCTTTCTCCTAAAAGACAATGCCATCTATTCCTAGCTTGTCCACACACAGCAAGAAAGAGAAGAGATCGACTGGGAAAACGACAAAAGAGACCGCATGCTGTATAATCTGACCAGCTTGTGGGAGAGAGACACGGTTCAAATTTATCTATGAAAATGTGTCCTCGTGAAGGCCTTAATTAGGGTAACAGTTTAGGCTGTCTTGGTTTACATGTGCTTCACTACTCGTGCTTCACGGAGAGATAAATTCATCACGTAATTAATTACTGTAGTACGGAGTAATTAACTGGATCCAGAACTAGTGTTCGTTAGGCAACCATCTCGTCAGTCAGACTGGTAGGAGATCCAATCTGTCCAACTGAGTTGACGTTTCCTGAACAGAGAGAGCGATCGACCGGTCCAATCACTAGCCGGCACATCGTATTGTACCCTAGCGGCCTAGCCCTGTCCTATCATCATATGCACAAAATACTCCACGTACACGTATCGGGCGTCTCCAATGTTTAAGTCTGAAGGAGACCATAAGCTGGGTCCCACAGCATGTGTTATAGTGAATCAAAACACTCACAATGCTCAAGACCATCGATGGAAATAAGCTGGAGCCTACCTTCGTTTTTTTATTCGTCTTCTACTCAACTGCTCACCATGTAATTTAGCTTTTGCATTCGCACGAGCCATCGTGTACCATGCACGAGCAGCGTCAGAGGACATAGAATTTGTTTTTCTATTGCCTGTGGCTCGGCCACAACGGTATGGCCGACCTTAAGATTTTTTGGCTTATGGTCTACCCACACAATGTATAAGACCGGTATTAAGCTGTTTTTTCCCCTAAGACCGAGTGGTATTCTGACATTGGAGACGCCCTCAGTGCCCGGATGGTACCTATTCATACACTATTTAAGATTGGCGACATAAATCTTTTTTCGGGGAGAATGATATTTCCTGAATAATCGCTTGATCACGAGACACTCCATTGTGGAACTGCCTGAAAAACGGACCAACATATTTAATGGAAGCTGGAGAGATGTCAGTACTTTTCGGGATGGACGAGGAGGAGAGAAAATACAATATGGTCTCATGGGTGACCGTACGTACACCCAACGAGCTGGTGCGGGGGGGTTGGTGCTTGGGAGTTATCCACAAGAAATGCGTAGTAGCACTAGCTCGACCTCTTATAAGCGAAATACCTTTAATGTTAATATTTGCAACTTTAATTTTTATAAGTAGATATGATGCGATGATAATAAATTGGTATTCCATGTTTGAATTAAGTGTCATCGAGTAGTGATGAAGCATATAATCTATACATATTAAATTTGATACACTTTGGTACATTATTCGATGTCTAGAATTTTAGAATATAATTAGAAGTTAGGAATTTTCGGTTACTGATTTTCAGTGATTTTTTTTGACATCCTAGTTTGTTCGTGGTATTGTTTTTTGTATGCTACAGTAGTTCCTAATGGTACCATTTGGAAAATCATGGTGTGCTTAACAGCTCCCTCTGTCCCACATAAGTGTTATTACAACTAAAATATATTGGTTAACTCTAATTAGGGACAGAGGAAGTAGTTCCTAATAGTGCTATCCCTACGAGTCTAAATATAATCCCCTGTATCTTTGTTTTTTTTGTTTTGATCTCACTTGTAATTAGGTTATGTTTCTATCTTCTTTTCACATTCCTAAGTTGGAAATATTTTAAAGATATATGAGCCTATTTTGGTAACACTATACAAAAAGTTATGCACATGCACAGATTTTCCTATGTACAAAGGCATTGCCATGACAAATAATAAGAGGCATGCAACGAGAGCCTTCCGCAATATTTGTCCTCGTGTAGGAGTTGGCCAACTCTGTCCTGTTTTTACTGTTGTCTAATGGAGTTTTTTTCGTCTCATCATCCTAGTGCAGGGCTTGGCAAACTCTTTTTTTTGTCTTTCCAATCATTTTTTGTAATTTGTCTGTTTGTATAAAAATACAAAAAGGATATGCCCAATATTACCGCAAAACTAGATCAACTTATTATTGTGTAAACAATGATATCGGGGCCACAACTATTCCACCTTATTGTGATGTTTCTGCACTGTACATCACACTTACCTAATTAAGAGTGTTTGTACCGTGTGAAAAAATGTCATAGCAGTCATGATGTCCTCGATGACCCTGTAAAAAAGGCCAGTTCGCTCTTCAATACAGAGAGTTTCCGGCTCCAGGATCGTAACCTAGAGCATGTTACGTACTCTCTCCGTCCAACAAAATATGTCACACTTTCTATCAAATTTGGATGTATCTATATACTAAGTCATGTCAAGACACATCCAATTTTTTATCAAGTTGAGACATCCTGAGGGAGTACATAGCTGACGAGAGGGATAACGATGGAATGTGCTGTTGTCGAGACTTTGATGATGGAGCTGACAAAGATTTTTTTTCTGAGAGTTCTGACAACAAAATGTTGTGATGTAAAGATCGACTCTGAAGACTAGTCTCTTTTGTCCAACCAGAACCACACCAATGTCTATGTACATAATTACATATACATTAATCCAAGAGTAGAATAAGCGGGACACCGTTTTAAAAATATTAATTTGTTCAACAGTGGAATTTTTTCTTGGCCCCTACATGACTCCGCACGGCACTAGCTGCATGCGTGATCCGGCCTGTAGCCCCATCTGAGTACGGACTTTCCATGAACCACGCTGCAGAGAGGTACCCCTCCGTTACAAATTAGATGATTTCTATTTGGACAAAACTGGATGTATCTAGATATACTATAAGTCTAGATACATCCACTTTTTGATAAAAAGAAGTCATCTAATATGTAACGGAGGGAGTACTTTCTATGATATGTATACAGGACGATAAGTTATGTGAGTGCCGCTATAAATCCTGACAGGTACAAGATATACAAACCGTCAAGTTTTTTTTTTTTTTGACTATAACTACGGCGGGCCTTGGGCCAGCCTGAACATTTTATTTCCAAACTCGAGACATTACAAGCTGAGTTACATCAGGGAGGGGTGTGCGGTGAGGAGAAGGCGAGCGAGAAAGCACAACAAGTTTTCCTAAGGGGGTTGATTTTTTTTTTTTTTGAGAAACACAGTACAACGCAAGCGCTCATATACACGCGCACACACTCACCCCTATGAACGCACGCACGCACACCCTACCCCTATGAGCACCTCCGAGAGACTGAGCCGGCGGATCAGGTCTTGATATTGACGAAGTCACCACAGGCGACTCGCTGTCGACGGGAACGTCGCCTCCCACTGAAGAATATTCCGCCTAAATGAGAAACACCAGCGTTAAATCTAGGATTTGAACTCTGGTGGGCTGGGGGCACAACCACCCTCCTAACCATCTTGCTACAGGCAAGTTCTCCTAAGGGGGTTGAAAATTATTACACCAATAAAGGAGAAAATCTTGAATCCTAGGGTTGTGACAGCGATGTTTCCACAGCCTCACATCCTCGATGCAGCGTGCGGTGGCCACCCCGGGCGGTTCGTCGGTAGAGTTGAAGACGAGGGCGTTTCTCCTCTTCCAGATGTTCCAGAGGACGGCGGTGAGGATAGTGAGCCTTCCGTAGTCAGGGGCCAGAGAGGCCCATACTCCCTCTATAGTCGTTGGTGAAGGAGGGGGGACGATGGGGGGCAGGGAGTCCCAAACTTCTTTGGCGCGGTGGCAGTGAAGGAGGAGGTGCTCGACGCTCTCGTCCTGATCGCAGGAGGGGCAGGAGGCCGAGTCTGCGAGGGAATGGCGGAAGCGTCTGTCGTTGGTGGAGATGCGGCGGCGATGGACCAACCAAGCGAAGATCCTGCAGTTGTTAGGGGCGGCATTGTGCCAAATAGCTCCTGCAAACTCGTCAGTGGGTAAGTGCCTAAAGAAATCAGCATAGGAATCACGGTTCGAGGCAGCTCTGAGCGTGAAGCGGTTGAGGCGGGAGTCGGGGATGAGGGGGTCCATAGTGATCCCCTGAACAAGTAGGGAGAGGGAGTGGAGCTGGGAGGATGCAACGGTGGAGAGGCGCGAGGTGAAAAGGGAATTGAGTGGAGCGGAGAGAGCCGAGAGAACGGAGATGTTGGGGCTGCTCAAGTGCGAGGCGAGGGCCGGGAAGAGAGCCGCTAGCGTCTGCGTCCCATTCCAGGTATCGTGCCAGAAGGAGGTAGAGTCGCCGGCACCTAAAGTGGTCAGAGAATTGGAGCGAAAGGCAGGGAGGGTGGATAGAATATCCGTCCAGACGGGGCTGTCTAGGCGGTGCGAGTCCCCCAAGTCGCGGTGGCCGTTCCAACCATACGAGCGGCGGAACCAAGTGGCCCAAGGGGCGGAGCTCCCCGCATGAAGCTTTGTAAGAAATTTGGAAAGAAGGGAGGAGTTCTGAGAAGCGAGACAAAGTATTCCCAGCCCCCCCATAGTCTTAGGGGTGCACACAGCCGTCCAGGCAACTTTGCAGTTTCCCCCGTGACACGAGTCTTCGCCGGTCCAGAGGAAGGCTCGACGCCTTTTGTCGATGGCTTCGATGGTGCCTTTTGGGAGAATCCCGGCCGCCATGGCGTGGGAGAGGAGGGCCGAGAGCACAGAGTTGACAAGAATAAGGCGACCTCCGATAGGGGTACACCGGCCCCTCCAGCCCGCGAGGTAGCTGTCACAGCGGGAAATGATTGGCGCTAGATCGGCCGCCCTGAATTTGTGGGTAGAAAGGGGGAGACCAAGGTAGACCTGCGGGAAGCCAGATACCGTGCAACCGAAAGCGGCGGCCTGATCCGCCGCAGCACTAGGGGGGACATGGATGGGGACGAAGGTACTTTTATGGAAGTTGATATGAAGCCACGTGGTGTCGGAAAAGGAGTTGAGGATGGCTTTGAGGGTGTGAACGTGGTCCACCCCGGCCTTGATGATGATTAGGGTGTCATCGGCGTACTGTAGCACCGAGCACGGGAGATCCTCGACCAAGAGGTGGGGAAGGAGGCCGTCAGACGAGGCCTTCAAAATGAGCTGCTGCAGGACATCTGCAACGCCATTGAAGAGGAAGGGGGATAGCGGGTCCCCTTGACGGAGGCCCCGACGACACTGAATCCAGCTGCAGGGATGGCCATTAAGTAGAACTGCAGTCTGGCTGGAGTTGTTGATAGCCTTAATGCAGGCTCGCCAAGCGGGCGGGAAACCTTTTGCTTGGAGGATGAGGTCCAGAGCTTCCCAGTTGATAGAATCGAAAGCCTTGCGGAAGTCGAGTTTGAAAACCATGGCGGGAGCGCCTCTTTTGTGGCAGGTTTGGACAATGTCTGCCGCGTAGACAAAATTCTCGGCGATGGAGCGGCCGGAGATGAACCCAGTTTGGTCCTGATGGACGAGGTAGGGCATGAGGGGTTTTAGGCGTAGGGTGAGACATTTCGTCGCAATTTTCATGCAGGTGTTTTGCAGAGAAATTGGTCGGAAATGCTCCGGTGAGGTGGCTCCAGGCTTCTTGGGTAATAGAACGATGTACGACTTGTTAATGGGGCGGAGGTCGGTATGTGGGAGAAGGAAGGCGGAGATGAGCGGGAGAAGGTCGTGCTTTGTGAGGTCCCAAAATTTCTTGAAAAAAGCTGGACCGAAACCGTCGGGGCCGGGGCTGGAGTCATCTCGCATGGAGTACAGGGTGGTGCGAACCTCCTCAAGGGAGAAAGGCCGCACCAAGGACGCGGCCTGGGACGGCAAGAGAGAGGTGGAGGCCACTAAGGGGGGGAGGTCGAAAGCGAAAGCACAAGGATTGGAGGTGCCAAGAAGGTCGCGATAAAAGTTGGTGAGCAGGGAGGCCTTGGCATCGTGAGCGAAGGTGGGCGAGCCGTCGGGGGTAGAGACAGTTTGAATTTGATTCCTTTGTAGACGAGAGGAGGCGCAGAGGTGGAAGTATCTAGAATTTTCATTTCCAAGGACGCAGTGTCTAATTTTTGCCCGTTGTCTCCAGTAGACAGCAATAAGAAGGATGTGGGAGGAGAGGGCGTTTTTTACAAGGGTGCGAAGCCGAAACTCCAAGTGGTGCAGGGCACGGACCTCCTCAAGACGGTCTAGAAAGTCAATCGTGGCTCGGCAGTTTTCGGCAAGAACAGAGGGCAGCTTTGAAGTTTTTGCCCAAGCTTTCGCGGCCGCCCTAACCCGCTTAAGGCGGAGGCAAATTTTGGAAAGGAGGGAGCGGTTGTCATTGTTGTGCACGCTTTGCCAGTTTGAAGAGGCAAGGGTGCAGAAAGAGTGATTGGAGAGCCAAGAATTGTTGAGCCGGAAGATGGGGCAGCGTGGCGCTTTGGAGGAGGCGGTGAGGCGAATGGGGACGTGATCCGAGGTGGCGCGAGACTCGGACGACAGGGTGGAGTCCGGTAGGGCAAAGCTCCAGCAGGTGTTGACCAGGACCCTATCTAAGCGCACAAGAATGGGGGAGGCTTGCGAGTTGGACCAGGTGAAGCGGCGGTCAAGAAGAGGGAGGTCAATAAGGCTAAGGGAGTTGATGCAGGCGTTGAACATGTCTGCCTCCGAGTGATTAAAATTCCCGCTGGAGCGGTCAGAAGGAAAACGGGTAAGGTTAAAATCCCCTAAAATGGCCACAGGGCCCGAGAGGGTAGGAACAAGACGTTTGAGGGAGTCAATGAAAAGCTGCTTGGAGTGGTGGTCGCAGGGCCCATAGACGTTAACGATTGTGAATTTAAGGTCATCGGCCCTAAAGGAGAAGACCGAGGTAAGAGAGAAATCATCGATGGTATGCGATATTAGGTCAAGTGAGCGGGCGTCCCAAGCCGTGACAATCCCGCCAGACGCGCCAACAACAGGCTTAAAGATGAATGACCGGGCTGAGGGGGGTAGGAAAGTTGCAGCTTTGAAAGAGGAGATGTCAGTGAGTTTGGACTCTTGGATACAAATAATCGAGGGAGGAGAAATGGAGAGGGCAGCCTTAACCTCGTCGCATTTGACGCGATCCCCTAATCCCTGAGTATTCCAAGAAGCACAAGAGATTTTAACTAACATTGCTTAGGGGATAGCAGCATAGGTCATAAAAGTCAAACAGACCAACAGGGAAATAAACGAGCACAAGCGCTCGGCTGAATGCGAAGAACAGATAACCGAAAAAAACATCTCCGGGCGGAGGCTTGGTGGGCTGAACGTGGCTAAGCGGGCTGAGCGACGAAGTCCTGCTGGTAGCACGGCCCACCGAGTTCATCAGGAAGAAGGAGGGCCAGGAGATGGCGTAGGCCGCAAGGCCCAACACGGCCTTGCTGGGCGGCCCGCGACGGTCGTTGCGCATCATGGCGCTGTGGCGGGCATCGTAGAGGAGAGCAGGATCTCACGGTCGACGCCGCAGGCTGCCGCTAGATCAAGCAGATCGTCTGTGGGAGTGGGCGAGTTAGACTCCAAGGCAACAGCAAGCAGATCATCCGCATGGAGAGTACTCGAGGAGTAGGAGGCCTGCTTACCGAGGGCGGAAGAGATGCGGGCTTTGCGCAGCTGGGCACGCTCGAGCATGGTCATGCGGTTTTCAGGTTCAGAGCCAGCGATGCGCGCACTGCGGCGGCGCTCGGGAGGCGCGATGGCCGAGGAGGCGAGCTCGGCGTTGGTGACGTCAGAGAGGACAGGTTCGTCGGTGTCTCCGTCCCCGATCTGCGTCTCCTGGTTGACGCCGTCGGCGAGCGGGGGCGCCATCCTGTCGACGAGGGAGGAGATGGCCATGGCGGAGCGGACCGACATCCCCCGAGCAAGGACATCTACCGAGAGCACCATGGAGGACGCCTTGCCAACAGAGGCAATGGAGGAGATGATGCCGACCGAAGCCGTGGCGAGGTTGACCGCGAAGAGCCCTTGGCAGCCCATAGTGACCGCGGAGCGGCGAAGAGGAACGCGAAAGGCAGCGCGCTCACCGAGTTCGCCAACCACCGCAATGTCGACGTAGCCGAGCCGGAGCTTGTAGGAGACGAAGGCGGGCTTGGAGCGCAGCGGTTCCCCAAACGCGAGAGGCGCGAGAGGTGCGGCCGCGAGGGCGCGCGCCATCAGCTCGTCCACCGATTCCGGAGCGGCGAGAGCGGGAGGAGCAGTAGGAGCGATGGCGTCAGAGTGCGTGGGGGCCGCTGGTGCCGCATCCGGAGCCCCATCCGCAGCAGGAGGAGCTGGAGCGCAGCCCAGCGCGGCGATGACGTCGCCGTAACTCATGTCGCCGTGAATGAGCACCTCCTCAACCTCGGGCTCGCAAGCAAGGGGGTCAGAGGTCGCAGACGGAGGCGAGCTGGGAGCAGATGAAGAGTTGGTGCCCGCAATGTCCTCAAAAGCGACCAGACGGACCTGAGCAATGGTCCCGGTGCTGCAGTGGTTCTTGATGTGCAGAGAAGCAGGGATGTCGGCAAGCGATTCGGCCTTAACGGTGACAAGAACGGCCGTATAGTCGAGACCGGAGAGACAGATGGGGTCGATGTGGTGGGGATTGGTGAAGGGGACGGTGGTGTCAATGATGTTCTCACGGAACCAGTGTTCAAGAGGGAAGTCCTCGATGGCGAGAGCCGCGAAAACTTCGTGATCAAAGAGAAACCTGTTGTCGGTTTCATCATGGCGCTCGAAGTGAACGGAGGACTCCCGGCCGAGGTAGGGACCGTTGTTGACCGCATTGTCCCTATCCTCCGCAGAGGCGAAGACGGCAAGCATGGTTCCCCTAGAGGTGGACAGGAGGGAGACACGGTTTGGGCCGCAACCGTCAGCGGCAGCACGGTGGATGACAGGGGCGGGGGAGGCGTGTGGAGGGTCGAGGTAGGCGTAGGCGAGGTTGTTGTAGTGCGGCATGTTGACGGGTGGGAGGTAGACGTCGATGTAGTCGGGGCGGCGAGGGGATTCGAGGTCCTCCGCATCGGGGAGGAGACCGTCGTTGAGCACCGGCGCCTGGAGGAATTCCTCGCCATCAACAATGCGCAGGAGGTGGGCGTTCCCAGGGCTGAGCGGGAGAGAGTCGGAGTCGGAGTTCCAGGGCACACGCTCCTCGGGGTCCTCCTCCTCGGAGGACAGCATGTCAACCACAGGGGCCAAGTCCACATCAGCTGGCGGGCTCACCGGAGAGCCTTGCACCTCCCCCACAGCGGCACCGGCGAGAGCGGCGGAAAGATCCGCGGCGCTGCAACCAAAATCAGGGTAGAGGGGATGAGAGGAAGAGGAGGGCGGAGGCGGCCGGGGGGGGGAGAGTCAAAGACAGCTTTGCAGGACTTACGCGTGTGACCGGAGCGACGGCATCGGAGGCAGCGTATCGGGTCCCGGCAGGCTCAACGGAGGTGGTCTGGCGAGAGGCAACGGAAGCACACTGGGATGGAGGGGTCGAGCGGAGGGGGCTGAAGGTGGAGACGAGGAGGAGAGGGCCGAGCCGGTGATTTAGCCACCTCAAGGAAGGAAAGGGGGAGAGGCGCATCCGCCATGGAGCAATCTCCGAGGAGGACGGACAGGGAAAGTTGACCGGGGGGGAGCGGGGTGGACGGAAGAGGAAAGGGGGGCGGCGTTGGGCGGTGGGGGGGACTGTCACCGGGAGGGTGGAGCTCAGGAAAGGAAATAGGGTTACGGGCAGGAGCAGGGAGGGGGAGCACGGGGGTGGGGAGGATGCCTGGCTCAAGGCAGCAGAGGCAGAGAGGAAGACGACGATTCGTTCTGCGGCGCTAGACCGCAGGCGTCTGGATCACGGGCGACGCAGAACCGCTCACGGTCTCCCCCGAGCCCGAGACAGGAAGATCGGGGTCAACCGAGAGGTGGGGCCCGTTGAAGATGACCACGTCAGCGGTCAGCGGGGCGCAGAGGGTCCCAGGGCCGCAGGACACGACAGACGCGGGAAGGAAGAACTCGAGGAGAAGGCGGCCATGGCGGAGGCCACCCAAGGAGACGAGAAGGCAGGCAATGGGGCGCGAGGCCGCCATGAAGCAGGAGATCCCAGGCTCAACACAGGACACTACAAGCTTCTCGACCGAGGAACCAAGCCAGAAATCTAGAGCATTACGAACTGACGAGAAAGAGGGCGGGCAAGCCGTACCTTGGTTGGCGACGATGCGAATCGGGGTAGGGTCGAACCTCGGGGAGCCGGGCACCACCGGCGACCACACCAGAGAGGAGAAATGTTCTAGCACGAAGTGCAAGAACACCTCCCCAGGCTTGGCGAACGGAGAGGGCAGATCCCGCGGGTCCAAGCGCAGCACGGCAGGGGTGAGGGCCGCAAGGAACCCCTGCGCCGGTTCGCCCGCGCCGGCGGCACCACCGGCAGCCGGAGAGGGTGGGGTCTGCGGGTGCTCACCGAGGAAAGGCGCGGCAAGGCCGGGGGACGGACAGGGTTGGAGAGAGGCCCCAGCCGGATCAGCCGGAGCAGCGGGGGCCGGAGCTTGGTCGCCACCCGCCGGAGTGGCGGGGGGCGAGGGGCTGGTGGAGGGTTCTAGGGAGGCCATGGGACGGGGCGGCCGCGGCCGCCGGCGACGGGCGACGGGCGGACAGGCGCCTAGCGCGGCGCAGACGGCCAAGCCACCGTGTACATGTTGTTTTCGTCAAGAAATTAATTAATATGCACCATGTCATGCTACCGAGAAACAACTAGCCGCGTGCAATTGGTAGCTAGTTAGTCACTCACACAAGATACTTGCTAGCTAATCGACTGTATCCCATTGTTGCTTGCTTGATTTTCCTTTATTTGCTGGGTTGCTTGCTTGATCTTTCCAACCTCTTAATTTCTTTCCCCCTCTCAGGCTGCACTGTCCTATAGCCTCCCCACCAAACATCTTTTCTCCTCCTTGCTTCTGAGCCCACTCAGCCTATTATCCTCTCTCTAGCCAGCTTCCTGCACAACCCCCCTGTCGCTCTAGCTTCCTCCACAAATCAAAAGGACAAAGAGGAAATAACTTGGATATGCTCTCCCAGATCTTCGATATATAGGGTAGTACAGCAAGCGTCGTTCTGTTCATACTCCATATCTCTTGCGTTGCTTCCGCCTTCTATTCCAGCTTCCTCGTCCTCTCGGGTTCTTTTAGATCGACCGCGAGGGAAAATGTCGTCGGTCCAGTTCGCCTCGGAGCAAGTTTGCTATGTCAACTGCAACTATTGCAACACCATCCTCGTGGTATCATCTCTCTCTGTGTCTCTGTGTGTGTGTCTCTCTATCTCTGTCTATTTCTCTCTCTCTCTAATCTGAGGTTTTATCATTCTCAACTTTATTTTTCTTGATCCTTGGAGATATACAGTTCGATTTTATGAAGATAACATCATATTATATATTTTTGAGGCCAACGGACAGTTCATTTTGGGGAACGGGCCTTCACTGTGCATACTCTCGTTGGCTACGTACAATAATTTAACTTTTTATTAACTTATAATTTCTAATTGTATTTTCAGTACAGTTGTACTTAAATTTAGTTTTGAACATTCGTCTTTCAGTAATCTTCAAAACGTATGAATCAAATAACATGGCTGCGCCAATACTTAGGCATCATTAGTATGAAGGATCTGTTTTTGCATATAATCAGTGCCAATTAATTTATGATTGCATCAGAATTTTCCACATTTTTGCCTTCTTCACTACGGCCATATGCCCATATGTACCCTTTGTTTCCTGTAGTAGCTAGCGAAAACTATTTCTCCTTGAACCATTGGTTTTTGTAGTTTGAAATGTTGTTCATCTGAGATTAGATCCATACGCTAGCTAGCATGCACAACTCAGATCTATCACTATTTGATGCAATGATTCTGATACAAATAGTATCTAAATTGACATGACATATATTATCTAAATATATACTACCTCCGTTCCAAATTAGATGACTTCTATTTATTCAAAATTGGATGTATCTAGACTTGTAACATGCGTAGAATACATCCACTTTTATACAAATAGAAGTCATCTAATTTGGATCGGATGAGTAGTTTGATACAAAATCTCTTGCAGAATGAAAGGTTTTCATTCATTGTAAAACTAAGCTGATCTCTATATCAAGAAAAATGCAATTTATTCCATGCATAACTGGGTATTATTTTTGCGAGGGACTTCCATGGAATAATGATTTTCTTGAGAGTAACTAATAGGAAATAATCTTCCTGGTTTCCTGAGTATACTTTTTAGGTCAAATTTCGAAATGCAGGCATGCGTGCAGCTGATTAAAGCATCTTTTGGCTATATATTACTTTAGTTTCTGCATGCGATATTACCCAGAACTGCTGTTTGGACACAACTGCTTAATTTGACTTGTTACTTTAATTAGCATAAAAAAGTTTAACCTAGCACAACCTTGATCTCTCTCTCTCTCTGAATTATTCTGCACATGTGCAGAGGGAAGTGGATCTGCTTGTCATGTCATTTTCCTCTTTCTCGATGTTTGGGCAGGTGGGGGTCAGCGTTTATGTGGTTGTGTGTGTGTTGTGCTGAAAGAGAGGCTGGATGGAGGGTGGCATGAACTTTCACCTGTATAAAGTTTCCGCCACTTTTTTGTGTTTTCATCCTGCATGCCCTACAAGAGGAGAGAGAGAGAGAGAGAGAGAGAGATTTGTTGTTTTAAACCTGAGATGTCATGTCTGCCTGTCACCTGGAGCGATGCCATCTGCTTTCTCATGATCAGGAGACGATATGGATATAGCTAGACATGGTGCAACTTTACCATGCATTCCTACCTTACTTAGTTGGCACCACACATTGACCGCCGCCATTAACCACTTCCTCTTATAGCTCCTTACCTTTTCTACGATTCTAGCATGCATGATTTCAAACCTAGCCCCTTGCTGTGTCTCCGCCGTGGCGCGTGCACTATTGCACATAACTAGCTAGCCTGTTGACCGTTGAACCATTTGTAAGCTACTCGGATCTCACCCAAATTATTTATATAAAACCATATACACATAGCTACATACGATCTACTATTTACTACAATAGACTTATTCAATGTCGGCACATATACTATGTGGAATAAAAAAAATGCAATCACCTCAAATAAGAAATTACACTTCCCATAATTAATATACACCAGTATGTTCATAAGACAACACATATGCACATAGCGTTTAGCAACTAACTCAGCAATTGATGCATAGAAATATATTTGCAGGTGAATGTGCCAAACAACTGTTCCTACAATATTGTGACTGTTAGATGTGGGCATTGCACAATGGTGCTCTCCATGGATCTTGGCCCTTTCCACCAAGCACGTATTGCTCAAGAACAGCAGGTCCAGAATTAAACGCGTTCTAGTTACTTCTGATTTATACATAACAACAACAAAATATCGCTGGATTATAATTTTTTATTTTTTATATAATCTCTGATGATTACATATATATTTTGAAAAGATCTATATATCTACTGTCGTATTTTGAACTAATGTTTCTTAATTGTTTCAGTAATTTGATTAATATGAATTAACTAATATTTACAACTAATGGTTACATGCTTATTTGTCTCTTTAGGTTCAGAACAGATTATCTAATAATTTTGGGAGTTATGAGCCTACTGCTAGGAATCAGCGGGCACTGCCCACGTATACGATGTCGAACAATCAGCAGCAGGTGTCAGCGATACGACGTATGTGGAATCTTTTCATGCTTTTGTCGATGCACTGCATATAATGTTTACCTTATTATTCCCTATGGCCACAAACATTATATGCTAATGTATTTGCTTCAAATAAACAAACATGACATGCCGCCGCATATTAAGAATAGCCCTA
This sequence comes from Poa annua, assembly GCA_026929855.1. Taxonomy (NCBI): domain Eukaryota; kingdom Viridiplantae; phylum Streptophyta; class Magnoliopsida; order Poales; family Poaceae; genus Poa; species Poa annua. Next base: position 53,633,730 of record CM049433.1, on the reverse strand, counting down.
ACTAACACCGATTTGAACCGCTGAGCACATTATTTTTCCTCTCCCTGCCCCAGGAAAATTCCATGTAGAAGCATGACTCTTTGACAGTGATTAACTTACCTAATTTATCGTTGTATTATTATTTTGAGTAATCTCTATTTTTTTTGTCTCCAGCCCCGGAGAAGAGACAACGTGTTCCATCTGCGTACAACAGATTCATCAAGTGAGATTTCACACCATACATGTCGGTTGCTTGCAGCACAATTTAACTCTACAACCAAGCTCTAAAAACTAATTATGACTATTTGAACGTCTTGTGATTAGAGTGAGCAAGACTTATAGATGATTATTTGAATGTCTTGTAGATTGATTAGTGTGAGTTCCAAATTAATATTTGGTTGCTTCAATCTTGAAACATGCTTACGCATTTTGTAAGCAAGACTTTTAGATGGTTACACTACAAATGAATTTAATATTCATTTCCAACGTGGTTGCTTAAACTAGAAAATAACTTGCTTGATAACTCTCAACAGATCGCATTGAAATTAAATATGTTTAACATAATGCTAACTAAAATTTGAACAAGAAATGAAATTTCAATTTGTAAATATATACCTAAGATACTGAAATACATTTACAAATTATAAGTCACCTTGTTTATTGAACAACTAGCATTCACACTCCAATCCATATTAATCTCACACTTATATAAAGATAATAAGAAAAGTGCTTTAATTTGTATACACATATATACTTATATACTGATAATTTGTTCACTTGATTTTATCTTGATAAATAGGCTGGAGTAGTTTCCAATATATATAATTCATAATTAGTTACTTTTTAACTTTGAATTTAAATATTAATCAATACTAGTGTCTGAGTTAGAAAATTAGGGATTTATTAATTGTGGTATTTTGTACTAGTGTCGGAATACACACCGGAATCAATTTGTGAAATACTTTATGGTTCTTCGATTTAACTGGATGTACATATGCCACCATAAATGCATGCGAGTGATATTGTCTCAAATTAGAAGGATATGCTACATGTACTGTACTGCTAATATACATATGTTGTGTAGACTTATCCACTTATTAAGTTGCGGTTAAAATTGGCAGGGAAGAGATTCAAAGAATTAAATCATGCAACCCTGAGATTAGCCATCGAGAGGCATTTAGTACTGCTGCAAAGAATGTAAGTACTCCTATTTGGTGCAATTTGTGCTATTCATGCATTTCCGTCATCATCACTATATAATTTTCGGTTTTCAAAGGAAAAATTAAGTACGTTGGTATATTTTTTAGATAAAGAACATATATTAATATCGCGGAGATACCAATTACATCCAGCCCTCTGCAACGACGCATGGCCCTATCAGCATTACGGATGCACACAGCCAAAAAAGAAAGAAGAATTACAAAAAAGAAAAGTCCCGCTAAAGTGATCTATTCCTTAAAACAGCAGGCCTAACACCACCAAGACAACACCAGAAGTTCAACTTCTCCAAAAAAGACGCCTCCAAGAAGGGAACAGTGCACAAGCCTGTCGTCGCCCGATCATAGATCTCAGGTTTTCACCTTGGAGAATAGTCCTTGCTCTCAAAACAATGCCTTCGTCAAGGCCACTGCCAGGCACAACCAATTAAGGTCAGAGCTTAGATTTTCACCCTGAGAAATAAGACATAGAACTTCTCCTGTGCAGTCACCCCCACGAGCATGCCGCTGCTCTAAGTCACAAAACACGTAGCCAATTCCTCGTCGCCACAGAGACTCAAATCACCATTAGTACGTTGGTATCTATGCACAAAGGTAAGGGCAGAGAGGTAGGCTACCAGGGTCATTCCTTATCCATTGGTATGCGATCCACGATGGCTCTCTTTTCGCCACAATCTGCTTATTTGGCCCGCATATCAGATCTGAGATTGACCCAACGGGGTAGCTCCCTGTCAAGTGTCAACGTTAGGCCACAACAGAACAGTCCATGTCGATCCAAAGCTTACTTTCCCTTCCATCTGTCCTTCATAGATCTAAACGACATCAACACATTGTCTTATTCGGGACTTTCGTGGGGATCTTTGTGATTTTTCACGGTCTTCTCTGATCTTAGATGCGTCCGGCAGTTGTCAAAACCACGTGTAAATGATACATCTATGGCGTGTGACACATGCCTTAGATTCTTCCCAATACATATAGACATGATTGATATTTATTAGAGGTGTCCCGTTATAGCACCCACCAATTTTATCGCAACATCCTCATGTGGCCTGCCAGCTACTAGGTGCTAGTGAGTAGTGACATGTATTACATGGCAATGCCATATATGCTTAGTTCTTCACAATATTCCCCGCACACAACAATATACATAAATACCACTGCACATCATATTCACATCAACATTTTACTGAGTATTTTGCAGACAGTAATGACAGAGACTATACCACCGATATTTCACATATTAATATATTTTAAAAATAACTACAGTTTTTAGATTTCTTATACAACTTTCCTCACTTTCTTGGTTACCCATTTGTCCTCTCTTTGTTAAAAGTTTACCCTTTGACCAGTGAAGCGAGTGGAAAGCTTTTAATAGACAAGAAACTGCTAAAATGGATCCATGTTTGGTAACACATGTAAATAAATAAAGCGACTAAGAAAAACTATGTTTTAAGGTTTGTACCGATACGAGATGGCTATCTTCCAATGCCTCTGTAGAAGATTTAGAAGCAATTTTTTTTACATTGCTATGTGGTGTACAAGAATATTAGAAATATTAGCTGCTATAAAAGGTACTGACAATTTATAAGGGGAACCTACCTGATATTTCCTCTTATGTGCTCACAGTGGCCTCCACCAGCTTCCGTGTGATAGATGTAGGCTCCTCTCGTGCGTGAGTTGGCCATCAATGGCATCTTCTCCTTGTTATTCTCGAAACAACACCAGCTGTAGGTGTTCTCCACAAAGAGAACGACACCTCTCGTTTGTGGAGAACACCGACAACTGGTGTTGTTTCGAGGACAATAAGGAGAATATGCCATTGATGGACACCTCGTGCACGAGAGGAGCCTACCTGTAGCACCTCTCCTTTGTGGAGAACATTGATCTTACCATCTTTTGTTGACCTAATTCCACTCCTCAACCTGGTATGTTTGCGGTGACCAAACTTACCCTTATTGGTGGAGTGACATGTGAGACAATGGTTTGGTCTATATCTGGTGAGGGTGAAGGCGAGATGTAAGTTCAGGTAGATAAGCGATCCCAAAGTGAAATCTAAAACCTTCTTGCCACACTAGTTAGGGTTGTAGCGGAGTCCACACCAAAGAGGAACCTTACTGACCTGAGTAGGATATGGGATACTAGAGTGGTGGAGAGATTAACCAGCACATGGTTTTTCAAGGGTGTGTCTCTGTGTGTGAGGGAGAAATTTCCAATAAAGAGCTCTTTATTATACTCGATCAATGGTTAGCATCAATCTGAAAAAAATCAAAATGCGTCGCACCCCAGAAAGAAACAAAATTTTTGGTACAATACAATGTATGAAAAAACTCGTAAAACGGCTAACCCGATGGATGGACAATTGATATATAGAGTACACCGTCGTCCATAGATATAAAGCAATTTAAATGGATGTGAGTCGGCTTGTGCCATCAGCATGTAAAATGGTTAATCAGACAACCTTATTTTAAACACGCCACGTAAAATATGGCAATAAAATCATGATATGCAATGGGTTATTTTTTACTCTTATCTCTTGTTGCCAGATATTTCTAAATATGTAGTGAGACATGTTGTTGCTAAGAGGTAATATGCATCTCTTGATTAAGTGAAGACAACATGTTTTCAACCTTCTTTTTACTCCACCTCAGCATTTATTCTACATGATACCCACTAATGTAGCAACATTTTACACCAAAAATACCATGTGGAACATGGCATTAGTATAGAACGACACTATGGAAACGGGTCAAAACGGTCATCAGAAACGGAGAAATAACAGTTAGTCAGTTACCATTGAGGACATGTCTGGTAATGGTCATTCACTTAGTTATGTTGTCATGAGGTCAATATCATCAGTTAAATAGATCATGGTATACCGCTCATTTGCACCGAGATTTTTTTTTGTAAGCATGGTATATATTTCTTTAGCATGCCATATATATTTTGCTTCGCTTTACAAGTACTAAAACAGTAACATTTCATTCACATCAAAATTTCACATTTACATTTATATCACAATTTCACCTTCACATTTCCACCACAAGTGACACAACATAAGTAGTAAAACGATAACATATTTCATCTATACTAAGCCTATCATGTAAAAGGACGGAAAAATTAACGATTTCTTTCCTACATCCTTTCCCCAACCTAGTAGGCGCCACTCTAGCAATCTCGTCTTATCTCAGCTTCTCAAGAGAAGGATGTTCAAGCCCTGAACCCTATACATTAGTAAAAAAGTTACAATTGTTAAGTAGTAAGTACATATGCTAAAACATGAACACTCTGAATTTAAGCTAAAGTAAAATATCTTACTTACGTCTTGAGGTGGCTCTTGTTGAGGAGTCGGAGCAGACGACCCACGTCTTTTCAAAAAGTTATTTCATTGTCGGCAGCTTCATAGGATGCCTGACATCGACCATTCTTTCCTTGAAGGTCACCACCGGCTCTGATTTTTTTATACGGTCACCAAAATCTAATCTAATACGTCGCCGATGCGACATTTTGGCCACACTGCATAAAACTCTTACTTAAATAAATATTTTATGCAGTGGGCCAAAACGTAACAATAACGATGGGTGGATATGTATGGTGGGGTTTGAAAGGAAACATACTGATATCACTATTTAATGTAAATAATTATTGATGTTAGTTCTGACACTACAAGAACGAATAATTTAAACCAACAAAATAAAGTAACAAGTTGTATATAGTGTGTACTGACTTATGTATATTTTCTAGGCCATTGTACGAAAAATAACACTGCCCGTGGCTTGAGTAGAGTTTGTTGTTATTCCGTTCATACATTTTTCACGGTGTCGCCAAAATAGACTAATATTATCTAATTTCTAATGACTTAATCACATGAAGGAGACATACCTAGCGGATTTGGAAAACCGGTTGCAAGTGCACAACAGGCAAGTTAACCACATCAAAATTGTGCGAACGTAACTATCTAGGCTAAAAGAGTGGATGCGATACCTTCCAGAGTTCACCTGTAGATCGATCTAACGAGACCGTTAGCCTGCAAACTGATCCGGAAGAGGTGGAGGCGGAGGAAGCGAAAGCGGTGAAGAGGAGGTGGTGATGCTGGCCTGGCCGCTTGGAGGAGAAGCGAAGGCGACGACCGATCTCACCGCTTTGAAGGAGAGGGCAAGGACGGAGATAGCACGCCGTCTCGGGGGAGAGGTGAGGCCGGCGTATATATAACAGATAGCACATGTGGAACAATTATTTCACAAAACTGTTTCCTTTGTATATCTACGACTAACGAGCAGAACCTACTTATTGACGATCGACGATGGGAATTTATTCTACACTCTGGAATAATATTATTGCTGATCTCTACAATATGAAGAACTGATACTACTAATAATGAACCACTAGGATACTTATATTAACTTTAATAATTATTACATTACATACAGAGTACATAGTAATAATAATAAACTAAATTACACATGCTCCTACTAACTACTTATTATTTATATTGCGCCTGCTTTCGCGCAATCCTCCTCCTTCTCATGACGTCGCTAGTTGGGGGTTATCGGAGGCGGAGGCGGCGGCAATCATCGTCTTCAGGGGTGGCGTGTTTCTCCTTCGCCTTTTTTCCCTTCTTCAGGAGCGCGGCCTCCTCCTCGTCCCGGTCGTCGTCCTCCCTCCTCCTGCTTGGTCGACTCCTCATCGGAATCCACCTTTGGCTTCTCCTTGGCCCCTTCCATATACTCGGCGAGCTCGTACTCCCGGTGGGACTGTGGCGATGGGTTATCCCCCGGTCCGTCAACAAACCCGTTGCTGACGGCGCGTCTTTCTGGTGGCGATGGAGTGCGCTCCTGTGATTCCCAGCTCCAAGACATCTTGGATAATCACTAGCAGAAAGCAAGAGAGAACACAGAGCGGGAGAGAAGAGATTCTATGGTGTACCGAGATAGCGGGGATCAGGGCTTTTTTTAAGAAGTAGCGGGCAGTTCCACTACGTCGCTGCATTTATCCGGCTCGCTCCCGGTCAAATCTTGATTTTCCATCGCCAAACTCGTGTCTTTTACATAGAGGGGTGCCCGATGGGTTGTTCTATACTAGTGTATGTACCAGCGCACTGATAGTATAAAAATTTATTAATTCAAATAATGTTAAAAACATGCAAAATTGACATTTGGGCAAACATTATCAAGTATTGTAGCCGTACAAAAAGTTTCATAAAAAATAACTCTTATTGCATCTTATGTAAAAGATTTGGCTAAATCAGCGCTACATACACGCTATATATATTCGTCAGGAATTTCTTATTTTTGCTCAGAAGTCAATGATCATCATTTTCTGGCTAAAGTTTTTACAAAGGTATAATACTTGGTCATCTCTGAGCATAAAAATTTCGAATTTTTCGACCACCTTTTAAATTCTAAACTTTTTTTTGTATATCTAGGTGCCCTTATCTTCATGTGCATTACTCCATGTTCCATTTACACGCTTTTATATGTTACACATCGAAAATTGGTGCGATACGACCCATCTATGACTTATTTTCTAGCTGAACTGTGTGATATTGGTGCTCAACTCAGACTGTTCGGCGGGGCTGCCAGAGATGCACATTTCGTAGTAGTGTGCTGGATTGTGAACTCTTCATCTTGACTACCTACTGGCATGAAGCTAGGATGCTGGTCGGTAGATCATTTGAGGAAGAGACCGCATGGTCAATGTTCTGCAGGGCATTTGTTTTTTCTGTAGCTTTTACTCCGTCTATATCGAAATAAAAAATGTTTTGGCAGCTCAATTACAGAGGGAGTAGTTGTTACTGATGCTCTGAGGAGGTCGACTTTTATTATAAAATTGATCCATTAATAAAACATCCCCTGTCTAAAAGAAATCCACGTAGATTTGTGAGAATATATATTAACCGGCTCAAAGCAGTTTTGAGTCTCTCCCCTTTAACTTCCTCGTAAAATTTATTCGAAGTCTAGCTTTACTATTTTGTAATGAATTGTCCATCGTACAGTTGTTGTTTGCCTTGTTTAGCTACCTTATCTGCACATCACGTGTGTATATTAATTTGTATGTGTTTGCGCATGTGTATGTAGTGGGCTCATCTTCCTCGGCTCCACTTCGGCCTCAGCGTGGTAGACGGTGGCGGCGGCGGCGGCGGCAATTGACTCCGATGAAGATGAGACTGTCTTGTCAAAGACAACGTATCTTGCGGGATCATCGTCGACACCTTGTGTTCATGTCCATTTATCTGGATCGTGCAGGATGTGTGCGAGTGTATTTGTGTGTGCATATGCATGTATTCATGCGCGTTCCTTTAAGTTACCTACCTACTACGTGTGCTTAATGGATATTTAATTACTACGATCATGTTATCGATCGATCTCTCAGAGTATTGCATCTTGATCCTGCGTACGTTCACATCATGAGCTAAATAAATGACACAACTGTGTTCAATTACTGATTAAAATTTTAGTGTCATGGAGCTCTGGACAAAATGGTAATGTCCACGATTGTGTAAAGAGGTTTCTTTCGGTACCAATGATATGAAATATCAGCTTCGTGTGAACTTCATTGAGGCTACAGTGGACTATGTTCCTAGAAATTGTAATAGACCAGCACATGAGCCGGCGGCTTTGGGTGTAGGTGAAGTTCATGGTAAAAAGGAGCAGCTCATTCAAGCGCTAGCGGCGCTACAAGGAAAGTAGGGCTACTGTTCAAAAAAACAAAACAGAGCTGGTATATCATACTACTCTCTCCATTTCTAATATAATATGTTTTAGCTATTACACATGTTGTCTAGATACACATAAAAATAAGTGAATATGGACAAAAAAACATATCTATATACAAGTTTGGACATATAAATAAAAAAAGCTAAAACGTTTTATATTAAAAACAGATGTAGTAATATACAAGGAGTACAAGGCAAAATAAAACTAGACTTTACCCAACAAGCAGCAGCGGCAAATGGGATAGGATTCGTCTGAGCGACAGCCGAATCAGGCTAAAACGCCATGTCGGCAAGTAAATCTACATGTATCACCAAAACACCGTTCGGTAATAGTGTATTTCAGTGTATTACTCTCACTTTTCTTCATATGAAACCCTATTATATTTCTTTAATACCCAATACACTACCCCTATCTAGTGGATTGAAAACAGATAGGGAAGATGGAATAGGATGGAAGTTGAAGTTCATGCAATTTATCCCCACTAATCTACTAAAAACACTAGTAGCAAACAAGGCTGCAAATCGGCAAATAATTCTCTTCCCCACAATACACTAGTAGGAATGTATGATGTATCCTAGCCGCCCCTCTTCTAACCTCCTCCCTCCTGCGCCGCCACCGGTAGGGGTCGTCGGACTTAGCCCCGGTGACGCCGGCGGCGGCGGACCTTCTCTCCCCGCGTCATGGCTTGGTTGGGAGGGGCCTTCCCTCTTTGGCGGCGGTGCTCGTAGGGAGTGTGTGGTCCGGCACGGCCAGAGGGTGCTGGTGGCGGTGGTTCTGCAACGGTGGCAGTGCTCCCCGACGGCTGCTTGGCCTTGTCTTTGCTTCGGACCCAGATGGGCCTGAGCGGGTATTTTCTGGCGCCGTTGCCGGGGAAGCATAGCTCTACTCATAAGTTCACCTGGGGAGTACACTCTACCTCTCTCTCGGTTTTTTATCTTATCTTATTTTGTCTTGTCTAGTTTATTTGTGCTTAGTTTATTTCTGCTTAGTTGTGTTTTGTTTAGTTTACTTTTGTCTAGTTTATTTTTGTCTTGTTTTATTTTTCTTATATACCCGAAAATCCATAAAAATTTGAAAAACAGAAAATCTAAAAACTGTTGTTATGGAAGAACATGCTAGAACCTCTATGGAACTTAATGAATTATTTATAAAGTATAGAGAATCATATAAGGGGAAAGTCATGAGAGGCGTGTTAGAAAAGTTGAATAAAATTGCTGAAATTTTGCTTAAACGCTGTCGTCGTGGTGAACAGACAGATGCCTACGGGTAGGCTAATTTGTGGGGCCGGATGGACGCTAGAGGATTCGGGGAGGGATAGCGCGAAGGGATCGCACACGAAGAACACGTGGACACAAGGATTTACCCTGCTTCGGGGCTCTCGTGAGTAGATAAAACCCCTACTGCAGCATCTAGCCTACTTTGTGTATTTCTTCTCTCTGCATATGCGTGGTACAGATTTCTCCATGAGCTGGGCGAAGCGTGCCTCTAAGAGGGCTTGAGGAGGAAAGAGCAAAGGGGGAAATGAGCCAGCCCGAGTCTCGGCCGGCCGTGGCCGTGTCTTTGGCCTTCCCCCTGGTGCTCCTTATATAGGAGGAGCCCAGGGTACAAGAGGTGGCCCACATGCCACTATTCTGGCACTGTAGCTGACATGACTACTGGAGTCTTGTCAGCACTGTTCCCTGCATCATGAGTTGTACTATTGTCACATCCAGGGCACTGTAGCCATGCCTGGTCACACTCAGGGCAGGCAGAACTCGTGCGGCGCGCGTCCTTGTCTTGTCTGCTTGCGCCTGTCTTCCGAATCATCCGTACCAGTTGAGGGAGTCGGGGGTGACGCCGAGTCGGGGAAGCCGGGGGTGGCGCCAAGTCGGGGAAGCCGGGAGTGACGCCGAGTCGGGGAAGCCGGGGGTGACGCCGAGTCGGAGAAGCCGGGAGTGACGCCGAGTCGGGGAAGCCGGGGGTGACGCCAAGTCAAGGAAGCCAGGAGTGACGCCGAGTCGGGGAAGCCGGGAGTGACGCCATGCCGGGGACGCAGAGTCGTGCCGGGGCGAGGCCGAGGTCGACGATGGCGCGGGCGAGCTGGAGGCAGGGGCGAGGTCGAGGATGGCCTGGTGGAGTCGGCAAGGTGGAAGTCAAGGTCGGAGATAACTCGGACAGCCCGAAGTCCCAAGGCATCATGCCCCTCCGCTGGCTACCTCGGTCCACCCGAGTTACCCATGAAGTCGGCCCATCCTTAGTTTAGGCTGGCCGGGAGAACGCTTATGTCGGCCCGAGTTGCATCTCATTGCCTATCATCTCATCTTTCACCCACTCACTCCTTTAACTTCTCTTTTTCCTCTAATATAAGCATAATGACACCACAACTTTAGTGTACCGGGGATTACCTCCCCGACAAACGCTATGATATAAATTGTTGCACTGAACAGGATACTAAACATCTTAAATTCCAATGTGGCTTTAGTAAAGAAGTTTTAATTGTGAACTATCATTGGAATAACTATATTGATCTTGGGTTTGAAGAAGTAGAACAATTTGTTATATTTATGGGAGCTTCTGAAATAGAATCCTTCATGTCTAAAAATTATGAAACCTGTGTTGCCTGTAATAACCTCAAAGATTATGTCTCTTCTATCCTTGATTATTGCATAGAAAATTACAGCAATAATTGTTATATCATTAATTATAAAGAGAGACTCAGTCATGCACAAGAATGTATCCACAATTTGCAGGAAGCCATGGAAGAAGAAATTGCTGAATCTGAAATCTCATTAGATGAAAAAGAGGAGGAGAGTGATGAACAAAAGGAGGAAGAATGGATTAGCTACCCATGCCTACCTTCTAATGAGAGTAACTCTTTATCTCTTACACTATTTGATTGTCCCCCATACTTACCAAAAAAGGATGAATGTTATGTTCCTGTGGATTCTCTTGAAATATTCCTTGTGAGTAAAACTTGTGAGAATAACTATGCTACTGTTATCTATGATAATCCATGCTATTTTGATAAATCTTATGATAATCCTTTATTTGTGCCTAATTTCGAAATGCATGGAAATAAGAAAGTTTGTTTAGAAAATGTTTATGATAAAGCTCTAGATGATGGTCCTATGTTACTTGATAATATTAATTGTACTACTAATGAAAATGGGATTGAAAAGGTCTTGACTTTATCTAGGAGTCCCATATCTTTTGAGATTGATCAATCATCTTGTTATAAAATGGTTAAAAGTTGGTTTGAATGTTTTAATCCTACTATTTGTGAGCTTGATAAAAATTATGTGTTTATAGATCATGAAAAGCATGCTTTATGTGATAGTTATATTGTTGAGTTTATTCATGATGCTACTGAAAATTATTATGAGAGAGTGAAATATGGTTGTAGAAGTTTTCATGGTACTAAAACACCTCTCTATATGCTAAAAGTCTTGAAGTTATTCTTGTTTTATCTTCCTATGCTTGTCACTTTGTTCTTTGTGAATTTATTTGTGTACAAGATTCCTATGCATAGGAAGTGGGTTAGACTTAAATGTGTTTTGAATTTGCTTCTTGATACTCCTTTTTGCTTCATTTTCTATCTTTTCATAAGAGCATCATTACAACTATCAAGCCTAAATAAAAGGCATTAAGAAAAGCGTTCTTGGAAGACAACCCATGTTTTATTTCTATTATTTTTCTTTTATTTGAGTCAAGGAGCATGCTTACCTCTGTAGCAACTCCTTTGTATATTTATTTTATTGCATAGTTGTGCCAAGTAAAGTCTCTAATAGGAAGTTGATACTAGATTTGGATTTCTGCGCAGAAACAGTTTTTCTGCTGACCACCGTTTAATTCATAACAAATCACAGAAAAATCGAAATGACCTGAGATTTTTTGTGCATGATACTCAGATATGTACGCAACTTTCATTAGTTTTGAGTTTTCTGTTCTGAGCAAGGTAAGTGCCTCGAAAAAATTCATCTTTACTGGCTATTCTGTTTTGACAGATTCTGTCTCTGTTTTTTGCATTGTCTCTTGTGTACTTTAAGGAAGGTTCTTTATCATGTAGAGCTGTAGCCAATGTTTTATTGAGTTCTTTCAATGTGTCACAACAGAACCAAAGTGGATTAATGTTTTTGAGTACTAACCCTTCTAATGAAGTTTATGGGAAGTTTGCTGTGAAGGAGGTTTTTAAGGATCAAGAGAGAGGATGATATGATGTGATCAAGAAGATGAAAGAGCCTAAGCTTGGGAATGCCCCCGTGGGTCACCAAAGCATATTTTAAGAAGACTCAAGCGTCTAAGCTTGGGGATGCCTTGGGCATCCCCTTCTTAATCAACAACTTATCAGCTCATCTCTAGTGAAACTATATTTTAATTCCGTCACATCTTATGTGCTTTACTTGGAGCGTCTGTTTGTTTTTATTTTTTCTTTGTTATTTTCTTTCTCTGAATAAAATGGATCCTAGCATTCTTGTGTGGGAGAGAGACACGCTCCGCTTTTTCATTTGAATACTCCTATTCTTCACTTATATTTATTTCGTATTCTTCTCTGGCTACTTCAATACTTTCACCTCTTGTTTTTCATGCACCTCTTGTTCAGAGCTGTTAGTTCTCATATGAAATACTCTCTTGTCTCATTGTTAAATAACTTGGAGAGTTTATGTTTAAATAAGTTGATTGGTTGGAAACAGAAAATGCTACATGTGGTAGATGGTATAATGAAAAGATACACATATGCTTGTAGATCATTGTCTTGAGTTTTTTTTTGTGATACTTGGCAATTGTTTTGAGCTCTCAAGTAGATCATGTTTAACCTCTTGTATCATGTAGTTAAAACACATTAGTGGAGAACTACCGTAGAGCTTGTTGAAATTTGGTTTGCATGTTTGGTATCTCTAAGGTCTAGATATTTTCTAGTAAAGGTGTTTGAACAACAAGGGAGACAATGTAGAGTTTTATAATGCTTGTAATATGTTTTTATATACGTTTTGTTCACATAGTTTATATTTGTGTTTGCTTCAAACAACCTTGCTAGCCAAAACCTTGTACTGAGAGGGAATGCTTCTTGTGCATCCAAAATCGTTGAGCCAAAACCCATGCCATTTGTGTCCACCATACCTACCTACTACATGGTATTTACTGCCATTCCAAGCAAATACTTCGTGTGCTACCTTTTTTTCAAAACTTATTTTCCCTTATTTGTGTCAATGTTTATTAGCTAATGAAGAAGTATGTGGTGTTACGGATATCAACCTTATCATTTGTTTTTAGACAGACTTTCACCAATCAGACTAGTGGCATATACACCGCTTATCCATTAATTTTGCAAAAGAGCTGGCAAATGGGGTGGCCAGTCCCAATTAATTACAAATGTAACCGCTGCATTCTATTCACATTTTTGCCCTAATCTAATCAGCAAGAAATGATGCTAGTTTTTAACTACATGTGTAAACAAAAGAGATAAGAGGGATGATCTGCCTTGCTGGTAGAAATAACGTCTTTCAATGGGAGCCGCTCTTGAAAGTCTGGTTGACAAGGGGGGTAGAGTGCCCATTACCATTCGTTGACAACGACGAACACCTCTCAAAAACTTACTTTTATGCTCTCTATATGATTTCAAAAACCTATAAAAACTAAAAAACTATAGCACATGTTTGTATCCATGTTTCCCTCTGTGAAGGGCCTATCTTTTACTTTATGTTGAGTCAGTTTACCTACTTCTTTCTGTCCCCGAAGCAAACACTTGTGTCAACTGTGTGCAACAACTCTTATATGCTTACTTATTACACTTGTTATATTTCTTTGTGTTTACAACTATCTATATGATATACATGTTCAAAGTTGAAAGCCAATGCTGAAACTTATATTTTCTTTTGTGTTGTTTCAATGCTCTTTTGCTTAAAAAATATTGCTTTATGAGTTAACTCTTATGCAAATCTTTTTTATTTTTGTTTGAAAGTACTATTCACGAAAAGTTTTTACTTATATGATGTAGTTGTTTACTCCTTATCTATTTGTTAGCAAACTATAGATCATTGCCTTAAGTCATTTCATTCATATGAGCCTTACAATATTATTTGATCAAGATTGTGTGAAAGCATGTCACTCCAGAAATTATCTGTTTTTATCGTTTTACCTACTCGGGACGAGTAGAACTAAGCTTGGGGATGCTTGATACGTTTCAAACATATCTATAATTTATTATGTTCCATGCTTATATTATACCAATTGCTACATGTTTTATATACACTTTTTTATGTGTTTTATGCATTTTCTGTGACTAACCTGTTAACAAAATGCCACAGTGCCAGTTCCCTGTTTTCTGCTATTTTTGGTTTCAGAAAACCTGTCAAGAAAATATTCTCGGAATTGGACGAAACAAAAGCCAAAATGCCTATTTTTCTCGGAAGCTTCTAGAACGCCGAATACGAGAAGGAGTGGGGCCGAGGGGCGCCCACACCATAGGCTGGCGCGGCCAGGCCCCCTGCCGCGCGAGCACCAGGTGTGGGGCCCTCGGGCCTCCACCGCCTTCGCCCTTTCGCCTACAAAAAAACCCTACGACGAGAAAACCCTAAAAGGATGGGCCATCTTCCACGAAAAGTCCCGCAGCGCCGTGTAACACCCCGAAAATTTAAGCCGTATTTTAAATTATTTTTAGACGCCGAAAAACTTTTCTAGTTTTAAATAAACGTTTTCTAAAATCTTTCGAGGCGATTCGATTTAGGTTTTGCTCTCTCGTTCACTACCGGAGGACTCCCCTATCCATTTCTCGAAGACCCGCCCAAAAATTATTTCATTCCCCAAAACAATATTCCGATTTCCAAAGTAGACCGTAAAATGTCGGTCCCGATCCTAATTTATTTCATCAACCTAAGAGTCTCGTAAAATTCTCATATTTTGGGGACTTGCATATTTTTGCATTTCCTACACTTCTTCCGTTGAACCCAATTTCATTCGAGCAATTTTTGACCTAGTTTCTTTGAAAGCCAAACACCGATGTCGGTACGCGGCTTAGAGGGTACTTTTCCAAAGAGTTAAACGCCCCAGAGGTCACTAAGTTGTCACGAATGTGCGCATTGGTCACGAACTCAAAAAACGTCAATAACTGGTCACAAAGTTGTGAGTTAGAGCCCCGTTAGTCAATCCGTTAGAACTGACGTTAAGTTGCTGACGTGGCAATTTACTTTTATGCAAATTACACCCCATATTTGTATTCCTTTTCAACCGTTCGTCCCTGTCGACAAAATTCTAGGAGGCATTTCATCGAACACCTAATATGCACACCTGGGCGAAATCCTGACTGACAGCCACGGCGCCCCCGCTACCGCCGCCGCCGCGCCGCCTCGAGGCGCCATGCCCGAAGGCGCTGCTCCATCCTTCCGCTCCTCTTCTTCGGCCGGACTCCATCCCGTCCCTCGAGCATCAGGTGGCTGGCGAGCTCCGTGGGGAGCAGCGTGTCCGTCGAGTTCATATTGGTCCTGGCGTCCTGGTCGCCGGTCGCGTCTAACCGCACGTCTGAATTTCTCTGGCGCGCGCGTGAGCGGCGCGGGGCGTAGCGGAGGGACGTACTCTTCTCTGTAATAGTTCTCCTCCTCTTCCGACTCCTCATGCTGCAACTCCACCGGCGCATGCTGCTGCGCGGTGTAGCTGTTACCACCGCCCGTCAGCTCATCCTCCCTCGTGTAATGGAGGACATCATCGTCATCTTCCCTCTCGTCCTCCTCCGGCACGAACGCCCGGACCACCCCTGCCGCGGGCGCCCGAGGCACCTCGGCCTTCCTCGCCACCGATCTCGACTTCCTCATCCTCGACGGCGCCGGCCTCCTGAACTCCTCCCGCGCCGGCTCCGACCGGCTCCTGGCGTGATGATGAGCATCCAGCATCGCCGGCTCGACCGGCGCGTCCCGCGAGTCCGTGCCCACGGGCGTGGTGTACTCGGGCGGGAAGTCGCCGTAGCGGAAGCGGTAGAGGCCGATGGAGCGGAGCCGGTCGAGCACCGAGGACGTGCGCGCCAGCGGCGCGGGCACGTACCGCTACTCGTGCTGCTGCTGCTGGTCGTCGTAGTAGTGGCTGTCCTGGTGCTGGTGCTCCTGCGCCTGGCGGAACGACGGCGCGTTGGTGACGGCGGCGCGCTTCAGCTTGCGCTCCCGCGCCCACCCGCACATCGGCAGATCACAAAGCTGTTTGATAATATGCCTGTTCCAGAAAAAAATGAAAAAGGACCTAGCAGTTAAAAGAAATAATTTTATAAGGGTGTATTTGTAAAAGTCAGACTGCCACGTCAGCAACTTAACGTCAGTTCTAACGGATTGACTAACGGGGCTCTAACTCACAACTTTGTGACCAGTTATTGACGTTTTTTGAGTTCGTGACCAATGCGCACATTCATGTCAACTTAGTGACCTCTGGGCGTTTAACTCTTTTCCAAAACCCTTCTCCACACCACCAAATGAGTTCAAACTCCTCAGGCACTGTCCCTATACCAAATATACCCTGTGCTATTTATTTGGAATTTTTCTAAGTTAGGGAACCTCTCTGCCTTTCGTCGAACACCTGGTGTGCGTTCGGTTTTCGAAAAACTTTGTTTTACCAAATGCGACGTTTAAGCGCGTGACTGGCGTAGTGTCGTAGGTCTTCTTTCCAGCAACCCGTAGATACCTTCCTTTTCCCGTTTGGTGCTCCGAGTCTCCAACAATTCGCCGATGTCGCTCGCGTTCCACCGGGACGTTCGGGGCGCACACTTCGGCATCGCCCAAATCCCACTTACCACTAATCTCCGGCCTAACCCTCCTTCACCAGTGCCACCACGTGCTCATTTGTGCACCCAGAACCACAGCCACACCTCCCCTCCTTCTTATCTCCTCCTTGTAGAGAGAGAAAACGTCATGGATGACCTCAAGGTCATCAATGGCCACCACCTACCTCTCCCCCTCCCCCTCTATATAAACCCTCCAAGAGAGTCCCAGGCAAACCCTAGCCATTCTCCCACTCCCACTCCCCTCCAACCCTGCCCCTCCCCATCCAGTGCAAGAGAGTGACAAAAACCCCACCCAAAAGCTCCACAAATTCCTCCATGGCCACCATGGCCGAAGCTCGGACGAGCTCGTGGGAGGCCTTGCCCTCGCCCGGCCTCGCCCTTGCCGACCATGGGGAGCCTGCCTGGACCCGTCCCCGCCGCCCTCCGGCCTCCCAGCGTCGTCCTCGGCCATCCCCGGCCGGCCTCTGCACGGTTTCGTGCGAGCAGGAGGTTGAAGACGATGCGTTCTGGATCGATTCGTTTTGGAAATTCTTAGAAAAAGGGTTCCCTTCGCGAAGGTCGCTTCTCGTCCGCTCCGCTGCTGCCAAGTGTCGCATTTTCGGGCGCTTTTAATCTCCACCTTTCCTCCGCGCATGACAAGTGGCAGCTTCCTGGTGGTGGACAGAGAGGTGTACGTGCATTTTTTTTAGATTCGTTTTTTTCAAAATGAAATATCTTAAGAACCGTTTATCCGAATTACGAACCGTTTTCACTTTTGAACTCCTCGCGTCGATATCTTCAAAACTAGATCCATTGTTGATAGGTTTCGACAAACTTTTTTTTTTACTTCGGATTGTGTACAGTTCGTACAACCTGGTATGCGTAGTTGTATATCCAACTAAACTGTGTGTAGTTGTACGTACAACCAGATCTGTACAACCTGATATGTGTAGTTGTACGTTCAGTTCTGTTCTGTACAATCTGATCGGTATGGTTGTACGACCTGATCTGTACAACCTGCTGTGTATTTGTACAACGTGATTTGTACAACGTGATCTGTGTAGTTGTACGTACAACCATGTCTGTGTAGTTGTACTAGTTAAGTTTATTTTTGTACATGGTGTTGTGTGGTGTTTGTACATCTTATCTACAACTGGATTTAGATCTGGATCTGGTGCGGTCCCGCGTTTTGTACGCCACGTGGCGAGCTGAGAGAGAACATACACCTTCGTGAAGTCAAACCCTTCTCCCCTAGTGACACCCATTCGTTTTCTATCTTTTTCCCCTCCCGAACCGTTTTCAGCCCAGCCCAGCCAGCAGCAGCTCGCAGCGCAGCAGGCCAGGCAGCCCAGCTGCGGCGGGGCAGAGCAGCGCGCGCGCGCGGTCGCGGCCCGTTTGCCTAGCCGTGCGGCCGATGCGGCCCGTCTGTTTTTTCCGCGCGCCTTTTTTTTTCCTGCTGGACAGATTTTCAAACACTCGTAACTTTTAAACCGTAGCTCCGTTTTCGGTGATTCAAATTTCTAAATCTTCGTCTCGACGAGATATACACGTTGGTACTGGTTTTGTTGCATTTTAAAATCTTTTATTTCACTGCCTTTTTCAAAGCGTTGTTTAGCGGTTCCGCGGTTCGTTTGTTTTTCGAGTTTCCGACGCGCGACGACACCGAGACTTTCCGGATGATTTGAAAGCCGTCTTCTAAGGCAAGCTAACCCCTTGCTATGATCAATCCCGCAATGTTTGTTTGTTTGTTTGTTTGCTATGCCATGTCGTGTGTTTATATTTGTTTATGCTCCGGTCACGTTGCATCTCATACTGCGTAATCAATCTAACTCGCTAACTTATCTAACTCACTGACTTGTTTACATATGTTATTTACTCTGTACTAACCCCACCATTCTTGAGACATTGGACTGGGGGAACCGCCGCCGTCGATAGAATGGTGGATATTAACAACCAACTAAATACGACCTGCGATGGTTCTGGCTTCACAGCTAAGAGTCTCCGGTCGGTTTAGCTTGACTTTATTTATTTCATGTTCTGTTATATATCTATATATATATCTGGTTGTGTGGGTGTTTTCTTGCTGGGTGTGTTCATTTACACTGCTATTTACCGTTGGTGTTGACTGTATTTGTTATTGATGTTTAACGCTGATGATTATGTTTATTATTATTATCATGTCGGACTAACCCTGTGGTTTGGTTTGAGAATAATGAATTTGACTAAATGCAACACCCCTCCAAACGACCCTTGCATGCGAAACCACCGTCGTCACATGGAAAACCGTGACCTAGTAGGTTGACGAGCCTCTTTTAGACAAACCACCCGTTGGGCGCAGTCTAGGTGGCTTGCGATAAGAAGTCCGGAGCTAGGCATACTCGGTCGCGCCCAGGGATGTGCCGGACTTACTTGCCCGTTGTACCATGCGTATAGGGTGGGGAGGGAGAGTGTCTCGGCAAGTGGACCGTCGCGTGAGTGTATTTGGCTTAGTACGGCTTAGGGCGTGATAAACCTGTAGTGTCGGCTGAGTCGGGTGCATTCTGATAGGTGGTAGAGCAAACTCTCGAGAGCATCAACCTAGCAGCTAGCCTTGTTCCTGGGATATGGAACAACAGTTCAGTGTCAGTCACACTATGTGTCTTTGTCGAGTCCGGAGGTTAACTTAAGATTTGTTTGAAAATAATTAATCAACGACCTGACCTCATTTAATGAACAATAACATGATGCAGGAAATGTTACTTGAGGCTTGTGGAGCCTAGTTGTTAAGCCAGAGTTGGCTAGGGGCTTGAGAGCTCAGTGGTGTAATATTTGTGAAACTCGGAATGATACTATCTTGTCGAACACCGCTCCTCGGTGCTCGATCTTTAAGTTTCACCGTTAAGTTGGAACTCGTATTTGCCATGCTACTTTCTGAATATATGCCATGCTACATTCTGAACATATGCCACGCTACTTTATGAACTTATGACATGCTTGATTGGTGATACCCATTGATTGTTTGCCATGTTGTTTGCAATGCCATGCTACCTTTTGACACTATGCTTTGCGTAGGGCTTGCCATGTCGTAAATTATTAATTGATGAATAGTTTGTCACATGATTGTTTGCTGCATGATTGTTGGATTGTTTGTAGCAAGGGACTACCTCTTGCCGAGTACATAAATAATGTACTCATGGGCCTTGTGATTGTGGCCAGATATTGGCGAGGATTCATCTTCCACCTTAGCAAGGAGATGGAGCAAGAGTGTGAGTGCTAGGATCCGTAGCCCAGCCAGATGCCCGTGGGAATGGAGTCGCTCCAAGCTGTTGCCTCAATTCTTCTTCCGCTGCCAGTTAAACTCTGACTTGTGCCATGCTTGGCTTGATATTCTGTCATGCCTCGATGGCCTTGTAACCCTTTTGTAGCACTTGTGTGCCTGATTGTGTAATGATACCATGTATGTTACACTGTCGCGACGTGCGGCCAGATATCTTGGGCTGGCGCACGAGACGATCGCCTCGCTGGCAAGTTGTGCCAGGGAGGGGTGTTACACGCCGCCGCCATCGAAGACAAGTTTCGGGGGTCAGAAGTTTCTGTTCCGGCACCCTGCCGGGACGGGGATTGACCCCCGGAGCCATCTCCATCGACTCCACCGCCTCCACTTCGACTCAATGATGGTTTGTGAGTAGTTCCCACATGGACTACGGGTTCTAGCTGTAGCTAGTTATACAATGATCTCATGAGCTGCCTTACATGCTTGGGATCCATATGATGTAATCGGTGTTGTGTTTGTTGGGATCCGATGAATTGTTACATTATGATCAGTCTATCTATAAGTTTGTGAAGTTATTGTTGCTGCAATCTTGTTGTGTTTAATGCTTGCCATTAGTGCACGAGTGGCATGATCTTAGATTTAACCTCTATAATTATTGCTTAGATTGTATCTACAAGTTGTTTGCACATGTCTCTGTCCGGAACCCGAGAGAGTGACCGCAACTGGGATAACTGGAGGGGATGGTTTAGATATGAGGATCACATGTTTTCACCAAGTGTTAATGCTTTGCTCCGGTGCTCTATTAAAAGGAGTAACTTAATTACCAGTAGTTTCACTTGAGGCCCCGCTGCAAACGGGCTGGTAGGACAAAAGATGTTATGCAAGTTTCTCATTGCGAGCACGTATGACTATATATGGAAAACATGCCCTACATGATTAATAGACTGGATATTCTATCTTAATGCTATTTCAATCTTGTCAATTGCCCAACTGTAATTTGTTTACCCAACACTTGTTCTTAGAGAGTTACCACTAGTGTAGATAGCTGGGAACCCCGGTCCTTCTGTCATCATCATTGCTCTACAGTCAACTAGGCACTTGAATATTTTCTAGTGCCATTGCCTCTGTGTTACTGCTACTGCTGCTGTGTTACTGTTACTATTGCTCTCATATTACTGCTGCTTTCACATCACCCCTGTTACTAGTGCTTTTCTAGGTGCAGCTGAATTGACAACTCGGCTGTTAAGGCTTATAAGTATTCTTTGTCTCCCCTTGTGTCGAATCAATAAATTTGGGTTTTACTTCCCTCGAAGACTGTTGCGATCCCTATACTTGTGGGTTATCACGCCCCGGCTGCGGTTCTTCCTGGAGATGGTGGCGGCGACATTGCATGCGTAGGGCATGGCGGCGCTGCGGATCGGCCTGTTGCACCAGGGTAGCAGGAGCTTTACAGGCCGTCATAGGCTTAGCCGGGCCAGGCAGGCCTGGTTTGCTCCGACGGCTCTATCCGGTCGGCTACTTGATACCCACAAATATAGGGGATCGTTGAAATTTTCGATGTGTAAGTATTACTATCGATCCACGAGGAGTGGAAGGTATAAATATTTATCCTCTCAAATAAGAGTGTCACTCCACTTATTATCTATGCACTAGACAAACTAAAATGATTGAAAGATGTAAGTGTTTTTGGTTTTTTGGTGTAGAGTTTGCAATAAAGTAAAAGACTGAAAATAAAATAGGACAAGTAAAAGCTCTCAAAAAGAGAAAACCTAATTCTCTATGCAGAAAGAGGACAAGCTCAAGTGTGTGTTTCTTATACGTGGAAAACGTTCCCATGGGCTGCATAGACTTCATGGCATAAATATTTTTAGAACAACACGGTAAATACTTTGTCAAGTTTTAATCTTTTTTGGACGGAGCCTTAATTAGGTGTAGCCAAAAAAAATAAACTAAACCCCTTATGATGGATCCCATGGCCAAGTTAATGTGCATCAAAGGAATTATGAAGACACAATTGTCCCACCATGGCTATAAACTATAGGGTCCCCGATATATATCCCCCTAATGCAACTTTATGTATTGGACTAAGGTTTCTTGTACTCCGAAGTCCTACCCACTCCATTACACTACGGTGTAGCCCTATGAGTCCATATAGGTGAAGTGAAGTGCAGTCAATATTCGCACATCACCATCATAGAACAACATAAAAGAAAAAAATTGACCAAATACTCAACACATGTTATGTAAAAACACTGCATATTCATCCTATGCCCTCACAACAAAGAGACATTACAAAACCAGTGGCTTCATGATGTTATTGATGAAGATAAGCCGCAGCCCCATGGAGGAGATGGTGTCCACGGGCAAGGAGGCGGCGGTGGCACAACCCGCCGACGCGTCGGAGGCTTCCTAGGGCGGCGACTGCCCTAGGGAACGGAGGCCCCTTCCCCCTTCTTCTTTCTTGGTGAGTGCAGCAATGGAGGAGCTCCTCCCCCTCCTTGACGGCTGGCAAGAGGAGGAAAATTCGTGGCTTTTGGTGGCTTGCCCAAAACATAGGGTTTCCTTCAATATATAGTGGTGGAGATGCAATTTAGGCCATGGGATGGATACCCCTTTGATCCATGGGCTCTTGGGCACATCTAGAACCTTCCTAGGGACCCCTCTCGGCCCTAATGAGTCCCCAATTCGTGGCTTAGCCGAATCCATCAAATATGTTAAGAGTTAGAATCAATCACATCACAATCTTTCAGATTACCGTAATCAGATATTTTGTCTTCACAAAAACGGGTCTCCGGGTCGCATATGAACTCGGATTGGGCTGATATCGGGCTTGTTTTAAAGGTAGGAAAATTTTCAACAACGTTTTATTTCTATGTTTTTTCATTTGACGTTTTTCTTGGAGGGTGTACGTTGCAATCTTTGAAAACTGTTCTGCATGGACAGATTTAAAGAAACTCCGAATTTCACTATAATGAGTGGTTTCCTTCCATATTTGCTTGTTTCCTACACAACAAAGTGGAAAACAGGAATTTGTGCACTTTTACAACTCTTAATAGATTAGTTCCAATAAATATAATATAGTTACAAATAAATAAAGAATTTAACACAATAAACTACAAAGTTCATGTATGCATTTTACATGCATCGCTATCGCCTCTCGGCGGTGGAGGTTGTTCCCACCCGTCGATATGTGGTGCTGGTGTCCCTCGCTCCGGCGAAGTTTCCTGCTCCGTTCTGCAGACCGCATCAGTGCTCATGGAGAGACAACACTGATGCCAGCAAGATCGTGGTGGCGCGTGCTGGTGGGCGGAGAAGCGGTTGGCGGTGCTCCGGTTGTGTCCAGGTGTTTTTGTGACTCAGGCTCGGGAGAAATCCGTGTTGACTCGTTTGACACCGACGCGGTGCCGCCTTCGGGTGGCGCCATTCCTTGTTGGAGAGCATCATGGGTAGCACGAATTCACCTTACACCGAGCGGCGGGGGGAACCCTAGGACTAGTGCGCTGGTCCGAGTAGCAGCTGATGGGTTCGTAGCATAAAAAAAAATCTACGGAGGGAACAACCAACGAGCCAAGATCTAATCTAGGAGATGCTCGTAACGGGTGGAACATGTTCCAAGAGAACTCACCCTCGAAGACCGAAAGCGTTTCGAGAGGTATTCTCGTGGACGATGTAGTGGAACACTTGCCGATCTCAAGATCGTGAAGATGTACGCCGCAACCGGCAGCGCCTCGATCCAGTGGGGCAAAGGAAGTAGTAGAACCACCAAGGAACTCCAACAACAAGACGACGTGGTGTCGTGGCGAACTAAACGGCCATGGCTTCGCCAAGCGGATGGCCGAGAGGTGGAGCAGCGGGAGGAGGGAGAGAGGATCAAGTGTATCCTCAAGAGGGAGCTCCCACCCCTCCATATATAGGAGAGGGGTGAGGTTGGGACGTTGCCCCTTAGGGGTGACACCACCTCTTCCCTCTTAATGTGAGTGGAGAATCCACTCATGCCCACTCACTCTCTTTTAATCTCCACTCAAAAATCCCAAGGGTTTTTCTTTATTAAATAAATAAAATTTATTTCTTTTAATATTTGTTAATTCTATTAACAAACATTAACACTTATCCCCTTGGTTCATTTGTTAATTTTATTAACAACCATTAGCAACCATTGACCATTAACCCCTTGAACTATTTCAATATATATTACCCGAAACAATTTCGGTGCTGTCCAAACTTTTCTCCGAAATTCCGTGTCTACCCAAAAGCGTCGACAAACCTTAAGTGTGTCACCCTACGGTTCGTGAATAATGTAGACATGATCGAGGCACCTCTCCGATCAATAGTCAACATCGGGATATGGAGATCCGTAATGACTCCTACATATTCGACGATGAATCTTGTGATCGTGTGAGCCAAAAACGTCATAACCAATTCCTTTTGTATCGCGATATTGTACTTGTCCGAGATCTGATCATTGGTATCATCTATACCTAGTTCGATATCGTTCCCGACAAGTACTCTTTACTCGTTCTGTGATATGACATCCTTGTTACCTAGTCATGTGTTTGCAAGCGGTGTCGATGTGATATCACCGAGAAGGCCTAGAGTATATCTCTCCGTCATCTGGATGGACAAATCCCACTTCTTGATCCATGAGCCTCAACTAATACTTTCGGAATACCCAATGCCACCTTTATAGTCACCCTGTTACGGTGTGACGTTTGATGTCATCAAAGCATTCTTCCGGTGTTAGTGATTGACATGATCTCATGGTCTAAGGATTAGGGTTACTTCGTATGCTCAATACAACAATGTAAACTTAATGACTTGATCGTATTGCTATACTTAATTTGGGTGTGTGTTCATCATATCATTCTCCTAATGAAGTGATCCCGTTATTAACAACATCCAATGTTCATGATCAGGAAACCTTGATCATTAGTTAATCAACGAGCTAGTTAAACGAGAGGCGTTACTAGGAACTCTAATTTGTTCATTAGTCACACATGTATTAACGTTTCCGATTAATACAATTCTAGCATGAGAAATAAACATTTATCATAAACATGGAATAAGAAAATAACCACTTTATTATTGCCTCTCGGGCATATTCCTTTCAGTATCCCACCTGCACTAGAGTCAATAATCTAGTTAACACTTGTAAAGATCCAACACCAATTGCCTTCTAGTGATGATCATGTTTCGCTCGTGGAAGAGGTTTTAAGTCAACGGGCCTTGAACGATTCAGGTCCGTATGGGCCTTGAACGATTCAGGTCCGTATGTACTTTGCATATCACTTGCGTCTCTACGCATTCTCATTTCAAATGAGTTTAGGCATGGCTTTGTATAGCTTTGGTCGCATGGTGGAACCTTAGTTCATTGGTCCGAATCAGGTTGCTAATACTGTCAAAACAATATAGCTTCATAGATCTGACACACATGGAACTACACCAAGTCCGTAAGAACTTCTTGACTCAAACTTCGTTGTCAAAACAACGATATACTCAGCTATCGTTTGCTACAACGATATATTTATCCTTAGGTTGTAGTATGTTGTTTGTCACAACAACAATACACATATCCTCATTTGTAGAATCCGTCATAACTTTGAACTTTTGGACCTCATCCAATCCAACATGGAACTTCCTTCCATCCTATTGTGCCACTATCATTAAACACACATATAGCCTAATTGAGATCAAAAATTAATTTATTTGGATATGTGACTGATACGTCCCCAACGTATCTATAATTTCTTATGTTCCTTGCTTATATTATACCAATTGCTACATGTTTTATATACACTTTATAGCATTTTTATGCATTTTCTGGGACTAACCTATTAACAAGATGCCATAGTGCCAGTTCCCTGTTTTCTGTTGTTTTTTTTGTTTCAGAAAAGCTGTTAAGGAAATATTCTCAGGATTGGACGAAACAAAAGCCGAAGTCCCTATTTTTCTCGGAACCATCCAGAACACCGAAGAGGAGGAGAAGACGGAGACCGAGGCGGCCTCACCATGTGGTGGCGCGGCCCCACCTCTGGCCGCGTGATACGTCTCCAACGTATCTATAATTTCTTATGTTCCATGCTATATTATACCAAGTTATTACATGTTTTATATGCATTTTATATAGTTTTATGCATTTTCTGGGACTAACCTATTAACAAGATGCCATAGTGCCAGTTCCCTGTTTTCTGCTGTTTTTGGTTTCAGAAAAGTTTTTAGGAAATATTCTCGGAATTGGACGATTTCTTTTCTGAAGTTAGTTTTTCATCGGGAACGTTCCAGAAAGCCGAACACGAGACGAAGTGGGCCACCGAGGCGGCGCCACCACGTGCTCGCGCGGCAGCACTCCTGGCTGCGCGAGGACCAGGTGTGGGCCCCTCGGGGCGCCACCGACATCGCCCTTTCGCATACAAATGCCCCCCAGACTAAAAACCCTAACACGGTGTTCATATTTTCCTCCACGGGTCCCGAGCCGCCGCCGTCGTCAACACCAATTCGGGAGAGATCAGAACTTCTCCCCGGCACCCTGCCGGGAGGGGGAATCGTCACCGGAGGCCTCTACGTCGCCATGACCGCCTCCGGACTGATGCGTGAGTAGTCTACCCTTGGACTACGGGTCCATAGCAGTAGCTAGATGGTTGTCTTCTCCTCTTGTGCTATCATGTTTAGATCTTGTGAGCTGCCTATCATGATCAAGATCACCGTTATGTAATACTTCATGTTGTGTTTGCTGGGATCCGATGAATATTGAGTACTAAAGTTATTGCTTCATAATATATCATGTGTGTGCTATTTAATGATCTTGCATGCTCTCCGTTACTTGTGTATGCTCTGGCCAAGTAGATGCTTGTGACTCCAAGAGGGGGTATTTATGCTCGATAGTAGGTTCATGTCTCTATTAAATCTGGGGTGGTGACAGCTAGCTCTAAGGTTGTAGATGTACTGTTGCTACTAGGGATAAAACAGTAGTACTTTGTCTAAGGATGATGTTACTTACTTACTTTACACACAGTGCTTAAGGCGATAATCTGTTGCATGCAACTTAATACTGAAAGGGGTGCGGACGCTAACCGGAAGGTGGATTATTAGTCATAGATGCGGTTGGAACGGTCTATGTATATTGTTGTAATGCCCGAATGAATCTCACACTAGACATCATAACATTGGTATATGCATTGGTTTGCTCATCATTATTCTATCAATTGCCCAGCTGTAATTTGTTTACCCGCATGAATGTTATTATTATTTATGGAGACACACCACTAGTGAACTGTGAACCCCGGTCCTTCTCTTTAATCTGATAAACCACAAACTGCAAACCTGTTACTTTCTGCAAACAAACATCTTTTTTCCACACATACGTTTAATCCTTTGTTACAGCAAGCCGGTGAGATTGACAACCTCACCGTTAAGTTGGGGCAAAGTATCTTGATTGTGTTGTGTGCAGGTTCCACGTCACCTACGTCCCAGGAAGCATTTTCTGGCGCCTTTACGTCGCAGATTTTTCTGGCGCCGTTGACAGCTCGGGGGAATTCATTATTTCCTACTGGTTCGATAACCTTGGTTTCACAACTGAGGGAAACTTGCTGCTGCACTACTTCATACCTTCCTCTTGGGCTCTCCCAACAACACACCCACCGTGTGCATCAAGCATTTTTCTGGCGCCGTTGCCGGGGAAATAAGAATTCCTTTGAAGACCTTCACACTCCTCCGTCAACTTCGTTGCCGGTGATTTGAAGATTCTTCTACGAGGGGAGTTTTCACACTTCCAATCTTTTTATTTTGTTATTGTCTTGCTTAGTTTATTTTTATTACTGTCTTGTTTGCTTAATATCAAAAATACAAAAAAATTAGTTACTTGCATTACTTTGTTTATTTCGGTTTGCTATTTTATTTTCAGTTTTTGTTATTTTGGTTATTTCGGTTTGTTAATTAATTTGCTAAAATGAGTACTGCTGAGAATATTAAGTTGTGTGACTTTACTAGCACGAACAACAATGATTTTATATGCACACCTATTGCTCCACCTGCATCTAAAGCTGAATTCTTTGAAATTAAACCTGCTTTGTTGAACCTTGTTATGAGAGAGCAATTTTCTGGTGTTAGTTCTGATGATGCTGCGGCCCATCTAAATAATTTTGTTGAACTATGTGAAATGCAAAAATATAAGGATATAGATGGTGATATTATAAAACTGAAATTATTTCCTTTCTCGTTGAGAGGAAGAGCTAAAGAATGGTTGCTTTCATTGCCTAGGAATAGTATTGATTCATGGATTAAATGTAAAGATGCTTTTATTGGAAAATACTATCCTCCTGCTAAGATTATTTCTCTAAGAAGTAGCATCATGAATTTTAAACAACTTGATAATGAACATGTTGCTCAAGCTTGGGAAAGAATGAAATCTTTGATAAAGAATTGCCCAACCCATGGACTGACTGCTTGGATGATCATCCAAACCTTTTATGCAGGACTGAATTTTTCTTCAAGAAACTTATTAGATTCGGCTGCTGGAGGTACTTTTATGTCCATCACCTTGGGGGCTGCAACAAAACTCTTGGATAATATGATGGTGAATTATTCTGAATGGCATACTGAAAGGACACATCAAGGTAAGAAGGTAAATTCTGTTGAAGAAACCTCCTCCTTGAGTGAAAAGATTGATATTATTATGTCTATGCTTGCAAATGGTAAATCCCATGTTGATCCAAATAATGTTCCCTTAGCTTCTTTAGTTGCACAAGAAGAGCATGTTGATGTGAACTTTATTAAAAACAACAATTTCAACAACAATGCCTATAGGAACAATTATGGTAATAACAACTATAAGCCCTATCCTCCTAATAATGGGAACTCTTATGGGAACTCTTATGGTAATTCTTATAACAATAATAGGACTACCACCTCTGAACTTGAGACCATGTTAAAAGATTTTATCACTACAAAAACTCTGTTTAATAAAACTGTTGAGGAAAAGCTTGGGAAAATTGATATACTTGCCTCTAAAGTTGATAGTCTTGTCCTTGATGTTGATCTTTTAAAATCTAAAATCATGCCTACTGAAACTAAAGAGAGTAGTCCCTTTGCTAAAATTAATGCTATCCAAGTTCAAATAGATGAAAATGTTAGGATGATGGCCCAATTACGTGCTAGATGGGAAAGAGAGAAAGAACTAGATAAAGAGGCTAATATTGTTAAAGTTTTTACTATTACTACCTCTGAAAATAATGGTGTTTCACATGCTAGTAAGCCTCCTATTATCAATGATAACATAGTTGGTGTTGGAAATGTCTCCTCTACTTCTTCCAAAAATTTAAAATTGCCCAAAACTGCTGAAACTAGTGTTGATAAAAGTGCTGAAATTTTTAAGAACATGGGAGAATGTGGTTCGGTTTGCTTTGATGATAATAATTTTGATTTTGATAATTGTAATATCTCTGAAGTTATTAAGTTCTTGCAAAAGTTGGCCACAAGTCCTAATGCTAGCTCTCTTAATTTGGCTTTTACTACTCATATTACAAATGCTCTCATTAAAGCTAGGGAAGATAAATTAAGACTTGAAGCTTCTATCCCTAAGAAGTTAGAAGATGGTTGGGAGCCCATCATTAAAATGAAAGTAGATAAATTTGATTGCAATGCTTTGTGTGACCTTGGTGCAAGTATTTCTGTTATGCCTAAAAAGCTTTATGATATGTTTGATTTGCCACCATTGGAACATTGCTATTTGGATGTTTTTCTTGCTGATAATGCTTTGAAGAAACCTTTGGGGAGAGTTAATGATGTTCCCATTATGGTTAATAATAACCTGGTCCCCATTGATTTCATTGTCGTGGATATTGAATGCAATCCATCTTGTCCAATTGTGTTGGGAAGGCCTTTTCTTAGAACTGTGGGTGCTATTATTGATATGAAAGAAGGTACCATCAAGTACCAATTCCCACTCAAGAAAGGTATGGAACACTTCCCTAGGAAGAGAATGAAGCTACCTTTTGATTCTATTGTTCGTTCAAATTATGGTGTTGATGCTTCATCTCTTGATAATACTTGAGTTTTGCTTTCTGTGCCTAGCTGAAAGGCGTTAAACAAAAGCGCTTATGGGAGACAACCCACTTTTATTTCCTGTTATTTTATTTTGTTTGTGTCAAGGACTTGTCCTACCTCTGTAGCAATTCCTTTGTATCTTTATTTTATTGCATTGTTGTGTCAAGATAAGCCTCTAGTTGAAAGTTCATGCTAAATTTGGATTCCTGTGCAGAAACAGTTTTCTGCTGTCCACCGTTTAATTCGTAACTCCTCACAGAAAAATCCAAATAATCTGCCCTTTTTTGTGCGTAATCCTCAGATATATATGCAACTTTCATTAGTTTTGAGTTTTCTGATCTGAGCAAGTTAAGTGCCTCGAAAAAAATTCGTCTTTACGGACTGTTCTGTTTTTGACAGATTCTGCCATTTATTTTGCAATGCCTCTTTTGCTATTTTGATTGGATCTTTTTATCCTATGAAGTATCAGTGGCTGTAGCTAATGTCCAGTAGCATTGGTAGCAATTGTGTTCCTATAGAATATCATAATTTTTCGTGCACTAACCCTCTAATGAAGTTTACTCTAAGTTTGGCGTGGAGGAAGTTTTCAAGGATCAAGAGAGAAGGATGGTATGATGTGATCAAGAGGATAGTAAAGCCAAAGCTTGGGGATGCCCCGGTGGTTCATCCCCAACATATTTCAAGAAGACTCAAGCGTCAAAGCTTGGGGATGCCCAAGGCATCCCCTTCTTCATCAACAAACTATCAGGTCCTTTCTAGTGAAACTATATTTTAATTCCGCCACTTCTTATGTGCTTTTCTTGAAGCGTCGGTTTGTTTTTGTTTTTGTTATTTTCATTCTCTGAATAAAATCGATCCTAGCATTCCGTTGTGGGAGAGAGACACGCTCCGCTTTTTCTTATGAATACTCGTATTCTTCAATTATATTTGTTGAGTATTCTTCTATGTTACTTCAATGCTCTCTAGCTCTTGTTTTTCATGCATCTCTTGCTAGAGCTGTTAGCTTTATTATATCATACTCTCATATCTCATTGTTTAATTACTTGGAGAGTTTATCTTAGAATAAGTTGATTGGTGTTTGGTTGAGAACAGAAAATGCTAAATGTGGTAGATGGTATAAAGAAAGATATACATGCTCTTATGGATTGTTATCTTGCATGTTGTGGTGCTTGGCAATTGTTTTGAGCTCTCAAGTAGATCATGTTTAAGCTTTTACATCATGTAGTTAAAACCTATTAGTGAGGAACTACCGTAAAACTTGCTGAAATTTGGTTTGCATGTTTGGTATCTCTAAGGTCTAGATATTTTCTAGTTAAAGTGTTTGAACAACAAGGAAGACAATGTAGAGTTTTATAATGCTTGCAATATGTTTTTATATACGTGTTGTTGTCATAGTTTATACTTGTGTTTGTTTCAAACAACCTTGCTAGCCAAAGCCTTGTACTGAGAGGGAATGCTTCTCGTGCATCCATAATCCTTGAGCCAAAACCTATGCCATTTGCGTCCACCATACCTACCTACTACATGGTATTTCCTGCCATTCCAAGTAAATACTTCATGTGCTACCTTTTATTCAAAATTTATTATCCCTTATTTGTGTCAATGTTTATTAGCTCATGAGGAAGTATGTGGTGTTACGGATATCAACCTTGTCATTTTCTTTTAGACAGATTTTCACCAACCGGACTAGTGGCATATACACCGCTTATCCATTAACTTTGCAAAAAGAGCTGGCAAATGGTGTGCCCAGTCCCAATTAATTACAACTTTAACCACTGCATTCTCTTCACATTTTTGCCCTGATCTAATCAGCCAAGCAATGATACTAGTTCTAAACTACATGTGTAAACAAAAGAGAAAAGAGGGATGATCTGCCCTTGGGTAGAAATAACGTCCTTCATGGGAGCCGCTCTTAAGAAAGTCTGGTTGACAAGGGGGGTAGAGTGCCCATTACCATTCGTTGACAACGACAAACACCGCTCAAAACTTACTTTTATGCTCTCTATATGATTTCAAAAACCTATAAAACTAAGAAGCTCTAGCACATGCTTGTATCCCTGCTTCACTCTGCGAAGGGCCTATCTTTTACTTTATGTTGAGTCAGTTTACCTACTTCTTTCTATCCCCGAAGCAAACACTTGTGTCAACTGTGTGCAACAATTCTTATATGCTTACTTATTGCACTTGTTATATTTCTTTGTGTTGACAACTATCTATATGATATACATGTTCAAAAGTTGAAAGCCAATGCTGAAACTTATATCTTCCTTTGTGTTGCTTCAATGCTCTTTTGCTTAGATAATATTGCTTTATGAGTTAACTCTTATGCAAATCTTTTTGATGCTTGTTTGAAAGTACTATTCATGAAAAGTTTTACTTATATGATGTAGTTGTTTACTCCTTGTCTATTTGTTAGCAAACTATAGATCATTGCCTTGAGTCACTTCATTCATAACATGAGCCTTACATTATATTATGATCAAGATTGTGTTTAAGCATGTCACTTCAGAAATTATTCTTCTTTTATCGTTCTTTCCTACTCGGGACGAGTAGAACTAAGCTTGGGGATGTTGATACGTCTCCAACGTATCTATAATTTCTTATGTTCCATGCTATATTATACCAAGTTATTACATGTTTTATATGCATTTTATATAGTTTTATGCATTTTCTGGGACTAACCTATTAACAAGATGCCACAGTGCCAGTTCCCTGTTTTCTGCTGTTTTTGGTTTCAGAAAAGTACTTAAGGAAATATTCTCGGAATTGGACGATTTATTTTCTGAAGTCAGTTTTTCATCGGGAACGTTCCAGAAAGCCGAACACGAGACGAAATGGGCCACCGAGGCGGCGCCACCACGTGCTCGCGCGGCAGCACTCCTGGCCGCGCGAGGACCAGGTGTGGGCCCCTCGGGGCGCCACCGACTTCGCCCTTTCGCCTACAAATACCCCCAGACTAAAAACCCTAACACGGTGTTCGTATTTTCCTCCACGGGTCCCGAGCCGCCGCCGTCGTCAACACCAATTCGGGAGAGATCAGAACTTCTCCCCGGCACCCTGCCGGGAGGGGGAATCGTCACCAGAGGCCTCTACATCGCCATGACCGCCTCCGGACTGATGCGTGAGTAGTCTACCCTTGTACTACGGGTCCATAGCAGTAGCTAGATGGTTGTCTTCTCCTCTTGTGCTATCATGTTTAGATCTTGTGAGCTGCCTATCATGATCAAGATCACCGTTATGTAATACTTCATGTTGTGTTTGCTGGGATCCGATTAATATTGAGTACTAAAGTTATTGCTTCATAATATATGATGTGTGTGCTATTTAATGATCTTGCATGCTCTCCGTTACTTGTGTATGCTCTGGCCAAGTAGATGCTTGTGACTCCAAGAGGGGGTATTTATGCTCGATAGTAGGTTCATGTCTCTATTAAATCTGGGGTGGTGACAGCTAGCTCTAAGGTGTCGAGGAGTGACTCCCACGTAACAGGGGTAGTCTCGCCCTGAAGAGAGGTTCGAAGAGGGGACTGAACACGGAGGTCTAACAACACTCGAGGGGCTCGACGACGATGCTCGCCGAGCCTAAAGGAGGACAATCACGCCGGAGATGGACACCAGCCCGTACCCAGGTTCACGGCCCTCGAGAGGAGGTAAAACCGCTACTCCTGCTTGTCTGTATTGCACTGTGAAGGTTACAGGATAACGAGCTTGCCGAAGGTTCTCTTGAGGCAGCTTGGTGCCTGGGGAGGGACACAATGGTCGTCTTCCTCCTTCAGCAGTTGGCTATCCTATGTGTTCTGGGTGCCCGTGCGTGATTGGGCCCTTCGGTCCCTTTCTACGGGGGAGCTCCTGCTCCTTTTATAGGCGCCCCGGGCTCCGTCCTCGTGCTGGTGGGCTCCCACACGCCAGTCGCATGGAGGAGCGGGAGTCCACCGCAGCTCGTCCGTCCATGGACGCGGTCCATCCGTGCTAAAGTAGCGCGCCGTGGCCGACAGGTTGCAGGCGGTGCAGGGCGGCTCGCTGGCGCAGCAGAGGCCGTGGTGGAGCCCACGGTGACGATCTTCTTGGAGCGTTGCGCCGTCCAGCCTCTTTATCACCAAAGGGGAAAGTTCTGGCTGTCCTGCCGCAGGCGGCGCGGCTTTGTTGACTCCTTTATCACCAGAATGGCAACTGGGGTGCTCGCGTCACCCTGCGGCTGCTGCAGGGGCCATGTGCGCCCTGCAGCGCTTGCTTAGCCGCGAAGTGTCTCCACAGGGCCGTGGTCGCCTGTGGAGGGGTTTTCTGCTGACTCCTCTCCAGGCGGGCTGTGCCTGGGGAGTCTCTTGAAGCGCAGGGTCCTCTTCAGGCCCTGGCGTCCTCTTCAGGCCTCGAGAGGGGATGCCTCTTGAGGATCCCTCCAAGCGGTAGCCTAGTCCTCAGCCGTTCTGCCGAAGTTACCCGCGGGCGAGGCCTGTAGGGAGTGGGCCGTGTGTACCCCGGTCCTGACTGGGCCGACAGTAGCCCCCAGGCCCACGATGGGCACGACGAGGCCCGTTGGGTCTAGGCGAAGCGTCGTGGGGCAACATCTGCAGGCCGGGCCGAGCCACGCGTCACGCCGGCGAGCAACGGTTGCGCACGATACGGGACGTGCGTCGTGGGGGGTCCCACCACGCCCCGGTCCAAGGCGGCCTGCGACGGGCCTGGAGCGAGGCCCTCCGACGTTCCTTCTAAGAGGAAAGCCGAGGCGCCTCTGGAGAGGCCAGACGCCAGGCCCAAGCCCTCCTGGCGCTCGCCAGGCTTGGCGTGGGTTGACACCGGGGCCAAGCGGTCCAGGTAAGTTCCTTTAATTACTAAACGCTTGATTATTGCACTCTTCTTCTCATATTTCTGACACTCGCCCCCCGGTTCTTTCAGCGACCTAGTGCCTGCGAAACGCCGTAGGCTTCGCAAGGCAGCGGAGGTGAAGGGAGCCGCGGCTGAGGCCGCGGCTGGAGAGGCCGCGAGGCCTGGGAAGATGGCCACGGCAGGCCCAGCCGAAGAGGCGCCTCAGTCGGAGGCAGCTGAGCTCCTGGCGGAGGCAGCAGCGCCTCAGGCGGAGGCCGCTGCACCGTCCCCCGTGCCCTTAGAGGTGGAGGTGCAGGAAGAGCGGTCGGCCACCCCTCCTCGAGCTCCCGCACCGCCTCACGCGGCTACGCCGCCGCGCGAGCCGACTCCGGCACGCGAGACCACCCCACCTCGCACGGCTACGCCTCCCGCGCAACCAGAGGCCGAGGCAGATCAGGGCCCGCCAAGCGCGGGCGCCTCCGCAGGGGGAGCTCCCCCTTCTCCGCCACGCCCCACAGCGGGGGGCGAGGCGCAAGAGGCGACGCGACCAGGCGACGAGGGCGGCGAGACCATCCTGGGTGCGGCGGAGGACCGGGAGCAGCCTAGCCCCCAGGCACGCCCAGAGGCCTCATCTTCAAGGTTCGACGCCGGGGCCGGGCCCTCCTCGCAACGCGGCCTGGTCCTGAGCGGCTGGGACTGGAGCAAGGGACACCGCGCGGTGGCCTTCCGCGTGGTGAGGGAGTCTCTGGAGGGCCTGGAGGCGCAGCTCGCCTTTGAGGACGCCCAACTTGCTCAGCAACGCGACGAGCTCGCGGAGGCCTGGAGGCGCTTCCATGCCGCGGTTGAGACCCGGCGCCAGGAGGATCAGGCGCTCCAGGCCGCCCGCGAGGAGGCCATTCGCTTTGCCAAGGAGGTCCGAGAGGGAGCCGCCCGCGACGCAGACGAGCTCCTTGCCCCCCTCCAGGACGCGCGCGATGCGGTCGCCGATCTCCTCGCGAAGGTGAAGGCTGAGCGCGCGGCTATGGAGGGCTCGCTGGAGCAGAAGCGCCGCGAGGTCTCCCAGCTGGAGTCACAACTCCTCTCCGCCCACCGGGCTGCGCAGGAGACCCTGGAGGAGGACCGCAAGAGCTTAGCCGAGCGAGAGCGGCAGCTGGCCTTCAGGGAGAAAGACGTGGAGCAGCGCGACGAGCAGCGGCTCCAGGCGGAGGGCGAGCTGGCCACCAAGCGGGTAGAGCTCGAGGCGCGTGAGGGGGACCTGGCCCAAGCGCTCCAGCGGCACGATGATAACGTCACCGCCCAGAGGCAAACCCTGGAGCGCTTCCAGCTGCGGTTCGCTGAGAAGAAAAAGGAGGCGGAGGCCGCCCTCGCGGAGCGCGAGAAAGACTTCAGGCGGACCATCTCCCAGGAGTTCCGCGACAAGGCCAAGAAGCAAGAGGACCGCTTCAAGGCCAAGCACACTGCTGACGCCAAGCGGATCGCGGAGCTTGAGAAGGCCAACTCCAAGCTTGAGGTCCGCCTCCAGCGCGCCAAGGATGCCTACCGCCAGGCTGAAGAGGGCCGCCGGGCTGCTGCCCTGGAGCTGGACGCCCTCGTCAAGGACGTGGAGGGGCAGGCGGGCTCTGCAGCCAAGCAGGTGACGGAGGCCGTGGACACCGCGCAGGCGGCTCTCGTACTCGCGAAGCAGCGGGACCGCATGTTCCAGGCGCTGGTAGCGAGAGGCAACGAGCTCGCGGCCCAGCTCGGCGCAGAAGCGCCGCTTACCGAGGCTCGCGGTCGCGGTGATGCTGCGATGTACCTGGTCTACTTCGACCAGCTCTTCACGGCCCTCGAGGGCCCCGCCGGCGACCTCCGCGAGGTGATAGAGCTCGAGAGCCGCCAGCTTCTGGAGGTGGTGGTCGACCGCGTCTTCACCAACCTCAAGCTCCTTACGCCCAGCTTCGACCTCTCCACGGTGACCGAGGCGCGCCCGGCCGGAGAGGTCCTGCACGTCTCCAACGCCCTCCGCGAGCAAGTGGAGGCCTTCTGCAACCGCTTCAAGCGTGCGGAGGTGGCTGTGGAGGACAGCGAGGAGGAGGACGCCCCTGCCGAGGAGGAAGACGCTGAAGAGGAGCGTGCTGGCGCGGACTCCGCCTGAGCCTTGCTTGTCGCGCCTTTGTGCGCTTGTATCTGAGACAATTTCTTATATTCAGACTTTGCATGTTTTGGGCCTGTAATATACCTCTTTAAGTTCATTTATGCTAGCTTGTTTGTCCCTCGAGAGGCCTTTTCTGCTTTACTTTCATGTCTATGTTTTCTCTGCGTCGCTAGGACCCGTCTCTTCGCACTATGACTCCGCCGCTGCGGTATGCTAGAGCAATGACTCAGCAAGGCCGGGGGGAGTTTAAGGCTTGGAGAGGTAAGAGCCCTGAGTCGCGATGCCCAAGTGCTCCCCCTTGACGTGCGAGTAGTCCATGAATCGTAAGGGAGAACGAAATCGCTCGAGGGACAAACGTTCGTTTGGAGAGAAAAGGCTCTCGAGTTGCAGAAGCGGGACTTAGCTTCTCGAGGCTTTTGCCCTGTAGAGGCTTCTTAGCCTGGCGAGGAGGTCCTCTTCAAGGGTTTTTCCCTGCTGCCTCCTCAGGCTTGTAGAGACGCTTGTTCTCTGTAGATGTCAGAGGGGAGAACCCAAACGCTTGTGCACGGTACAAGGGACTAATGCGCGCTTATAGGTCCCCTCAGGCGTTCCTTGCGAGGAGAGAGAGTACCAAGGTCCTTTGTAGAGATGGCGTGTTTGTGAGGGCCTGCCCTCCAGCCAGAGCTCGGAGCCTTGGGTTTTGCGGTGCTGCTGGTGTGTCATTTGAGGCACTGGCACCGTACTCAGCCCCCGCTCGCGAGGTGCGCATGTGGAGAGATATAAGTGCCCATTTTCAACAAAGGAAATAAAGCTGGAATAAAACTCACCACCAAAATATTACATAGCGGCGCCGTAGCGCATAGTTCACTTAGGAACGAAAATGGCGCCTGAGCGCAAAGTTCACTTGGAACGAAAATGGGTTCATTACACTTGGGTTTGCCAAGCTAACGTTCCTTCCATGTCGAGGCATGGGGACCACCCATTAGTGGCAGAGGTTCACTGCGGCCTGCGGGGGCTCATTTGCAGGAGAGCTCGGAGGACTGGGCCTCGGGAGAAGCTTTGAGAAGCTTGGAGGTGAAGCCGTGAGCTTCCCTCTAGAGACAAAAATTGCCTGGCGTGAATGTGATCACGGGTAGAACTTGCGCAGGTGCGCGATGTTCCACGGGTTCTTGACGGGGATGCCGTCTTCGGTCTCGAGGCGTACTGCGCCAGGCCTGGCGACATGGGAGACCCTGTAGGGGCCTTCCCACATCGGCGAGAGCTTGTGGAGACCCTCCCTGGAGAGGATTCGCCTGAGGACGAGGTCGCCCGCCTCAAGGGTGCGTGAGCGCACATGGCGGCTGTGGTAGCGTCGCAAGTCTTGCTGGTACCCCGCCGCCCTGAGGGCGGCCTGACGGCGCAGTCCCTCGAGGAACAGCAGGTCATCGTTATGGAGGCCCTCTTGGGTGTCCTCGTTGAAGGCAAGGACCCGTGGCGATCCATGCTTGATTTCCGCAGGAAGGACTGCCTCAGCCCCGTAGACCAGGGCGAATGGCGTTTCGCCTGTAGGCCTTGAGGAAGTTGTGCGTATGGACCAGAGCACGGAGGGGAGCTCGTCGATCCAGCCCTTGCCGTGGCCCTTGAGGATGTTGAAGCTCCTGGTCTTGAGGCCCTTGAGGACTTCTGCGTTTGCTCGCTCGGCCTGACCGTTGCTGCGTGGGTGAGCTACCGAGGCGAAGCAGACCTTGATGCCAAGCTTGTCGCAGTAGGCTCGGAAGACACCACTGGTGAATTGCGAGCCGTTGTCGGTGATGATGCGGTTGGGCACGCCGAAGCGGCAGACCAAGCTTCTGATGAATTTCACCGCGGCCCCCGCTGGTATGGTGCGCACTGGCTCAACTTCGGTCCATTTGGTGAACTTGTCGATGGCCACGAAGAGGAAACGGTAGCCCCCTTGCGACCTCGGGAAGGGGCCCAGGATGTCCAGCCCCCAGACCGCGAACGGCCAGGAGAGCGGGATGGTCTGGAGCCCCAGGGCCGGCTGATGGATTTGCTTGGCGTGGAATTGGCAGGCGTCACAGGTTTGCACGATGGCGACCGCATCCTGAAGCACCTGAGGCCAGTAGAAGCCGCTCCTGAAGACCTTGCCTGTGAGGGTGCGCGCACATGAGTGGTGGCCGCATTCCCCGCTGTGGATGTCCTTGATCAGCTCTCGGCCTTCTTCAGGAGGGACGCATTTGAGGGCGACACCATTTGGGCGCTTGCGGTAGAGGTTCTCCTCGAGGACGCAGTATGATTTTGCTTGTCGTGCGACCCGCTCTGCGTCAGCATCTTCTTCAGGGAGGATTCCTTTCACCAAGTAGTCCTTGAGCTCGTTAATCCAGCCTGAGGCCTGGTGGGTTGCCGTCAGCAGCAGACGCTCCCCTGTGCTGGGACCGCAATCAGGCGCCCCAGACTCAGGAGGTGGTGGGAGCGCTACGCCTGTGCTTGCGGCTGCGGCCTCGCGAGGCTGCTTGATGGATGCCTTGGCGAGCCTTTCTTCGAAGACACCAGCCTGCTGGGGTTGCCGCCGCGAGGCTCGCTTGGCGATGTCGTCAGCCTCCTGGTTTTCTTTTCTCGGGATGTGCATGAGCTCCATGCCCCTGAAGTGCTTCTCGAGCTTGCGGACCTCTTCGAGGTATGCGGCCATGTGGTCGTCTTTCGGCGTGTAGCTCTTGTTGGAGAAGTTGACGAGCAGCTGTGAGTCTCCCTTGACGAGTAGGTGCTTGACGCCTAGAGCGATGGCGGCCCTTAAGCCGGCGAGGAGGCCTTCGTATTCGGCGATGTTGTTGGAGATCTTGTCGATAGTGAAGCACAGCTGGACGGCGTAATATAGCTTGTCACCTTTGGGCGAGGTCAGGACGACGCCTGCTCCGCCATTGCGGCAAGCGAAGGCTCCATCGAAGTGCATGGTCCAGTGGCTGGGCGCCGCGTCTCCCGAGGGCTCGGCCTCTGCCTCTCGAGGCTCCTCGGGGCTTGGGTCAGTCCATTCGGCGACGAAATCAGCCAACGCTCTTCCTTTTATGACCCTCGTGGTATCGAAGCGCAAGCTGAACGGCTGCAGCTCGATGTTCCATCCCGCGACACGATCTGTGGCGTTGGGATTGCGCAGGATCTGCTCCAGGGGGAAAGCAGTGACCACCGTGATGGGGTGGCCCTGGAAGTAGTGTCTCAACTTCCTGGAGGCGATGAGGAGCGCGACGAGGAGCTTTTGCTGCATTGGATACCGCTCGCGAGCGTCCCGCAGTACTGTGCTGACGAAGTAGACGGGGTGCTCGACGAGGGTTACTTGAGGTGGCGCAGCGCCAGCCCCGTGCGGAGGCTCTTCAGGGCCCTTGTCGAGATCTGCCTGTAGAGGCATTTCGACAGGGGTGAGAGGGGCAGACTCGACTTGAGGCGGTGGGCCTGGCAGTGGGTCTGTGGAGGCTGCTCCCTTGACGGGGCCTTTGTCGGGGGGTTCTGGGCTTGGAGTTGCAGTGCTCCTCTTGGGGAGGACAGGCTCTTCCCTCTCGACCACCAAGACGGCGCTTGCGGTCTGAGGGGTGGCTGAGAGGTACAGCTTCAGGTGCTCGCCTGCCCTGGGGGCCACCAAGACTGGAGGGCTAGCCAGATACTTCTTTAAGTCCTCGAAGGCTTTATCCGCCTCAGGGGTCCACTTGAACGTGCCCGATCTCTTCATGATCTTGAAAAATGGCAGGGCTCTCTCGCCGAATTTGGAGATAAAACGGCCAAGGCTGGCCATGCAGCCCGCCAAGCGCTGCATATCCTTGAGTCGGCGGGGAGGCTGCATTTGCTCTGTGTAGTCGATGCAGAGTCGGCCTCCTCCAGCGGGCTTAGGAACAACCACGCCGTTGGAGAGCCAAGTGGGGTGCGCGACTTCGCGGACGACATTCGCCGCCTTGAGTTTCTCTACTTCCTTGACGATGAAAGCTTGCTTCTCGGGGGCTTGCTTATGTGCTTTTTGCTTGACGGGGCGTGCGTCTGGACACACGGCTAAGTGGTGCTCGATCACCTCCCTTGGTACACCGGACATATCTGACGGAGTCCACGCGAACATGTCAGAGTTTGCCCGAAGGAAGGCGACGAGCGCGCTTTCCTATTTGGGAGGCAGGGCGGCGCCTATGGTGACGCTGGCCCCCGAGCCTTCAGCCCCCAAGCTGGTGGTGTCTAGCGGCACCTTCTTCGTGGCGGCTTGCTCCTGAGAGAACACCTGCTTCTTTTTCTTGGGCCTCTCGAGAGGCTCCATGTCCTCGTCAGCCGGGAAAGCCATGGCGGCTGCCTTGTAGGCGCTTTCGACGGCGCGCGTAGCGTCTAGGATATGACCATGGATGGCAATGGTGCCAGCGCTGCCGGGGATCTTGACCATGTTGTAGGCGTGATGCGTGACGGCCATGAACTTTGCGAGGGCGGGGTAGCCGAGGATGGCATTGTACGGCAAGCCGATGTGGGCGACATCGAAGTCGATCAGCTCCGTGCGATAGTTCTTCTGCGTGCCAAAAGTGACCGCGAGGCGGACCTGCCCCAGAGGCTCGATAGAGCCACTGGTGACGCCCGTGAACGGCCTGGAGGGCATAAGCCACTCGTAGGGCACTTGAAGCGTCTCGAAGGTCTCGACAGAGATGACGTTTAGGCCTGCTCCCCCATCGATGAGCGTCTTGGAGACGGTCATGTTGTTGATGGTGGGGGAGCAGACCAGGGGGAGAGTTCCAACAGTCTTGGTCGACTTGGGGTGGTCCTTGGCGTCGAAGGCGATGGTGTACTGGGACCACTTGAGGGGTCTGGAGGTCTCGGTGCTCGGGAGCGCAGCGTTGAGTTCGCGGGCGAACTGCTTGAACTGATTGTTCGACTTGGGCGCTTGAGCCCCGCCGAGGATGCAGGCCATGGCGCCTCTCGGGGCCTGGTAGCCTCCATCTTCCTCGTCAGGGAGGTTGTTGTTCTTCTCGGCGGCGTTGGCTTGAGTGCCCGACGGCTTCTGGTAGCCGCCATCACGCCTACCCTTGCCGTCTCTGCGGTAGCCGCGACCTCTGCCGCGGCTTCCACTGCCTTCTCCTCGCTCGCGTTCCCTGCTCAGCCTCTTGAGGTCGAAGCAGTCGTCTGTAGCGTGCCCACGCCTGTTGTGGTAGACGCAGAACGGGCGGTGGTCCACCTCTTTGTCGCCGCGCTCGGGGGAGCCCCTGCGGGAGCCCTTCGCGTCAGGCTCTGCCGCGAGGACCGCGGTGGCCTTGCGCTTGGGCTCTTCCTTCTTCTTGTGGCTCTTGGACCCCTCGCCAGGGTCGTCCCCCCGGGCGCTCATCTTGACGAAAAGGAGTCCCTCTTCAGCCTTGGCGCACTTGTCCGCCAGATCGAACAGCTTCACCACAGAGGTGAGCTTGTCGTGGATGCCGAGCTTCTCGAGCATCCTGCGGTTTGTGACGCCCTCGCGGAAGGCAGCGATCACCTGGGTGTCGGGGATGTTCGGAATCTTGTTCCGCACCTGGCTGAAGCGCTGGATGTACTTGCGAAGAGTCTCATCCTTCTTATGCACCACAGCGCGCAAGTCGTTGTGGGTGAGTGCGCGCTCGTACGTGCCCTTGAAGTTGGCGACGAACTGCCTGCAGAGCTCCTCCCAGGAGTCGATGGAGTCCTCAGGCAGGTTGAGTAGCCAGGACAGCGCGGAGTCCCTGAGGGCGTGGGAGAACCAGTTGGCCATGACCTTATCGTCGCCCCCTGCAGCCTGGATGGAAGTGGTGTAGAGCTGCAGGAACTCGAGAGGGTTGGTGGACCCGTCGAAACCCTTGGGGAGCGCCGGCCTGAACTTCTGCGGCCAGACCACACGACGCAGGGCGCGCGTGAAGGCCATGCAGCCAGAGGCGTAGGTGGCCGTTCCTCCTTGGAGGGCCCTGCGGTTTTGCTGCCCCGCCTGACCGAGCTCCTCGACGAGGCGGTTCTGGAGGTCCCGACGTCGCTCCATGCCCACGCGCGCGTCAGGCGCTGTGCGCTGCACGATTTGGCAGTCGTGCTGCGAGGAAGCATGGGAGGGAGCCCGCTGTGCCGCGGCCGGAGGCGGCCCTGGAGGCGGTGGAGGCGCACCTGGCGCTGCCGTCCCTGCAGGGCCGGAG
Source organism: Poa annua (assembly GCA_026929855.1). Classification (NCBI taxonomy): domain Eukaryota; kingdom Viridiplantae; phylum Streptophyta; class Magnoliopsida; order Poales; family Poaceae; genus Poa; species Poa annua. The sequence continues at coordinate 53,590,783 of CM049433.1, read as the reverse complement.
GGCACGATGGAGCGCGACGGAGCAGGGCGTGTGGTTGCGATGTCGACGAGGTGGTGGAGGCGGTTCAACCACTGGTCGTGTGCCTCGGCACTTGGCCGGTAGCGGAGGAGCTCCTGGGCCATGAGCAGCGCTGTGTGCGGGGCAGGCTCGTGGTGCTCCTGCGTGGACACGCTCTGGCGCCGGGACGGGTGCGGGGACTCGGCGTCACCGCGGCGCTCGGAGAGGTCCGCGTCGTCGCGCTGGTCTCCTGCGTGGTGCTCTTCGCTCTCCGGCTCCTCCACGCGCGGGCCGGTGCCGGCGCGCTCGGTCGTGCGGGGGCGGCCACGGCGGCCGCGGGTGGGAGCAGTGCCAGGCTCGGTGTGAGCTCTCTCAGAGGTACGCCGGTTGGCGCGCGTCGCGCGGGTGTCCATCATGGCGCGGAGGTTGGAGGTCGAAGACGCGCCTCAGTCCCCTACCTGGCGCGCCAAATGTCGAGGAGTGACTCCCACGTAACAGGGGTAGTCTCGCCCTGAAGAGAGGTTCGAAGAGGGGACTGAACACGGAGGTCTAACAACACTCGAGGGGCTCGACGACGATGCTCGCCGAGCCTAAAGGAGGACAATCACGCCGGAGATGGACACCAGCCCGTACCCAGGTTCACGGCCCTCGAGAGGAGGTAAAACCGCTACTCCTGCTTGTCTGTATTGCACTGTGAAGGTTACAGGATAACGAGCTTGCCGAAGGTTCTCTTGAGGCAGCTTGGTGCCTGGGGAGGGACACAATGGTCGTCTTCCTCCTTCAGCAGTTGGCTATCCTATGTGTTCTGGGTGCCCGTGCGTGATTGGGCCCTTCGGTCCCTTTCTACGGGGGAGCTCCTGCTCCTTTTATAGGCGCCCCGGGCTCCGTCCTCGTGCTGGTGGGCTCCCACACGCCAGTCGCATGGAGGAGCGGGAGTCCACCGCAGCTCGTCCGTCCATGGACGCGGTCCATCCGTGCTAAAGTAGCGCGCCGTGGCCGACAGGTTGCAGGCGGTGCAGGGCGGCTCGCTGGCGCAGCAGAGGCCGTGGTGGAGCCCACGGTGACGATCTTCTTGGAGCGTTGCGCCGTCCAGCCTCTTTATCACCAAAGGGGAAAGTTCTGGCTGTCCTGCCGCAGGCGGCGCGGCTTTGTTGACTCCTTTATCACCAGAATGGCAACTGGGGTGCTCGCGTCACCCTGCGGCTGCTGCAGGGGCCATGTGCGCCCTGCAGCGCTTGCTTAGCCGCGAAGTGTCTCCACAGGGCCGTGGTCGCCTGTGGAGGGGTTTTCTGCTGACTCCTCTCCAGGCGGGCTGTGCCTGGGGAGTCTCTTGAAGCGCAGGGTCCTCTTCAGGCCCTGGCGTCCTCTTCAGGCCTCGAGAGGGGATGCCTCTTGAGGATCCCTCCAAGCGGTAGCCTAGTCCTCAGCCGTTCTGCCGAAGTTACCCGCGGGCGAGGCCTGTAGGGAGTGGGCCGTGTGTACCCCGGTCCTGACTGGGCCGACATAAGGTTGTAGATGTACTGTTGCTACTAGGGATAAAACAGTAGTACTTTGTCTAAGGATGATGTTACTTACTTACTTTACACACAGTGCTTAAGGCGATAATCTGTTGCATGCAACTTAATACTTAAAGGGGTGCGGACGCTAACCGGAAGGTGGATTATTAGTCATAGATGCGGTTGGAACGGTCTATGTATATTGTTGTAATGCCCGAATGAATCTCACACTAGACATCATAACATTGGTATATGCATTGGTTTGCTCATCATTATTCTATCAATTGCCCAGCTGTAATTTGTTTACCCGCATGAATGTTATTATTATTTATGGAGAGACACCACTAGTGAACTGTGGACCCCGGTCCTTCTCTTTAATCTGATAAACCACAAACTGCAAACCTGTTACTTTCTGCAAACAAACATCTTTCTTCCACACATACGTTTAATCCTTTGTTACAGCAAGCCGGTGAGATTGACAACCTCACCGTTAAGTTGGGGCAAAGTATCTTGATTGTGTTGTGTGCAGGTTCCACGTCACCTACGTCCCAGGAAGCATTTTCTGGCGCCTTTACGTCGCAGATTTTTCTGGCGCCGTTGACACCTCGGGAGAATTCATTATTTCCTACTGGTTCGATAACCTTGGTTTCACAACAGAGGGAAACTTGCTGCTGCACTACTTCATACCTTCCTCTTGGGGTCTCCCAACAACACACCCACCGTGTGCATCACCGCGCCGCCACATGATGAGGGCCCCTCGAGGCTCCACCTCCTTCGCCCTTTCGCCTATAAATACCCCCCGACGAAATAAGACCTACACCCGAGCACTTTTCCACGAAACATTACGGAGCCGCCACCAAGTACCACCACCACATTGGTCCCCATATGGCAAGATGGAGACCTCATATGCGACAATTGCCAAGGCCAAGACCATGATGCACGGGAATGTCCCAATCTCTTGTGCCCAATATGCAATGGAAGAGGCCACTTGATGTGGGATTGCCAAGGTGACCAAGACGGCGAGAAGATGGTCGAGCATGGGATTTTCCCTTCGGCCATGGAGTTGAGTGTTGATGTCCATCTTATGGCATTGACCTATGGAGGCGACGGAGTTGAGATGGTTGAGCATGGGAGTTTCCCTTCAACCATGGAGGCGTTTGGAGTTGAGTCCATTGAGCCTACCCTCATGTGCTTGAATGATGAGGTGACACCAATCCCATGTGCGAGTGAGAGCCACCTAACCCACTTGAGTGCGAGTGAGAGTGAGTTGAGTGCCTCCACCATATGTGAGATTGAGTGCTCCAACTATGAGGGAATGAGTGATACACCACTTGAGTTGAGAGAGGTAGTTGATAGGACTAGTGAGGCCATTTTGCATGCTAACAACTTACCCCTCTCCTCTATTGTGTTATCTCATTGTGTGCTAGGATCCTTGGAGGATGAGACGCCAATCCTTGACATGATGGTGCCTCCAATCGAGAAGATGTACATGGAGGATGAAGTCGGCCACATTGAAGCGACTACTACTACAACACCCACTTCACATGAGCGGAGCTACCAAGGTATGGGTGTCGATGTGACCATGATCCCTCTAATGGACATGATGAGTGTTGGTTGCTTGCATGCTTTGGATGATTTGATTGATGTCACATATGTGTCTTTCCTTTTTCCTTGTGATCATGTGGATTGCTCTATTTGTGATGATGTTTCCATGCCTGATGCACACGGTGGTGATGAGTTGGAAAACCCCAAGAGGAAGGTGTGAAATAGTGCAGCAGCCAATTTCCCTCAGTTGTGAAACCAAGGTTATCAATCCAGTAGGAGATGAAGAACACGTCTGAAGGTTGTTGGTGGCTGACTTGGGCACGGCGCCACACCGGTGTCAGCAACAAACGTGGAACCTGCACAACACAATCAAGAAACTTTGCCCCAACTCAACAGTGAGGTTGTCAATCTCACCGGCTTGCTGTAACAAAGAGATTAACCGTATGGTGTGGAGAATGATGTTTGTTTGCAGAGAATGAAAGTAACAGTTTGTAGTTGGTTGTATTATCAGTTTAAAGAAAAGGACCGGGGTCCACAGTTCACTAGTGGTGTCTCTCCATAATAATAATAATAGCATACCTGCGGGTAAACAAATTACAACTGGGCAATTGATAGAATAAAGAGGTGCATAATGATGCATATACTAATGACATGATGTCTAGTGTGAGATTCATTTGGGCATTACAACAATATACATAGACCGTTCCAACCGCATCTATGACTAATAATCCACCTTCCGGTTAGCGTCCGCACCCCTTTCAGTATTAAGTTGCAAGCAGCAGATTATTGCATTAAGCAAAGTGTGTAAAGTAAGTAAGTAACATCATCCTTAGATAAAGTACTACTGTTTTATCCCTAGTAGCAACAGTACATCTACAACCTTAGAGCTTTCTGTCACTGCCCCAGATTAAATAGAGACATGAACCCACTATCAAGCAAAAATACCCCCTCTTGGAGTCACAAGCATTTACTTGGCCAGAGCAACTACTAGCAACGGAGAGCATGCAAGATCATAAAAAACACACAAAATGATATATTATCAAGCAATGACAAAGTATTCAATATTCATCGAATCCCAGCAAACACAACATGTAGCATTACATAAAGATGATCTTGATCATGATAGGCAGCTCACAAGATCTAAACATGATGGCACAAAAGGAGAAGACAACCATCTAGCTACTGCTATGGACCCGTAGTCCAAGGATAAACTACTCACGCATCAGTTCGAGGGCGGGCATGGTGATGTAGAGCCCTCCGGTGATGATTCCCCTCTCCGGCAGGGTGCCGGGAGCAGGTTCTGAACCCTCCCGAACTAGGGTTGACGACGGCGGCGGCTCCGTGAGGAAAAGTGGAAAAGTGTTCGGGTTATTTGCCTTAGGTTTTCGGGGGGATTAAATAGGCGAAGGGGCGAAGGCGGTGGAGCCCCGAGGGCCCCACCTCAGGTGCCCGCGGGGCCAAGGAGGCTGCCGCGCAACCCCTTGAGGTGGGCGCCTCGGTGCCCGTCTCCTTTTCCCCCTCGGACTTCTGGAACGTGTCTGGAATTCTAAGATCTTCGGTATAAAAATTGTCCAATTCCGAGAATATTTCCTTAAGTGGATTTCTGAAACCAAAAACAGCAGAAAACAGGGAACTGGCACTGTGGCATCTTGTCAATAGGTTAGTTCCAGAAAATGCATAAAACAATATAAAATGTGTATAAAACATGTAGGCAATTGGTATAATATAAGCATGGAATATAAGAAATTATAGATACGTTTGAGACGTATCAAGCATCCCCAAGCTTAGTTCTACTCGTCCTCGAGTAGGTAAAACGATAACAAATAATTTTTGGAGTGACATGCTTTCACACAATCTTGATCAAATAATAATGTAATGCATGTAAGTTGAGATCAAATGAATAAAAGTTGTAGTTTATATTGATATCAAATGAGTAATGAATAAACAAGTAGGCATAACAAAGCAAAACTTTCAATGAATCAGTAATAGAGAACAATCAACCGTGCAAAGTAGATATTAAAGATGATTTAAGCTTCAAGCACAACAATATAATCATGTAATGAATCAAACAATCATGACAACTTTGTGAAAGGATCAAGTCAAGTAATAGCAATATGCACATAGAAGATCATTTCTCTATTTGTTCACACAAAAACAAGCAAGTGTTCTGCGTTGGTTCCTGGCACCAGGATGTTGTGGCTAAGAGAATGTTAATGGGGGTTTGGAAGGCCAACGTTAGAAAGTCTCACAAAGCTGAAAGTGATCATTAGACAAGAGGAAGTCTTATAATCGAAGCTATGCAAGGAGTAGTGATTTCCACACAACGGATGCACATAGAGCTATAAGTGTATGAAAGCTCTCCAATGGAACTAGTGGGGGTGCATCTAACTTGCTTGCTCATGAAGACCTAGAGCACTTTTGAGGAGGCTCATTATTGGAATATACAAGCCAAGTTCTATAGTGTAAAGTTCCCCACATAGTTATGCAAGTAAAACATGAAAACTCTCTCATATGGAGTACAGGTGCTAAACATGAGCACAAATGATGACTATGAATAATATGGGTGCTATAACATGAGCACAAGTGTGGATAAAGAGTAGTAATGTTGCCCCCTTTTTTATTCTTTCTTTCGTTTTCTTTTCTTTTTCTCTTTTTTTTCTATTTTTTTGTATTTTTCTGTTTCTCTTTTCGATGGCCTCCATGGCTCTTTTCACTTTAAGGGGCAAACATCCTAATATGATAATATGACAACACACTTTTTGGTACAAATATCTCATGATGAATAAAACATAATGTATGAAAACGGTGCCTCTGCCAGTGTAGCAGGGTATGCAATGATCTAGCGTAACATGGGTAAAACCACACATCAGCTGTAAAGAATCATGCAAAGCAATATATATGATAAATGACAACAAGTCATGTAATGTAAGATGAAAGTTGCATGGCAATATATCTCGGAACAGCTATGGAAATGCTGTAGTAGGTAGGTATGGTGGATGTTTTGAGTAAGATATTTGGCTTATGTGTAGGAGAGCATGATGAAGATCTCACACGAGTTTTGGATGTACCCGCGAAGTATGCACCAACTCTCAATGTGAGAAAGGGCAATGCAAAGTACCGAAAAGGCTAGCAAATATGGAGGTGGAAGTGCCATGAAAACCGCAGCTTTAGAACTCACAAGAAAAAGGATTCTAAATAGAAATATGATCTTACAAGGCATAATGAAAATCACTCCACGAGGGACTGTGGCAAATGAACAAGTCACTGTTGAGACCCCGACCGTAGCGCATAACACAAAGTTATTACGGTTGCTTTTAACATTTGGAGTCATATTTCATTATGCTATCAACTGGAAATTTAAGTGTGGCACAGCTTCAAGTTTTCTAGACCAACCATTAATCATTCCACCTTACTAAACCATCATGTTTACCATTAAGCATATTAATATCTCAAAACAACATTAATGATTCAAGTGACACAATTTAATGATCTACAAGATTATGTATCATTTAGTTATACCATCTACCACATTTAACATTTTCTGTTCCTAACCAAACACCAATCAACTTATTTAAACATAAACTCTCCAAGTATTTAACAATGAAGCAAGAGAGTATAACATATGAGAACCAACAGCTCTGAACAAGAGGTGCATGAAAAATAAGAGCTGAAAGTATTGCAGTAGCTATAGAAGAATACTCAACAAATATAAGTGAAAAATAGGAGTATTCAAATGAAAAAGCGGAGCGTGTCTCTCTCCCACACAAGAATTCTAGGATCCATTTTATTCAGAAAACAAAAATATCAAAAGCAAAAACAAAAACAAACAGATGCTCCAAGTAAAGCACATAAGATGTGGCCGAATTAAAATATAGTTTCACTAGAGATAACCTGATAAGTTGTTGATTAAGAAGGGGATGCCTTGGGCATCCCCAAGCTTTGACGATTGAGTCTTCTTGAAATATCCTTGGGTGACCCACGGGGGCATCCCCAAGCTTAGGCTCTTTCATCTTCTTGATCACATCATATCATTCTCTCTCTTGATCCTTGAAAACTTCCTCCACACCAAACTCAAAGTAGACTTCATTAGAGGGTTAGTGTATAATAAAAAATTCTCATATTCTGCATGGAGACAATCATTATCATGGTACTGGACATTAGCTACAGCCACTGGAATTTTATGGAACAAAAAGATCCATTCAAAAACAGCAAAAGAACCAATGCAAAATAAATGGCAGAATCTGTCAAAAACAGAACAGTCCGTAAAGACGAATTTTTTCGAGGCACTTAACTTGCTCAAATAAGAAAACTCAAAACTAATGAAAGTTGCATATATATCTGAGGACTACGCACAAAACATCCCAGGTCATTTTCATTTTTCTGTGAATTCTTACGAATTTAACGGTGGACAGCAGAAAACTGTTCCTGCGCAGGAATCCAAATCTAGCATCAACTTTCTACTAGAGACTTAAATTGCCACAACTTATGCAATAAAGTAAAGATACAAAGGAATTGCTACAGAGGTAGGCATGTTCCTTGACTAAAGCTGAAAAATAAAAGATAATGGGTTGCCTCCCAAAAGCGCTTTCTTTAATGCCTTTTAGCTAGGCTTGATAGTTCTAATGATGCTCTCATGAAAGATAGAAAATGAAGCAAAAGGAGCATTGATACGTCTCCAACGTATCTATAATTTCTTATGTTCCATGCTATATTATACCAACTTATTACATGTTTTATATGCATTTTATATAGTTTTATGCATTTTCTGGGACTAACCTATTAACAAGATGCCACAGTGCCAGTTCCCTGTTTTCTGCTGTTTTTGGTTTCAGAAAAGTACTTAAGGAAATATTCTCGGAATTGGACGATTTCTTTTCTGAAGTCAGTTTTTCATCGGGAACGTTCCAGAAAGCTGAACACGAGACGAAGTGGGCCACCGAGGCGGCGCCACCACGTGCTCGCGCGGCAGCACTCCTGGCCGCGCGAGGACCAGGTGTGGGCCCCTCGGCGCGCCACCGACTTCGCCCTTTCGCCTACAAATACCCCCCAGACTAAAAACCCTAACAGGGTGTGCAATATTTCCTCCACGGGTCCCGAGCGCCGCCGCCATCGAAGACAAGATTCGGGGGACAGAACTCTCTGTTCCGGCACCCTGCCGGGACGGGGAATTGCCCCCTGAGCTATCTCCATCGACTCCACCGCCATCTCCATCGCCGTTGCTGACTCCTACGATGAGGAGTGAGTAGTTCTCCCCCGAGGCTGCGGGATCTACGGTAGCTATGTGGTCTATCTCTCTCTCCCATGATGTGATCTTTTATGTGATCATGAGCTTTGTAACCTAGTTGAATATGTGATGCTACTCTTTATCTATTATGCACTCTAGAGGTTACTTTAATATGAACTCCAGGGTTATTCACGGTTGTAACGGTGACAGTGTGTGCACTGTGTGTGATTCCTTTATGACGTTGTTGGTGTTAGTTTACTCTGACTTTGAGGGTGCTCTTGTAGCCCTACACAATGAATGGTGTTTGTTATCCAACATGAGAGTGTTCGAGAGTAGTGTTTATTTATTTAACTTTGATGTCATTGTTGAGAATGTCCACTGGTGAAAGTAGGATCCCTAGGCCTTGTTTCTAAGCATTAAAACACCGTTTCCAACAAGTTATGCTACATGTTTGCTTGCTGCAATTTTTATTACAGATTGCAATTACTACTTATAATCGTCCATATTACTTGTATTTCACTATCTCTTCGCATAACTAGTGCACCTATACATCTGACAAGTGTATTGGGTGTGTTGGGGACACAAGAGACTTTTTGTATCTTAATTGCAGGGTTGCTTGAGAGGAATATCTTTGACCTCTACCTCCCTGAGTTCGATATACCTTGGGTGATTCACTTAAGGGAAACTTGCTGCTGTTCTACAAACCTCTGCTCTTGGAGGCCCAACACTGTCTACGAGAATAGAAGCGTGCGTAGACATCAAGCTCTTTTCTGGCGCCGTTGCCGGGGAGGTGAGCGCTTGAAGGTATCTCCTTTAGATTCTGCAGTTATTACATTTTGTTTCTTGTTTTTATTTTCACTAGTTAGGCTAATGGAAAACAACAAAAAAAATAGAGATCTCTATGAAATTTATATTGCATTAGGACATGATACTTTTGAAGAGAAAATTAAAAAACCTATGGAAGTTAGTTTGCATAATAGTAGTAGTAATGTTATTAGTATAAATTCTGTGGACACTATTATTGCTAAGGCTATGGAAAAGTCTAAGCTTGGGGAAGCCATTGTTGATGAATGTGTTATTTTTAGTCCCCCAAGCTTTGAGGAGAAAATTTTCTTTGATGATACTTTGCCTCCAATATATGATAATTATAATCTTTGTGATATTTTCAGTCCATCTACTATTGAGGATATATTTTATGTCGATTATGATATGCCTCCTATATATGATGTTTACAATGATGAATATGACGTTTTCAGTCCATCTACTATTGAGGATAAAATTAATTATGATTATTCTATGCCTCCAACTTATGATAATTACAATGATGGATGTGATAGTTTTACTCCCACTATTACTAATAAAATTGATTATGCTTATGTGGAGGGTAATGATATTATTATGGTTATGGATCATGATAAGAATGCTTTAGGTGATAGCTATATTGTTGAGTTTATTCATGATGCCACTGAAAATTATTTTGAGAGAGGAAAGTATGGTTATAGAAATCTTCGTGTTACTAAATTTCTTCTCTTTATGATGAAAGTTTTGAGCTTTCTCTTGATTTGCTTTTATTTGCTGGGTACTTTAAGACCCACTGGTTATTATGAGAGAGGGGGACATGGATTCATACATCACAATAATATTAGGTCTCCTCTCTTTATGTTGGAAGTTTTGAAGTTGGATTTGTTTCATCTTTCTATGATAGTTGCTTTATGTTTCAATAATTTATCCTACTACAAGATCCCTTTGCATAGGAAGTGGGTTAGACTTAAATGTGTTTGATATTTACCTCTTGATGCTCTCCTATGTTTTTCAACTCTCATTTTTATGAGAGCATCATACGAATCTCCTTGCCTAGCTAAAAGGCTTTAAAGAAAAGCGCTTATGGGAGACAACCCACTTTTTATTCCTGTTATTTTATTTTGTTGAGTCAAGGACTTGTCCTACCTCTGTAGCAATTCCTTTGTATATTTATTTTATCGCATTGTTGTGTCAAGTTAAGCCTCTAGTAGAAAGTTGATGCTAGGTTTGGATTGCTGTGCTGAAACTGTTTTCTGCTGTCCACCGTTCATAACTCTTTACAGAAAAATCAAAAGAACCTGGGATTTTTTGTGCGTGATCCTCAGATATGTATGCAACTTTCATTAGTTTTGATTTTTCTGATTTGATCAAGTTAAGTGCCTCGAAAAAAATTCGTCTTTACGGACTATTCTGTTTTTGACAGATTCTGCCATTTATTTTGCAATGCCTCTTTTGCTATTTTGATTGGATCTTTTTGTTCCATGAAGTATCAGTGGCTGTATATAATGTCCAGTAGCATTGGTAGCAATTGTGTTCCTACAGAATATGAGAATTTTTGATTATGCACTAACCTTCTAATGAAGTTTACTCTAAGTTTGGTGTGGAGGAAGTTTTCAAGGATCAAGAGAGAAGGATGATATAATGTGATCAAGAGGATAGTAAAGCCAAAGCTTGGGGATGCCCCGGTGGTTCACCCCCAACATATTTTAAGAAGACTCAAGCGTCAAAGCTTGGAGATGCCCAAGGCATCCCCTTCTTCATCAACAAACTATCAGGTCCTTTCTAGTGAAACTATATTTTAATTCCGTCACATCTTATGTGCTTGCTTGAAGCGTCTGTTTGTCTTTGTTTTTGTTATTTTCATTCTCTGAATAAAATGGACCCTAGCATTCCTTTTTGCGAGAGAGACACGCTCCGCTTTTTCTTATGAATACTCGTATTCTTCACTTATATTTGTTGAGTATTCTTCTATGTTACTTCAATGCTTTCTAGCTATTGTTTTTCATGCATCTCTTGCTAGAGCTGTTAGCTTTATTATATCATACTCTCATATCTCATTGTTTAATTACTTGGAGAGTTTATCTTTTAAATAAGTTGATTGGTGTTTGGTTGGAAACAGAAAATTCTAAATGTGGTAGATGGTATAAAGAAAGATATACATGCTCTTATGGATTGTTATCTTGCATGTTGTGGTGCTTGGCAATTGTTTTGAGCTCTCAAGTAGATCATGTTTAAGCTTTTGCATCATGTAGTTAAAACTTATTAGTGAGGAACTACCGTAAAACTTGCTGAAATTTGGTTTGCATGTTTGGTATCTCTAAGGTCTAGATATTTTCTAGTTAAAGTGTTTGAACAACAAGGAAGACAATGTAGAGTTTTATAATGCTTGCAATATGTTTTTATATACGTCTTGTTGTCATAGTTTATACGTGTGTTTGTTTCAAACAACCTTGCTATCCAAAGCCTTGTACTGAGAGGGAATGCTTCTCGTGCATCCATAATCCTTGAGCCAAAACCTATGCCATTTGTGTCCACCATACCTAACTACTACATGGTATTTCCTGCCATTCCAAGTAAATACTTCATGTGCTACCTTTTAGTCAAAACATATTATCTCTTATTTGTGTCAATGTTTATTAGCTCATGAGGAAGTATGTGGTGTTACGGATATCAACCTTGTCATTTGCTTTTAGACAGACTTTCACCAACCGGACTAGTGGCATATACATCGCTTATCCATTAACTTTGCAAAAAGAGCTGGCAAATGGGGTGCCCAGTCCCAATTAATTACAACTTTAACCGCTGCAATCTCTTCACATTTTTGCCCTGATCCAATCAGTCAAGCAATGACAACAGTTTTTAACTATATGTGTAAACGAAAGAGATAAGAGGGATGATCTACCTTGCTGGTAGAAATAACGTCCTTCATGGGAGCCGCTCTTGAAAGTCTGGTTGACAAGGGGGGTAGAGTGCCCATTACCATTCGTTGACAACGACATACACCTCTCAAAACTTATTTTTATGCTCTCTATATGATTTCAAAAACCTATAACACTAAGAAGCTCTAGCACATGCTTGTATCCCTGCTTCCCTCTGCGAAGGGCCTATCTTTTACTTTATGTTGAGTCAGTTTACCTACTTCTTTCTATCCCCGAAGCAAACACTTGTGTCAACTGTGTGCAACAATTCTAATATGCTTACTTATTGCACTTGTTATATTTCTTTGTGTTGACAACTATCTATATGATATACATGTTCAAAAGTTGAAAGCCAATGCTGAAACTTATATCTTCCTTTGTGTTGCTTCAATACTCTTTTGCTTAGATAATATTGCTTTATGAGTTAACTCTTATGCAAATCTTTTTTATGCTTGTTTGAAAGTACTATTCATGAAAAGTTTTACTTATATGATGTAGTTGTTTACTCCTTGTCTATTTGTTAGCAAACTATAGATCATTGCCTTGAGTCACTTCATTCATAACATGAGCCTTACATTATATTATGATCAAGATTGTGTTCAAGCATGTCACTTCAGAAATTATTCTTCTTTTATCGTTCTTGCCTACTCGGGACGAGTAGAACTAAGCTTGGGGATGTTGATACGTCTCCAACGTATCTATAATTTCTTATGTTCCATGCTATATTATACCAACTTATTACATGTTTTATATGCATTTTATATAGTTTTATGCATTTTCTGGGACTAACCTATTAACAAGATGCCACAGTGCCAGTTCCCTGTTTTCTGCTGTTTTTGGTTTCAGAAAAGTACTTAAGAAAATATTCTCGGAATTGGACGATTTCTTTTCTGAAGTCAGTTTTTCATCGAGAACGTTCCAGAAAGCCGAACACGAGACGAAGTGGGCCCCCGAGGCGGCGCCACCACGTGCTCGCGCGGCAGCACTCCTGGCCGCGCGAGGACCAGGTGTGGGCCCCTCGGGGCGCCACCGACTTCGCCCTTTCGCCTACAAATACCCCCCAGACTAAAAACCCTAACAGGGTGTGCAATATTTCCTCCACGGGTCCCGAGCGCCGCCGCCATCGAAGACAAGATTCGGGGGACAGAACTCTCTGTTCCGGCACCCTGCCGGGACGGGGAATTGTCCCCGGAGCTATCTCCATCGACTCCACCGCCATCTCCATCGCCGTTGCTGACTCCTACGATGAGGAGTGAGTAGTTCTCCCCCGAGGCTGCGGGATCTACGTTAGCTATGTGGTCTATCTCTCTCTCCCATGATGTGATCTTTTATGTGATCATGAGCTTTGTAACCTAGTTGAATATGTGATGCTACTCTTTATCTATTATGCACTCTAGAGGTTACTTTAATATGAACTCCGGGGTTATTCACGGTTGTAACGGTGACAGTGTGTGCACCGTGTGTGATTCCTTTATGACGTTGTTGGTGTTAGTTTACTCTGACTTTGAGGGTGCTCTTGTAGCCCTACACAATGAATGGTGTTTGTTATCCAACATGAGAGTGTTTGAGAGTAGTGTTTATTTATTTAACTTTGATGTCATTGTTGAGAATGTCCACTGGTGAAAGTAGGATCCCTAGGCCTTGTTTCTAAGCATTAAAACACCGTTTCCAACAAGTTCCGCTACATGTTTGCTTGCTGCCATTTTTATTACAGATTGCAATTACTACTTATAATCGTCCATATTACTTGTATTTCACTATCTCTTCGCATAACTAGTGCACCTATACATATGACAAGTGTATTGGGTGTGTTGGGGACACAAGAGACTTTTTGTATCTTAATTGCAGGGTTGCTTGAGAGGAATATGTTTCCCTCTCTCATAATAACTTTCAGTAGTAGAAATAAATTCAACCATATAACCACAAGAATCATTCAACTTAGATAACATAGGCACATAAAGAGGATCATTAAATTTATTTTGGAATTCATTAGCATGCTTCCCTCTTTCAAAATAGTTATTAAGATCAATGTCAAGTTTAAGATCATGGTTGCAACAAAGATTTGGAACTAGAGACAATTGCAAACCATATATGTATTTCTCAACATAAGCAAATTTCTCCTCCATGGTGTAACTAGGAGAATTCAAGAACAAAGTAGGACTCTCATGAGTAAGAGTACTATCACAAGCAGCAATTATATCATTTTTATCCTCACATAAATAAGTAATAACTTCTATACATAGAGGATTATTGATAAGCATAGGACCATCATCTAAAGCATTATCATATATAACATTAGGGACCACATTTTTAATTCCTGTTATTTCCATTTTATTTGAGTCAAGGAACATGTTTTTTTCAAATTTATCAAAAGTAGATATTTCAGTAGAATCATAAAATTGAACAATATAGCGCTCTTCCTCCTTAGGTAGGCATGGAAGGTAATCAAATAATGTAAGAGTTAAAAAGTTACTATCATTAGGAGGTAAATCCTCCTTTTGTTCATCACTCTCTTCCTCTTTTTCATCCAATGAGCTTTCAGATTCAGCAATTTCTTCTTCTACCGGTTCCTACAAGACAACAGTTTCTTCTATTTGAGGATGTCTTTTCTCAAGAAATTCAGCCATATAAGGATTATCATTATAATACTCAAGACAGTAACCAAGTATAGCATAATTCTCAGTTTTACAAGGAGCATCATCATTTTGAATATAACCAGCAATTTCATAGGCACCCTTAAAAACAAAAAATTCTTCAATTTGTTCAAGATTACCAAAGTCATAGTTTCCTTTAGCATAAGCAGCCAAGGTTTCATTATCATTATAATCACATTGGAAAGGTAGGTGTTTATGCCTTCTACAACAAAAAGATTCATTAAAGCAGTAGGATTCATCATATGTAGAACACAAGTTCTTAGCAAAATAATTCAATCTACTTATTTGTTCCCATAAATATTTCCCTTTTTTAGACAAGCGGTGTTCTTTATAATAATTTTGTTGTTCCTTCGTGTACCCACCATGCCAATAATATTTTGTATCAAATAGAGAATCCATTGATAGCAAGTAAAGAACTAGACATAATAACAAACCGAAATAGATAAATAAATGCAAGTAACTAATTTTTTTGTATTTTTGATATTAAGCAAACAAGACAATAATAAAGTAAATAAAATGCAAGACAAAAACAAAGTAAATAGATTGGGAAGTGAGAGACTCCCCTTGAAGATGTGCTTCAATCTCCCCGGCAACGGCGCCAGAAATTTTACTTGATGCACACGGTGGTGATGAGTTGGAAAACCCCAAGAGGAAGGTGTGAAATAGTGTAGCAGCAAATTTTCCTCAGTTGTGAAACCAAGGTTATCAATCCAGTAGAAGATGAAGAACACGTCTGAAGGTTGTTGGTGGCTGACTTGGGCACGGCGCCACAGCGGTGTCAGCAACAAACGTGGAACCTGCACAACACAATCAAGAAACTTTGCCCCAACTCAACAGTGAGGTTGTCAATCTCACTGGCTTGCTGTAACAAAGAGATTAACCGTATGGTGTGGAGAATGATGTTTGTTTGCAGAGAATGAAAGTAACAGTTTGCAGTTGGTTGTATTATCAGTTTAAAGAAAAGGACCGGGGTCCACAGTTCACTAGTGGTGTCTCTCCATAATAATAATAATAGCATACATGCGGGTAAACAAATTACAGTTGGGCAATTGATAGAATAAAGAGGTGCATAATGATGCATATACTAATGACATGATGTCTAGTGTGAGATTCATTTGGGCATTACAACAATATACATAGACCGTTCCAACCGCATCTATGACTAATAATCCACCTTCCAGTTAGCGTCCGCACCCCTTTCAGTATTAAGTTGCAAGCAACAGATTATTGCATTAAGCAAAGTGTGTAAAGTAAGTAAGTAACATCATCCTTAGATAAAGTACTACTGTTTTATCCCTAGTAGCAACAGTACATCTACAACCTTAGAGCTTTCTGTCACTGCCCCAGATTAAATAGAGACATGAACCCACTATTGAGCATAAATACCCCCTCTTGGAGTCACAAGCATTTACTTGGCCAGAGCAACTACTAGCAACGGAGAGCATGCAAGATCATAAACAACACACAACATGATATATTATGAAGCAATGACAAAGTATTCAATATTCATCGGATCCCAGCAAACACAACATGTAGCATTACATAAAGATGATCTTGATCATGATAGGCAGCTCACAAGATCTAAACATGATGGCACAAAAGGAGAAGACAACCATCTAGCTACTGCTATGGACCCGTAGTACAAGGATGAACTACTCACGCATCAGTCCGGAGGCGGGCATGGTGATGTAGAGCCCTCCGGTGATGATTCCCCTCTCCGGCAGGGTGCCAGGAGCAGGTTCTGAACCCTCCCGAATTAGGGTTGACGACGGCGGCGGCTCCGTGAGGAAAAGTGGAAAAGTGTTCGGGTTATTTGCCTTAGGTTTGCGGGGGGATTAAATAGGCGAAGGGGCGAAGGCGGTGGAGCCCCGAGGGCCCCACCCCAGGTGCCCGCGCGGCCAAGGAGGCTGCCGCGCCACCCCTTGAGGTGGGCGCCTCGGTGCCCGTCTCCTTTTCCCCCTCGGACTTCTGGAACGTGTCTGGAATTCTAAGATCTTCGGTATAAAAATTGTCCAATTCCGAGAATATTTCCTTATGTGGATTTCTGAAACCAAAAACAGCAAAAAACAGGGAACTGGCACTGTGGCATCTTGTCAATAGGTTAGTTCCAGAAAATGCATAAAACAATATAAAATGTGTATAAAACATGTAGGCAATTGATATAATATAAGCATGGAACATAAGAAATTATAGATACGTTTGAGACGTATCAATGCCCATGCTTTGCAATCAATGTTTACACTATTCTCCCATTGTTGCATCCAAAATATTGAACAATTGTTCTTTCCAATGTTTGGTATGCAATAATGTTGATATGCTTGATAATGAGATTGCCCCCATAGCTTTCTCACATTTTGGAGATTTTTCGTTTTCTCTTATGGACCTTGTTCCATCCTTCACTTTGCATAGTGACCATCCACATGTGTCATATTTTCCAATTGACTTTGGTGTGTTTGGCAGTTTGCAAATGAAGAGACGCATCATGATGGATGATGTGTTCCTGTACCATGCACATAATGTCTTTCTTGACTCTTTTGTGTGTTATGGTACAAACATGATCATGTCAACCTCAATTGAGCATGAGTTGACAAAACGAGCTCTTGAGAGCATACCCATGAGTTTTGGCCCGATTCCAACTCTCCAATTTTTCCCATGTTTTGCATTCAACAAGTTGAACAATTGTTCTTGCTTTTGGTTTATTTGCAAACATGATGGTGTTTTTGGTTTTCCCTATGGCAAGAATGCATCTTGGATCTTTCACATGGATGATTTATGTGTTGCAACAAATACGATGAACAATTGTTCTTTCCTATGGATTGTTTGCAACCATAATGACATTATGTGCATGTCTTGTCATGAGTGTTTTGGTTTCTTCCTACTTGGTGTTCCACGACAATATGAAGCAAACTTGCTATTTGATGTGCTTTGTCTTGGGAACATCATATGGTCTCCAATGAATTGCTTGCACATTGACCTTGCATATGCATTCAATTCCATATCTTTGTGTTGTGCTAATTGTGTAATGAACAAGAATGGACATGTCCTTGATGATATGCTCCTCAATCATGCACACACATGTTTTGCTTGGTTTTTGGTGCGTAGGTATCACACCATGGTGAACCGACCAAGAAGGTCAACACATCTACCCTCCTTGCACGGTGAATGCGATTCATCATCGAGGACGACGATTTTTGAAGCGGGGGGAGATGATGTAGTGCAACCCACGGTTATCACCATGTCATGCACTCCATCATGGCCCAAGTCGCCACGGACCTC
Organism: Poa annua; assembly: GCA_026929855.1. NCBI lineage: Eukaryota > Viridiplantae > Streptophyta > Magnoliopsida > Poales > Poaceae > Poa > Poa annua. The sequence goes on along the minus strand of CM049433.1, from coordinate 53,572,872 downwards.
AAAGGTGAACTCCTTCCTCTACTTGAACTCATTTCCCATCCTCTTGAGTGGTATGCTATGTCATGTTCCGTCCTTTGATGCTAGGTTCGTCATGACGAGTACTACTACACAAGAGGGTGACCAAGGTGCACGAGGAACGGAACCCGACAAGACGGTGGCTTGGAAGAGAAGACGGAAGAGGAACAAGATGATGCGCAAGGTGACGAAGCTGATGAGCAAGAAGCTCCAGACAGTGGTACTACCGCCCGAGACCGCGGGGTACCGCCAGCACTGGGATGCATCAAGCCCAGCGGTACTACCGCTAGACCTCCTGCATTGCCTCGGCATAGCCAGCGGTACCGGCACGGTACTACCGCCGGCACTGAGACGAAGTAGTCCCAGCGGTACTACCGCTGAGGACACAGGAATTCGAGCTGAAGCCTTGGAAGCTTCCCCCACCTACCCCCTTTTTGGCATAGACTATATATAGGAGTTCCCCTCCGACTCTAGATGTGAGGAAGGATATGAGATGAGATAGAGCTTGTGCTCTCCCCTCCCTTTGTGGAGATGATGCCTCCTCTTGTGGAGAAGATCCCTCTTGTGGATTCAAGACCTCTTATTAGATCATCTATCTCTTAAGTTGTATCAAGATCCCTCCTTGTACTTAGGCTCTCCTTGATTGGATTCCACCAAGTGCTTGCCAATCTCCCACCCTTCTTGTGGATTCTATTGGTCCGGTTGGTCACACCGGTGAGGGAAACGTGTCCTTGTATCGTGTTTGTGTTCTTGTGTTCTTCGCGTTCTTCGTGTTCTTCGTGTTCTTGCGTGTGTTCGTCCGAATCCGTCGTCAATCCGTGAAGATCGGGCACCCCAAGAGGTTCACCCCTCATCACGGAAGGTGGATTATTAGTCATAGATGCAGTTGGATAACGGTCTATGTATCATGTTGTAATGCCCAAATGAATCTCACACCAGACACCATGACTGTACATGCATTATTATGCAGTTCTTTATTTTGTCAATTGCCCAGCTGTAATTTGTTTACCCTCATGTATGCTATTATTATTTATGGAGAGACACCACTAGTGAACTGTGGACCCCGGTCCTTTTCTTTAAATTGATAATACAACCTACTGCAATCCTGTTCTTTCATTCTCTGCAAACAAACACCATTTTCCACACTATACGTCTAATCCTTTGTTACAGCAAGCCAGTGAGACTGACAACCTCACTGTTAAGTTGGGGCAAAGTATCTTGGTTGTGTTCTGTGCAGGTTCCACGTCAGCTACACACTAAAAGACTTTTTTGGCGCCGGTGACACTTTCAGAAGAACATTCATCTCCTACTAGTTCGATAATCTTGGTTTCATAACTGAGGGAAACTTGCTGCTGCACTCCTTCACACCTTCCTCTTGGGGTTTCCCAACTGCTGAGAAGAAGATCTTCAACTCAGTCATCAGTGACACAACTCCTGTCAGTGTAACACATTACAACGATATGTTTCCCACTAAGGTATCCAAAATATATTCTTCGTTCTTCCAAAGCACCCGAGAATATTTTACTGTTGTCTAGTGATCATCACATGAATCACTCTGGTAAATGCTCATAACTATATTACAACATAGAATATATGTTTGTGTACATATCATGGTGTTCATGATTGATCAAAATCGCTCATTTTCTTTTATTCATCAAGTGTCTAACACACTCAAGTCTTGTTAACACGCCATGCAACCAGAACACTTCTTGATGTTTCCATATCAAACTAATTTGATATCTCTTTTATGTACTTTGACCTAACTTGTTAAACGCATCAATTCATCTCTATGAATCTTAGATGCCTAATATGGTTTTGTGTCTTAGTGCTTTCAGTGAAAAACTATTTTCAGTGAAACTTTTAATTATGTCAAGTAAAGATACATGACCTTTCAGTCAACAATATGTCATTCACATAAAGTATCATGAATATGTCTTAGCGCTCCCACTTAATTTCTTGCAAAAGCAAGCATCTTCATTATTCATAATGAAATCAAAACTTATTTGCTATTTCATTCAATGAAGATTTCGTCTCCGTGATGCATACTTCTATCTTGAAAGTTTGTATACCATTTTTAGCTACCTCGGGACCAACAACTTTCTCAGATGTACCAATTATACGTCCTTGGTTAGCATTCCAACTAAGGAACACAACTTTGTTACCCGGCATAACTCATATGCAGCGATTGCTGTAATAATCCGTACAGACTTAAGGTTTCGCTACGGAAGATCCAAATCTTATCGTAGTCAACTTCTTGAACTTTGTCGTAAACAACTTTTGGCAACTCTAACCTTTTATGGATGTGACATCCACTTCTGTTTATAGACTAATTTACGTTTCACCAAGTTCCAAGCTTGATTTCGTATATAAATACTATCTTGGATTTTATGGCGTTCAGCCATTTTTAACGGAGTTAAGGGCCCATCATCGCTTCCTTGTATACAGTCGGTTTATTATTCTCCTACAATAATACTTCGTTCTCAAATCCTTATTATTCGATTACGAGATCATACCCGACTAGTGAGGTTCAATATGTAATTCAATCTCCGGAGCTACAACAACTTGTAGTTGCGGGTGTCATGGGCGCCATGGCCACTTGCGGAACAAATTCTGGTGTTGCGCCACTCTGCTCATCTTACGTATCGAATTCTATTGTCCTCCCACTCAAAACTTTCACGAGAACATCCTTCTCGGAAATAAGCCATTCTTGGTAACAACAACACTTTGTCTTTGGCTTTATAGTGGAAATAATACCCAATTCTTTCTTGGGATAACCTACAAAGATATTTATCCATTTTGGTTGTACACTCATCTACATACCAATATTGTAGAAAAGACCATTTGGGTAACTTCCCGTCCCATATCTCATATGGTTGTCAATTCAATGGATCATATATGATGGTACTCTTTTAAGTGTAAAAGGGGTAGTCTCTAAAGCATAGCTCCCAAAAAATATAATGGCAATTTCAATTTACATCGTTGATCTTCCCATGTCAAAACACGGTCTGATTATGTCGCTAAAACATTCCACACTACTATGGTGTTTCGGGAGGCATAAGTTGCGGAATCAGTTCTGCAACACTCAGATGTTTTGTGCTAAACTTGTAACTCAAATACTCCCTTCTATGAACTCATCATATATATTACATCATGCTGAAATTATTTGAACATATTCAAAAGTCTCAGACTTCTTTCTCATCAAATTGGAATATATGAATATATTTATTCAACTCATCGACGAAGTAGATGAATCTACCGCTCACAGCTACACTTTAATGGATCACATACATCATTTATGTATGATTTCCAACATGTTCAACCGTTCGTTCAATTTTAGGCTTCTCGAACGGAGTTCAAATCATTTTCCTTTTAGAGAGTTTTGCGAGCGTCAAAACGATTCAAAATCAAATGACTCCAAAATCCAACAGTATGGAGTTTCTTCATGCATTTCTTTATAATATGAATTAAACGGCGGTTCCACAATCAAGTGGGATTCAAATCATTAGCCTTGCGGCGTTTAGCGTCAGTATTATAGATATATGTTTTACCAACAAGATTTATAACAACTTATCCATCTTCTATGGATCATGGTCAAAATTTGAACAACTAGTTGTTTTTTATAGACCGGAACAAAATAACAAATTTATTAAGTTCTTAGAGTAAATCTCAAGGGCTAGGTATAATACCAACAACGAACACAATAACAAATTATCATATATATTCTCATTGCGTATTGGTAACAGATTCCTTATAAGTCACTTAGGCCATTGTATTCTTGTAGTGAGTTGTATGAGAGTTCATACCAACCAATCTAGTACAAATACTCAAGAATTACAATATGTGACTAATAAGAAAAATATCTATAATATGTATATCAGCCATATACACCTAAACTAGTCTTTCTAGTATTTTCTTTTCTGCCAAATACTTTTGCAGTTTCTCTTTCGGGTTTTTCTCTCTATGCAGAAGAATCATTCAACATCAACATCTGTGCCAATCAAATTTGGATCAAAATCCTTGGCGTGAATAGTCAAGTACTAGCACCCTTTGGAGTTATATGTTGAAGTTGATCATCATATGAAAAAATGTTCTTCTGTATTTCACTATTAGTAGTCTTTTAATGCAATGAACAAATTCACTTACACTATTTATCCATCCCATCATGAACCCTATCATGATGAAGCTACCAAGGATCAATTAGATTGGATATGAATCAGTGCCAAACTAATTTGGATATCGAGATGCCTAGCATCTTCTATCTTGCGGTACATACTCATACAATAGGAGCTCATGTACTCCCACTGAATTTCATTCAAAATTGTAACAAAAACAAGGTCCTAGTTATCAAATATATCTCATACCTTATTTATTTCTGAAAACACCTTTTCAACTCCATAGATCTCCTCGATTTTCAAACAAATTCAAAATGTGAGTTTCATGGAGACAAGAATGAATTTAGACACTACGTGGAATTGTTGCTCATTTTAGACTCCAAATCACATGGAGCAATTTTAGAGTTACCGGAAGTTTGCAACAAGACTTTAAAACTTCTCTAGACATAATTACTTTCTTACAATATGGTACCAGTCCATAGAGTAACTATCAGATTTTAAACAATTTTGATCTCAACTAACAAGCCTAGTGCGTAGTGGACTACGGATGCCAATACTACAAATACTAATGCAAAGATATTTTAGACTATGTTTATGATAGATAAATGGAGTTATTCTAAATTATTATGTCAACTACCACTTAAAAACAACATCCCTCTAGTCGTTTTAGTGATTACACGAACCAAATTCACTACACCAATAACCGATCATCACGAGAGATGGTGCAACTGCTAAGGCGAACATCAACATGTTCATCATATCATCCATATGACTCATGCTTTACCTTTCGGTTGCGTGTTCCGAGACCATGTCTATACATGCTAGGCTCGCCAAGTAGAACCGTAGTATTTGCGTGTGTAAATCTGGCTTACACCCGTTGTATGCGAACGTTGAGTCTATCACACCTGATCATCACGTGGTGCTTCGAAACGACGAACTTTCTTAACGGTGCATATTAAGGAAGAACACATTATTATCTTGATATTAACTGTGAGAGGGATCATCTTATAATGCTACCGTCGCGATCTAAGCAAAATAAGATGCATAAAAGGATTAACATCACATGCATGGATAATGTGATATGATATGGTCCTTCTTGCACTTGATCTCCATCTTGTGCATCTTGGCATGATCTCAATCATTCCACCGGCGTGGCACCAAGGTCCATGGCGCCTCCTTCTTGATTGTCCTCCAATAATTACAACATATCACATGGATATGATATTTAGCACGCAAGCCATAAAATTAAAAGACAACCATTTGGCTCCTGCCCGTTTGTCATAATTTACAAAATGTATCATCTCATACATCAAATTTGTAACTGTGACCATACCACATCACATGCCCTGCAAAAACAAGTTAGACGTCCTCTAATTTATTTAGCATATTTTACGTTGCTTAGGGCTTTCGAATATAGAACCGTTTTTACCTACGAACATGAAACCACAACGGTGATGAACAAATTATTAACAACTTGTTCTATTTTATATCTTAACTATAGTGGGAGAGACAGACACCCGCAAAGCCACTTATGCAAAACAAGTTGCATGTCAGTCATGGAACAAGTCTCATGTGCGTGGACATGTAAGGTTAGTCCGGGCCGCTTCATCCCACTATGCCACTAAGATAAAAAATATACAAAGGAGCAATAACATGATCATCAATGCCCACATACACATATGTGTTCTATCCGTACAAAAAATCTACGCATAGATGCGGCTCTGAAACCACTGATGGGTTCGTAGCATAGAAAACAAAAAAAAATCCTACGGAGGGAACAACCAACGAGCCAAGATCTAATCTAGGACATGCTCGTAACGGGTGGAACATGTTCCAAGAGAACTCACCCTCAAAGACCAAAAGCTTTCAAGAGGTATTCTCGTGGACGATGTAGTGGAACACTTGCCGATCTCAAGATCGTGAAGATGTACGCCGCAACCGGTAGCGCCTCCGTACTCGGTCACACGTACGGCTTGATGACGACCTCCGTTCCCTCGATCCAGCGGGGCAGCGGAAGTAGTAGAACCACCAAAGAACTCCAACAACACGACGGCGTGGTGTGGTTAGGAACTAAACGACCATGACTTCGCCAAGCGGATGGACGAGAGGTGGAGCGGGAGGAGGGAGAGATGATCAAGTGTGTCCTCAAGAGGGAGCTCTCACCCCTCCATATATAGGAGAGGGGTGAGGTTGGGACGTTGCCCCTTAGGGGTGACTCCACCTCTTCCCTCTTGATGTGAGTGGAGCATCCACTCATGCCCACTCACTCTCTTTTAATCTCCACTCAAAAATCCCAAGGGTTTTTCTTTATTAAATAAAAAATTATTTCTTTTAATATTTGTTAATTTTATTAACAACCATTAGCAACCATTACCATTAACCCCTTGAACTATTTCAATATATATTACCCGAAACAATTTCGGTGCTGTCCAAACTTTTCTCCGAAATTCCGTGTCTACCCAAAAGCGTCGACAAACCTTAAGTGTGTCACCCTACGGTTCGTGAATAATGTAGACATGATCGAGACACCTCTCCGATCAATAGTCAACAGCGGGATCTGGAGATCAGTAATGACTCCTACTTATTCGACGATGAATCTTGTGATCGTGTGAACCAAAAACGTCATAACCAATTCCTTTTGTCTCGCGATATTTTACTTGTCCGAGATCCGATCATTGGTATCATCTATACCTAGTTCGATCTCGTTCCCGACAAGTACTCTTTACTCGTTCTGTGATATGACATCCTTTTGACCTAGTCACGTGCTTGCAAGCGGTGTCGATGTGATATCACCGAGAGGGCCCAGAGTATATCTCTCCGTCATCTGGATGGATAAATCCCACTTCTTGATCCATGAGCCTCAACTAATACTTTCAGAATACCCAACAACCACCTTTATAGTCACCCTGTTATAGTGTCACGTTTGATGTCATCAAAGCATTCTTCCGGTGTTAGTGATTGACATGATCTCATGGTCTAAGTATTAGGGTTACTTCGTATGCTCAGTCCAACAATGTAAACTTAATAACTTGATCGTATTGCTATACATAATTTGGGTGTGTGTTCATCATATCATTCTCCTAATGAAGTGATCCCATTATTAACAACATCCAATGTTCATGATCAGGAAACCTTGATCATCAGTTAATCAACGAGCTAGTTAAACGAGAGGCGTTACTAGGAACTCTAATTTGTTCATTAGTCACATATGTATTAACGTTTCCGATTAATACAATTCTAGCATGAGAAATAAACATTTATCATAAACATGGAATAAGATAATAACCATTTTATTATTACCTCTCGGGCATATTCCTTTCAGCAGCGCCGTGTCGACGGTGCCCCTTCTGAGTGAGATGCTGCTTGGTTCTGTACGCATCGGGATGCCTCGAGCGTGGTTGGAAAATATCCGAGGGTGCATTGATGGCGGGTCATCTTCGTTTAGTGGATTCACCATGTTCTTCATTTCTTTTTGTTGTGGGCGTTGTGTTTACTGATGCCCCAACATGCGTGGTGTGATTCTTGTATATGTTTGTTGTTCGATGCTTTATAAAGCAGGGTGAAACCCTGTTTCGAGGAATGTATGATGTATAGTTTTCAATTAGGTAAAAATAAAATGGTTGATAGGAAATGTGGTAGAAATTATCCCTTCCAGAACAGTTTTGAATTATTAAACGCTCCTGGATTTATTTATTTATTTATTTGCTGCGGGAATTTTTCTGTATCCCGCATACTCATTCCAATCGTCTAAAATACAATTTTTTTCTAGAGTACCGAAAAAAACGGTAGAAGTAAACAAGGCAAGGCCCATTTATCCTTCTGCAGTGTCCTTGTCCTCGTCCTGTCACGGCTTCGTGGAGCACGGCGGTCACCATCCCCTCGCGTCGCCGTCGTCGGCCACCACGGCAGCCAGTATGTGCTGACACTCGCCCCACTGATTTCGTACTAATCCCTCTTATTTCCTGTTCCTTTTGTCGGATCCCTCCCTAGATGTTTCTGGACCTTAGATAGATTGCTAGGTTCTTGGCTTCTTGCTAAATTAGGGATAAGATCGCAGATCGCACTGTCTGCTTGCGCCTCCTTGCTTTTATGCCGATTAATTGGAGCCCAAAATCCATTTGCGGGTCGAGGGCGAGCGCGGCAACTGGGTTTATTAGATTGTTCAGGGTGGGGGCCTGGCCATGGCCGAGGAACGATCTGGTTCGCCGGAGGCGGGGAAGCTGGTGGTGGCCATGAAGGGCCACCCAGGGTCCGGCAAGTCCACGGCGGCGCGCGCCATCGCCTCCACGCTCCGATGCCCACTCCTGGACAAGGACGACGTGCGGGACTGCACGCTGCACCTCGAGCGCGTTGCGGGCGGCAGCGGCATGCTCAACGAGCTCTCCTACGCCGTCCTGTGGAGGATGGCCGAGCGCCAGCTCCAGCTCGGCTTGTCGGTCGTCGTCGACTCCCCACTGTCACGCCGTGCGCATCTTGACACGCTGGCCCGCCTGCCTGCTGCGCTTGTTGTCGTCGTCGAATGCCGGCCAGGCGACAATGACGAATGGTGCCGGAGGCTGGAGGAGCGTGGGAGCGCTTTGGCCGATGGTGGTGGTGATGGGTGGCATAAGCCCAAGACGTGGGCAGAGCTGGAAAGACTTGTGGATGGCTACCAAGGTTGCACAGACTATGACATTGGGGATGTGCCGAGGATAGTCGTGGATACAACAGATCCGACGGCTAGTGCAGAGGAAATTGCTTCCAGGGTTGTTGATTTTATTAGGTCTCTTCTAGCCCGTGCACATTAGGTATGTTGTTAGCAATTGGTAGGTGCAGAACCCCATCTTCACCAAATGTTTTGGTTAAGACAAGGTCCATATGTTTGCTGCCAGGATCAAACTAGAGAATAATTTTATTAGGATTTCATGGTAGAATGTTGAAATGGTGTATGTACTGTATAGGATTTGGTGTACATTATGCTTTCCTTCTTCATTTGTTCCTCCCCCATGTTTTCTTATGCAACTTCGATGGTAATGCTCGCCCTCTGTTAAGGGGTATAGCTCAAAACTGCTTCTAAATGATCCACCTATGGACGTTACTGATTTTGAAGTGCTTTCTTGATAGTTGATACATTTGCTTCCTCAAGGGAAATGGAATCCCCATATGTGAGATTACAACGCTACATCAATTTTTATTCTAACATGATTCCTGCAGAGAACTCGATAATGCAGTTGCTAGGAGTTAGGAATCTTGGTGAAATTTCTTTACCTGCTATTGTCAATCAGGGTTTTGATTCTGTTGTCATCATTCCATTTTTATGTTCATGCTGAAAGTAAAAAAAATGATCATATGTACACATACAGTCATAACATTTCAGTGCCTGTTTTAAAAACCAAAGTTCACGACAGAAGAATACCTACAGGTTTCTTTACTTGATCACTGCTCAGATGTTCAGAATCTGATTGTGTGATGTACTGTTTTCTTCTTCTGGGGTTCGGATTGGACATCAGGCATTAGCAGCTTTCTCTTTTGAGTGTGATAGCCATTCTTACATTGCATAGGGGTGAAGAGAACTTGTTGCACAACAATGACAGTACCATATACTTTTTCATGGTAAAAAAATGCCGAGTCATATAAAATAACCTATAGTTTTCTTTTCCTTCAAAAAGCATGATGGGATCGTGTTATTTTAGCAATTCCAGACTTGTGTGATTTACTGGTAGGCCATACTATCTATTTGTACCTCAGAAGCATTTTTGCCCATAAGCACTAAAATCGATGTCGCAGTGCTTCTGTTAATAACTAGCCCCAACCATTCCTTCCGGTAGTACTATCAGTGCCTTCTAATGTTGAAATGTATCAGTGTTCTTCTTGTTTGTGACGACTGTCAAGTGTCAACAGAAGCCAGATATAACTCATTTTTTATGTCTATCAGTTCCCGGTCCGAGATGGCCTCTTCTACTCTAAAACCAGGTGTGCCAGTTACTTTACAAGAGCTAGAGCCCTCCTCAGAGATTTTCAAGCAAGGCGCATCCCTCAGAGTAACAGGAATGTATGTGTAGGTGCCTTCTTTTTACTTCTGAATAGTACAAGCTCCAACTGTGCTAACATTCTTTGCTTGAAATTCTTTAGCCTTCAGTCATATGATGTTGACTCTGCGGTTGCCATTATTCAAGATGGCAGCGCGAGGCTTACGGTCGACACTCAACACCTGAGAGACATCAGTTTCCGCAGCAGTTCGACATACCAGTTCATCGGCGAACTCTTGATCCGGCCAAAAAACAATGTAATTATTTCTCCAGCTTCTCTCAAATCAATTTGTCTCATTTAGTTGGAATGATGCTACATCAAATTTGATGTTTTCGTCTAGCAGGCAATTCTACAAGCACGAGTGGGCAGGAATGTTGATGGTCTTGACCTGAACCTTTACCAGCAGAGCCTGATCATCCGACGGCAACATGAAGCCAAACTGCTGAGCTCCAGGAGGGCATGATCCAAAGCTGTGGAACCAGGCCGACCTTTGTTCAGTTCCTGAAGTGTGGAGCACATGAGAGCAGGATCACCTAACACGTGGTGATGTGTTTCAGTTTGTTAGATTATTAGTACAAACCTAGAAACTAGTACTAGTACTTAGTTGTTAACTGAATCCATGAGCACAGGTTATCCCTCTAGGACCACCTGATTCTGGAGACTTCTAGCTCTGAAGTCCATGAGCTCATATTATTTGAAGGTCCACGTATCAGTTTCAGAGTGTTTAGTTGGCTGGCATTCTCTTACAGTAGAGGTGTTGACATAGTGATGCCTTTCTATGATGAACAATTAGAACCGAACAGGCTGTGTATGGAGCAAAATTGTGTGGACATATTAATCTGATACGGTGATACCTACTTTCCTTTATTTTTCATCTATTTAATTATGCTGCTACAGTGGTGGCATGAGAAACTTTGACATGATCATGGCAGGGTAGTTGTTTTTGTGCGCTCGGCATTCTATATTTCATATACACTGTTTTGTCGGTTGGCCATGTTTAACACAATTGTTGTGGATCTTGTGCGCCTTGCAGAAGGAAGATTAATCATATTTGCATGAGTCATCCTTCAGACGTCTACAGTGGAATAATACTATCATTTATTGTTCTCTTTTTAGGGAACCCGTTCTCTTAATAATTCAGTTATGATAATTAATTGATTCGTAACCCAACTTCCTCCCGGATGCTAATACAATTTGTTAAACTGAAGTCACTGAAGATCACACAAGGAGAGAAAGTGGCAAAAATAATGAATGGTCGTGAACACTACCCATGTTCTGGGAATTTCTCTTTTATCAAAATCCATGTGTCATAAACAACAAATGAAATAAACAGAAAAAGAAGAAAAATATGTTTCCTATACATCGATGTCGATCTCCAGTATATGAACAAATCTCCATCCACCTTTTCTCTAGTTTCTGACGACCCAACAACCAGAAGCTCTGCGTTCTTCCTCCTCGTGGCTCTTTACTCATCACGCGATATTTCGTTTCGGTTCATCTTTCAGCGTCAGGAGAGTCGAGCAAAGCAGGAGCAGGTATACATATGCATGCGTTCATCCCATATCGCTATCATCAACTACTGGCAGCTCTCCTCTCTGTTTCCAAGAATAAAAAAACTACTGGCAGCTCTTGAACTGTGATCGCCGGCCGAAGAGGGAGATCACCTGACAGGCTCCTTCCAACAACTTCCCTGTAACACCAAGCAAAGAGAAGAGGATCGTCAGCCAATAATCCTCAGTGCAGCATCAATTTTGTTCTTAAGAAGAGCGGCACCATAAAGATGCCAACAGTATTAACAACGATGATGAGTTGCAGAGTTATGTCTATGATATTCAGGTGTCGGTGTTAGCTGGTGTGTAGCATCTCACGTTTACAGGTGACTTGTCACATCTGCAATTGGATGCCAATGATGTGGTGCCTGGTTGGAAACCAGGAGTGAACACTAAACATACTCCATCCCTGTGCCATGCTAACTTTGTTTTATGCACGGGCACTAACGAGCGAAGAACACAGCACGCAACTGGCGACTGGGGCCCGCCTGTCAGCCACCACGGACAGCTGTAGTGGAACTGGTGAATGTCTGCTCGGTGCTCGCCGGCCCACGGGACTGATCCCGTGAGACTGACAGCGCGGGGCCAGCTCAGCTACCCTGCACCTGAGGTTGAGCCGTCGATGTCAATGCACAGCTCAGAGCTCGCTGTCTCCCCCCGTCCAAAGCGGTGCGCGGCGCACACACGCGGTTTCTTTCTCCAACCTCCCGACCGTGCCACGCACCGTTTTCACCCAACCGAATGACGTGCTTCGGTAGAGTAAATTTCTCATTCGTCTACTCCTTGCCGCATCTAGTACTCCTACTGCTACGCCGTTCTGTACCCAATCACGGCCATTAAGTTCAGCAATGAATGGCGCGGGGACCACTGACGGCTTTTGTCTATCTGTCTAGTGGCTCGACGTGAGAAGCTCCCAAGTCAATTATCAATGGGTTTAATTATCAACGCCACAAAATTTTGTTGGTGAGGTGCGGTCTTTGCTTGCGTTCCAGGCAATGGCGAATGCGCCTATAGTCTTATAGGAGGACGAGCAGCGATGGCGACTTGCCACCGACACACCCGCTGAACATCTTTCTAAATGCATTTATTTACATTCGTCGTTCTAGTAATCATCATATTAACCGTGGAGATCTGTTAACCAGCTTAATCAAGTAATGTAACATCAAGTAGGTAGTGTGAATAAGACGAAAGTTCAGTGATAGTAGACTAGAATAAAAAACTTTCCCCTCGCGTCTTTCCCCCCGGGCGACGCCAGGGGCGCCACCCCGCGCCGCCGCAACTCCCCTCCGCCCAGCCTCCCTCAGCCGCTGCCGCCGCCGGCCTGCTCCGCGGTGGTGGCGGCCGGCCCTCGCTTCCAAATGTCGTCGGGGGCCCGTTTTTCTGCAGGGGCCGCTGGAGCACGGCGGGCGCGGCTGGGGGACGGTCGCCGGTGCTGGCAGTGAGCGTGAGCCGGGGCGGCGGCCCCGGAGCTAGGCCGGCGCTCCTCCATGGTGGCCGGCCGGTGCTTGGAGTCCTTGGCGTGGAGGCCTGGGGCGCGGCGGATCTGGGGATCCCACGCCTAGATCTCACGCCGGCGGCCGTGCTCTGGCTACGGCTGCACGTCGTGGGGCTTGGTGGTGGCCTGCTCTGTGCAGGCTAGGTGGCCGGTGGGCCGTCCTGGGCGGCGCGGCGGCCGGGACCGGCGGCCATGGGGGTCGAGTGTGGCTGGGCTTGGCCATGATGCGGGAGGTGCTGGGCGAGGCGGTCGCGTGGGCGACGCTGCTCCCCTAGCTCGGCAGGGGCGTGGCCGGTGAGGAGGATGTCGGGGCGGCGGCCCCGGGGCTGCTTTGGGGCGGTGCGGCGGTCGATGTGGCTGCTTTGGGGCGGTGCGGCGGCCGGAGTTGGAGGCGTCGGTTCTCCTTCCGGCGTGGTGCTCGGAGGCGTCGTCCGTCTTCTTCTCGGTGCCTCCGCGTGGTGCGGAGCTCGGGCTGCAAGATTGATGGTTCTTCGCCTCCAACTCTGGAGGTCAGGATGGCGTGATGCGGCAGGGGCTGTCTGCATCTCCGGTTGCTGCGGCGCTGGACGAGAGGATGCCGGGGCGGCGGCCCCGGGACGTGGTCGGCGCGGCGACTACCGTGTTATGAGGTGCCGCGGTGGCTGTGGCATGCAGTTTGGTGGTCTGGCCGATCCTCGACGGGCGGTAGCGGGGTTTGCAACACACCGCCGGGCGAAAGTCTTGCCATGGTTGGCCGTCGATGGCGACGCCCTCGGGTGCCGCGTCCTTCTTGAAGGCGTCGACGAGATGGTGTTGTTGCTTCTCCATGCCGGGTTCTCCGGGGGAAACCCTAGACCCCTCGCGGGGTCGGGCGGGGGTGGCGCTTCTGCGTCGCTTACCTCTTGGGGCCTCGCTTTGGATGTTCCATCGGCCAGGGGGAGTAGACGAGCGACGGCGACGGCGAGCTATCGTCTTCGGCTAGGTGGTGCGCGGCTTTGGAGCCGGTGTGGATGTCGGAGCGGCGGCTCCGGACTTCGTCTTGCGTTGAGTTCACCTCCGCCGTGTTTGTGTCGGTTGTGGTTGCTTGGGCAACATGGTCGTCGACTTGTTTTGGGGACGTGGCCTTGGGGCCAGTGTGGATGTCGGAGCGGCGGCTCCGGGTTTTTCTCCTTGCGTTGAGGTCGTCTCCGCCGTGTTGGTGTCGGCCATGGTTTGCTAGGGCAACATGATCGTCGACCAGTTTTTTTGGAGCGTGGCCTCGGGGCCGGCGTGGTGTGTTGTATGGTTTTTGGACGGTTTCCCTTATAAACCGTCCAACTTGTTCTTCTTCTTCTTTATCAATATAAAGGCAAAGCTTTTGCCTCGTTTCAAAAAAAAAAAGACGAAAGTTCAGTGAACTGACCTCGTCGGAGCTTGGACTTGGATGTCCCGGTGACGGCGGGGGCCTTCCTCGCGGGCGCGGCTCCGTTGGAGGAGCCGCCGCCGCTCTTGGTCGTGTCGTCGACAGGCGGGAAGAGCACGGCGTCGATGCCCTGCACGGAGATCCTGCCGTCGGTGTAGATATCTGGATCGAAGAGGTAGGCGGACCCCTCGCCGTGGCCGAACTTGACGGACCCGTCAGCCTCCCTGGCCGTCACCTTCTGCGGCAGCCTTAGCGTGTCGTACCTGACGGTCCCGAACCTCCGCACGGCGTTGTACATGCTCTCCTCCGTCTGGTACTCCGGGACCATGTGGTAGTAGAGGATGTTCTCGGGCGAGCCGGGCTCGCTGAGCTGGTCCGTGGTGAGGCGCGCCATGGCCTCGTCGTTGGGCGCCAGTACCGTGAGCACGTACCCCTCGGAGACCAGCCGCCCCATCTCCGTGGCCAGCGAGGTGAGGTTGACGAGGATGTCGGCCAGCTCGTTGTAGCCGCCGTAGAGGACCAGAGTCTGGATGAAATCCTTGACCTGGCTGTGCCCGTCGAAGTGGGCCTTCCCGGAGTTGGGCCCGGGGGCCGGCGCCGGCGCGATGGACGGGCCGGGGGCCATGGCGTCCCAGACCGGAAGCACGGGGGGCGCGCCGAGGGGGACGGGCGGCGCGGGCTTCTTGAGCCGGTGCGTCCTGGGGTCCACCTCGGGGGCGCCCGTGGGGAGCACGGCCGAGATCGCGGCGAGGCTGCGTCGGCGGTTGAAGTCCTCCTGCACGGACCGCGGCACCAGCAGGCGCTCGATGCCGTGGATGACGCCGTCGGGCCTCACGACCGCGTCCGGTTTCGTGACCGCCGCGGCGCCCACCAGCATCCTGTGTTCCCCGTCCGCGGAGAGCTCGAGGTGCTCGCCGGAGAGCGTCACCCGCGCGGTGGAGGCGGCGCCGGCGGCGGGCCAAGCGCCTGAGGCGGAATGGAGGCGGGAGGGGAGGACGTGGAAGAGGAGGAGGCGCTGGAGGGACCGCAGGTTGCGTGGCTCGAGCAGGAAGGCGCGGAACTCCGGGTCGAGGTCCCGCTCGAGGGCCTCGTTCCGGGGAGCGAAGATGGTGACGTTGCCCCGGCCCACGGCGTCCTCGAGCGACTGCAGCAGCAGCGCCTTCTCCACCAGCTCCGCCAGCTCCGTGTAGTGCGAGTCCAGCAGCGCCACCAGCACCGAGTTCGAGTTCACCCCCGCGGTAGAGCTGTTGCCAGCGCCGCCTGTCGCGGCGGAGGAGGGCAATGCGGGCTGCTTTTGCTGCTGCTCCGGCAGCTCTGCCGCGGTAGACGCAGCGAGGACGACGAAGAGGAGGACAGCGCCTAAGAGCGGCGCGCCCATGGCGGCGGGTTGTAGCTGGCTCTGGATTAGGTGCGGGTCGGTGTTGAGTTTGCTCTTTGCGGTGGTGGAGAAGAGGAGGAGTGACGAGTGGAGGTGGAAATTGGTTTACTTGAGGGGAGAGAGAGTAGAGTTGGCTGGTTGTATATAAGTGAAGGGAACGCGTGGTGGGTAGCAGCAGGCTGTCAGGTGGGGCCGACTGGGAAGTGTCGGTGTGTACGCAGCGACGCGGAGGTTTCACCTCCCGTGGCCTCGAAGAGTGGGGAGTAGCTACGTACGTGTATTTCGTGTTCTCAAATTTGTTTCTTGAGTTTTGAAATCGCGCGCGTGAATGAACTTTTTGGCCTTGCTTTACTTCGGCTGGTTGCGTTTGCGTGCTCTTTGGTCTTTGACTTCGCTTTTGGCTTACTCGCACTGTTTGTTGTGCGCATGGCAATATGGCATGGCATCTCACCTTGCCCCCGTGTAAAAAACACACCGTGTAACTTTCCCGGATCATGACCACTGACCCGAAAGGTGGTGTAAAGCTGGACATGTCTTCAAACCAAGGTATTCTACGGACGCTCTCGAACTTTGCTTCTGCGTCATCTACTCCCTCTATTCCTATGCTTCGTTCTTAATTAGATGGCTTTAATTTATTGAAAAATAAATGTATTTATATTTTAATATGTCTAGACAAATCTACTTTTCTATAAATAGAAATTTATAAGTCATGTAATTTAAAAAATGTCTAGTATCCTAATCTGTTTGATGTATGTCAGGCTCAAGAGCGGACTTTTGAAAAAGTGGTAGATTGCAATTGTTCCATTCCTTTTCGGCGTCGTTTTCCACCCATAATGAGGAACAGTGGGACTACATTTCTAATGCAGCTTTGTAGCATATGAGAGAGGATGCCCCTGATGAGGTGGTCTGGTCTTTGACTTCTAATGGTCGTTTTTCTACCAAATCTGTGTATACAGCTTTGGAAAAAAATCTTGCCGGTTCTAACAACAAATGGATTTGGAAGACAAAACTCCCTCTTAAGATTAAAGTGTTCCTCAGCGCAATGCGATTCTTACCAGCGTAGGAAATGCGCCTAAAAAAAATGGGTCGGAGATCCTAGCCTCCTAGGTGCTCCTTTTGCAATGAAAATGAATCTGTTGGTCATCTCTTCTTTGGTTGCTCTCATGCCAGGGTAATTTGGGGTCCGTTGGGATCTATCCTGGGAACAACTACTTGTCCTAAATCAAATCTCTTTGGCAAAGTATTTCTTGGTTATATAGGTTCTTTCCTCATGGTAAAAAGTATCACATGCTCCTGCTTGCCTCGCTCTGCTGGGCCATTTGGATAACTAGGAATAACATTACTTTTGACAAGAAGGTGGTTCGATCTCCTGTAGTTACTTTGTATATATGGTGTTCTATGCTTTTCTATTGGGCAGGTTTGTATCGAGCCAGTGATGGAGAGATGATCAAGGGAGGTGCCCAGCAGATCATGTGTTCGGCGGCTCGGCTTGCGGCTCACCTTGCTGGCAGTTTGGGGGATGTTGGCGAGATGAGGGGGATGCTGAGCATCATTGACGGATCGGTTGCTAGATCACCGTCAATGGTTTGATTGTCTTCTAGTTGTTTGCATGGTGCAATTTTTGGCCGCTTTGTATTGTGAGATCCTTTAAGTCACCCTGGTTTTTTCTCTGTATTTCCGTTAATGCATTTTAATGGAAAGGGGAAATAGCCCGGTTGGAAAAAATGTACTTTAGAACATATGGAGTAGTTTTGTTTACTTTGCGACGGGTTACATTTACACGAAGGACCTCTGAAAGTCTGAATGAACGAAATTACAATAGAGCCCTCACATTTTACAAAATGGGAATCCCGCAAGATACTATGACGTGATTCGATTATTCTCCACCGGTGCCAATGCAAGGCCTCCAAGTCACAACCACAAAATCCGCCACCAGGGACGAACCACTTAGAGTGGAGTTGGTGTTTGATGTCGCGTTGAGGCAATAGATCCTCACATCTCGAGGAAGAAGAACTCTCAAGGTAAGGAGTCCTTAGGTGCAAAGTGGCCCCATGGCCAAAGATAGTGGTGGTGTGCCTCGTTGTCACTTTGGAACTTTTGCTGCTGAAATTTGCACGTAACCCCCGCACCGCCCCAACTCCTTCTCGCCACCAGGACAACCAGAACCGGGGTGGTAGCCACACCTAGAAACAAACGAGTAAATTCCGTCCGAGCGGCGCGAAGAAGATGAGCACTCCTAGGTCACATTTGCTCTCACCATGAATATCATAGGAGAGAATGTTGGAATTTGTGGGCTTTTGCCCATGACCCAACTAAATTCTAAAATTCTCATGGCCCATCTATTTGGCTGGTTTGGGAACTAAAGTTTAGTCCCACATTACTAGTTGGGAGTGAGTTGCACTACTTTATATAGTGACTTGTTCTAGTAGTAGTAATAGCATGAGAAGATGAGTGTCACACGCACGCTACTCCTCCTCGCTCGACTCACCTCGTCACGTCACAACACGTCACGACTCGCCTTAGATTTTTCTGCTTTTTCTTTAGTCCCAACGAAAAGTTTTTCTACGTGGAAGGCTTTAAATGATCCTAATCAACATATTTCATCCAAACATTGTAAAAAATCATGTATAAAATTACTTTTCGATATTTTGACTTCCAACATACATAGACATAAAAGTGTGTGGTGAAGCGATAAAATCAGAAATCTCTAGCTTTACGTATTAGTCAAAATGTTAATAAAACATTGTATAGAATAGACGCATCACATTATTCGATGACACATGATGTAAATAAAAACATTATGTGAAACAGACGCATCACATCATTCGACGACAACAACAACTAATTCTACTACTACTGCTCCTCCCCGTCCCCCACCCTTGGTCACGGCGGTAGAGCCATCGAAGAGCATCTCCACCGGGGGCCTCTAAATCTGTGTCCGGCACCCCCCAATTGGGCCTCCTTTGGGGGCTGCCGGACATGTGTCCGGTCAACATTTAGAGGCCGCCCACAGCGGCACTCCCCAAAGGCCAACCCCCAAACGGCGCAAATTTTGAGCAAAGTGTCGAACACCTTGCGGGCGCACGAACCGCCGGTGATGAACAACACAAATGAGGAACAAGATGGCGGTGCATGCATTAATAAAAATGATACCGACAATCAAACTGTAGTTTTGCCGCGCCGGAGAGCAAGTCAGAGACTTGGCATAGTTTCGACCACGCCGAAGAACAATCTCCAACGCCGGCCATCAAAAAGGGGTCGACTGCGCCGGAGAACAAGTCTCCAAGGCCGACCATAAAAAAGGGCGCCTCCCTGGCGCAATGGTTCATGCCAATCACGCGGCGGGCTCCTCCTAGACTTCTTCCTCGTCGTCCTCCGCCGCTTCGGCCTCCTTCTTCTCAGCCAGGATGCACCTCCGTTCGCCATCGAAGTAGGCCTTCTGATTGGGGCTCATGCCGGTCGTGTTTGTGGCCATGAAGAGACGCCCCTCCTTCTTCTCTTGGTTCTTGAGCTTGGCCTCCTGCATCTTGAAGTAGAGCTTCCACTTCTCGTCGGACTTGGCTTGTAGCTTCTTCTTCTCGACGGTCGCCGCGGCCACCTCGGCAACGTATAGCTTCACCAACTCTTGTATGCTGCCTGCGGCGCCCGAGGCCCCTGGCTTCTTGCCAGCCCTGGCGGACGCCTTGCACGCCTTCACTCCCATCTCGGGACGATCGGCGGTAGTAGCCGGCAGGTTTCTTTCATCTCCCTCGGCGGTGCCTTGGTCTTTTATATGGCTCTTCCACTTCGGGCAACCTTTAACCACCTCCCAAACATGCATGAACTTGTATGGCTTCTTGCCATCCGACCCCAAGTCAAGGTACAAGTACTTGGCGTCTTTGAGCTAGACAAACAAAGGCCAAGTCAAGTATGCATGTAAACATGATGGGTAACAAGTTAAGATGATCGGCTAACCTTGTCGGCATCGTTTTTGCTACTCTCGTCTCTCATCAACATTTGCTCATTGCAATGGTGAAACTTGGTTGTGAGAGCCGAGATGACGCCCCAACGGCTCTCAACCGATTTGGCATTGCGGTCAGGCAAATCTTCATGAGGAGGAAACGACCTTCTTTCGGTGTAGTCCTTGTGAATGCGTGTCTAGTAGGCCTTCTTCCTTTGGTTGGCGCCCTTCTCGCCGTCCATGCTCACGTTCATCCACGCCTCGGCCAACAAGACGTCCTCAGTCTCGCACCTAGTCTTGCCTCTGTTTCCAGCCTTCCGGACGCCATCCTCTTCTTCGTCGCCATTCTCTTCTTCATCCCCTTCCTAGCCATGGCCGGCATCCCTTTCTGACCGTGGCCGGCATCCCCTTCGTCGCCCTGGCCGAACTGATCTGTCTCGGCGTAGGCACTACTACCGTCGTGGATGATTGAAGTCATTAACGAGGAGGCGTCCTATCCAGCAAAAACCACAATTTGCATCGTCGGCAATTAATGCACAATCCAACAATTTGCATCCGGCCACCCGCAATAACTGCGCGCAACGAACAATCGGCCGGGTGATACGTATCAAACGTATCTATAATTTCTTATGTTCCATGCTTATATTGTGCCAATTGCTACATGTTTTATATACACTTTTATATCATTTTATGCATTTTTGACTAACCTATTAACAAGATGCCACAGTGCCAGTTGCATGTTTTCTGCTGTTTTTGGTTGCAGAAAAGTTGTTAAGGAAATATTCTCGGAATTGGACAAACGAAACGTCAAAGTGTTTATTTTCCCCGGGAGGTTCCAGAACACCGAAGAGGAGACGAAGGAGGACCCCGAGAGGCCCACACCCCCTCCCGGCGTGGCCCCCCCTTCTGCCGCGTGAGCACGGGGTGTGGGGCCCTCGAGGCCCCGCCGCCTTCGCCCTTTCGCCTACTTATACACCTCGGATATCTAAGACCTAGGACACGCACCTTTTTCCTCCACGAAGTCCAGAGCCGCCGCCGTCGTCAACCCTAGATCGGGAGGGTTCAGAAGCTCCTCCTGGCACCCTGCCGGAGAGGGGAATCATCACCGGAGGGCTCTACATCACCATGCCCGCCTCCGGACTGATGCGTGAGTAGTTCATCCTTGGACTACGGGTCCATAGCAGTAGCTAGATGGTTGTCTTCTCCTCTTGTGCTACCATGTTTAGATCTTGTGAGCTGCCTAACATGATCAAGATCATCTTTATGTAATGCTACATGTTGTGTTTGCTGGGATCCACTGAATATTGAGTACTATGTTATTGCTTCATAATATATCTTGTGAGTGCGTTGTTTATGATCTTGCATGCTCTCCGTTGCTAGTAGATGCTCTGGCCAAGTAGATGCTTGTGACTCCAAGAGGGGGTATTTATGCTCGATAGTAGGTTCATGTCTCTATTTAATCTAGGGTAGTGACAGCAAGCTCTAAGGTTGTAGATGTACTGTTGCTACTAGGGATAAAACAATACTACTTTATCTAAGGGTATTTGTATTACTTACATTACACACATTGCCTAATGCAATTATCTGTTGCTTGCAACTTAATACTGAAAGGGGTGCGGACGCTAACCGGAAGGTGGATTATTAGTCATAGATGCGGTTGGAACGGTCTATGTATATTGTTGTAATGCCCAAATGAATATCACACTAGCCATCATAACAATAGTATATGCATCATTATGCACTTCTTTATTTTGTCAATTGCCCAGCTGTAATTTGTTTACCCGCATGTATGCTATTATTATTTATGGAGAGACACCACTAGTGAACTGTGGACCCCGGTCCTTTTTCCTCAAACTGATAAACAATCCTACTGCAATCCTGTTACTTTTATTCTCTGCAAGCAAACATCATTCTCTACACATACGTTTAATCCTTTGTTACAGCAAGCCAGTGAGATTGACAACCTCACTGTTAAGTTGGGGCAAAGTATCTTGGTTGTGTTGTGTGCAGGTTCCACGTTCGTTGCTGACATCGGTAGTGCGCCCTGCCAAAGTCATCTTCAACAACCTCCGGAAGATCTCTAGTTTCCTACTGGTTCGATAAACCTTGGTTTCAAAACTGAGGGAAAACTTGCTGCTGCACTACTTCATACCTTCCTCTTGGGGTTTCCCAACAATACCTCACCGGTGCCATCAAGCAATTTTTCTGGCGCCGTTGCCGGGGAAACAAGAGTTCTTCTGTTCTGCAAAGTCTAGCTTCCCCTTCGACGCCAGCAATTTTTCTGGCGCCGTTGCCGGGGAAACTAAGCTCTTCTATGAGGGGAGTCTCTCACATCCAATCTTTTTATTTTGTTATTGTCTTGCTTAGTTTATTATTATTATTGTCTTGTTTGCTTAATATCAAAAAAAAAATAGTTACTTGCAATTTATTTACTTTATATTATTGTCTTGTTTGCTTAATATCAAAAATACAAAATAAAATAGTTACTTGCATTACTATTTTTTATTTCGGTTTAGTTTTTATTATTTCGGTTTGTTATTTATTATTTCGGTTTACTTTTTTTTTTAATTTGCTAAAATGAGTACTGCTGAGAATACTAAGTTGTGTGACTTCACTAGCACCAATAATAATGATTTCATATGCACTCCTATTGCTCCACCTGCTTCTAAAGCAGAATTCTTTGAAATAAAACCTGCTTTGTTAAACCTTGTTATGAGAGAGCAATTTTCTGGTGTTAGTACTGATGATGCTGCTGCCCAGCTAAATAATTTTGTTGAACTTTGTGAAATGCAAAAGCAAAAAGATGTAGATGGTGATATTATAAAACTGAAATTATTTCCTTTCTCTTTGAGAGGAAGAGCTAAAGAATGGTTGCTTTCATTGCCTAGGAATAGTATTGATTCATGGACTAAATGCAAAGATGCTTTTATTGGAAAATACTATCCTCCTGCTAAGATTATTTCTCTAAGAAGTAGCATTATGAATTTTAAACAACTTGATAATGAACATGTTGCTCAAGCTTGGGAAAGAATGAAATCTTTGGTTAAAAATTGCCCTACCCATGGACTGACTACTTGGATGATCATCCAAAACTTTTATGCAGGACTGAATTTTTCTTCAAGAAACCTTCTTGATTCGGCTGCGGGAGGTACCTTTATGTCCATCACTTTGGGGGCTGCAACAAAACTCTTGGATGATATGATGGTGAATTATTCTGAGTGGCATACTGAAAGGACACCTCAAGGTAAGAAGGTAAATTCTGTTGAATAAACCTCCTCTTTGAGTGAAAAGATTGATATTATTATGTCTATGCTTGTGAATGGCAAATCTCATGTTGATCCAAATAATGTTCCCTTAGCTTCTTTAGTTGCACAAGAAGAGCATGTTGATGTGAACTTCATTAAAAATAACAATTTCAACAACAATGCCTATAGGAACAATTATGGTAATAATAATTATAAGCCCTATCCTTCTAATAATAATGGTGATTATTCTTATGGTAATTCTTCTAGCAATAATAGGAATACCTCCACTGAACTTGAAACCATGCTAAAAGATTTTATCACTACACAAACTTCTTTTAATAAAACTGTTGAGGAAAAGCTTGGTAAAATTGATAATCTTGCCTCTAAAGTTGATAGTCTTACCCTTGATGTTGATCTTTTGAAATCTAAAGTTATGCCTAATGATACTAAAGAGAGTAAGGCCTTTGCTAAAATTAATGCCATAGGAGATGGTGGTTCGGTTTGCTTTGATGATAATAATTTTGATTTTGATAATTGTAATATCACTGAAGTTATTAAGTTATTGCAAAAGTTAGCCACATGTCCTAATGCTAGTGCCATGAACTTGGCATTTACAACCCATATTACAAATGCTCTCATTAAGGCTAGGGAAGAGAAATTAAAACTTGAAGCTTCTATCCCTAAGAAGTTAGAAGATGGTTGGGAGCCCATCATTAAAATAAAGTGGATAAATTTGATTGCAATGCTTTATGTGACCTTGGTGCAAGTATCTCTGTTATGCCTAAAAAGCTTTATGATATGTTTGATTTGCCACCTTTGGAACATTGCTATTTGGATGTTTTTCTTGTTGATAATGCTATGAAGAAACCTGTGGGGAGAGTCAATGATGTTCTTATTATGGTTAACAATAACCTTGTCCCCGTTGATTTTATTGTCTTGGATATTGAATGCAACCCATCTTGTCCAATTGTTTTGGGAAGACGTTTACTTCGCACGGTTGGTGCTATTATTGATATGAAAAAAGTAAATATAAGGTACCAATTCCCACTTAAGAAAGGTATGGAACACTTCCCTAGGAAGAAAATTAAGTTACCTTTTGATTCTATCATTCGTACAAATTATGATGTTGATGCTTCATCTTTTGGAAACACTTGAATATCACTTTCTGTGCCTAGCTGAAAGGCGTGAAAGAAAAGCGCTTATGGGAGACAACACACTTTTTATTTCTGTTATTTTATTTTATTGAGTCAAGGAAGATGTCTACCTCTGTAGCAATTACTTTGTATCTTTACTTTATTGCATTGTTGTGTCAAGTTAAGCCTCTAGTAGAAAGTTGATGCTAGATTTGGATTGCTGTGCTGAAACTGTTTTCTGCATAACTCTTTACAGAAACATTGGATGGACCTGGGATTTTTTGTGCGTAATCCTCAGATATATATGCAACTTTCATTAGTTTTAAGTTTTCTGATTTGAGCAAGTTAAGTGCCTCGAAAAAATTCGTCTTTAGGGACTGTTCTGTTTTTGACAGATTCTGCCATTTATTTTGCAATGCCTCTTTTACTATTTTGAATGGATCTTTTTGTTCCATAAAGTATCAGTGGCTGTAGCTAATGTCCAGTAGCATTGGTAGCAATTGTGTTCATGCAGAATATAAGAATTTTTTGTGCACTAACCCTCTAATGAAGTTTACTTTGAGTTTGGTGTGGCGTAAGTTTTCAAGGATCAAGAGAGAATGATGATGTGATGTGATCAAGAAGATGAAAGAGCCAAAGCTTGGGGATGCCCCCGTGGGTCACCCAAGCATATTTCAAGAAGACTCAAGCGTCAAAGCTTGGGGATGCCCAAGGCATCCCCTTCTTCATCAACAAACTATCAGGTCATCTCTAGTGAAACTATATTTTAATTCGGCCACATCTTATGTGCTTTACTTGAAGCATCTGTTTGTTTTTGTTTTTGCTTTTGTTATTTTTTTTTTCTGAATAAAATGGATCCTAGCATTCTTGTGTGGGAGAGAGACACGCTCCGCTTTTTCATTTGAATACTCCTATTCTTCACTTATATTTGTTGAGTATTCTTCTATAGCTACTGCAATACTTTCAACTCTTGTTTTTCATGCATCTCTTGTTCAGAGCTGTTAGTTCTCATATGTTATAATCTCTTGCTTCATTGTTAAATTCTTGGAGAGTTTATGTTTAAATAAGTTGATTGGTGTTTGGTTAAGAACAGAAAATGCTAAATGTGGTAGATGGTATAACTAAATGATACATAATCTTGTAGATCATTAAATTGAGTCACTTGAATCATTGATGTTGTTTTGAGATATTAATATGCTTAATGGTAAACATGATGGTTTAGTAAGTTGGAATGATTAATGGTTTGTCTAGAAAACTTGAAGCCGTGCCACACTTAAATTTCCAGTTGATAGCATAATGAAATATGACTCCTAATGTTAAAAGCAACCGTAATGACTTTGTGTTATGCGCTACGGTCGGGGTCCCAACAGTGACTTGTTCATTTGCCACAGTCCCTCGTGGAGTGATTTTCATTATGCCTTGTAAGATCATGTTTCTATTTGGAATCCTTTTTCTTGTGAGTTCTAAAGCTGCGGTTTTCATGGCACTTCCACCTCCATATTTGCTAGCCTCCTCGGTACTTTGCATTGCCCTTTCTCACATTGAGAGTTGGTGCATACTTCGCGGGTACATCCAAAACTCGTGGGAGATCTTCATCATCTTCTCCTACACATAAGCCAAATATCTTTCTCAAAACATCCACCATACCTACCTACTACAGCATTTCCATAGCTGTTCCGAGATATATTGCCATGCAACTTTCATCTTACATTACATGACTTGTTGTCATTTATCATTTATATATTGCTTTGCGTGATTCCATATAGCTGATGTGTGGTTTTACCCATGTTACGCTAGATCATTGCATATCCTGCTACACTGGCAGAGGCACCGTTTTCATACACCATGTTTTATTCATCATGAGATATTTGTACCAAAAGTGTGTTGTCATATTAGGATGTTTGCCCCTAAAAGTGAAAAGAGCCATGGAGGCCATCGAAAAGAGAAACAGAAAATTACAAAAAATAGAAAAAAGAGAAGAAAAAAAGAAAGAAAGAATAAAAAAGGGGGCAACACTACTACTCTTTATTCACACTTGTGCTCATATTATAGCACCCATATTATTCATAGTTATCATTTGTGCTCATGTTTAGCACCTATACTCCATATGAGAGAGTTTTCATGTTTTACTTGCATAACTATGTGGGGAACTTTACACTATAGAACTTGGCTTGTATATTCCAATATGAGCCTGCTCAAAAGTGCTCTAGGTCTTCATGAGTAAACAAGTTAGATGCACCACCACTAGTTCCATTGGAGAGCTTTCATACACTTATAGCTCTATGTGTATCCGTTGTGTGGCAATCACTACTCCTTGCATAGCTTCGATTATAAGACTTCCTCTTGTCTAATGATCACTTTCAGCTGTGTGAGACTTTCTTCCGTTGGCCTTCCAAACCCCCATTATTATTCTCTTAGGCACAACATCCTGGTGCCAGGAACCAACGCTGAACACTTGCTTGTTTTTGTGTGAACAAATAGAGAAATGATCTTCTACGTGCATATTGCTATCACTTGACTTGATCCTTTCACAAAGTTGTCATGATTGTTTGATTCATTAGATGATTATATTGTTGTGCTTGAAGCTTAAATCATCTTTAATATCTACTTTGCACGGTTGATTGTTCTCTATTACTGATTCATTGAAATTTTTGCTTTGTTATGCCTACTTGTTTATTCATTACTCGTTTGATATCAATATAAACTACAGCTTTTATTCATTTGATCTCAACTTACATGCATTACATTATTATTTGATCAAGATTGTGTGAAGCATGTCACTTCAGAAATTATTCTTGTTATCGTTTTACCTACTCGGGACGAGTAGAACTAAGCTTGGGGATGCTTGATACGTCTCAAACGTATCTATAATTTCTTATGTTCCATGCTTATATTATGCCAATTGCTACATGTTTTATATACACTTTTATATCATTTTATGCATTTTCTGGGACTAACCTATTAACATGATGCCACAGTGCCAGTTGTCTGTTTTCTGCTGTTTTTGGTTTCAGAAAAGTTGTTAAGGAAATATTCTCGGAATTGGACAAACGAAACATTAAAGTGCTTATTTTCCCCGGGAGGTTCCAGAACACCGAAGAGGAGACGGAGGAGAACCCCGAGGGGCCCACACCCCCTCCCGGCGCCCCCCTTCTGCCGCGCGAGCACGGGGTGTGGGGCCCTTGAGGCCCGCCGCCTTCGCCCTTTCGCCTACTTATACCCCTCGGATATCTAAGACCTAGGACACGCACCTTTTTCCTCCACGAAGTCCAGAGCCGCCGCCGTCGTCAACCCTAGATCGGGAGGGTTCAGAAGCTCCTCCCGGCACCCTGCCGGAGAGGGGAATCATCACAGGAGGGCTCTACATCACCATGCCCGCCTCCGGACTGATGCGTGAGTAGTTCATCCTTCGACTACGGGTCCATAGCAGTAGCTAGATGGTTGTCTTCTCCTCTTGTGCTACCATGTTTAGATCTTGTGAGCTGCCTAACATGATCAAGATCATTTTTATGTAATGCTACATGTTGTGTTTGCTGGGATCCGATGAATATTGAGTACTATGTTATTGCTTCATAATATATCTTGTGAGTGCGTTGTTTATGATCTTGCATGCTCTCCGTTGCTAGTAGATGCTCTGGCCAAGTAGATGCTTGTGACTCCAAGAGGGGGTATTTATTCTCGATAGTAGGTTCATGTCTCTATTTAATCTGGGGTAGTGACAGCAAGCTCTAAGGTTGTAGATGTACTGTTGCTACTAGGGATAAAACAATACTACTTTATCTAAGGGTATTTGTATTACTTACATTACACACATTGCCTAATGCAATTATCTGTTGCTTGCAACTTAATACTGAAAGGGGTGCGGACGCTAACCGGAAGGTGGATTATTAGTCATAGATGCGGTTGGAACGGTCTATGTATATTGTTGTAATGCCCAAATGAATATCACACTAGCCATTATAACTATAGTATATGCATCATTATGCACTTCTTTATTCTGTCAATTGCCCAGGTGTAATTTGTTTACCCGCATGTATGCTATTATTATTTATGGAGAGACACCACTAGTGAACTGTGGACCCCGGTCCTTTTTCCTCAAACTGATAAACAATCCTACTGCAATCCTGTTACTTTTATTCTCTGCGAGCAAACATCATTCTCTACACATACGTTTAATCCTTTGTTACAGCAAGCCAGTGAGATTGACAACCTTACTGTTAAGTTGGGGCAAAGTATCTTGATTGTGTTGTGTGCAGGTTCCACGTTCGTTGCTGACACCGGTAGTGCGCCCTGCCAAAGTCATCTTCAACAACCTCTGGAAGATCTCTAGTTTCCTACTGGTTCGATAAACCTTGGTTTCAAAACTGAGCGAAAACTTGTTGCTGCACTACTTCATACCTTCCTCTTGGGGTTTCCCAACAACACCTCACCGGTGCCATTAAGCAATTTTTCTGGCGCCGTTGCCGGGGAAACAAGAGTTCTTCTGTTCAGCAAAGTTTAGCTTCCCCTTCGACGCCAGCAATTTTTCTGGCGCCGTTGCCGGGGAAACTAAGCTCTTCTACGAGGGGAGTCTCTTACATCCAATCTTCTACGAGGGGAACACAATAAATGAAAGGGATCAAGATTATAAATAGCACTCACATGGTCGCCGAATTAAAGGCCGCGGGAAGCAGTCCCGTCTTGGCTCGTCGAAGGTGTCCGCCGCAACGCCGGCGATTCGCTGAACAGCGGCGCGGCGTTCAGATCGAGGTACGAATCTTCGGGGGAAAACCGCGACGCCTGCGACGGGTAGCCAGAGGTGCCGTCGAAGAAGGACGAGACAGATGCTGACCCGGCAAACCCGCTTTGCCCGCTCTGGCTGCTTTGGCTCAGGGCGACCAAGCTCTCGGCGGCGTTGGCGTTGTCGTTCGGCGACGACAGATCAGCCGACTTGTCCTTCGCCTTGACTCGTCGTTGTTGCCGAAGCTGGGAAGCGGCAAAGCGCAGCTGGTCCTGGGTCATGGGCGCCGGCATCGCAAGTTCCTGCGGCTCCCTCTTCATCGGCTTCTTCTTCGGCTGTGACGACGCCGGCAGCTTGTGCCCCTTGGGTTTCGAGAGGCCGGCACCCTTGGGTGGCATGGTGGCGGAAGGCGAGGAGGTCGCGGCGGCGTGGGCGAGGGCGGGGGTTTGGAAAATGGAGGGAAGATAGGGAAGATTTTGGCGTCGAGGGCGGCAATGTAGAGGAAGGGGAATTGGGCGGGGCGCGTCGTGTGTATGACGGGCGGCCAGCGCTGTCAGGGCCATGCCTAGTTGATGTCCGGCACCCCCTGGAGGGCCTCCAAGTTTGGAGGCCCTCCTGGGGGTGCCGGACATAAAATCGCTCGGGGCGAGGCTTTGGGGGGTGCCGCTGGTGGGCGATTTTCGTGTCCGGCCCCCCAAAGGGCCTTTAGGGGGTCCTTTAGAGGCCCCCGGTGGAGATGCTCTAAGAGCATCCCCACTCGCCCCCCCCCCCCCCCAAAGGCCCCCCATAGTCCTATGGGGGTGCCGGCGCCAAAAAACCCGCCCAGCCGTAGCCCCCAATTCCAATTTCGCGCCGGCGCGGCCCAAATAGAACTCCGGCGCCCCTAGGCCGAACCCAATACACAGGGGGCGCCGGCGCGACGTTTTTTCGGCGCGGGCCATACCTGTCGGCGATAGAAGCAGAAAACCCACCCCCACCTTGCCCTTTTTTCCTAGCGACGGCCACCGAGGCGCAACCACCCATCCCCGCCGCCACCACCCCTCTACACTGGAGCTCGTTCTCCGCCGTCCAGCACTCCTTCCCAGCGCGACCACCCCTTCCCGCCTCGCAGCAACCGCCGCCGTGCACCAACGCCCCACGAACACCTCCATTCCGACCGCGACCGCACCGTGCACGCGAGGTGTTCGACGCTGCGCCCAGGCCATGGACTCCGACGATGAGGCGGTGCTCCCCGCCTTGATGGACAAGGAAGTGGCTGCGGCGACGCTGGAAAGGGAAGGGGGCATCCACGAGGAGCATATGCAGATCCTCGTCTCCCTCCTCGCCATGATCGCCGAGGACAAGCCAATTGTTGGCGGTTCTGCGGCTGGACGCCGCAAGAGCAGGCCGAGGCAGAGGATGGAAGGGTATTGCATGTTGTGGGCAGACTATTTCAGCGACGATCCGGTGCACGGCGAGATCAAATTCCGCCGGCGTTTCAGGATGACTCGGCGGCTGTTTCTGAAGTTGTCGAGAATTTGAGAGAGTTTGATGATTTGTTCAAACTGAAGAGAGATGCCGTTGGTTTGCTTGGATTCTCGACTATCCAGAAATGCACCGTTGTCCTCTGGGTGCTGGCATATGGGATGCCTGGAGATGCACAGGACGACTACCTCCGCATGGCTGAGTCCACGGCCATTGACTGCATGTACAGGTTTTGCCGGGCTATTGTGGCAGTCTTTGGAAAGAAGTATCTGCGCGCACCCAATGCAGAAGACACAGCTCGGATCATGAAGCAGAACGCCGAGAGAGGTTTTCCGGGGATGATTGGCAGCATCGACTTTATGCACCGGGGTTGGAAGAACTGTCCATTTGCATATCAAGGCATGTATAAGGGTCACAAAGGATCATGCAGTGTGGTGCTTGAGGCAGTAGCAGATCAGGATTTGTGGATTTGTCATGCTTTCTTCGGGATGGCAGAATCGCACAATGACATTAATGTGTTGCAGTGCTCTAATGTGTTTGCCAAGGTTGTCGAAGGCACTGCTCCTACTGTGAACTTTGAGATCAACAACCACCAGTATGACAAGGCATACTATCTCGCAGATGACATCTATCCAAGATGGTCAACATTTGTCAAGACCATCTCAAACCCTGTGCATGGAGGCAAGAAAGGTTGGTTTGCTCAGCAGCAAGAGTCTTGCAGGAAGGATGTGGAGCGGGGATTTGGTGTGCTACAGTCTCGATGGGCCATTGTATAGTACCCAACTCTTACTTGGTCGAAAGATCAGATGTGGGAGGTCATGACTGCCTGTGTGATCATGCACAACATGATCATTGACGACGAGCGGGAATTTCCAGTCTTTGACACTGAGCCGTATGAACGGCAGGGGCCTCTTGCAGAAGTTGATCGCAATGTCCCTCCAGCGTTTACAGAGTTTCTCGCTAGGCGGCAAGAGCTACGAGACACAAACACTCATCACCAGTTGCAAGATGATCTGGTGGAGCATTTGTGGATGCTCAAAGGAGAAGCTGCATGATTTCATCTATTTGTCATTTTGATTCAAATTTGTTTATTTACTTGTGTGAAACTTTAATTATTTGAGTGTGCGGTTTGTAAAACTATTATTATTTGCGTGTGTGGTCTGTAAAACTTTAATAAATTAGTTTAATTTATGTTTATTTTAATTCATATTTCATTATGAAAATTTAGCCTTTGGGGGCCGCATGGGGAGGACGGCTGGGCGCCGTGTCCTCCCCATTCTTGCGACCACGCCGGCACCCACCCATACGAGCGCAAAATTGACAGTTTTGGACGCCGTAGGGGGAGGGGGGAGTGGGGATGCTCTAAAGTGGAAGGAGGTGGTCCCGGGCGAACTCAGGAAGAGGGGAGGAGAGAAACAAAGGGGAAAAAGAGTCCACCTTGGCGGCAGTAGGAGAAACGTGGAATAGAAACTTCTCATGGAGGATATAGGTGCGATTAGTATATGTTGGATCGATGTGCACATGCGAACTGCCGTGCAGAGTGCCAAGCCAAGATGTTGACAGACGAGCAGATCTTGCGACGTACAGCTTGGTTACATGTGTGTGCGTCTTCAGGGCACGCCAACTAGTCAAAGAATACAGCCACATGACCGATCACTCGGCGTCGGCGACCCATCTCTACATGATTAACACGCGAACCTGCTAAATGAATTCCTGTCATGAAACCCAAATGATTAACAAACGAATATTTGGTTGGATAGTTGGTCTCGTGAACCTGTGCTGGACCGCACAAAAAAATTAGTGTTACTATTCCCAAGTCCTGCTCTTGCATATAATATCGTAGGTACCTTCGCTACCAATCATGGCT
Organism: Poa annua; assembly: GCA_026929855.1. Lineage (NCBI taxonomy): Eukaryota > Viridiplantae > Streptophyta > Magnoliopsida > Poales > Poaceae > Poa > Poa annua. The sequence continues at coordinate 53,540,563 of CM049433.1, read as the reverse complement.
CCGGCACATCACAGATTGCAATCGGAAAATAAAAATAATTGAGGAGAACAGAGCACTCAGCCCAGGCTAGCAATTATGTACAGTATTTGTATCTCCCCAAAAAGTTTTGCCTTTGTTTTTTCATGTTAAGGTGGTCTATTGGAACCACCTTTACTCAGACGGCCGGTGTTTTCCCGCTGGGATTCTCTGACTTGCTGAATCAAAGGTAGAGAGGAACATTTCTTCTACCTTTGTCCAGATCTCAGCCGTCCGATTGACAACCGGTGGCCTGGATCAAACGCTACAGCAACAATAAACAGCGTCGCTACAGTTGCTTGAACAGTGTTTCCTGTGAACAATATATTCAACTGTGTTCTGCTCAGATCTCTATCATTGGATTCTGATCCTACGGCAAAGTCACATCTACCTTTGTCACACAAAGTTAGAGAATCCGCGCCCGGGTGTTTTCACCATTGTCATTGTCAACCGCCTGCCGCGGTTATAGCGACTACCTGCGTCATCATGTCTACTGCCGCGGCAATCTTGCCATTTCTTCATGACGCAAAAGTAAACCCCGCCCGAACAATCACTTCATTGTTACTGTCATTGTCGAGCAACCGTGGTCACGGGTAGGGCATATTCAACGGCCCGACGCATTTTGGGCCGTTTGCGTCGGCTCACGGACGAGAAATGGGCTATGTCCGCGCAAATGTCCGTTTGGGTCGCGCCCCAGCCCAACGGCCTGACGCATTCTGGGCGCGCGCCTTTTTTCAAAATAATGTCTCGGTCCCATTTACAAAAAAGGGCAGGTTGACGCCAAATTGATCACTCGGCGGCGCGAGCTGAAATGATGGCGCGCTGCTTCATCACCCAAGCCTTTTGGTCCTCGGCCATGTCGGAGGTGTCCGCGAACATGATCGCCCTCTCCTCGGCCATGATCTTAGCCTTCGCGTGGCTCGTTTCCATTGCTACAGCCTGCTTTGTGAGGTCATAGAATTGAGCTGCCATCTCCTTCCTCTCGAGGCGCTTCTTCGCCTCTCCCGCGGCAATGGCCTCCTCCTTGTTGGCCATGTAGACCTTCAAGGTCTCGGTCAGTGCTTGCACATTGGCATCCCTCTTCATGTTCATTGCCGAGGCTTTGTATCCTCTCGGCCTTCCTTTGGAAACAGCGGGCTTGTCGCCACCATCATCTTCCGCCCCCATGGTGGCCGGGTCTCGGCCATTCTTCAAGCCGTTCTTGTGGCTTTGATATGTTTGCTTCCATTTCTCGTGGTCCTTAAGCTCCCACCAACAATGGATCAGGTGGTAGGACTTGCCCTCATGGGCGGTCTTGAAGAACTCCAAGGACTGCACAACCTACATGGACCATGGAATGGTGGCCACTCACGACAACAAACAATGGAGGAGGACACCTCAAGCGATTAGGATAAAGGACGTACCATATCGGCGATGCCGATGCCGGATATCGGGCGGTTCACGACGTGCTCATAGGCGCCGCAAAACTTGTTGGTCTCGGCCTGGATGTAGGACCATCGTTTTTGGATGGACACTTGGCCGCGGTCGCTGTGGATGTTGAAGGGCTTGAGTTGCCGGCGTTCATGGAAGTCCACGGTCACCCTCTTCCAATAGGCATTGCCCTTTTGCTCGGCGCCGACAATGGCGTTCACGCTCGATGCGAGCCAAGACCGGCAAAGGCACTTGTCCTCAGCGTTCGTGTAGCCCGCGGTCCTCTTCGATATCTTCTTGGCCGCCGCGGCGGTGCCGGAAGCCGGAATCTCGGCGTCCGGATCGGCAACCTCCTCCTCCTCCTCCTCTCCTTGGCCATCGTTGAACATGGCCGTGGGGACGACCGATGCCATTCCATGGTCGAAAAGGGGATGACCGTCGATGTCGACTGCCTCGGCCTGGGTGGCCTGGGTTCCGCCGTTGATGAAGCCGAGCATGATGTCCTCGCCTTGCTCGGCATAGTACGCCTGTGGCCAAATCGGCGTTATGCTGACCACATGCAACATGGACCAACGTGCGGCAAATCGAGAATGGCCTTACCGGATCGCCCGGGGTCAAGGCGGCCTTTTCGCCGAACAGGGCGCGGGCATTCATGGAGCTCGTCGGAGGGCCTTCCCGACTTCGTTTGCGCGCCTGCGGGGCAGAGTCCATGGGCACAGGCATGTGGTTGAGGTCGATTTGCGACGGCGATGCGCCTCCCATCATAGTCAGCGGCAGCTCCGACGACGCCGATGGTCCGCCTCCGAAACGGGACAACGCCACGAGAGGAAGGAGAGCACGCGAGGTCACGGAGCTGCATGAGGCCGCGCCGGTGACCGCGTCTATCTTTCCGTCGCCGACGAGCTCGCGCAGCTTCACTTGATCTTGGACCCGGGCCGTCATCATGGCCAGCCGCATTAGCCTATCTTCATCTATGGCCGCGTTCACCTTCTCGGCGGCCCTCGCCTTCTCGGCCACCCGCCGCGCCTGCCGCTTGGCATTCTCGACCTTCCTCTCCTCCGCGGTCAGCGGCTCCTTCTTCACCCTGGTCTTGTTCTTCCCGGCGGCGGCGGTAGCCGTGCTGCCGGAAGGCGCGGAGGCCGCGACAACGCCGGTCACAACCACGTCGTCGTCGGTGGCGGCGACGTCGTTCTCCATCGGCCGCCGGGGGGAGGAGGTTTTTGGGTTTGGGAGGCGCGGGGAATTTTGGCAAATGGCGGGAGTGGGGAGTGGTGTTCGAGCCACTTCCATGCGGGCCAGGCATATTGGGGGCGGACAGCGCGCGGACAGCCCGGACCGTCCGCGGCGACGCAAACCGAGCCCAAATTTGGGCGCGGTTTGCGTCGCCGCGGACAGCGCGGACAATTTGCGTCGGGCCGTTGGGCTGGGTTTTTTCCAGCCACGGTCATTTTCGGACAGAAACGGACGTCCGCGGTCCGTTTGCGTCGGGCCGTTGGAGATGCCCTTACGTCCACCCGATCACCATGGCGTGTTTGGTAGCCTACAGACTCCTTACATCATCACTAGTAGAGTCTTTAAAAGGCCAACCCTTAAAAGCGGAATAAGTATCGAAAAATAGCAGTTTTGAGGGTTAGACTAGCAGTGTCTTCAAACCCAACCCTTAAAATAGAATATTCTGTTATAAGGCTTGCGTTTGAGGGCACTGCTAGACGCCGCAACCTCAACCCCAACCCTTAAAACTATCATTTCACATGTACATAGTATTATCACTAGCAAAATACAATCTTCCTTGAAACAAATTAGCAAATGAGCATCATTGATGCATGGTTTATAGTTTACATCACAAAATCATCATCTCCCCCCACTCATCGGCACCATCACCAAAAAGTTACACCTCGGCGCCATCTCCTAGACCACATCCCCATCTATCAATTACCTCCACCAGTATAGTCCTCCACGCCACAACCACTCATCACCGACTCACCTCGAAGAGTAGAGGTCGCAGCACGTAGAAGACACTTCCTCTCTGCGATGTCCTCCTTGGTCTCCTTCCACCACACCAATTTTTCTTCGTCCATGTCCTTCTTAGGCATCATCATATGCTCCTTCTCCTCGGCCATGAGTTCTTTCCATGCCTTTGTGATACGTCTCAAACGTATCTATAATTTCTGTTGTTCCACGCTTATATTATACCAATTGCTACATGTTTTATATACACTTTATAACATTTTTATGCATTTTCTGGGACTAACCTATTAACAAGATGCCACAGTGCCAGTTCATGTTTTGTGTTGTTTTTTATTTCAGAAAAGTTGTTCTGGAAATATTCTCGGAATTGGACGAAACAAAAACCAAAGTCCCTATTTTTTCGACACGTTCACGAAATCCGAAGAGGAGACGAAGAAGACCCACGAGGGAGCCACACCTGGTTGTGGCGCGGCTCCCCCCTGGCTGCGCTGCCACGTGGTGTGGGCCCCTCGGGCGCCCACCGACGTTGCCCTTTCGCCCATAAATTGCCTTCCTCGGGAAAACCCAAAACACCCGAGCCTCCATCCACGAAAAGTACTTTCCAGAGCCGCCACCGTCGTCAACCCTAGTTCGGCAAGGTTCAGAAGCTCTTACCGGCACCCTGCCGGAGAGGGGAATCATCACCGGAGGGCTCTACATCACCATGCCCGCCTCCGAAGTGATGCGTGAGTAGTTCATCCTTGGACTATGGGTCCATAGCAATAGCTAGCTGGTTGTCTTCTCCTCTTGTGCTATCATGTTTAGATCTTGTGAGCTGCCTAACATGATCAAGATCATATTATTGTAATGCTACATGTTGTGTTTGCTGGGATCCGATGAATATTGAGTAATATGTCATTTGCTTCATAATATATTATGTGAGTGGGTTATTTATGATCTTGCATGCTCTCCGTTGCTAGTAGATGCTCTGGCCAAGTAGATGCTTGTGACTACAAGAGGGAGTATTTATGCTCTTTAGTGGGTTCATGTCTTCATTTAATCTGCGGGAGTGACAGCAACCTCTAAGATTGTGAATGTACTGTTGCTACTAGGGATAAAACAATAGTGCCTTTTGTAAGGATAATTGTGCTACTTACATTACACACTTTGCCTAATGCAATAATCTGTTACTTGCAACTTAATACTGAAAGGGGTACGGACGTTAACCGGAAGGTGGATTATTCACTAGTAGGAAAAGGCTTATAGATAATGCCCTTTTTGTGGCGCACCAAATAAAATGCGCCACAGAAAAGCATTTTTGTGGCGCATTGTTTTGCATGCGCCACAGAAAGTCACATTTCTGTGGCGTGTGGGGACAGATGCGCGCCACAGAAATTGGACTTTTGTGGCGCATAGGGTCGGGTGCGCCATAGAAATATGACTTTCTGTGGCGCATCTGTCCTCATGCGCCACATAAATTAAATTTCTGTGGCGCATCCGGTAGGTGCGCCACAGAAATTGGACTTCCTGTGGCGCTTCAAATGGGGTGCGCCGGTCCCATGCGCCACAAAATTTTGGCAGCTTTCAGATCCCACCCCCCCCCCCCCCCGTGGATCGTCTTTTCAATTTTGCGGCAAAAAGAAGAAAATGAAAAAATGTTAAAAAAATGCCATCCTTTAAGATATGGGTAGGTATTAGTGTCTACTTCATGTAGAATATTTGAAATATGAGTTTTGACCTTTTATGCAAAATCACTGTAAAAAAGTCGAAACAACCATAACTTTTCCATACGACGTCGAAAAAATGCGTTTAATACCTTAAACAAAACTAGAGAAAATCAGAAAAATGCCCACACCCGGACTTGCCCGGTAGGATTTTTTCAGATTCTCTAAATTCCAAAAGGAAAAAAAGTTATTTAAGAAAGATTGTTTTTTCAGCAAAATCAAAAAAATGAAGAAAAAAAATTCTGTGGCGCACCGGGAGGGGGTGCGCCACAGAATGTTTGGGCGGGATTCGAAATTTGAAATCTGGAGGCTGGCTCCCCTTATCCTCCTCTTCTCCCCATCTCCTCTCATTTCCTCCACTTCTCTTCTCCCCCTTCTCCTCCCTCCTCCTCTCCTCCACTTCTCCTCGCCCCTTCTCCTCCCTCCTCCTCTCCTCTACTCCTCCTCTCCCCTTCTCCTCCCTCCGGCGACCACCTCCTCCTCCACCAACTCCGGCGACTTCGACCTCCTCCTCCTCCTCCTCCTAACCGGCGACCACCTTCTCCTCCTCCTACTCCGGCGAACTCCTCCACCTCCTCCGGCGACCTCCTCCTCCTCCTACTACTACTACTACGACGACCTCCTCCTCCTCCGGCGACCTCCTCCTCCGGTGACCTCCTCCGGCGAGCTCCTCCTCCTCCTCCACCCACCTCCGGCGACCCCCTCCTACACCCACTTACGACGACCTCCTCCTCCTCCGACCACAGGCTCCGACGAAATTCCGACGAAAAACGGGCGGCGCCAGATCCAGATCTGGATCTGGCCGCCTTTTTTTTTTAATTCAAAAAAATAATTTTGTGGCACACCTATGGGGCATGCGCCACTGAAATATTTCTGTGGCGCATGGTAATGGGTGCGCCACAAAAAAATTGGATTTTTTTGTGGCGCACCGGCGGGGTGCGCCACAGAATTATATTTTTGTGGCGTGAATTCTGTGGCGCACCCACCATGCCCAATTGGTGCGCCACAGAATTCAAAAAAGGTGTGCCACTGATAAGGGTTTTCCTACTAGTGATTAGTCATAGATGCGGTTGGAACGGTCTATGTATATTGTTGTAATGCCCAAATGAATCTCACACTAAACACCATGACTTGTACATGCATCATTATGCAGTTCTTTATTTTGTTAATTGCCCAGCTATAATTTTTTTACCACGCATGTTAGTTATTTATTATGGTGAGACACCACTAGTGAACTATGGACCCCGGTCCATTCTTTTACATCGACAATACAACCTACTGCAAGCACTGTTTCTTTTCATTATCTGCAAACAAACATAATTTTCCACACTATATGTCTAATCCTTTGTTTTCAGCAAGCCGGTGAGATTGACAACCTCACTGTTAAGTTGGGGCAAAGTACTTTGGTTGTGTTGTGTGCTGATTCCACGTCAACTTCACGTCAAGACTTTCCTGGCGCCGTTGACACCTTCAGAAGTGTCTTCATCTTCTACTGGTTCGATAACCTCGGTTTCTTACCGAGGGAAAACTTCCTGCTGCACTCATCACACCTTACTCTTGGGGTCTCCCAACAGCTTAGTGCACATCACTTTGCTTCTTTGATTTTGATCATCCTCTCCTCCAAGTCGGCCTTGCGCTTGGCTTCTTCCAGCCTTGCTTCAACTTGTGCTAGCCTGACCTCTTTCTTCTTCTCGGTGATAAGGAGCTTTGTCTCCAATGTCTTCATTGTCAAGGTCTCCTTTGCCTTCATCATCTCCCCCATCTTCTCCCTCAAGCTTGATGCCTCTCCTTCCAACTTCATCCTCTCCTTTGCCTTCTTGTTTCCCTCGGGCTTTGCATTGTTCCTTCCTTCATCATCACTATCATCCATCTTAAGCATATCCGCTTTCTTTGGTGCACTGTCTTCATCCCTTCGCTTCCACTTGTCAAAATCTTTAAGCAATGCCCAAACATGCTTAAATTGGAATGGCTTGCCTTTGGAAACGGCCATCTCCTTGTACCTCAAGTCGGCATATGACTCCTACAATCACAAACATAGCATAGTAAACACAACAATATAGTAGTAAACAAAAAAATAAACCGAAATAGATGAGAAATATACTCACATAGTCACTCTCAATGCTTCCCCTAGGTGGTGCCCGCCCTCACTTGGTCCATTGCCGCACTCCAACGAGCACAATGGGGCTTCATCAACTCCCACCGGCCTTGAAGCGACCGGTATGAACGAGCTCTCAACGATCCGGTCTTCGGCTTGATCTTGCAATAGCGGTTCTCTATGTGTTGCCAATACCACTTCCCGGTTTGATCTGTGCCGGTGGTCGCCTTCATCCCCACAGGACCCCAAGCACGAACCAAGAGGACATCTTCAACATCACTAAAGTTTGTCCAGCGGGATTTGCCACCGGTGGCGAACACTCCCTCCTCTATCACGGTCACCTCGTCATCTTCTTCTACCTCCTCATCACCTCCCCCCTCCTCCTCATCACCTCCCCCCTCCTCTCCTCTCCAAAGCCAAATGGTTGAAGGAAAGGAGCCCCGAGGTCCACCTCGGCGGAATTGAGCAACCACATATACGAACCGGTGGGTGCGGCCATTTCATAGAGCACCTCGTCCGCGACCACCGGAGGAACGACGCTTGAAGGTGTGGGCTTGCGGCGGGCGGTCGTCTTCTTCACCTTCGGCACCCCGCGCCGAGCTTCGCAGCGGCAGCGCCCTTCGATCCGACCCCAGCGACGGGACTGCGATGCTTGGCGTGTGCGGCGGCCACCGGAGGGGCGCCGACAGGCACGGGTGGCGGGGCGGGTGAGGGGGGCGCGGTCGGCACCGTAGGGGCGACGAGGTGCGTGCCCGCGTGCCGCCTCTTCGCGCCGAGGTGGGTGGCCGCGACCACCATCGCCACCTCCGCGTTGCTCGTGGCGGGAGCGGGAGGGGAGGCCGGTGTAGGGGGCGGAGGAGGAGCGGAAGTGGCGGGGGTGATGCACTAAGCAGCGTTGGGAAACCCCAAGAGGAAGGTGTGGAGAGTACAGCAGGAAGTTCTTCCTCAGTTATGAAACCAAGGTTATCGAACCAGTAGGACATGAAGACGGTGCCAGAAAGTCTTGGTGGCACTTAGTTGGCGAGGAACCTGCACACAACACAAGCAAGATACTTTGCCCCAACTTAACAGTGAGGTTGTCAATCTCACTCGCTTCCTGTAACAAAGGATTAGACGTATAGTGTGGAAGATGATGTTTGTTTGCAGAAAATGAAAGAGAACAGTGTTTGCAGTAGGTTGTATTATCAATGTAAAATAATGTACCGGGGTCCACAGTTCACTAGTGGTGTCTCTCCATAAACAAATAATAGCATACATGTCGGTAAACAAATTACAGCTGGGCAATTGACAAAATAAAGAACTGCATAACAATGCATATACTTGTCATGGTGTCTAGTATGAGATTCATTTGGGCATTACAATAAGATTCATAGACCGTTCCAACCGCATCTATGACTAATAATCCACCTTCCGGTTAGCGTCCGCACCCCATTCAGTATTAAGTTGCAAGCAACAGATTATTGCATTAAAGTAAAGTGCGTAATGTAAGTAACACAATTATCTTTAGACAAAGCATCACTGTTTTATCCCTAGTAGCAACAGTACATCCACAACCTTAGAGGTTGCTGTCACTCCCCCAGATTAAATGGAGACTGAACCCACTATCGAGCATAAATACCCCCTCTTGGAGTCACAAGCATCCACTTGGCCAGAGCATCTACTAGTAACGGAGAGCATGCAAGATCATAAATAACACACACATGATATATAATGAAGCAAATGACATAGTATTCAATATTAATCGGATCCTAGCAAACACAACATGTAGCATTACAATAAGATGATCTTGATCATGATAGGCAGCTCACAAGATTTAAACATGATAGCACAAGTGCAGAAGACAACCATCTAGCTACTGCTATGGACCCGTAGTCCAAGGATGAACTACTCACGCATCAGTCCGGAGGCGGGCATGGTGATGTAGAGACCTCCAATGATGATTCCCCTCTCCGGCAGGGTGCCGGGAAGAGCTTCTGAACCCTCCCGAACTAGGGTTGACGGCGGTGGCGGCTCTGGAACTTTTCATGGAAAATTGCTCGAGTGTTCAGGGTTTTTCCGTCGGGGGTATTTATAGGCAAAAGGGCAACGTCGGTGGGCGCCCAAGGGGCCCACACCACGCCACGACGCAGTCAAGGGGGGGGGGGGGGCACGCCGCCACATGGTGTGGCTGATTCGTGGCCCCTCTTCATCTCCTCTTCAGACTTCTGGATCCTACCGGGAAAAATAGGAGTTTTGGCTTTTGTTTCGTCCAATTCCGAGAATATTTCCAGAACAACTTTTCTGAAACCAAAAACAGTAGAAAACAGGAACTAGCACTGTGGCATCTTGTTAATAGGTTAGTCCTAGAAAATGCATAAAAATGATATAAAGTGTATATAAAACATGTAGCAATTGGTATAATATAATCATGGAACAAAAGAAATTATAGATACGTTTGAGACGTATCAAGCATCCCCAAGCTTAGTTCTACGCGTCCCGAGTTGGTGAAACGATAACAACAAAATAATTTATGTAGTGACATGCTTTCACACAATCTTGATCAAATAATATTGTAAGGTGATGACTGAGTTGAAGATCTTCTTCTCAGCAGTTGGGAAACCCCAAGAGGAAGGTGTGAAGCAGTGCAGCAGCAAGTTTCCCTCAGTTATGAAACCAAGGTTATCGAACCAGTAGGAGATGAATGCTCTTCGGAAGGTGTCAACGGCGCCAGAAAAAGTGTTGGCATGTAGCTGACATGGAACCTGCACACAACACAACCAAGATACTTTGCCCCAACTTAACAGAGAGGTTGTCAATCTCACTGGCTTGCTGTAACAAAGGATTAGACATATAGTGTGGAAAATAGTGGTTGTTTGCAGAGAATGAAAGAACAGGATTGCAGTAGGTTGTATTATCAATGTAAAGAAAAGGACCGGGTTCCACAGTTCACTAGTGGTGTCTCTCCATAAATAATAATAGCATACAGGAGGGTAAACAAATTACAGCTGGGCAATTGACAAAATAAAGAATTGCATAATAATGCATGTACAAGTCATGGTGTCTAGTCTGAGATTCATTTGGGCATTACAACATGATACATAGACCGTTATCCAACTGCATCTATGACTAATAATCCACCTTCCGGATAGCATCCACACCCCTTTAAGTATTAAGTTGCAAGCAACAGATTATTGCATTAAGCAAAGTGTGTAATGTAAGTAGCACAATTATCCTTAGACAAAGAACTACTGTTTTATCCCTAGTAGCAACAGTACATTCACAATCTTAGAGGTTGATGTCACTCCCCCAGATTAAATGAAGACATGAACCCACTATCGAGTATAAATACTCCCTCTTGGAGTCACAAGCATTTACTTGGCCAGAGCATCTACTAGTAACGGAGAGCATGCAAGATCATAAATAACGCACTCACATAATATATAATGAAGCAAATAACATAGTACTCAATATTCATCAGATCCCAGCAAACACAACATGTAGCATAACATAAAGATGATCTTGATCATGATTGGCAGCTCACAAGATCTAAACATGATAGCGCAATAGGAGAAGACAACCATCTAGCTACTGCTATGGACCCGTAGTCCAAGGATGAACTACTCACGCATCAGTCCAGAGGCGGGCATGGTGACGTAGAGCCCTCCGGTGATGATTCCCCTCTCCTGCAGGGTGCCGGGAAGAGTTTCTGAACCCTCCCGAACTAGGGTTGACGACGGCGGCGGCTCCGTAATGTTTCGTGGAAAAGTGTTCGGGGCTTAGGTCTTATTTCGTCGGGGGGTATTTGTACGCGAAAGGGCGAAGGAGGTGGAGCCCCGAGGGCTCCTCACCACGTGCCGGCGCGGCCAGAAGTGGGGCCGCGCCCACACATGGTGAGGGCGCCTCATGGCCCCTCTTCGTCTCCTCTTCGGACTTCTGGATCCTTCCGGGAAAAATAGGAGTTTTGGCTTTTGTTTCGTCCAATTCCGAGAATATTTCCAGAACAACTTTTCTGAAATAAAAAACAGTAGAAAACAGGAACTTGCACTGTGGTATCTTGTTAATACGTTAGTCCTAGAAAATGCATAAAAATGATATAAATTGTATATAAAACATGTAGCCATTGGTATAATATAATCATGGAACAAAAGAAATTATAGATACGTTTGAGACGTATCAAGCATCCCCAAGCTTAGTTCTACTCGTCCCGAGTAGGTGAAACGATAACAACAAAATATTTTCTGTAGTGACATGCTTTCGAACAATCTTGATCAAATAATATTGTAAGGTGATGACGGAGTTGAAGATCTTCTTCTCAGCTGTTGGGAAACCCCAAGAGGAAGGTGTGAAGCAGTGCAGCAACAAGTTTCTCTCAGTTATGAAACCAAGGTTATCGAACCAGTAGGAGATGAATGCTCTTCGGAAGGTGTCAACGGCGCCAGAAAAAGTGTTGGCGTGTAGCTGACGTGGAACCTGCACACAACACAACCAAGATACTTTGCCCCAACTTAATAGTGAGGTTGTTAATCTAACTGGATTGCTGTAACAAAGGATTAGACGTATAGTGTGGAAAATGGTGTTTGTTTGCAGAGAATGAAAAAACATGATTGCAATAGGTTGTATTATCAATGTAAAGAAAAGGACAGGGGTCCACAGTTCACTAGTGGTGTCTCTCCATAAATAGTAATAGCATACATGAGGGTAAACAAATTACAGCTGGGCAATTGACAAAATAAAGAACTGCATAATAATGCATGTACAAGTCATGGTGTCTAGTGTGAGATTCATTTTTGCATTACAACATGATACATAGACCGTTATCCAACTGCATCTATGACTAATAATCCACCTTTCGGATAGCATTCACACCCCTTTAAGTATTAAGTTGCAAGCAACAGATTATTGCATTAAGCAAAGTGTGTAATGTAAGTAGCACAATTATCCTTAAACAAAGAACTACTGTTTTATCCCTAGTAGCAGTAGTACATTCACAATCTTAGAGGTTGATGTCACTCCCCCAGATTAAATGAAGACATGAACCCACTATCAAGCCTAAATACTCCCTCTTGGAGTAACAAGCATCTACTTGGCCAGAGCATCTACTAGTAACGGAGAGCATGCAAGATCATAAATAACGCACTCACATAATATATAATGAAGCAAATGACATAGTACTCAATATTCATCAGATCCCAGCAAACACAACATGTAGCATTACATAAAGATGATCTTGATCATGATTGGCAGCTCACAAGATCTAAACATGATAGCACAATAGGAGAAGACAACCATCTAGCTACTGCTATGGATCCGTAGTCCAAGGATGAACTACTCACGCATCAGTCCGGAGGCGGGCATGGTGATGTAGAGCCCTCCGGTGATGATTCCCCTCTCTGGCAGGGTGCCGCGAAGAGCTTCTGAACACTCCCGAACTAGGGTTGTCGACGGCGGCGGCTCCGTAATGTTTCGTGGAAAAGTGTTCGGGGCTCAGGTCTTATTTCGTTGGGGGGTATTTGTAGGCGAAAGGGCGAAGGAGGTGGAGCCTAGAGGGCTCCTCACCACGTGCCGGCGCGGCCAGAAGTGGGGCCGCTCCCACACATGGTGAGGGCGCCTCATGGCCCCTCTTCGTCTCCTCTTCGGACTTCTGGATCCTTCCGGGAAAAATAGGAGTTTTGGCTTTTGTTTCGTCCAATTCCGAGAATATTTCCAGAACAAATTTTCTGAAACCAAAAATAGTAGAAAACGGGAACTGGCACTGTGGCATCTTGTTAATAGGTTAGTCCTAGAAAATGCATAAAAATGATATAAAGTGTATGTAAAACATGTAGCAATTGGTATAATATAATCATGGAACAAAAGAAATTATAGATTCGTTTGAGACGTATCAAGAATCACCAAGCTTAGTTCTACGCGTCCCGAGTTGGTGAAACGATAACAACAAAATAATTTCTGTAGTGACATGCTTTCACACAATCTTGATCAAATAATATTGTAAGGTGATGACTGAGTTGAAGATCTTCTTCTCAGCAGTTGGGAAACCCCAAGAGGAAGGTGTGAAGCAGTGCAGCAGCAAGTTTCCCTCAGTTATGAAACCAAGGTTATCGAACCAGTAGGAGATGAATGCCCTTCGAAAGGTGTCAACGGCGCCAGAAAAAGTGTTGGCGTGTAGCTGACGTGGAACCTGCACACAACACAAACAAGATACTTTGCCCCAACTTAACAGTGAGGTTGTCAATCTCACTGGCTTGCTCTAACAAAGGATTAGACGTCTAGTGTGGAAAATGGTGTTTGTTTGAAGAGAATGAAAGAACAGGATTGCAGTAGGTTGTATTATCAATGTAAAGAAAAGGACCGGGGTCCACAGTTCACTAGTGGTGTCTCTCCATAAATAATAATAACATACATGAGGGTAAACAAATTACAGCTGGGCAATTGACAAAATAAAGAATTGCATAATAATGCATGTACAAGTCATGGTGTCTAGTGTGAGATTCATTTGGACATTACAATATGATACATAGACCGTTATCCAACTGCATCTATGACTAATAATACACCTTCCGGATAGCATCTGCACCCCTTTAAGTATTAAGTTGCAAGCAACAGATTATTGCATTAAGCAAAGTGTGTAATGTAAGTAGCACAATTATCCTTAGACAAAGAACTACTGTTTTATCCCTAGTAGCAACAGTACATTCACAATCTTAGAGGTTGCTGTCACTCCCCCAGATTAAATGAAGACATGAACCCACTATCGAGCATAAATACTCCCTCTTGGAGTCACAAGCATCTACTTGATCAGAGTATCTACTAGTAACGGAGAGCATGCAAGATCATAAATAACGCAGTCACATAATATAATGAAGCAAATGACATAGTACGCAATATTCATCGGATCCCAACAAACACAACATGTAGCATTACATAAAGATGATCTTGATCATGATAGGCATCTCACAAGATCTAAACATGATAGCACAATAGGAGAAGACAACCATCTAGCTACTGCTATGGACCCGTAGTCCAAGGATGAACTACTCACGCATCAGTCCGGAGGCGGGCATGGTGATGTAGAGCCCTCCGGTGATGATTCCCCTCTCCGGCAGGGTGCCGGAAAGAGCTTCTGAACCCTCCCGAACTAGGGTTGACGACGGCGGCAGCTCCGTAATGTTTCGTGGAATAGTGTTCGGGGCTTAGGTCTTATTTTGTCGGGGGGTATTTGTAGGCGAAAGGGCGAAGGCGGTGGAGCCCCGAGGGCTCCTCACCACGTGCCGGCGCGGCCAGAAGTGGGGCCGCGCCCACACATGGTGAGGGCGCCTCATGGCCCCTCTTCGTCTCCTCTTCGGACTTTTGGATCCTTCCGGGAAAAATAGGAGTTTTGGCTTTTGTTTCGTCCAATTCCGAGAATATTTCCAGAACAACTGTAAGGACCCCTCAGACTACCTGTCCGAGATGTCTACGTTATGTAAACAGATCACGATCCCAATGATCAGTGCATCGCGATCACATAACCAACTAGTATACAAAGTTACATCATTCAAACGTACATACAAGTCTTACACAAATAAATAGTGGTCACATGACCAAGTCTGCAATCATCGTCACACGGGACGGAATTAACTACAATATAGCAGAAGCTTGCGGCTAGCGTCGGCCCTCGTCACAACCAGACGCATTCCCACAGAGCAGTTGACCGGTGACACTCAGTTGGCGTAGTTGTCGGCGTACTTCTCCTCCTCGTCATACATCTCCTCGTTGAAAATCTGGACGTTTGAATATCCAGGGACATAGCCATATGAGTACGTTTACGTACTCGCAAAACCACCTCAAGGCTTAAGTTTTCATGGTAATGCAATAAAAGTGTTTTCGAAAACTGGGATAGCTGCTATTTACAACTAGAAGTTTTAGTTTTCACAAAGATGCTTTTGACATAGAGAATACTACATCTCTATATCTTTGTTGAAGAAAACATTTAGAGATAGAAATCTCTCTTGTAGAAATAGCATGTACTATTTCCACGCTTTGAAAACTCTTTTGTAAAACTTTTCAAAAACACTAGGATGGGGATACCCCTTTTTCTTTCCTTGAGATCGGACTGATTGTCTCCCCGAGACCAACCCTCCTTACTCAACTTCTGTACCTCCCAGGTACCTCCTTGTTTCCTCCGAAACATCTTTCTTTTGAAAACATGAAATTGCCCATACGCCTAGATCAGTGGCCTTTCCAACCGTCCATGACCGAGGACTCGGCTATTCGAATAGATTTACACTCTGCAGAGGTTGCGCACTTTACCCACACCAAACGGTCATTCCACCGTGTCTGCCACGGCCCATCATACGACCGTATGCGGGGGTCCGGATAACACGATCAAAGCTTTCCACTATGTCTGCCCTAGTACAGAGGACTCCCGATAGGTTTATTCCCCCCTGGCACCGTGTGCTCCACTAGACCCCTGGTCTCTCTTGGGACGCCACACCGCCACGGCAGGGGACCCAACGTAATCGTCCGGCTGCGGGTCCCTCCGCTTGTGTATTGCCTCATACAGACGACAACCCGGCTTCGAGGGCCTTGCCCTTATAAAGTGTGAGATCCTCCGTACTAAAATAGACAGCTTCCGGCTAAGCCCTACCCATATCAGGTAATGTGGTTGCACGGGTTAATTGTTCGGGCGGCTGCTAGGGCTGTACTTTGTTTTTCAAAAACATCTCCTCCTCCGACTGTTCCCAACAGCTCGGGTTTTCGTAAACATCTCCGACTGCTCCCAGCAACTCAGGTTTTATAAAATACTTGCTCTCCGATTGCTCCCAGCAACTCGGGTTTTACTTACGAAAACATTTTAGCAAAACCAGGCTCCCATCTTAAGATTTTGAGGAAAGAATATAAAGATATACTACTAGATAAAATATGATTTTCTTTATAGAGCCTTCAACAACAAGGCTCCTAAAGTGAATACTCATTTTTATAACACCTATTATAATCTAGTAGATAGCTTTGGCCAAACAATATTTTGTAAAATAGTTTTTGGGTGGCAAGGTACCACAAAAGAAGTAAAGCTTGCATTATTTTATTTTGAAAACAAAACATGCTTGGTAAAATAATAGGATTCATTATAGTGGTGAGGTGGCTTGCCTGGCTCAGCAATATGTCCTTGGTCTTGATCTTGATGTTCCTCAGGTTCGCTCCTCACTTCCAGTTCCTTCCCAATCGTATCTAACGTCGTAAACAGGAAAAGGAACAACACTCAAAATACAAGACAATGCCATAAGGACATAACAAACAACATGCATTTCGCAAGACTCTAAGCTAGCAAACCAAAGCAAGCAATTCACTTAGTGAAACAACAACAAGCAACAGGTCCACGTAGCTAAGACAAACAACAAACACACCTAAGAAAATATACACAACAATCCTAATTGTGAAATAGGTAGATTGACTACACACTAAGGTTAAACTCTCCTTAGGGTGACTAGGTCATTAAACATGGAGTGCTACACTAGTTCAAGAAATACATCAGACAAAAGTACCTTATTAGTTTCAGAAAGTACTCCAGACAAAAGTATCTTATTAGTTTCAGGAAGTACTCCAGACAAAAGTATCTTAATAAGCAAGCATTATCACAAGCATTAAGCACACTCACATGCAAGCATGTTACTAGCTCTAGGGATACATACTGATAAGTAGTTAGTCAACCAATAAAGTTTAACACAACTGCTCACACAAGTTGTTGATAAAGAGCTAAAAGGATGCAGGTGAGTTATTTAATAGAGCACCATCAAGGACCATGTTGACAACCATTTAAAGTATTTAAAGCATGCAGCAAGCATCACCAAACACAAACAACTACTGGATAAAATCTAACACAAATCAACAACCACATGCATAGCACACAAATACAATTGGTGTAACTACTAGGGAACAAGATAAATTATGTTAAATTCAAAGGTGAATTGCACCACAATACTTTTAGGAGGTCATTAAGGTTATTAGAGGTTAACTTAAGGTTCTGGACTTATAATTGATTAAACATATAAAACCCACATCAATTTAAACAAAACGGGGAAATAATTCAATGCAAAATCCTAGATGCATAAGTCCTGTTTTGGGAGATTAATTACCATGCTCAGAATATAGCTCCTAAAAATAAACCCTTCTACCGCAGTACTCCAAATAACTATAGGAAGCCAAGGGAATTGGATTTGCATCAAAAGCTACCGTTATTCGGAATGAAAAATACTCCAAGTGCTACTGGTCCTAAAACCAAAAAGATTGTAGTTACTGTTTGAGGAACCTCATGCATGCAAAGTTAATGTCTATGGATAGGTGCTGACTTAGGCTTTCTGTAGAAATTGGATTCACTTCATTTGGATGCTCCTAGCTCAAGATATCCTATTTAAGGTGGAAAACATGCATTTTACTAGCTAATATGTTCAGAGCAAATTATCATCTATTTTTGTATGAAACTAGTACTGCATGCTAAAGAAAACACAAGTCTAATCCACAAAAATACTCCTAATAACTTTGCACAAACATATCTAACACAAACAATTAAAACTAGACACATACAAATAACAGAAAATAAAATTGTCCATTTTTAAGTGTAATAACCCACTGTTTTAGAAGATAATTCACCATGTGCAAAATATACGCTGGAAAATTCTGCCAAGCTAGGATATGATAGCTAATACCCATATCTAAATAAAATCAATTGGATTTACTCCAAAAAGTATTTTTAATAATGAATTAAAAATCAACAAAACGCTACTGTTGTTAATCTTAAACTTAATAGAACTTTATTTTCACAAATCTCCTGCATGCATGGCTTATAGATCTGGGTAGGTATGGGCTTAAACTTTACAGAAAACTAAAGTTTGAAAGATTTGGAGCTATAGAACTCAAACAATTAAATAAATGGTGAATAGTCTACTTTTTACAAGATTAAGCCTAGCACACACATAAAAACACATTTTTGAAAAAGGCCAGTGCCACATGGTTAAGAAAACATACAGGTATCCTACAAAATTTGTATCAACTCATTTGCACGCTCGGAGAACAAATGGTAAATTAAAAGCTACAACACTTCTAACAGGATTTGCAAAACAGGAAAATAGTTGTCTAAAATGCTAAGCGGGCCAGATCTGAAAGGGGACAGGGCAGCATAGTGTTGGGCCGGCCCAGGGCGAGGTCCAGCTCGGTGAAGGGGTAAGTCACCCTCAGATCTAGATCTAAAGGCCAGAAACAGATCTAGAAGCATTCAATCGAAACCGTTGATCAAAACATAGACGGTGGCTGTTCTTCTTCTTCCTTGGAACGGCCAGAACGTGAGGGCAAGAGGAAAAACGACCTAGGCTGCTGGTTTCTCACCGTGGGGTGGGTCTTGGACAGCAGGAAGAGTGTAGAAGAGTTTCAGACGGTCGAGGTAGCCGGGGTTCGCAGCAGTTCTTGCAGGTGTGCCTCCAAACGACGAGAACGCCGAGGGCGTCCGCGACGGGCATGGCGCGGCCGAGGTGGCTTCGGTGTCCCTGCAACGACACGAAGATGTCAAAAGGGTAGCCAGAGAGGAGGGAAACTCGCAAGAAGAAGAATGGAGGGCAGGGGTGGTGGGGGAAGACGGCATCGTCCTCGACACGCTCTCAGTCGGAGCTTTGCTTCCTCGACGACTTAGAGCAGGAGAGGAGGAGAGCTTGAGCGGCCTCGTAGGGGGTGGGAGAGGAGAGGTGGTGGAGTGTAATGGACAAGGAGAGAGGGGGTGAGGGAGCCTCGGGTGCCAAAAGAAGAGAGGGAGGCCGGCTGGGTGTTCACGGGCATGGACAGGGGTGGAGGGGGCGCTGAAACGGGATTGGCTCCGGAGGGCGGTGGAGGAGCGTCTGCTGGTACTGTAACTCGCGTTGGAGGCTAGCTAGTGGCTCGGGGCTGTTGGAGGAGGTGAGGTAATGGAGTAGTCGTTTCCTGTCTGCCAACTGTTCGATGAAATGCCAAAGAGAAAAGGACAAAGAGAAAACAGGGCTAGGGTTTGAGATGGTCGTTCTATGGGTTCTCCAGGGGTGTGGGTGTCCAATGCAAACCCTAAACCACGAGTTGGACAAGGTTAGAAGGGTAGGTTTGGTTTTTGATGAATTTGGGCTGATTAGGTGAGGCAACTTTGCAAACTGGGATTAGTCAATTCTTTGAATAAAAAAAAACAAAACAAGTTGGGTTGGCTAGAGGGCATATAGGTTTAGCATTTTGTTTAAAACCTTGGGTCAAAGGGGTTCATTAACTCTATATACAAAAATGGCAACTTGCTATAATATAACACTAGATTATGTCACCTTATAATGAAGCACTACAAACCAACCCTGATTAGGGATCAAACAATTATGGAAATTATCAAGAATGATATAAGTGGGAAGTAGAGGTGGTAAGGATGATGTTAGCTGAGCTGCATTTCCAATTTGAATAAAATAAACCCTAATTATCATGTTCTAGAAATGCTAAAAGTTAATAGTAAAGAAGATTGTTATCTCTTATTTGAAAATATAATATTTGACTTTCTTTTGAAATGAAACATAATGAAAAAGGGGTAAACACACCACAATCATAGAGGACAATACTTAAGCATGAAAGATCTCACATCAAATCACACACCAAGATGAACACATAGTATCCACATACCAAAACAAGCAAAAATCAAATACAAGCCCAACAATTCCAGAAACAAGTAAATCAAGTAACAATCCAAGCATTTAGGATATAACAAGTATAAGGTGAGATGATGACCATATGTTCAAGACAAGGTCTTTGGTAGAAATAGAATTAAACAAACACCTTTGGAAATAGATTTTCCAAAGACTAATGAAATTGGGTTTTGAAAAGAGAGTTGCTAATACTTGCAACAAAATAATCTCAAAATATATTAGGACTTATTATATGGTCCTTTATAGTTTTACCAACATATAACTTTTAGAAATAATTTTGTTTTCTCAAATAATAGGTCTTTGGGTAGTTGCTAGTATCAAAATAGAGTATGTTAAAAATGAGGTGGGAGGAGATATATGGAATATTACTTTGGTCATAACAAAGATTAAAGAGGGAATTTTATACTAGGTTGAGTTCGAAGTTCGCTAAATAGAGAGGTCATCAACACAAACAACAAACCACAACAGGCCAAACAGTGCAAACAAGAGTAAAACACATACATAAACAAGACACTTCAAAAAGTTTTTGTTGGTTCCAAATTTTGGGTCTTTTATAATTGAAATTTTCTTGTTTCCAAAATTTGGGACGTTACAACAACTTTTCTGAAATAAAAAACAGTAGAAAACAGGAACTGGCACTGTGTCATCTTGTTAATAGGTTAGTCCTAGAAAATGCAAAAAAATGATATAAATTGTATATAAAACATGTAGCAATTGGTATAATATAATCATGGAACAAAAGAAATTATAGATACGTTTGAGACGTATCAAGCATCCCCAAGCTTAGTTCTACTCGTCCCGAGTAGGTGAAACGATAACAACAAAATATTTTCTGTAGTGACATGCTTTCAAACAATCTTGATCAAATAATATTGTAAGGTGATGATGGAGTTGAAGATCTTCTTCTCAGCTGTTGGGAAACCCCAAGAGGAAGGTGTGAAGCAGTGCAGCAACAAGTTTCCCTCAGTTATGAAACCAAGGTTATCGAACCAGTAGGAGATGAATACTCTTCGGAAGGTGTCAACGACGCCAGAAAAAGTGTTGGCGTGTAGCTGACGTGGAACCTGCACACAACACAACCAAGATACTTTGCCCCAACTTAATAGTGAGGTTGTCAATCTCACTGGCTTGCTGTAACAAAGTATTAGACGTATAGTGTGGAAAATGGTGTTTGTTTGCAGAGAATGAAAGAACCAGATTGCAGTAGGTTGTATTATCAATGTAAAGAAAAGGACCGGGGTCCACAGTTCACTAGTGGTGTCTCTCCATAAATAATAATAGCATACATGAGGGTAAACAAATTACAGCTGGGCAATTGACAAAATAAAGAACTGCATAATAATGCATGTACAAGTCATGGTGTCTAGTGTGAGATTCACTTTTGCATTACAACATGATACATAGACCGTTATCCAACTGCATCTATGACTAATAATGCACCTTCCGGATAGCATTCGCACCCCTTTAAGTATTAAGTTGCAAGCAACAGATTATTGCATTAAGCAAAGTGTGTAATGTAAGTAGCACAATTATCCTTGGACAAAGAACTACTGTTTTATCCCTAGTAGCAATAGTACATTCACAATCTTAGAGGTTGATGTCACTCCCCCAGATTAAATGAAGACATGAACACACTATCAAGCATAAATACTCCCTCTTGGAGTCACAAGCATCTACTTGGCCAGAGCATCTACTAGTAACGGAGAGCATGCAAGATCATAAATAACGCACTCACATAATATATAATGAAGCAAATGACATAGTACTCAATATTCATCAGATCCCAGCAAACACAACATGTAGCATGATACGTCCTAAACGTATCTACTTTCCCGAACACTTTTGCTATTGTTTCACCTCTAATTTGTGTGTTTTGAATGCAACTAACATGGACTAACGCTGTTTTCAGCAGAATTGCCCTGGTGTCTTATTTTTGTGCAGAAATTCAACTTTTAGTACAAATACCAGAAAAAAGGCCAAAGCTCCTATTTTGCCCGAAGACCCACGGAGCCAGAAGATGAGACGGAGGGGGGCAGCGAGCCGCCCACGCCACGTGGAGGCGCGACAGGCTTCTGGCCGCGCCACCATATGGTGTGGCCGACTCGGCCACGCCCTCGCGTCCCCCTCTCGGATATAAGGTCCCTCTGACCTAAAACCGAGAACACCCCGAGCACTTTTTTCAGAAACGCATCCGAGCGCCGCCGCCACCTCGAAACTCAATTCGGGGACCAGAAGTTCCTGTTCCGGCACTCCGTCGGGACGGGGAATCGAAGGGGATCATCGCCATCGTCATCACCAACGCCTGTCCATCAACCATCATCGTTTCCCCAATCCATGTGTGAGTAATTCCCCGCTGTAGGCTTGCGGGGATGGTAGGGATTGGATGAGATCGTTCATGTAATAGCTGTAATATCATTAGGGCATGGTGCCTAGTATCCGTTATCGGTGTTTTACGTCATTGCTGCAACTTGTAATGCTTAATGCTTGACACTAGGGCCCGAGTGCCATGATTTCAGATCTGAACATGTTATTGTATCATGAAGATAATTATTGTTTTGGATCATATCTATGAGTTGTATACACATAATATTGTCCGGAACCCGAGGCCCCAAAGTGACAGCAATTGGGACAACCGGAGGGGATGGCTGTGATGTGAGGATCACATGTGTTCACGGAATGTTAATGCTTTGCTCCGGTACTTTATTAAATGGAGTACCTTAATTACCAGTAGTTTCCCTTGAGGCCCTGCTTCAACGGGCTGGTAGGACAAAAGATGATGTGCAAGTTTCTCATTGCGAGCACGCACAGCTAAATTGGAACACATGCCTATGGTTAATAAATACTTGGATACTTTATCTTATTTATCTGCAAATGCCCATGACTTGGTTATTATATGAAATATCTCATCCATGCAACGCCCGTTCATCCGTCCATGTGCCTACAATATTTTAATCCTGCTGTCTACTATAATCATCACTGCTGTTTTTACTCTACTGCTGCTGTTATTTCGCTACTGTCTCTGCTATAAAACTGTTGCTACTGATAATCTGTCTCGAGCAAGTCTATTCACAGGTGCAGCTGAATTGACAACTCCGCTGTTAAGACTTATAAATATTCTTTCGCTCCCCTCGTGTCGAATCAATAAATTTGGGTTTTACTTCCCTCTAAGACTGTTGCGATCCCCTATACTTGTGGGTCATCATAGCATTACATAAAGATGATCTTGATCATGATGGGCAGCTCACAAGATCTAAACATGATAGCACAATAGGAGAAGACAACCATCTAGCTACTGCTATGGACCCGTAGTCCAAGGATGAACTACTCACGCATAAGTCCGGAGGCGGGCATGGTGATGTAGAGCCCTCCGGTGATGATTCCCCTCTCCGGCAGGGTGCCGGGAAGAGCTTCTGAACCCTCCCGAACTAGGGTTGACGACGGCGGTGGCTCCGTAATGTTTCGTGGAAAAGTGTTCGGGGCTTAGGTCTTATTTCGTCGGGGGGTATTTGTCGGCGAAAGGGCGAAGGCGGTGGAGCCCCGAGGGCTCCTCACCACGTGCCGGCGCGGCCAGAAGTGGGGCCGCGCCCACACATGGTCAGGGCAACTCGGCCTCCCACTTCGTCTCGTCTTTGGTGTTCTGGATGGTTCCGGGAAAAATAGGGACTTTGGCTTTTGTTTCGTCCAATTCCGAGAATATTTCCTTAACATATTTTCTGAAACCAAAAACAGCAGAAAATATGGAACTGGCACTATGGCATCTTGTTAATAGGTTAGTCCCAGAAAATGCATAAAAATGCTATAAAGTGTATATAAAACATGTAGGAATTGGTATAATATTAGCATGAAACATAAGAAATTATAAATACGTTTGAGACGTATCAAGCATCCCCAAGCTTAGTTCTACTCGTCCCGAGTAGGTAAAACGATAACAAGAATAATTTCTGAAGTGACATACTTTCACACAATCTTGATCATATAATAATGTAATGCAAGTAAATTGAGATCAAATGAATAAGAGCTGTAGTTTATATTGATATCAAATGAGTAATGTATAAACAAGTAGGAAGAACAAAGTAAGACTTAAAATGAATCAGTACTAAAGAACAATCAACCGTGCATAGTAGATATTAAAGATGATTTAAGCGTCAAGAACAACAATATAATCATCTAATGTAGCAAACACTCATGACAACTTTATGTTAGGATCAAGTCAAGCAATAACAATATGCACGTAGAAAATCATCTCTCTCTATTTGTTCACTTAAAAACAAGCAAGCGTTCAGCGTTGGTTCCTTGCACCAGGATGTTGTGGCTAAAAGAACATTAAGGGGGGTTTTGAAGGCCAACGGAAGAAAGTCTCACAAAGCTGAAAGTGATCATTAGACAAGAGGAAGTCTTATAATCGAAGCTATGCAAAGAGTAGTGATTGCCACACAACGGATGCAAATAGAGCTATAAGTGTATGAAAGCTCTCCAATGGAACTAGTGGGGGTGCATCCAACTTGCTTGCTCATGGAGACCTAGAGCACTTTTGAGGAGGCTCATCATTGGAATATACAAGCCAAGTTCTATAATGTAAAGTTCCCCACATAGTTATGCAAGTAAAGCATGAAAATCTCTCATATGGAGTAAAGGTGCTGAACATGAGCACAAATGATGACTATGAATACTACGGGTGCTAAAACATGAGCACAAGTTTGGATAAAGAATAGTAATGATGCCCCCTTTTTATTTTTCTCTTTTTTTTCTTTTCTCTTTTTTTCTATTTTTTTTCTCTTTTCTGTTTCTCTTTTCGATGGCCTCCATGGCTCTTTTCACTTTTAGGGGCAAACATTCTAATATGACAACACACTTTTGGTACAAATAACTCATAATGAATATAACATAATGTAGGAAACGGTGCCTCTACCAGTGTAGCAGGATATGCAATGATCTAGCGTAATATGGGTAAAACCGCACATCAGCTGTAAAGAATCATGCAAGGCAATATATAAATGATAAATGACAACAAGTCATGTAATGTAAGATGAAAGTTGCATGTCAATATATCTCGGAATAGCTATAGAAATGCTGTAGTAGGTAGTTATGGAGGATGTTTTGAAAAAGATATTTGGCTTATGTGTAGGAGAACATGATGAAGATCTCACACGAGTTTTGGATGTACCCGCGAAGTATGCACCAGCTCTCAATGTGAGAAAGGGCAATGCAAAGTACCGAAGAGGCTAGCAAATATGGTGGTGGAAGTGCCATGAAAACCGCAGCTTAGAACTCACAAGTAAAAAGATTCCAACTAGAAATATGATCTTACAAGGCATACTATAAATCACTCCATGAGTGACAGTGGCAAATGAATAAGTCACTGTTGGGACCCCGACCTTAGCGCATAACACAAAGTCATTACGGTTGCTTTTAACATTAAAAGTCATATATCATTATGCTATCAACTGGATATTTAAGTGTTTCACAGCTTCAAGTTTTCTAGACCAACCATTCATTATTTTACCATCAAGTTTACGATTAAGCATATTAATATCTCAAAACAACATCAATGATTCAAGTGAAACAATTTAATGATCTACAAGAATATGTATGCTTTCGTTATACCATCTACCACATTTAACATTTTCTGTTACTAACCAAATACCAATCAACTTATTTAAACATAAACTCTCCAAGTATTTAACAATGAATCAAGAGAGTATATCCCAACCGCTGTGGCTTTCAGTTTTCGCCATAAACATAAAATAATAAGTGCTGCGGCTTTCAGCTTTCGCAATAAACATAAAAGATAACTGTTGAGACTTTCAGCTTTCGCCATAAATAAAAAAGAATGTTGGGATCCAATTTATTCTGAAAATTAAAATAACAAAGCAAAAATAAAAGCAAACTAACGCTTCAAGTAAAGCACATAAGATGTGATGGAATTAAAATATAGTTTCACTAGAGATGACCTGATAGTTTGTTTATGAATAAGGGGATGCATTGGGCATGCCCAAGCTTAGACGCTTGAGTCTTATTGAAATATGCTTGGGTGACCCATAGGGGCATCCCCAAGCTTAGGCTCTTTCATCTTCTTGATCACATCATATCATCCTTCTCTCTTGATCCTTAAAAACTTACTCCACACCAAACTCAAAGTAGACTTCATTAGAGGGTTAGTGCATAATAAAAAATTCTCATATTCTGCATGGACAAAATCATTACACATGCTACTGGACATTAGCTACAACCACTGGTATTTTGTGGAACAAAAATATCCACTCAAAAACAGCAAAAGGAGCAATGCAAAATAAATGGCAGAATCTGTCAAAAACAGAACAGTATGTAAAGACGAATTTTTTCGAGGTACTTAACTTGCTCAAATCAGAAAACTCAAAACTAATAAAAGTTGCATACATATCTGAGGATAACGCACAGAAAATATCAGGTTTTTTCGAATTTTATGTAGGGAGTTATGAATTAAACGGTGGACAGCAGAAAACTGTTCCTGCGCAGAAATACAAATCTAGCATCAACTTTCTACTAGAGGCTTAACTTGACACAACAATGCGATAAAATAAAGATACAAAGGAATTGCTACAGAGGTAGACATCTTCCTTGACTCAATATAAAACAAAATAACAGGAATAAAAAGTGGGTTGTCTCTCATAAGCGCTTTTCTTTAACGCCTTTCAGCTAGGCACAGAAAGTGTAACTCAAGTGGCATCCAAATCAAGAACAGAAATGCTCTCAACGATGCATTGTATTTTATCTATATATAAGGTTCAGAGGTTCCTCTTTTATTACTTTTAGGTTTACTACATTCATCAAATGGGTTTTGAGGGACAATCCAGTCAAAATTTTCTTCCAAGGCTTCATGCAGAGCTACAAGTTTAACAGGTATTGTTACTTTAATTTCTTCCCCCTTTGTAGGTTCGGTTTTCCCCAATTTTTCAAGTGCATTAATAAGATCTACACATGAGCCTAGCATATTAAAACGATCAAATACTTTCCTACCTTCTATAGCAACATCACCAAATTCTTTAAGCAAGGTTTTCATAATAAAATCTTTCTTTTCAGCATTTTTAACATCATGAAGGTTAAGAAACATTTGTTGCATAATGGGGTGAAGGTTAACAAACCTAGCCTCTAATATGTGAACTAAAGAAGCTACAGCATTTTTATAATTTGGAGCAAGTTCTGCTATGGATCTACCCTCAAGATCTTTATGCTTACTAACATGATTAAAGAATTCTTCTATGTTCTCTTTTCCAATTATAAAACCACTACCTACTGACAGGTCTTACAGGGTGTAGTTAGGGAGCAACATTTTAGCAAAATTAAAACTAAACCGAAATAAAAATATAAATGCAAGTAACTATTTTTTTTTGTATTTTTTGATAATAAGCAAACAAGACAGTAATAAAAATAAACTAAGCAAGACAATAACAAAATAAAAAGATTGGAAGTGAGATACTCCCCTCGCAGAAGTGCTTCAGTCTCCCCGGCAACGGCGCCAGAAAAGGTGCTTGATGACTCAGATGAATATCTTCTTCTCAGCAGTTGGGAAACCCCAAGAGGAAGGTGTGAAGCAGTGCAGCAGCAAGTTTCTCTCAGTTATGAAACCAAGGTTATCGAACCAGTAGGAGATGAATGCTCTTCGGAAGGTGTCAACGGCGCCAGAAAAAGTGTTGGCGTGTACCTGACGTGGAACCTGCACACAACACAACCAAGATACTTTGCCCCAACTTAACAGTGAGGTTGTCAATCTCACTGGCTTGTAGTAACAAAGGATTAGACATATAGTGTGGAAAATTGTGTTTGTTTGCAGAGAATGAAAGAACATGATTGCAGTAGGTTGTATTATCAAAATAAAGAAAAGGACCGGGGTCCACAGTTCACTAGTGGTGTCTCTCCATAAATAATAATAGCATACATGAGGGTAAACAAATTACAGCTAGGCAATTGACAAAATAAAGAACCGCATAATAATGCATGTACAAGTCATGGCATCTAGTGTGAGATTCATTTGGGCATTACAACATGATACATAGACCTTTATCAGACTGCATCTATGACTAATAATCCACCTTCCGGATAGCATCCGCACCCCTTTCAGTATTAAGTTGCAAGCAACAGATTATTGCATTAAGCAAAGTGTGTAATGTAAGTAGCACAATTATCCTTAGACAAAGAACTACTGTTTTATCCCGAGTAGCAACAGTACATTCACAATCTTAGAGGTTGCTGTCACTCCCCCAGATTAAATGAAGACATGAACCCACTATCGAGCATAAATACTCCCTCTTGGAGTCACAAGCATCTACTTGACCAGAGTATCTACTAGTAACGGAGAGCATGCAAGATCATAAATAACGCACTCACATAATATAATGAAGCAAATGACATAGTACTCAATATTCATCGGATCCCAGCAAACACAACATGTAGCATTACATAAAGATGATCTTGATCATGATAGGCAGCTCACAAGATCTAAACATGATAGCACAATAGGAGAAGACAACCATCTAGCTACTGCTATGGACCCGTAGTCCAAGGATGAACTACTCACGCATCAGTCCGGAGGCGGGCATGGTGATGTAGAGCCCTCCGGTGATGATTCCCCTCTCCGGCAGGGTGCCGGAAAGAGCTTCTGAACCCTCCCGAACTAGGGTTGACGACGGCGGCGGCTCCGTAAAGTTTCGTGGAATAGTGTTCGGGGCTTAGGTCTTATTTTGTCGGGGGGTATTTGTAGGCGAAAGGGCGAAGGCGGTGGAGCCCCGAGGGCACCTCACCACATGCCGGCGCGACTAGAAGTGGGGCCGCGCCCACACATAGTGAGGGCGCCTCGGCCTTGCACTTCGTTTCGTCTTCGGTGTTCTGGATGGTTCCGGGAAAAATAGGGACTTTGGCTTTTGTTTCGTCCAATTCCGAGAATATTTCCTTAACAGCTTTTCTGGAACAAAAAACAACAGAAACAGGGAACTGGCACTGTGGCATCTTGTTAATTGGTTAGTCCCAGAAAATGCATAAAAATGCTATAAAGTGTCTATAAAACTTGTAGCAATTGGTATAATATAAGCATGGAACATAAGAAATTATAGATACGTTTGAGACGTATCATAAGGCTCATGTTATGAATGAAGTGACTCAAGGCAATGGTCCATAGTTTGCTAACAAATAGACAAGGAGTAAACAACTGCATCATATAAGTATAAACTTTTCATGGACAGTACTTTCAAGACAAGCATCAAAAAGTTTTGCATAAGAGTTAACTCATAAAGCAATAGTTTCTAAGTAAAAGAGCATTGAAGCAACACATAGGAATATCTAAGTTTCAGCATTGGCTTTCAACTTGTAACATGTATATCATATAGATAGTTGTCGACGCAAAGAAATACAATAAGTGCAATAAGTAAGCATGTAAGAGTTGTTGCACACAAGGTTGACACAAGTGTTTGCTTCTAGGATAGAAAGAAGTAGGTAAACTGACTCAACATAATGTAAAAAGATAGGCCCTTCGTAGAGGGAAGCAGTGATACAAACATGTGCTAGAGATTTTTAGTTTTTATAGATTTTTGAAATCATATAGAGAGTATAAAAGTAAATTTTTGAGAGGTGTTTGTTGTTGTCAACGAATGGTAATGGGCACTCTACCCCCCTTGTCAACCAGACTTTCAAGAGCGGCTCCCATGAAGGACGTTATTTCTACCAGCAAGGCAGATCTTCCCTTTTGTTCTCTTTTGTTTACACATGCAGTTATTCACTGGTATCATTGCTTAGCTGATTGGATCAAGGCAAAAATGTGAAGAGAATGAAGCGGTTAAAGTTGTAATTAATTGGGATTGGGCACCCCATTTTGCCAGCTCTTTTTGCAAAGTTAATGGATAAGCGGATGTATATGCCACTATTCCGGTTGTGAAAGTCTGTCTAAAGCAAATGACAAGGTTGATATCGAAAACACCACATACTTCCTCAGGAGCTATAAAACATTAACACAAATAAGGGATAATAAATTTTGAATAAAGGTAGCACATGAAGTATTTACTTGGAATGGCAGAAAATACCATGTAGTAGGTAGGTATGGTGGACACAAATGGCATGGGTTTTGGCTCAAGGATTTGGATGCACGAGAAGAATTCCTCTCAGTACAGAGTTTTAGGCTAGCAAGGTTGTTTGAAGCAAACACAAGATGACAACTGGCATAACAAGACTTACATAAAAACATATTGCAAGCATTATAGAACTCTACATTGTCTTACTTGTTGTTCAAACACTTTTACTGGAAAATATCTAGACCTTAGAGATACCAAACATTCAAACCAAATTTCAACAAGCTCTACGGTAGTTCTTCACTAATGGGTTTTTAACTACATGATGCAAGAGCTTAAACATGATCTACTTGAGAGCTCAAAACAATTGCCAAGCACCACAACATACAAGACAATGATCTATATGAACATGTATATCTTTCATTATACCATCTACCACATGTAGCATATTCTGTTTCCAACCAAACACCAATCAACTTATTTAAACATAAACTCTCCATATATTTAACAATAAGACAAGAGAGTATTTCATAACTGCTGCGGCTTTCAGCTTTCGCCATAAACATAAATGAATGCTAGGATCCAATTTATTCAGAAAATGAAAATAACAAAGCAAAATAAAAGCAAACATACGCTCCAAGTAAAGCACATAAGATGTGAAAGAATTAGAATATAGTTTCATTAGAGATGATCTGATAGCTTGTTGATGAAGAAGGGGATGCCTTGGGCATCCCCAAACTTAGACGCTTGAGTCTTCATGAAATATGCTTGGGTGACCCACGGGGGCATCCCCAAGCTTAGGCTTTTCACTCTTCTTGACCACATCATATCATCCTCTCTCTTGATCCTTAAAAACTTCCTTCACACCAAACTCAAAGTAATCATCGTTAGAGGGTTAGTGCATAATCAAAAATTCACATATTCTGCAAGGACACAATCATCACCCATGCTACTGGACACTAGCTACAGCCACTGGTATTTTGTGGAGCAAAGAGATCCACTAAAAAACAACAAAAGAGGCAATGCAAAATAAATGGCAGAATCTGTCAAAAACAGAACAGCCCGTAAAGACGAATTTTTTCTAGGCACTTAACTTGCTCAGATCAGAAAACTTAAAACTAATGGAAGTTGCGTACATATCTGAAGATCACGCAAAAAAATATCAGGTCATGTCGATTTTTTTGGAATTTCTTACGAATTAAACGGTGGACAGCAGAAATCTGTTCCTGTGTAGGAATCCAAATCTAGCACCAACTTTCTACTAGAGGCTTTACTTGACACAACAATGCGATAAAATAAAGATACAAAGGAGTTGTTACAGAGGTAAGCATCCTCCTTGACTCAAATAAAAGAAAAATAACAGAAATAAAATACTGGGTTGTCTCCCATAAGCGCTTTTTTTTAATGCCTTTCAGCTAGGCACAGAAAGTAAAACTCAAGTGTTTCCAAGAGAAGAAGCATCAACGGAATAGTTTGTTCTAATAGTAGAATCAAAAGGTAGCTTCATTATTTTTCTAGGGAAGTGTTCCATACCTTTCTTGAGTGGGAATTGGTATCTAATATTTCCTTTTTTGAAATCAATAATAGCACCCACAGTTCTAAGAAAAGGTCTTCCCAAAAAAAAAATGACAAGAGGCATTGTATTCAATATCCAAAACAATAAAATCAACGGGGACAAGGTTATTGTTAACCATAATAAGAACATCATCAACTGTCCCCAAAGGTTTCTTCATAGCATTATCTACAAGAAAAACATGCAAATAACAATGTTCCAAAGGTGGCAAATCAAACATATCATAAAGTTTCTTAGGCATAACAGAAATACTTGCACCAAGGTCACATAAAGCATTGCAATCAAATTCATTCACCTTTATTTTAATGATGGGCTCCCAACCATCTTCTAACTTCCTAGGATAGAAGCTTCAAGTTTTAATTTCTCTTCCCTAGCTTTAATCAGAGCATTTGTAATATGTGTTGTAAAGCCCATATTTATGGTACTAGCATTAGTAATTGTAGCTAAATTTTGCAATAACTTAATAACTTCAGAGATATTACAAACGCCAAAATCAATGTTATTATTATCAAAACAAATGGGACCATTGTCTCCTATGTTCTTAAAATTTTCAGCACTTCTATCAAGAACGGTTTCAGTGGTTTTAGGCAATTTTAAACGTTTTGAAGAAGTAGAGTAAACATTGCCAACACCAATTATGTTACCATTAATAGTAGGGGGTTTACTAGCATGTGAAGTAACATTATTTTCAATAGTAGTAATAGTGCAAACTCTAGCTATATTATTCTTTCTAGCTACTTCATCTTCTCTTTCCCACCTAGCATGCAACTCAGCCAACATCCTAACATTATCATCAATTCTTACTTGAATGGCATTAGCAGTAGCAAAAGTCTTAGTATCTTTAACATCATTAGGCATAACTTTTAGTTTCAAAAGATCAACATCAAGAGCAAGGCTATCAACTTTAGAAGAAAGAACATCAATTTTACCAAGCTTTTCTTCAACAGTTTTATTAAAAGCAGTTTGTGTCGTGATAACATCCTTAAGCATGGTTTCAAGATCAGAGGATGCATTTCTATTATTGCTATAAGAATTACCATAAGAATTACCATAACCATTACCACTATTAGAGGGATAAGGCTTATACTTGTTATTACCAGAGTTATTCCTATAAGCATTGTTGTTAAAATTATTATTATTAATGAAGTTCACATCAACATGATCTTCTTGTGCAACCAATGAAGCTAAGGGAACATTATTTGGATCAACATGAGATTTACCATTCACAAGCATAGAGATAATAACATCAATCTTATCACTCAAAGAGGAGGTTTCTTCAACAGAATTACCTTCTTACCTCAGAATAATTAATCATCATATCATCAAGAAGTTTTGTTGCACCCCCAAAGTGATGGACATAAAGGTACCTCCTGCAGCCGAATCCAGATAGTTTCTTGAAGAAAAGTTTAGTCCTGCATAAAAGGTTTGGATGATCATCCAAGCAGTCAGTCCATGGGTAGGGCAATTCTTTATTAAAGATTTCATTCTTTCCCATGCTTGAGCAACATGTTCATTATCAATTGCTTAAAGTTCATAATGCTACTTCTTAAAGAAATAATCTTAGCAGGAGGATAATATTTTCCAATGAAAGCATCTTTGCATTTAGTCCATGAATCAATGCTATTCCTAGGCAATGATAGAACTCATTCTTTAGCTCTTCCTCTTAAAGAAAAAGGAAACAATTTTAGTTTAATAATATCCCCATCTATATCTTTATATTTTTGCATTTCATAAAGTTCAACAAAATTATTAAGATGGGCAGCAGCATCATAAGTACTAACACAAGAAAATTGCTCTTTCATAACAAGATTTACCAAAGCAGGTTTAATTTCATAAAGTCTGCTTTAGAAGCAGGTGGAGCAATAGGAGTGCATATGAAATCATTATTATTTGTGCTAGTAAAGTCACACAACTTAGTGTTCTCGGCAGTATTCATTTTAGCAAAATTAAAACTGAACCGAAATAAAAAAATAATACAAGTAACTAATTTTTTTTGTGTTTTTAATAATAATAAGCAAACAAGACAGTAATAAAAATAAACAAAGCAAGACAAAAACAAAATAAAAAGATTGGAAGTGAGAGACTCCCCTTGCAGAAGTGCTCCTTCTCCCCGGCAATGGCGCCAGAAAGTGTTGATGCACCCAGCAGCGTTGGGAAACCCCAAGAGTAAGGTGTGGAGAGTACAGCAGGATGTTTTCCCTCAGTTGTGAAACCAAGGTGATCGAAACAGTAGGAGATGAAGACGCTTCTGAAGGTGTCAACGGTGCCAGAAAGTCTTGGTGGCACTTAGTTGGCGAGGAACCTGCACACAACACAAGCAAGATACTTTGCCCCAACTTAACAGTGAGTTTGTCAATCTCACAAGCTTGCTGTAACAAATGATTAGACGTATAGTGTGGAAGATATTATTTGTTTGCAGAAACTGAAAGAGAACGGTGTTTGCAGTAGATTGTATTATCAATGTAAGAGAATGGACCGGGGTCCACAGTTCACTAGTGGTGTCTCTCCATAAATAAATAATAGCATACATATGGGTAAACAAATTACAGCTGGGCAATTGACAAAATAAAGAACTGCATAACAATGCATATACTTGTCATGGTGTCTAGTATGAGATTCATTTGGGCATTACAACAAGATTCATAGACCGTTCCAACCGCATCTATGACTAATAATCCACCTTCCGGTTAGCGTCCGCACCCCATTCAGTATTAAGTTGCAAGCAACAGATTATTGCATTAAGTAAAGTGTGTAATGTAAGTAACACAATTATCCTTAGACAAAGCATCACTTTTTATCCCTAGTAGCAACAGTACATCCACAACCTTAGAGGTTGCTGTCACTCCCCCAGATTAAATGGAGACTGAACCCACTATCGAGCATAAATACTCTCTCTTGGAATCACAAGCATCTACTTGGCCAGAGCATCTACTAGTAACGGAGAGCATGCAAGATCATAAATAACACACACATGATATATAATGAAGCAAATGACATATTATTCAATATTCATCGGATCCCAGCAAACACAACATGTAGCATTACAATAAGATGATCTTGATCATGATAGGCAGCTCACAAGATCTAAACATGATAGCACAAGTGGAGACGACAACCATCTAGCTACTGCTATCGACCCATAGTCCAAGGATGACCTACTCACGCATCAGCCCGGAGGCAGGCATGGTGATGTAGAGCCCTCCGGTGATGATTCCCCTCTCCGGCAGGGTGCCAGGAAGAGCTTCTGAACCCTCCTGAACTAGGGTTGACGGCGGCGGCGGCTCTGGAACTTTTCGTGGAAAATTGCTCGGGTGTCTAGGGTTTTTCCGTCGGGGGTATTTATAGGAGAAAGGGCAACGTCGGTGGGCGCCCGAGGGGCCCACACCACGTCATGACGCGCCCAAGGGGGGGGGGGCACATGGTGTGGCTGCCTCGTGGCCCCTCTCCGTCTCCTCTTCGTACTTCTGGATCCTTTCGGGAAAAATAGGAGTTTTTGATTTTGTTTCGTCCAATTCCGAGAATATTTCCAGAACAACTTTTCTGAAACCAAAAACAGCAGAAAACAGGAACTGGCACTGTGGCATCTTGTTAATAGGTTAGTCCCGAAAAATGCATAAAAATGATATAAAGTGTATATAAAACATGTAGCAATTGGTATAATATAAGCATGGAACAAAAGAAATTATAGATACGTTTGAGGCGTATCAGGGGGGCGCGGCGACGGAGGGTGCGATCGCCGGCGGGCGCTCCATGGCGGCGGGGCGGCGAGCACCGGTCCTCGGCGCGATGCGGGACATGGCGGCGCGCGCGGAGGAGGACGACGGGTGGTATTTTTCCCTCCCGCACGCAAGGTGAAGAGGAGTAGGGGTTGGCACCACGCAGCCCTCCCCAACCCCCACAAGTAAGGGTTGACGGGCCAAACTGTGCTCCAACCCTTAATTTTTTTTACGGGTTTAAAGGTTTAAGGGCTCTGCTAGTTCGCGTTTTCCCTCCCAAACCCGTAAAAAAGCAGTTATTTTTAAGGGTTGAACCTTTTAAGGGCTCTGTTAGTGATGCTCTTAATCAGGTCGTGCGCATGCAAAAAATGAGTATTTACTTTTCTGTTCCAGTCCGTGAGCCCGCGCGCGCACGAAGTTTAAAGTGTATTGGGCTTCGCTATGGAAGAAGGTCCGATTCGGCCGTTTATCTTGGGTCAGCACATGTGCCTCCTTTGCACGTGTGGCGAAGCGTGACAGACACAATAGTAGAGAAAAGGCCTTTAGTCCCGGTTGGTAAGGGCCTTTAGTCCCGGTTGGTACTTGAGGCTAGGCCGGACTAAAATCCGCGCATATTTTTTTGGAATTTGTTTTTTTTTGAATTTTTTCTCTATTTCAAATCTTTGAATTATTTGTCAGTTTA
The DNA here is from genome assembly GCA_026929855.1 of Poa annua. Taxonomy (NCBI): domain Eukaryota; kingdom Viridiplantae; phylum Streptophyta; class Magnoliopsida; order Poales; family Poaceae; genus Poa; species Poa annua. Next base: position 53,504,717 of record CM049433.1, on the reverse strand, counting down.
ATCTCTAATCCTAATCTCAAGTTCCTCACACTGCTCCACCCCTAGAGCTAATATATAATCGTAATCTCGATCAAGTCCATCACAACTGCTCCACTTCCCGATCGGTCACCAATCCTAACACTGCTCCACCCCCTGCACGCTTAACTTATGAGTTCCTTTCCAACTAGTTTCCAAGATTGCACTGGTAAGAACCTGATAATACTATGGTATCAATCTTATTATCCTCTAAACTTTGATGTCACATGCATATGATTTTTTGAATTCTAATGTTAACAAATAACATAAATATTAATGTTTAAGTAATAATAATTGTTAACAAATAACAAAAAAAATGTTTTTTGTTTCCATATATTCCGTAAATCGATATAAATCGAAAACCATTAAATCGGTAGGAAAATAAAATCCAAATAATCAATAATCCATATAATCCATTAAATCGATATAATCCATATAAACCGATATTAACATAAATATTAATGATTTAATAATAATAATTGTTAACAACTAACAAAAAAATGTATTTTGTTTCCATATATTCCATAAATCGATATAAATCGAAAACCATTAAATCGGTGGGAAAATAAAATCCAAATAATCAATAAAATCCATATAATCCATTTATTCGATATAATCCATATAATCCATATAAACCGATATTAACATAAATATTAATGTTTACGTAATAATAATTGCTAACAAATAACAAATAAAATGTATTTTGTTTCCAAATAATCTATAAATCGATATAAATCGAAAACCATTAAATCGGTAGGAAAATAAAACCCAAATAATCAATATAATCCATTTAATCAATATAATCCATATAAACCGATATTAACATAAATATTAATGTTTAATTAATAATAACTGTTAACAAATAACAAAAAATGTATTTTGTTTCCATATATTCCATAAATTTAAACCGATATTCATATATTTAACCGGTATTCATATATTTAACCGGTGTTAATCAACATATAATCCATTTAATTGATATAATTCATATAATCCATGAATCGGTACGAAATATCCATGAATCGATATAATTCATATAATCCTTTTAACCGGTATTCATATATTTAACCGCTAGAAGGAAGGCCGGCGGGCGGCGGCGCTGCATGTTCGAATTCCGCAGCGATTAATTTCGTGTGTATCAACGCCGGCTGATCGTTTCCAAAACGCACTCAAAAACGCCGGTGGGCTGATCGGTTTCCAAAGCGCACTCAAAACGCGATCGGGAGATGTACAAGTTTCACATTAGTACCGGTTTTAGTCATGATTCAGGACAAATACCTTTAGTCCCGGTTGGTCTTTCAAACCGGGACTAAAGGTGCCTCTGGAACCGGGACAAAAGGTTTCATGTCCGTGATTCCGTTTTAGCTGTTCGAACCGCGACGATTTGGGTCATTTGTCGCGGTTCCAGGCCAAACCGGGACTAAAGGTTCCCAAGGCTCTGAACGGAAGCCATGTTTTTTACTAGTGACACAACGCTTCGGAGTAACTGCCCACTCTCCTCACCTCTCAGTCGCCCACCCCTCCACTCCTGTCTCCTCAACCTCTCTGTCGTTCTCCTCACCGCCCCCTCGCCTCGTACAATGGCTCCTTCTCCACCGCCGCACCGTCCCCGTCCCCCGGACCGGCGATGATGCGCACACCTCCTTCATGCGCAACCTCCCCCTCCAGGAGATGTCGGTCGATGAGCTCCGACGCCATCTCCAAGCTCCCTCCCCCATCCTCCGCCGTAATCCATCATCGTCGACGGGAACGACGGCCATTAGCATGCCCTGGACATCAATCTCTGGGCCCACGCCTCAAGGTTTACTGGCACCGGCGCCGATTGGATTCCGGGCACCAGCACCGATTGGTTTCTACGCGCCGATGCCCGCGACGCTGTCTGGTGGGATTCACATCGGCGGTTCGTCCTCATCCCCGGCGCCGGCTCCAGCTCCTTCATCCTCGACCCGAGCGACACGTCAAGATTTTCCACCGCCTGCACCGGCCAAGGTAAGCAACACAACTCTGATCTGGTTAGGGTTAGATGCGGTGCACAAAGCACAATTGACTAGCAACACATCCGATATTAGGTTAGTACATGCTAGATTCACATGTAGATGTGTAGTATTTGCTCTGATCTGTAGTCTAGAACCGCATGCAGCGGCTAGTTTGGGTTTTTTTAGCCCAAAATGCTCAAGTGGTAGATTCAACCTTTTTTTGTATTGTGCACTGATTGCCAGATTCGGGTCCGGGCTTGCTAGATTGTGTTTGGTAGATTGTGCTTGTGCTTACTAGATTGTGTGTGTGCATTGATACATTCCTCAAATGTGAATTGTCCGCTGCATGTTTGCTTGCTACATTGTGGTTGCTAGTAGATTGGGCGTTGTGCACCACATTGTGCTTGCTACATTGTGGTTGCTGGTAGATTTGCTTTGTGCACCTCATTGTGCATTGTTTTTCTGCTATGATATGTGGTCTACAAATGTTTTTCTGCTTGTGCTATTGGTTCCTAACGTCCATCTTTTTTACAAGGTATCAAAGGCCGAGCACGATAACCTTGAGGTTCCTCCTGGTTCGAGCCATTGGTGCCATTGCCAGGTGTCATCCCTTTCAACAACAGACTTCTGAAGCCTTTGGTGCAAGGGAGGGGGAGGAGGCAGCGAGGGATATGCTGTCGTCAAAGGGGAAGAGGCCGAAAATCGGCAACAAGCCACCCCCTCTCCCACCAAGGCGCTTCTATGTCTAGCTGGACCGGGATGATCTGTACATGTTGGTCATCCTGAGGTCATTCCATGCTGCGTTGAAGGAGTGACTGGTGATCCTCTTCTCGCGCTACATTGTGGTGAGCGCCTGCAATCTCTGTGACGAGTATGTCTCGGTCGGCCACAACAAGATGATGGAGGGCATCGTCATGGGGAGAAAATGACCGCACGTGGTGAAGAACTACGACCTCGAGGTGGACGACTGCATCGTCTTCAAGCTGACCGCCCGAGGACAGTTAGAGTTTCTGTTACCGGGGCTTCCATTCAAAGCTTATCACACTTCTCCTTTCGACCTTCCAGCACCGGGCAAGTGTCAGACTCTATACATCGTGTTACCACTTAGCAGATGATATCCCACAAGTATAGGGGATCGTGTGTAGCCTTTTCGATAAGTAAGAGTGTCGAACCCAACGAGGAGCTAAAGGTAGGATGAATGTTCTCTCAAGTTCTATCAACCACTGATACAACTCTACGCACACCAAATGTTTGCATTATCTAGGAAATAAAACTAGAGCAATAATACGGGTATGAGAGATAGTTTTGCAAGATAATAAATACAAGAAAGTAAATGTTAGTGCTGCAGCAATGAGATATACTAAGTAACCATAAACTAACAGTAACATGAGTGTGGAAAAGTGGTGGTAATTGTGGTGGCTTTGTCCAAGATTAATTAGTGAAGATATTGGTTTCATTGTCTTCGATGCAGTTTTCTAAGTGGGAGAGGCTAAATATACATGCACTCCACTATTTGGGATTACAAGTACAATATGGTTGGATTGTTAGCAAACATCCGTAAATACTAACAATGCATTAAGGTTTCCCCAACCATAGCCTTAAGCTCAATGGTCCTCTTACTCCCATACGTGCAACTAACCGGTTTGAATCCTCAGGTTTCTGTCACTCCAGCAGAACTACCCCCCTTCCTTTGCACATACTACTAACCAGGGCCGGGCCGGCGAAATCCGGGGCCCTGTGCGAAAATCTAAAAGGGTCCTATCTCTCACCAAAATTTAAACAAAGAAATACTTTTAAAATATCAATCTGTTTAGAATCAAGAGAATCCTAATTTCTTGGGTCAAATATATCAAACAAAAATAATCACCAACATCCGTATTAGGTGAATTATTCAAGTTAACATAAATATGTTCTTCCTCTACTTCAATATTATATGTCTCGGTTGGGCTATCTTTAGAACGATTATAAGGAACAATTACAACTGTAAGGGTAGAAGGATTAATAGACCGATTATCGTGAAGGGGATCGCAGGCAGAAAACAAATTTTTTCCTAACAGCGATAACCTTAAACTAGCCAGGATCTATACTATGCAGATATAGTAGTACGAAGGGGTTCCGGTATTCATACCCTTGTAGACCGAAAAGCGGGGATTACGCTCCCGCACAAGCGTTGCTGACGTAGACGCCGTAGTCGACCTCAAGGTCGCGGAGAACTTGGCGCGACGAAGAAGACGATGACGCGGCGATGTCGGTGAAACCGATGACGACCTCGAGGCCGTGTGGAGGAAGCAGACCTCCAGCACCACTAGCGTGGCACCTCGCAGGGCGTTACACACATACGGTGAAGCCGACGAACTCCGGGCCCGATCCAGGGACGAGCAGCGGAAGACTGGGACCGGAAGACCAGCAGTGCGGCGGCGTGCGTATGGTGGAGAAAACTTTATCCTTGGCGCAACTCCAAACTTGGGAGTCACGGGATCCAAGGAGAGAGAGAGAGAGAATTGGTGTGTTTCAAAGGCCAGGGGTGCCCCTCTATATAAAGGGGCATGGGAGCAGCCAACCTCGCCAGCCGGGCGGTGTGGGACTAATCCCACACCAGCCCTGGCCGACCCAGGTAGGTGCGCCGGCCCTAGGTGGGCCCCATGTGGCCCACCTAGGCCGGCTGAACCAGCCCTCCCCCTTTGGGGGGACTCCTCCCCCCTTCATGGGCCCTTTTGCCCAAAAAGGCCCATTTAGGGATTTTTGCCTTTAAAAATTCAGGAAAAATTAAAATAAATATATTTAACTATTAATTACACTAATTAATATTAAATACATATTACATAATTTATTCCGGCTCCGAAAACTATTTCGTCGCTGCCCGATCTCCATCGGAACTTTCCCGGGACGTTCCCGGTGCTCTCTTTTCCTATTTTTCTCTTCCGGTAAAATGTCGACTCCCCTTAAGTGTGTTACCCTAGCGGTTCGATTATCTCACCAGACATGATCGAGACTCCTCTCCGATCAATGACTAATTCGTGGACCGAGGATACCCAGAATTAATCCCTGCGAGATAACGAATACTTTACCTTTCGAACCTAGACGTCTGAGTCTTAAACCTTTTGCCATGCGATACTTAGCGTGTCCGAGACTCGTTCATAGATATCTCCATACCTAGCTTGATCTCGTTACCGACACTGCTAACTTCTACTCGTCCATGATATTATGTCCTGGTGACCTAGTCACACGCTTGCAAGCTCGTTTGACATAATCTCACCGAGTGGGCCCTAGAGTATCTATCCTGCTATGCGGACTGGCAAATCCCGCTCTTGACCCCCCGTCTCAACATACTCCTTTCCGACACCCGAGAGGGACACCTTTATTGTCACACTATGTAAGATATGACGTTTGATGCAATCAAAGTGTCTTCCAGGAATAGCAATAAGAGTAGATCTCACGGTCGAAGGCGTAATGACTACGTCCTACAAATATTGGGTATGTCCATCACGTCATTCTCCCAATGACATGACTCCATTGTCAACTGACATAAATGTCACATGATCGGGAAACCTCGATCATCAATTGCCCAATGAACTAGTTAGATAGAGGCTACTAGGGACCTGGTTGTTTATCTACCACACGTGTATTAATGTTTCCGCTTAATACCGTTATAGCATGGTATAAAACATATAATGAACAATTGAGATATGACGAATAAACTATCTTTATTAAGTGCCTCTAGGGCATATCTCTTTCAGTCTCCCACTTGCACTAGAGTAACACTTAATCTAGTTTACAACTTGGTAAAAGTTCAACACCCATAGCAACTTGGTGCATGCTTGCTTCGTGGAAGAGGAATACAGTCAACAGATCTCACACATTGAGATCTGTATGTGCTTTGCAACACTTCTATGTCAACCAGTTTGACATCATCCCGCATCTTACGATGACGGCGAAATATATCTTAGTCGATGGAGTGAGACTCAGTCCAATCACACTTGCTACTTCTGAAGTTGCCATATATTTCTATACCTATTATGTAGATTATGCGACAGTGCATTCATATGCGACTTCGCAAGCTAACCATGTCTTTCTTCAAAACAAAGGCCATCTCCTATATGAGATTTCTAGTCGTATGGGTCAGTGTCATAACTTGCATCATCGTAACCGTTTTACGGCAAGTTGTCTTACCACTCTTACCCTTTACCAGAAAATATATCTTCAGTTCTCACAGACACTGAATAATATACTTAACATTTGTTCATTGATCCACACAAGGATCACTCTAGAACCCGTTCTTCAACCAAGAACGTGGGTCACACCAAGTCGAGCTTTCAGTCTGATAGAATCTATGTCTGAGGCATAGAGGATGTCGAACATCATTTTTCTTTCATCAGCTATCACTGAAAATGCCAAGATAAACTTAATATTTTACCTAGTCATACAAGCAAGAACCTTTTTCTTCGCTTGTTCTATTCTGATACACTTCAGAATCTTAACCTAGTAAAATATTCCGACCTAATGTTATTAAGCCCCTTTTGATCTATATAATTATAGATCGAATGCCTAATACTCCTAACTTCATTCATAGAAAATTTAATCACTTAAATAATCCTTTATACTTTGCTAGAGGATCTGTATCATTCTCAATATGTCGTTACATAAAATCAGGAATGACACTTAGCTCCCACTTAAATACGCCATCCGTATATAAGACCAAGGAATTTCTTTTAGCTCCCACTCAAATATGCCATTCACATATAAGATCAAGAAAAGCTACTTAGCTCCCACTCACTTCTTTGCAAATGCAAGTTTCTTCAACTATTTTGGACAACTCCAAAATCCTTTGATCACATCATCAAAGTGAAGATTCCAGCTCCGATATGCTTGCTTCAGCCCATGAATGGACAGCTGAAGTTTGCATACATGTTTAGCATCCTCAGGATCACCAAACCATCTCATTGTACTAATTACAACTCTTTCTTAATGATACCATTAAGAAACATGGTTTCCTTATCCATCTATCAATTTCTCAATTTGAAATTGTAGTAACTGCTAAACGACCCCGAATAGACTTAGGCTTCGCCACTTGAGACAAAATCTCGTTGTGGTCAACTTTTGAATCTGTCGGGACTGTTTCACGACAAATCGATCCTTATCAGCGTCTACTCTCTAATAAAATTCCATATTCTATTAACAGCCTTGATGCCATCAAGAAGATCTCCCAAGTCATTACCTGGTAATCGTACATGGATTTTATCTCGGATCATATATGACTCATAGTCATTTCTCGGACTTAGGTCTACCATCTCTTCTTCGTAGTTCGTAGGTCTGTCATATTCCATTAATATGACCTTCATAACAAGATTGTCGTACCACACAGTGTGGAACACAACCTCGTACGCCTACGTTCTTAGTATGAGCTCAGAGCATCATGATCTTTATCATCAACTTCTTTCAAGTTGAGGAGCATGACACCGGAAACACTTTCCGCTGCGCCACTCTGATGTCTGGAGAGAAAGTTCATTAACTTCTCTTGCTCTACTTTCTTTCCCACTTATACCCTTGGAAAAGAAACTATTTCTTTCAGAAGGTATATTCCGGCAACGTTTTTGCCTATGTCGTGAGACATGTACCCAACTAATTCTTTAGGTACGGTACACTACAAAGATTTATCCATTTTAGGTTTGATCACATCGAAACACTAAATTGCTGAAACGACAATCTAGGCTAAAAAGCCATGCCATGACTCATATGGTATTGTCTCCATGGATTTAAATGGTTTCCCTATTATCTAACGTGAATGTTATGTTTCTACCATATGACTCTAATGATCACAACAATTCGATAAGAGATTTATTTACTACACACTATCCGATAGGGTGCGATTACGACGTCCTAACATACCATGACGCTATGGTATTCCATGCGACGTAATTTGTGGAACTCTTCTCACAAGTCTTCCAATGATATGCCAACATTATAACTCAAATCTTTATTTCCTCGATCTGTATCGCAGGAATTTGATTTTCTTGTTAAATTTATTTTCCTACTTCACTCTGAACTTGTTTGATCAAATCAAAATCTTCAGACCAACATTTCCTAAGTGGATATCCGTATATCTACTCGGAATATTCATGAAGTCTAGGAAACAAAGACTTCCACTATACGTTAAAGTACTTCATTGATTCACATACACCCACATGCATGATTCTCAACAAGTTATACTCAAACGTTCAGTGAAGTTTACGAAATAAAGGTCTCCACTACAGGTTAATTACTTCATTGATCCACATACATCCATATGCATGATTATCAATAAGTTATATGCCCGCTTTCCGAAAACGGTGTCTTAGTTATCTTGCAAGTGTCAAAAGATCAAATCTAATGACTTGTAGATCCATCTGTATGGAGCTTGTTCATTGACTATAACATTGACATGACTTAAACGGTAGTGCCACACGAATGGGGTGTCTTTATTAAGTTTGTATCCTTTGGCATTAATATTATGAATGTGGGAGCTCTACCATCTAAATTCAAATCGGCCTATGATCATTACTTCATAAATATAGGACAACGATTTTGTCACTAACATATATGAACAATTGTCTTGCTAGAGAAGACATACTTATAACGATCATACTAATAGACGATCATAAAAGAATTTATTCAAATGGTAGATCTAGAGGGAGAGTGTCTATGGCCATCACAACATTTTGTCTGCCATCATCAACACACATTGTCGCCTCATCCTTCTAAGCTACTCAAGCAGTGAATCTGGTTTTCATAAAACATGACTAGTATCAAAAACTTAGTCACTACTGCGAGTACTTGCTTAGGTAAAACATTCATAACGTGTATATCATATATGCACCATCATCATTGATGACTTCCCGGCGATCTGTTTCATCTTCTTGATTCTTCCAACGCAATCAAGAACCATCAAGGTGAACGATTCCCCTTGTATGACATAGTCTATGACAAAGCATTTGCACCTGGCAACGTCGTCTGTCATCCAGTGATCGAGATGAGCGAGGTGTCTCAATGTCATCAAATATGACCAATGTCATCGAGTATGACCAGTGTCATCAATTATGACTGCCACGTGCTCCTTCAATGCGTGTATTCTCTTCCATCTTGGTTGAGAAGAAAAACAGTCAACATACTGTTAAACTTCATCAACCCAACTTTAGGTGTATCCCGAGTTTAGCGATCATCTCATATGTTCGCGATCTAACAACTCGTACCCACCGTCAATGCTCTATGGCAGAGATCACAGCATACACTGGACTATGATGATATTATCCGCACAAAAACTTGATAATCCAAATTATCCTTTTGTTAGCGGAATCTCCGGGTTTATCTCCTAGCGGGTATTGTATCACAAAGAGCTAATGGTTTAAACAAGGAGTATCCTCAAGCTAAAGTATAAAACTATGAAGTTTGGACCCAACCTTTTAAGTTTCTCAATCGCAGGATTGCGCCTAATTTTTAAAGAAGGCTATCACATTGGTTAATATCTACAAAGGTTTTGCAAAACATAAAGACTTTGTTCATTATAAAATAGGGTTCAAGTTTTAATAAAATAAAACTACCAGAACTCCCACTCAAAACGAGTATCCCTCTCATCGTTTTAGTGATTACACGACCCTCATCCATTATGCAACCCCTCATCGTTAGAGCCGGCAACATAACTTCAAAGGTAGACATCGACATGTCAATCACAACAACTGTGACTCATGCTTAACCTTTCGGTCACCTTGTTCCGAGGCCATGTCTGTACATGCTAGGCTCGCCCTAATAACTTTCAACGTAAATGCGCGTGCAACATGGCTTACACCCACTGTATGCGAACGACGATATGTCTGACACCCGATCATCACGGCCTGCCTCATAACGTAGAACTTTCTTGGTGGTGCACATCGAAGGGAGAACACAAATGGTATTTTTGGAGGGATCATCTTATATTACTACCGCCGTGTAACTAATATATACTATATATATATATACACACAATATAAGATGCACACAAAACATCAATATGTAATGCGACGTGATATGGTCCTTGCGCCGGTGGTCTCCTTCGCGCCAACAGTTCATAAACAATTTAATAAACCTACCTTGACCATATCACATAGCCCCTGCAAAATAAAGTTAGACGCCTCTACTTTATCTTTTGCATATTTTACGTGGCTTGGGGCTGTCGTAAATAGAACCGCTTCATACCTACGAACCTATGACCACAACACCGATCAAATAATTGCATATTTATTCATCCCTTTCAGGCCCTCCATTGAAAATGTAAAGCCAACTAAAGAGAGAGAGATAGACACCCGCCAGCCACATATACGGAACCAGCCGTATGTCAGTTGTGGAACCAGTCTCGCGTAAGCGTACGCGTAAGGTCGGTCCGGGCCGCTTCATCAACTCAATACTGCCGACAGTGCAAGTGCACGCGAGAGGGTAGCAAATAATAAGAACGATGTCCCCATGATAAACACGGGTGCAGCTAGCGCACAGCTATATCTACGCATAGATCGGCTCTGATACCACTGAAGGGGATCGCAGGCAGAAAACAAAATTTTTCCTAACAGCGATAACCTTAAACTAGCCAGGATCTATACTATGCAGATATAGTAGTACGAAGGGGTTCCGGTAAACATACCCTTGTAGACCGAAAAGCGGGGATTACGCTCCCGCACAAGCGTTGCTGACGTAGACGCCGTAGTCGACCTCAAGGTCGCGGAGAACTTGGCGCGACGAAGAAGACGATGACGCGGCGATGTCGGTGAAACCGATGACGACCTCGAGGCCATGTGGAGGAAGCAGACCTCCAGCACCACTAGCGTGGCACCTCGCAGGGCGTTACACACATACGGTGAAGCCGACGAACTCCGGGCCCGATCCAGGGACGAGCAGCGGAAGACTGGGACCGGAAGACCAGCAGTGCGGCGGCGTGCGTATGGTGGAGAAAACTTTATCCTTGGCGCAACTCCAAACTTGGGAGTCACGGGATCCAAGGAGAGAGAGAGAGAGAGAGAGAATTGGTGTGTTTCAAAGGCCAGGGGTGCCCCTCTATATAAAGGGGCATGGGAGCAGCCAACCTCGCCAGCCGGGCGGTGTGGGACTAATACCACACCAGCCCTGGCCGACCCAGGTAGGTGCGCCAGCCCTAGGTGGGCCCCATGTGGCCCACCTAGGCCGGCCGAACCAGCCCTCCCCCTTTGGGGGGACTCCTCCCCCCTTCATGGGCCCTTTTGCCCAAAAAGGCCCATTTAGGGATTTTTGCCTTTAAAAATTCAGGAAAAATTAAAATAAAATATATTTAACTATTAATTACACTAATTAATATTAAATACATATTACATAATTTATTTCGGCTCCGAAAACTATTTCGTCGCCGCCCGATCTCCATCGGAACTTTCCCGGGACGTTCCCGGTGCTCTCTTTTCATATTTTTCTCTTCCGGTAAAATGTCGACTCCCCTTAAGTGTGTTACCCTAGCGGTTCGATTATCTCACCAGACATGATCGAGACTCCTCTCCGATCAATGACTAATTCGTGGACCGAGGATACCCAGAATTAATCCCTGCGAGATAACGAATACTTTACCTTTCGAACCTAGACGTCTGAGTCTTAAACCTTTTGCCATGCGATACTTAGCGTGTCCGAGACTCGTTCATAGATATCTCCATACCTAGCTTGATCTCATTACCGACACTGCTAACTTCTACTCGTCCATGATATTATGTCCTGGTGACCTAGTCACACGCTTGCAAGCTCGTTTGACATAATCTCACCGAGTGGGCCCTAGAGTATCTATCCTGCTATGCGGACTGGCAAATCCCGCTCTTGACCCCCCGTCTCAACATACTCCTTTCCGACACCCGAGAGGGACACCTTTATTGTCACACTATGTAAGATATGACGTTTGATGCAATCAAAGTGTCTTCCAGGAATAGCAATAAGAGTAGATCTCACGGTCGAAAGCGTAATGACTACGTCCTACAAATATTGGGTATGTCCATCACGTCATTCTCCCAATGACATGACTCCATTGTCAACTGACATAAATGTCACATGATCGGGAAACCTCGATCATCAATTGCCCAATGAACTAGTTAGATAGAGGCTACTAGGGACCTGATTGTTTATCTACCACACGTGTATTAATGTTTCCGCTTAATACAGTTATAGCATGGTATAAAACATATAATGAACAATTGAGATATGACGAATAAACTATCTTTATTAAGTGCCTCTAGGGCATATCTCTTTCATATCGGATGACTCGTGTGATGTTTCTTTTTCTAATAAACTTGTCCATAACACTCTTTTGAGATTTAATTAAATTTTGTTCCTTTTCTTTTCTCCTACGTTTCTGGGACCAGACTAATTTTTCCGCATGTCAAATCTGCATTACTTTTTTTGAAGCGAGCAAATCTATATTACTCAATCACAAGATACAAGAGATGAATAAAATAAAATTATGTAGATACAATGAAAATTTAAAGTATGCATACAAAAGATTAACCGAACCATACCTATTTTCTGATCGAGGCGATGAAGAGTAACTGCGGTCATCGTGGTGTTACCCGTCGCCGGCGCAGCGTTGCTGTGGATGCGATCTGATTTGTGTCGCCCAGAAGCCGATTCGCCAGTTCGTCGCTTCGCTTTCAACGTTCGTCAGCGAGGACTGGATCTTGGGCGCAGCGTTTTAACTCGATCGACCAAAGCACAGCTGGATACGGTTTCCTAATCTTTATTAGGACTAGCACAATAGCCCACGGCCCACACGAGCGCCGCACGCGAGCAGCGCCAGCAGCGTATACGAGTTTGCGAGCAGCACCAACAGCGCTGAGCGCGCAAAAGCCCAACAACAAACTTTCTTCAGATGCAAAAGTCTTGTGTACTCCGTACTGTATATACACATATAGAAAATTTTGGGCCCCCAAATTCGTGGGCCCTGTGCCACCGGCACACTTGGCACCACAGTGGGCCCGGGCCTGCTACTAACGCTAGGGTGTTGATCCATGCGCGCACAAATATAATGGACACCAAAGGACAGTACCATATCAACATATAACTCTAATGAACCTCATGCATTCAACAAAGCAATCAAAAGACAAATAACTACGCAAACATGTCATAGATCATAGGATAAATATTATAGCATCAAACACCATGTTTACATAGGACGGTACAGAGATTTGTGGGAGGATGAACCACTGAATACAAGGAGGAGTTGGTGATGGAGATGGCGGTGAAGACGGCGGAGAGGGCAGCGAGGAGCGCAGGGCGGCGGCGGCGCCGGCGGCGGCGCGGGGAATTCCTTCCCTGCCGCCGGCATCATGGGGGAGCGCCGCCCCTTAGCCTCCCTCCTTCATGGCTTCTTGGGAGCCCTCCCCCATGGAGATGGGATCCATGGGGGAGGCAAAAACATGGCTTTGGTGGCTGGAAATTCGTGGTTGGAGGAGGCTCCCACGACATAGGGTTTCCCTCTTTATATAGACTCTCGGATTTCCGTCAACCCCTCTCGGGCTCCACGAAAACGGGCATATCTGGAGCATCCGGACTCGTATTGGGCCGAATTTTTAGTCCAGTTTTATTCAAATAAAATTGCCTACAATTTACTCTTCTGTGTCACTTTCATTTGACGTCGTCTTCAGGCCAAAACGTGACAATTGTCGAAAATAGTTTTCAGACAGATTTCTGGAAAGTCCCAATTCGACTCCAACAAGGTTTCCTCTTGTATTCTTGATAATTTCTACACATCAAAGAGTAAAACAAGAATATTGTGCACTTTTGCAACCATTAGTAGGTTAGTCCAAATAAATAATAAACTTAATATAAAAACAAGCGCTAAAATCATAAAAATGGCATGAAACAATCAAAAATTATAGATACGTTTTGCACGTATCAACATCCCCAAGCTTAATTCCTGCTCGTCCTCGAGTAGGTAAATGATAACAAAATAATTTTTGATTGTAAATGCTATGATCAGGTTTTTAACAATTGCATGATATATGGATAATAAAACTTAGCAATCATGTTCCCCAATGAAAAGTATCAACCAACCAAGAGCTCATAACATGAAATTTATAACATCAACAAGATTGGAATGATCCCGGGCACCTCTGAGTTAAAGAGAGGACTAGAAATAAAGATATCAAAGATAAAAGTATCAAAGTTATACTGCAGTTAACAGTATTCTGGGACAAGCACATTACACTAAGAATGACAACTATGCTCTCAACAAGGTGCTCAAAGAAAGATGATGACTCAACAATAAAGTAAAAGATAGACCCTTCGCGGAGGGTAGCAGGGATTTAACATGTGCTAGAGCTTTTCATTGTTTTGAAAACAGAGGTAAAATTGTTTTTGAGTGGTGATTGTTTTGTCAACGAATGGCAATAGAGTTCTTGTTATCTTACATACTAAGCAAGTTGAGAGCGGTTCCGAATTATTTAAAAAAACAAGCATTTATAATATGCATCTTTATATTTATATTCATAACTTGACACTCCTGCCAACCTTTGCTTTCACAAACCATGGCTAACCGAATTCTCGGGTGCCCACCAACAATCTCATACCATGGAGGAGTGTCTATTTTTTTACTTTCTCAAATCTTTTGATATTATAGTGGTCTAACCAGCACTTTGCAATATTAATGACGAGCAGATGAAGCATGCAAGTCGATGGTTACTTAATTAGTATGGAAGATAACAAACCCAACTACTACTTCCTCATGAGCTAAAACAGTGTCACAAAATGAGAAGTGTTTTGAAGGTTTTAAAGGTAGCACATGTAAATTTACTTGAATGGTTTGAAATGCCATACATAGGTATATATGGTGGACTCTTTGGGATAACTTGGTTTTCAGGGATTTGGAAGCACAAGCAGAAATACCGCTTAGTACATGCGAAGGCTAGCAATAGACTGGGGAGCGACAATTCAAGAGAGCAATAACCGTCATAATCATGCTTGCGACAAAATAAAATTAATGGAGGCATAAAAATGATACTAGAACTCTGAGACAAAATAAATCATCAAGGCTTAATTGACTCTTTGTTTTAAGTCATATACATGTGCCAAGTCGATTCAAATGAATTATTCAGAGGAGGATACCACAATGTCATACCCTTCTATGAACAGAACAATGCATGTTAAGATAAAAATGACATAATATACACTATTAGCTAGTTGAAACTAACCGTAAGAAAACATAAACTACTAAATAATATCATTTACACATCATTTTTAAGTTTACCAAACTATAAACCACCTCTTCAAACAGGAGATAAATAAAAGATGTGACGATCAACTTATTTTAACATAAACCCTCCAAATATTTAACAATGAAACAAGAGAGTATATCATATAAGAATTAACAGCTCTAAACAAGAGATGCATGAAAACAGGAGCTAAAAGCAAAAAGAATACTCAACGAATATAAGTGAAGAATACGAGTATTCATAAGAAAAAGCGGAGCGTGTATCTCTCCCACAAAAGAATGCTAGGATCCATTTTATTCGTAGAATGAAAATAACAAAGCAAAAATAAAAGCAAACAGACGCTTCAAGTAAAACACATAAGATGTGGCGGAATTAAAATATAGTTTCACTAGAGATGACCTGATAGTTTGTTGATGAAGAAGGGGATGCCCAAGGCATCTCCAAGCTTAGGCGCTTGAGTCTTCTCGAAATATGCTTGGGTGACCCATGGGGGCATCCCCAAGCTTAGGCTTTTTCATCTTCTTGATCACATCATATCATCCTCTCTCTTGAACCTTGAAAAGTTCCTCCACACCAAACTCAAAGTAAATTTCATTAGAGGGCTAGTGCAATAAAAAATTCTTATATTCTGCATGGACACAATCATAATAATGATACTGGACATTAGTTACAGCCACTGGTATTTTGTGGAACAAAAAGATCCACTCAAAAACAGCAAAAGAAGCAATGCAAAATAAATGGCAGAATCTGTCAAAAACAGAACAATCCGTAAAGACGAATTTTTTAGAGGCACTTAACTTGCTCAGGTCAGAAAACTCAAAACTAATGAAAGTTGCATACATGTCTGAGGATCACGCACAAAAAATCCCAGGTCATTTTGATTTTTCTGTGAACTCTTACGAATTAAACGGTGGACAGCAGAAAACTGTTCCTGTGCAGGAATCCAAATCTAGCATCAACTTACTACTAGAGGCTTTACTTGACACAACAATGCGATAAAATAAAGATACAAAGTAATTGCTACTGAGGTAGGCATGTTCCTTGACTCAATATAAAAGAAAATAACAGGAATAAAAAGTGAGTTGTCTCCCATAAGCGCTTTTCTTTAACGCCTTTCAGCTAGGCACCATATGTATCAACTAAGCTAAATGGGTAAAACTTGGTACTTTATTTTTGATAAACTAAGAGACCAGAGGCTAAGCAGTACTTAAACATGCTAGCTACAGCAAGGAAAACTCTAAATAAAAATCAATAGTAAAAACCAAATGAAATCAAAATAGAGAACCAAACAAAGAAACAAAACAAAAGAAACTATTTTTGTTGTTTTCAATTTATAATTGAAAGTAAAGCAATAAAATGAAATAAAGAGCCCAATAAAACTAACAAAGATAAAACCAAGACATCTAAAAATAACTATAATACAAGTTAAGACATATGTGGATGGGTAATATAGAGTATGAACGAGATAACCTCATGTTAGTTGATGAATAGGGGGATGTCTCGGGCATCCCCAAGCTTAGATGATTATATCTTCTTGAATATGTTCTTGGGATGCACCTACACATCCACAAGCATGATCTCTTGCGTCTTCTTATTCATCTCATATCACCATATTGATTAGAACTTATAAGCTACATCCACATAAAACTTCACAAAACTCATTAGTAGCGTTAGTACTCATTAAATAAAATCCACTCATGTTCAAGTATTATCAAATCTCATAATATTTATTAAACATTAGCCACTGTAATACCAAGGTTTCTTATTAATTCCGTTGTCCGTCGAAAAACTAAGGAAACTTTTGAACCCTAAGTATAATATTAAATAAACAGATTAGAAATCTGCCAAAACTGAACAGTCTGTAAAGATGACACTCAACGAGATAGTTAGGTAGCTCAAATCGAAAAACTCAAAACTAATGAAAGACAGACCATAATCTCAGGTTTATGCACAAACAATTTCAGGTCAAAATACTATTCTGAGATTTATCACGATTTTTTACAGTGAAGAACAGGAATCTGTCTAAACTGAAACAGTCAGTAAAGATCGAATTATTAGACCTATCTACGTACCTCAAATCAGAAAAGTCAAAACTAATAAAAGTAAGGTAATAAGCAGTAGTTTGCACTCAAGAAATTTCAGATCAATATCACGTTCTGGTGATTTTAAATATTTTATACAGTGAAGCACAGAAATCTGTTTCTAGGCAGCAAAGTGGCAAACTTGCATCGTAAACAAACTTGAAGTTATCTATACATTATATTTTTATGGTACAGAGGAGTATGTACAATGTATACACAATATATACAAATTTTTAACTGAAAAGCTTCCATGGAAAGAATTGTTTTGGTTTCATAGGCATGAACACAAATGTTCAAGGTCGACCACCACTTTACCATTACTCATCTTTCCAATCACTTTTCTTTTTGAAAACGTTTTCAGATAACAAGTACAACTAATTTTTTTTGTAATTCGCATTCCCTATCCATACTAAGATAGAGAACAACTTAAAACTGAAAGTAAAAACTACTTAGAGATAAAACAAACAAGTGCACACAAGAATATTCACCCACACGCTATTGCTCCCCGGCAACGGCGCCAGAAAAGGTCTTGATATCCCACAAGTATAGGGGATCGTGTGTAGCCTTTTCGATAAGTAAGAGTGTCGAACCCAACGAGGAGCTAAAGGTAGGATGGATGTTCTCTCAAGTTCTATCAACCACTGATACAACTCTACGCACACCAAACGTTTGCATTATCTAGGAAATAAAACTAGAGCAATAATACGGGTATGAGAGATAGTTTTGCAAGATAATAAATACAAGAAAGTAAATGTTAGTGCTGCAGCAATGAGATATACTAAGTAACCATAAACTAACAGTAACATGAGTGTGGAAAAGTGGTGGTAATTGTGGTGGCTTTGTCCAAGATTAATTAGTGAAGATATTGGTTTCATTGTCTTCGATGCAGTTTTCTAAGTGGGAGAGGCTAAATATACATGCACTCCACTACTTGGGATTACAAGTACTATATGGCTGGATTGTTAGCAAACATCCGTAAATACTAACAATGCATTAAGGTTTTCCCAACCATAGCCTTAATCTCAATGGTCCTCTTACTCCCATACGTGCAACTAACCGGTTTGAGTCCACAGGTTTCTATCACTCCGGCAGAACTACCCCCCTTCCTTTGCACATACTACTAACCCTAGGGTGTTGATCCATGCGCGCACAAATATAATGGACACCAAAGGACAGTACCATATCAACATAAAACTCTAATGAACCTCATGCATTCAACAAAGCAATCAAAAGACAAATAACTACGCAAACATGTCATAGATCATAGGATAAATATTATAGCATCAAACACCATGTTTACATAGGACGGTACAGAGGTTTGTGGGAGGATGAACCACTGAATACAAGAAGGAGTTGGTGATGGAGATGGCTGTGAAGACGGTGGAGAGGGCAGCGAGGAGCGCAGGGTGGCGGCGGCGCCGGCGGCGGCGCGGGGAAGTCCTTCCCTGCCGCCGGCATCATGGGCGAGCGCCGCCCCTTAGCCTCCCTCCTTCATGGCTTCTTGGGAGCCCTCCCCCATGGAGATGGGATCCATGGGGGAGGCAAAAACGTGGCTTTGGTGGCTGGAAATTCGTGGTTGGAGGAGGCTCCCACGACCTAGGGTTTCACTCTTTATATAGACTCTCGGATTTCCGTCAACCCCTCTTGGGCTCCACGAAAACGGGCATATCTGGAGCATCCGGAATCGGATTGGGCCAAATTCTTAATCCAGGTTTATTCAAATACAATTGCCTACAATTTACTCTTCTGTGTCACCTTCATTTGACGTCGTCTTCAGGCCTAAACGTGACAATCTTCGAAAATAGTTTTCAGACAGATTTCTGGAAAGTCTCAATTCAACTCCAACAAGGTTTCCTCTTGTATTCTTGATAATTTCTACACATCAAAGAGTAAAACAAGAATATTGTGCACTTTTGCAACCATTAGTAGGTTAGTCCAAATAAATAATAAACTTAATATAAAAACAAGCGCTAAAATCATAAAAATGGCATGAAACAATCAAAAATTATAGATACGTTTTGGACGTATCAGCAGAGTCCTGTGTTTTTAATAAAAAGTGATCCCCATAGGGCGCGGTCAGCGAGAGTTCATTATTGGGGACAGACAGACTGGCAAAACAGCAGTAGCCACAGATACAATTCGAAAGAAAAAAAAGGGAAAGATGTAAGAAGAACGAGAGCGAAAGAAAATGCAAGTGAAAGAGAATTGTAGGCTTATTTCCTAAAAGCGGTGGTTCTCGCCTCCCTTACTTTGTCCGTGTCAATAAACAATTCGAAATACCTCGACTTTTTCAGAACAGGTCCGAGTCAAATAGCAATGATTCGAAGCACTTCTCCATTACACTATTTCGGAAACCTAAGGACTCGATCGTATGGATATGGAAAATACATGATTTCCGATCCTAGCGGGAAAAGGAGGGAAACGGATACTCAATTTAAAGTGAGTAAACATAATTCCATACTCGATCTCAGAGATCCCTATAGAATTCTGTGGAAAGCCGTATTCGATGAAAGTCGTATGTACGGCTTGGAGGGAGATCTTTCCTATCTTTCGAGATCCACCCTACAATATGGGGTCAAAAATCCAAAAAAATAAGTGATTTTAGCCCTTATAAAAAGAAAACGGATTCTTGAACCTCTTTCAGCATTGGATCCAACCCCAGCCAGTCCAAACATCCATTCAGGCCCCCACAAGTGACCCAGTCTGTAGCGATCGTGTATACAACCGACGGTCTTATTGAGCTTCTTGGATTCCAAACCAGAAAGAAGAATCGCACACAAGAAAATAGAGTTGGAATCTCGAATTAGCGTAGATAGATGACGCTACCCCTGCCAATAGTTTAATTGGTTTCACCTTTTGCAAGAGAATGAGGCACATGATCAAACATGAGATTGCCTCTCAAGAGTTAGAAAAAAACTATATGTACCATAAATATGCCACTACTCCCGAATGGCAAAGCCCGAGACAAGAATGCCTAAATATAAGATTAATACTTCAAATTGCTGAGTTGAGAAAGAGATGCCTTTGCACTCGAGGACCAATGTCCGTCTGGCCCGAGGAAACCTTTGCACGCCTCCGTTACCTTTTGGGAGGCCTACGCCCCATAGAAACTATCTACCTAGAGTAATATTCTACAACTAACAACTCATTTATTTTGAGACCGACCCACTTCCTATCTAGGATTTTATTTACTAGTCCTTTATATTCTAATGTGTCAATCGTTAAATGCTTTGGCAATTTCCCTGGGTCGGATGAAGCAATAAATTTTTGAACCAGACCTTTTGATCATTGGTTATCTTTCGTAGTAATAATATCTCGGGGTTTGGACCCTCAAGGACAAATGATTGATTTACCTATTCAAAGCAATTTACGCGAGGGACTTTCTTTGACAGAATATATAATTTCCTGCTATGGAGCTCGCAAAGGGGTTGTAGATACTGCTGTACGAACAGCAGACGATGGATATCTTACACGTAGACTTGTTGAAGTAGTTCAACATATTATTGTGCGTAGAAGAGATTGTGGTACTATCTTCGGAAATGAGATGTTGTTGTTTAGCAGGCCGATCCCTTTCTTCGATAAACTGCTCCTCGGATCCAACTGCTGTGTATATGACCTTAGTATCAGGCACTGCAAAATCCTCTACGGAAACAACGGTACATGAGCTCGATGTGGAAAACGGTCAGATTCGGGCGTTTTGATTGATTCACGATCGGTTGATGTGACTTCACGATAGATTGTACCTTTTGAAAGCCCTGGGAAAAGCAACCTTCCGCTTACTAAAATGGGGGCGGGGGCGGGGGCGGGGGCGGGCGTATCTCCATGAATAGACTATGGCACTATACGAAGTCTGAGCTTTCTCCAGATGTTGTTTCAGAAGAGCAGAGAACTCCTGACGTTCCTCAAGGACAGCTTGCACATCTAAGTGAAATAGCTTCTTCTTGAGCAAGTTGGTTAGCGGCGATGACACCATAGTTGATCTTCCACATTGGCACTGTAGACTAAGATGTCATCCATAAATACAAGCACTAATTAGCGCATAAATGGCCTGTGTTTGAAATGTTGATTCCAAATGAAGAAATGGAAACTCGAAAAGGATCCTTCTGATTCTCAAAGAATGGGGGGCAAGGGGATTGATACCAAGAAATATTTCTTCTTTTTATAAGAGGTGATTTGATCCGCATATGTTTGGTAAAAGAACAATCTTCTCCTTTAATCATATCATAAATGGAAAGTATTCAATTAGAACATGAAAACGTGACTCAATTGGTCTTAGTTAGTCTTCGGGACGGAGTGGAAGAAGGGCGGAGACTCTCGAACGAGGAAAAGGATCCCTTCGAAAGAATTGACCGAGGAGCCGTATGAGGTGTGAATTCCCCAGCGGCGAATTAACAA
The DNA here is from genome assembly GCA_026929855.1 of Poa annua. Taxonomy (NCBI): domain Eukaryota; kingdom Viridiplantae; phylum Streptophyta; class Magnoliopsida; order Poales; family Poaceae; genus Poa; species Poa annua. The sequence continues at coordinate 53,483,036 of CM049433.1, read as the reverse complement.
CTTGTGGGGCCCTATCTATTGAATCTCTCGAGCCCCAAGTTTCTTCCTTTTAGTTCTCTTCGATGTATCGATCATGCATTCCTAAACCACATAAGCCGGGGGAGATGCGCCCCATTAGACAGCCTCATAAGGCAGACATCATTGTCATGGATACGGCTTTTGAACATCGTTTTTTAAGACATCTTTCTAACTTGAAGATGGACGTCAACAAGAGCATGACCTCCACCTGTAGAGGTTGGGTCTGTCCTGAGCACGGCTAGTTCCAGCGTGCTCGTAGTGTTAAATCAGAGGCAGTTGTACTAAACATGCTACTTTGCTACTTGTGTTGATCAGGGTGGTTTCGTCCCCCATCTAATGTCCTAATCCTGCTAATGCCTTAATCGTAGTATTCTTATATGATCTAATTATGTGTTGTTTCTAAGTCATGTCTGTGCATTGGTTAGGATGTGGTAAGAGCACCAAATTGAAAATTGGTGAGAACATCTCCTAACCAGCACGCAACCAAACACCTCATGTTGTATCTAAATAGCCACATGACAAGTTTGAAGGAGAAAACGATATGCAGGAACAGGCTGCAGAATATAGCTTGAGGCCACGTTTTTCTAGGGACAGTATCAAGTGAGTCACAAGATGTAAGGACCAAAAGGGTCCGGGAACCAAACACGCTCCAAATCCATCTCAGCCACCAAAGGGGTAGTGCCTCAATTTGGCAATGGATATCCATTATCCGATAACCGGTGGTTAATTCACTTATTAGGGGACGGTTTTGGTTGCATATTACTACCCGTGGGGATCTTATCAGTGCTAAAACACTCCCCAGCGGTTATTGCGGTGACGGATCTGGTACACCAGTATCCATACCCGATATGACATTTGGGGCTAGGATACAAGAGGGAGTTACACACATCACTATGCCCCCAAAAAACCCTAAATCCCTAGCATTTCCCCTCTTCCCCAGCCGCCGCAGCGCACCCTAACCCGCCCTGATATTATGTGTGGATGTGTGCTCATTTGAATCTTGATTATCTTTTGTTGTGTGATCATTTTCTTGTATACTATTTGTGGCTGTGTGCAATTTTTGCCCTGCTATTATTTATTTACTTGAGGTGCTGGGTGGTGTTGTTCAAATTTTGTAGACAGTGTTGTCATCTACATTGATTTTTTTGAATATGGTTATCCGTTGATTATCCGATAACCCGATGGGATGGGGATGGTAGAATTGGAGTAGTGCCCGCCTCCTCCATATTGATTGTCAAAGCCGTTGTGGCTGGCCATCACAACATTGCTAACTATTTTTTTAAATATTCAGTTGTGTGCATTTTTTATCTCCCGAACTGCTCTTGTCTTAAATCTTCTAGAGAGACGTGTGGGCTTGTTATCTTTTTGGTATTTATATATTATTAGTTTTTAATATAAAATCAACCAATTTCATACAACAATACCGTTTATTATGCTGTCTATGTGATGATAAGCAACAACTACAGAACATTCCACCTCTTTTTTTTCATTGAAGTAGTAAAGCAGATTTCAGTTCGGTTTCTGTTATTATTATTTAGTTTTACAAATCTATAGTATCTAAATGGGAGCAACCCACTAAAATTATTTCTCTCAACATGCAAAGGCATCCACATCATCAACCCTCTCATTGTCAAATTGTCAATCCTAACTCTATGCAGCCTTCCACATCAGCAAACATGCCACACAAATAGTTCCGTCGATTCCTGAATTAATATTTGTTCAATAAACTGTCCACACATTCCAATGTGTGATGGTAACTGCACACGTAATTGATGTGGTCCGTATTCCGTAACTCCAGCTATCTTGATTAGAAAACGCACGAGATCACCAACGGCCCCAGCGCTGTTTCTTCTCTGTTGTTTTCTGCGGCCAACGAAAATTGAGGACTCTGCTACCGGCCCACCATTGACGTATCCTCTTCTCGATGAACAGCTCTTGCTCTCCCCTGACGTTCACCTCTCACCTAAATCGCTTCCACTTCCTGTAACGTAATCCAGTCGTGCCAATCATCTCTCTTCTACGAGTTGTGCCACGCCCTTTTCAATCTGTCTTTCACAGGCACAGCCTTGCGAGTTGGGACCGTCCCCAACTTGCCAATCTTCTCATCTCTCCATATGCCATCGTAGAATGGCACAAGGTCGACGGAAAGTGCGGGCTGCGGCGACTAATCTAGCTAAACGGGGAGGCGAGCGCCCGCACAGAACGAGGTCCGGCCGGCTAGACGGTAGCGCCGTGCGCGCCGATGCATGCTTGATGGAGTGCCCTGCTGTGCACTACTACCACTCGTCGGGTGCCCCTGCACCTTCGCATCTGACAATGGAGGGTCTGGACTCTGGAGCCTCCAGATTGGACTATATTATTTCTTCCTTTGTCTTACTAGCTACAAGGGCCTGCGACTATAGTTCAATCGAAGGGCAAGAGCAGAAAGCATTGGAAAACAAGCAAGACATCGTTGCGGTAGATTTGGAAGTTATGCAAAGGAGCAAGAAAAACATAGAGAGAGCAGCGTCAATGGCCGGTAATAATTGTTTTACTTGCGTGTGGATCCTACCCTTTTGATGCATCTTTCTTTCTTTATCTCCTTTCGTTCTACGGTTTAGATTAAAGCGGTGTGACCTTTTGTTTTCATCAATCTAGGGCATCCAGTGATTTGTGAAGAAAATATTCTTTAACCTGCATGTCAATTTTTTAGTTAGAGTTTTTTGTTCTTCAAGTTTGTACGGATCTTCCTTTTTCCTATCGAGGCCACAAAATATTTTGTGATAATTAATTTACAGGTTTGTATTGCAGATTGGCCAGGACTATTAGGAACGATTGAGGAAAATATCCATTTAAACAAGGCATGTACATGTATTCATTTTCTTCTTTTTCCTCCGATTTTTATATGTTTGAAAGGTAACGGTAGTTAAATTTTGATCGTCTGAAATTGTAGGACGAAAACAATATTTTTGCTCTGCCCCATACACGTACTTCTAATCGTAACATACGGGCACACTTTATTAGTGCACAACATGTTTTTGATTTTTTTCTTTAGGATGCCAATCGAGAAACTGGGGTTGCTATATGATCGTACAATCAAAATGTAAGCATGTACGACTTTGTTGAAAAGCATGTGTGGTGTATAGCAAGTCAATTAAAATGAAACGGAGGGAGTACATACATAAGTTTTCGTACTGTGCTTTGCTTATCAATATTTATTCTCCATATCTTGATGATAATTTTTCTCTCATATATTTCCGCAGCAACGCGCGGAGAATCATCTAGTTTCCTAGTACTATGATCCCATGATTTGGGCTTTACGGAAAACGTGAAATGTTGCTTGTTTTAATATATTTTTTCATATGATCATTCCAAGTATTATAGTTTAAACCGCTCATTGGATAAATTCGTGATGTGAACTTCAAATACGAGGTCGGCGAGTACTACAACGCAGAGGAGGAATAATATTGTTGCGAGTAGCGGCTAGAATCTTCGGTAAGAAGAGAGGATGGTCGCCAATGGATCTCGGGATAGAAGGTTGATGTGTTAAAAAAAAGGCTCTGATTCTGATTTAGCAAGTAAGAGTAGTGGAGTTGTAGTTAGTTTATTGAGAAGGTTTCGAGAGTTATATGTTTATAGTAAAAGAAGTTATGTGTGATGTCGAGTCTCTGTCAACGGTTACTTTGATGATTCAATCTTGTAGTGCGTGGATATAATGGGTGATGTGTGTAAAAGTAGTGCCAAGAAGCTAACTCCATTTATTGGGCAGTCAGATCATCTCTAGCAGGACACCGGCATGTAAACGCAAGATACCAGTCGTGGAAAACGTAGGTGTCGGTTGCGGCCGAACATAATCCGCAAGCTGGACCACATGATTTTTTTCAGCATTTCAACCCATATGAATAGAAACATAATATAAATATGAAACCAATATAAACTAAAATTGTACAATACAAACATAATCCAAATTATGATAATTGTTCAAATCACAAATGAATAGAAATAAATGAATTAAACAATAATAAAAACAAGGCTTATTCCTAATAAAATAAATAGTTCAAATCACAAATGAATCAATTAAATGAATAGAAATGGCACATTACAACCCATGCAACTGCTAGAGGTGCTCAGTGAGATCCTACTGAAACTAGATGTGGGTTTTAACATCATCAATCTACTGGTAAGTCTAAACAAATGTTTGAATGCGCTCTGGGTTGTTAGCTAGCTTCACACGGCTACCCACATTATCGTAGACCAAGTCCAAGTCCCTTTCATTATCGATGATCTTGTTGTGAATAATCACATAACATGTCATTATGTTCTTGAGGGATTTTTGTCCCAAAAACGAGCAAGTTCTCGAAGAATGGCAAACCTAGATTACAAAACACTAAAGGCTCTCTCAATGTGCTTTGAGCATCCCTCTTGTGCCTTAGCAAATTCAGCTTCCTTCCTATTCCTGAGATTTGAGATGGTCTTCATAAATATAGACCAAGTAGGACAAATACCGTCGGCCAACCTCTTTGTGTAGTCATACCCATTGACCGTTTAGTTGCAAATCGGAGCATCACCAATATATTAGACCGTTTCAATACATTGATGTCATTGAGTACACCCGAGGAACCAAAAAAAGCAATGTCAAATCCATAAACCTGGGTGCTCTAAGATATGCAGGACCAAAGAAAAGGATTATCACTTTTGCGAACATGCACACTGACTCGATTCTAGTATCCTTGCCTATGTAAAGATACTCGTCGGCGTAGCCAGCCAGAACACCATAGGAAATCACCCTCGCCGTTGTCGACATATTTTTCATATGCGCTAAACCCAATCAAGCCCGCATCATTCCTCTAACGGTAAGACAACGACAATTGGTCTCGCAAGATTCCACTATCTTCGAAAAGTGGGATCGGCGCATTCGATACCTTCGATGGAAAATGTGAGGCGGATAGGTAGGTATCTCTGCGAAGTTGTCTTGTAAAAGCAGATCATTGCCGTAAAAGCGGTTTCGGGGAATGCAAATGCGACAACACAATGGATCCTTGCCACTTCTTTTTCTTCCGATCCTCGAGCCGCTTCCCGGCTGGAACCACCACCACCATTTGCTCCTGGTGGTTCTCGAGCAACGTCTCTACGTCTGAGTCCTCGAGCAAAAATTCCTTGCATGGGCTAAAATCCATATAAAATGCACACCGAAACACAACTAAATTACGAATCTATGAAAACTATCGGTAATCCAAGCTTTAATCGAGCGAAGAAGCAATCACCGGGGTGGCGGTGAATTGGCTTGGAGCGGTCGACGCGTGGCGGCGGCTGCCGAATTGGTGCAGCGCATGGATCAGGGGCAACAACGACTCGGTGGCAGCTTCTCTCCGGCATATATCGTCGGTTTATGGCCGGAATCGAGGGCGGCAGGTTGACATCGGCGGCGGCTCGATGGGGAATGGGAGGGAACTCGTTCGGGGCTGACTGTCCCTCCTGCCAACCATTCCTCGTAATATAGGGCACCATTGGTCAGCCGCGGAAGCGGTATTTTCTCGGTTTGGTGGGACAAATTTCCGGCAGCCCTTAATTTTTTTTACAGGTCGGAGACGTTTGCGGGTTTTGGGTTTTGTTATGTTCGTTTTTCGACGTTATTTTTTAAAGTGGGGGTTATTTCTGGTTCCGCGCGTTAACTTGTTCCGCTAGAGATTGTATGTAGATCTAGCCATGGGTACATCAACCTTTTCTCCTGAATTCTTAGATAAAACTCCAATTTTCAGCCAGGTTGAAAGTCGACGTCGTTCACTCTGTAGAGACGGAGAATGAGTTGATTTCGGTTTGGTCAGAAGGTTAATGGTTTTGTAAGGATCGAGCTTTCTAAATTAGGAATTACGTTTAAGTGAGCGTTACTTAACAGTAGCAGCTTAAGCTCATTTGCCAGCAGCTTTGAGCAAGACGAAGCCTGTATATTTAGTATGGTTGCCTTGCCTGAATCCGATCAGTCCTCAGCAGCGTACAGATGTGCCGGCAGCCTGGGCTCCGGGATGGCGAAGAACGGCACCTTCCGGCGGGTCGACAGCCCGACCAGCTCCTCCATGCTCACGTCCTCCGGCGATACCCCGTCTGGCAGTCGCCACGCGAACCCGTGCAGCAGATTCGCCAAGCCGGTACTCACCACTTTCATCGCCAGGCCGTACGCTGGGCACATCCGTCGCCCGGCCCCGAACGGCAGCAGCTCGAAATGCTGCCCGCGCACGTCCACGGAGCTCCCGGCGAACCTCTCCGGCCGGAACTCGTCGGGCCGGTCGGGCCACGACGCCGGGTCGCGCGCAATGGCCCAGACGTTCACCAACACGCGCGCGCCGACGGGGATGTCGTAGCCGGCCACCACCGTGTGCTCCCGGGCCATGTGGGGGACAAGGAGCGGACCCACAGGGTGCAGCCTCATCGTCTCCTTGACCACGGCATCAATGTAGGGGAGGTGGCCAAGGTCGTTCTCGTCGACCCATCGGCCGCGGCCCACGATGCGGTCCAGCTCATCGGTGGCGGCGGCTGCGGCGTCCGGTCGGCGGAGGAGCTCCGACATGGCCCACTCCAAGGTCACCGCCGAGCTCTCCGTGCCGCCGGCTATGATGTCCTGGATAAACGCCTTTACGCCGTCGCGCGTGAGCCTTGCTTCCGACGACGACTCCCGAATCGTTTCGTTCTCGCCCTCGCCCTCGCCCTCGCCCTCGGCGAGCTGCAGCAGCACGTCGACCAAGTCCATCGCCTCGGCGGCAGCCTCGGTGGATGCCGCTACCTCACGCAGCCGTCGCCGTTCCTCATCGTGCTCGTCGAGGATTCTCTCGAGAAACCGGTCGTACACCTTGCTCAGCCGCTTCATACTCCGGACGCAGCCCTGCAGGTCGAGCCATCCGAGCCAGGGCACCCACTCGCCGACGTTGCTTACGGCGCCAGTCACCACGAACGCCTCGTCCAGCGTACGCCGGAACGCCTCGCCGTCGGCGCTGCCGTAGCAGCCGGACCACTTCTCCCCTACCGCCATGCGCAACACGTTACGTAGCGTCGCGTCTGCCAAGTGCTCCCTGACGGCGACGGCGCGGCCAGCGCACTGGAACAGGCCACGCATGAGCGCACGGAGCTCCTGCGCCCGGATGTACTTGTAGGAGCCGACGCGGCGCGCGGAGAAGAGCTCGGTGGCGCAGAGCCTGCGCGCCATGCGCCAGTACGCACCGTAGGGGGTGTGCACGATGCCACGGTAACCATACGCGGCGTGCTCGCCGGCGGCAGTAGCCGGGCGGTCGGCGAAGGCGAGGTCGTGGGTCTTGAGCACGAGCCTGGCGGCGTCCGCGGAGGAAGCGACGACGGTGTGGTAGGAGCCGAGGCGAAGGTGCATGAGCGGACCGTGGCGCGCGGCGAGTGCGGCAAGCGCGCGGTGCGGCGGGACTGCACCAGCCAGGGCGCCAAGGCTGCCGAACACCGGCCACCCCCGCGGGCCTGGCGGGAGGTTCAAGGCCTTACGGCGGCCACACCGGGAGAAGACGTAGCTGCCGAGGAAGATGATGAGAAAGGCCAAGGCCATGGGCAGTGTTGGTGTGACCTCCATCAGTAGAAAGTGGAAAATGGAACCTAACTAACTAGGAGTACTAACGACGCTCAACGTTTTGGCCTTTAATTTAAACAGTGGAGCGTGTGTGTAGTTATATACGCAACATTTTCGGATGTTTGTGATTTAGTGATTGGCTGGGACTGAGATCCCGTGCCCTGCCTCATCCGCCATCCACTGCCCATCCAACGATTGAGAGCGAAGTCAACCAAATTTCCGGTCGCTCGATACTTCCTCTTCTTCCTCTGTTCGCGAGACAGCCGAGGGAAGAGATGGCCGTCCGCCGCCGCCGCTGCCGAGGGAAGAGATGGCCGTCCGCCGCCGCCGTCCATGGTTCGCTGGCGTCCCCTTCCTCTGTTCGACGCGCGACGACGCGAGGCGAGCTGCTGGTCTCGTCGCCGAGGGGAAGGGAGACGAGCTGCTCCGTGCGCCTGCCCTCTGATGCCTCCGCACGTTCCGACGGCCCCTCCGCCCGCCCGCTCGGTCTGCCACGGGCGCCCTGGACGGAAGCAGCGAGGACATGTCTGTACCGGAGAAACAGCAAATTCAGTTAACACCAAAATTCAGTTAACAGTTAGCAAATTCAGTTAACAGTTAGCACTGGATAACTCCAGGATACAAAATTCAGTAAAATGAAAATAGAGACAGCATTAATAAAGTGTTTAATCTGCAGAATTTAGTACCGAAAATGATCTAAAGAAGATTTGAACTGAGACATTCATTATACAATCAATTAGAAAATAAAATCAAAATGAATTGAACAATGTACAAACTTTGAGCATTAGACACTCAAATTTGGCAACAACAATCTGTTCTTACATAATCCTTAAAGTACATAAATTAGGCCAATCTACTTGTACACTTAGGCCACGAAAGACTATAGTCAGCCCCCAAAATCACGCGAGTTTTGCAATTTGTTCTTGTTTCAGCTCTAACACGCTTTGGCTCATGATCGATTGTTATCCCTTTCTTTCTTATACCCTCATTGGAACAAACAAATTTGCATGAAGTCACTAGACCATCCATCTTGCTTACATGTTTGTTTCTCTTCCTCACATCAAACCCAACACGGCCTCCATATGCAACCCAAAATAGCCAAGCTTCATCCGGTTTTCTAAACCTCATGCCAATTTGAGGCATCCCCTTGTCAATTTCCCCCATTGCAGGACACTTGCAAATGCACAACACTCACAATTGCATAGCACACTAATCAGCAAGAATTCTGTAAAATAAGACAAGAAACACATCAATCAAATCTCAGATTAATGCATGACAATGGAGGCAATATAGGCTAAAGAAACACACAACCAGAAATTTTTCCAGCACTATTTTCAGTACTGAAGTAACAATCCAATGACATAGCTAATTTTCAGTACTAAACTAACATGCTAGCACAATTTTCAGTTTCTAAATGTACATATACAGAGGATGCACAGGGACGGACAGAGGACAGACAGGGATAACCTGCTCTGTGCTGGAGTGGTCGCACGGGTCACACGGGAGAACCTCAGTTGAGGAGGGGTCGCGGGAGGGCAGGGCGGTCACGGGAGGGCGGGCGCTGAGGGCTCGTCGGAGCGGGGCGGGGATGAGAAGCCATGGGCAGAGGGGATTGCCGGCGCCGTTTATCCAGTGGCCGCCGACGGAGATAACATGGCGCCCTTCCCCACGGCGGCGACGGCGGCGGCACAGCTCCACGGCAGTTCCCGCGCGAGAGAAGAAATGGCGGCTTTGTTTCCCGCTGTTTTGCTGTCTCGCGAACAGAGGAAGAAGAGGAAGTATCGAGCGACCGGCTAATTTGGTTGACTTGGCTCTCAATCGTTGGATGGGCAGTGGATGGCGGATGCTGTGCCTCAGGGCACAGCGTGACCCGCAAGAGGCAGGGCAGGGCACGGGATCTCCTTCCGATTGGCTGCACCAGATTTCTCGAACAGAGCGTGAGAAAAATGTGGCGATGAGTATTTGTGGTGCATGGGGAGACAGGTACTTTGAGGACGCAGCCTGCCACAAACTTATACTCCAGTACGTGATGAAATATTATTGTACACAAGTGGCATGTCCAGCGGAGCCAAGTTTTTTTGTTTTTGAAAAGGAACACCTTGCATTTCAACTAACTGATGGCGACAAAATCGTCAGCCACAGCACAGGTTACATCACCAGGAGGGTTCTCCAACCACACAACATGGTTACCATGAACCTCCCTAGAACCAAGCCCTGCGAGCACATGCGCTGCAGTATTACAAGAACGGGGATTAAACGTAATCTGGTAGTCAATGAGCCCAATACTCAGGAGGTATTTTGCTTCTCTAAAGAGGGTTTCCAACAGTGCTCGATCATGTGACGTAGAGCTAATCGCCTGTCGCAAGCTTTGACCCTCAATTGACAGGATAACCGAACTGTTCAGCCAGCTCAATAGCTTTAAGCAAAGACATAGCCTCCGCATGCAATGCATCAGATAAATGGTCTAGGCTTCCAGCTGCACCAAAGATCATCTCGCCTTCCGAGTTGCGAGCCAAACATCTCCAACCCCCTCGTCGTGTCTCCTGGATGAAAGACCCATCGAAATCGATCTTGATCCAGTCAGCTGGTCGCGCTTGTCATTTCTGTTTGGTGCAAACAATTCCAGGTTTGCTTTTACCGAAGAAAAGCCAAATTTGTCGCTGAACTTCATCAGCTGACAAGCATTTATGTCCGTGGTTTGTTTTATTCCGCTCTGTCCACCATGCCCAAAGGAGTCCGACAGTCCTGAGCTTCCGTTCATAGGGTAGTTTAAGGATTTGCTCCATACCTAATATATAATAGGTCCCAAGATTCGCCTCCTCTCAAGCCATCCACGTCGCAGAGAAACCTGGGCCGTTCGATGGTTGCAACGGACGGCTGAGATGCAGCCACGTCTCCTCGAAACCGCACGGTACTGTTCATTTTGGATTTTTATCCAATCAGGGAGCTCCACGTCGTCCAGGTCACCGGCCGGTTGCCTCCGGTTCCGCCGGTCGCCGAACCATTTTATATAAAAGCATCTGAAAAAACGAGCTCGTGACCCGCAGTCCACAGTTTAACACGTACAGGGACCTGTTTGCGATTCTGCAAAACCTAACGGACTGTCGTGCAAAATTGCCACCGCATTTCCCCCCAACCCTTCTCTTCTCTCCCGCGACCCGGAGGTCGCTGCGGCGCCGCCGCGCGCCGCTGCCGCTCCGCGCCTCCCCGATCCAATCGCCGCCCATGGCCGAGTCTCCATCGCTGCCCCTACCTCCTCCTCCAGCGCGGCGTGCTGGGAAGCCGCATCGGCGGCGGAATCGCCGGCGCCGTGCCGCGGCTCATCCGCCGCTTCCGTGCGACGCCGGCGGCGCTCCGGCGACCGCGAAGCCGCGTCGAGGCGCATCTGCTACGCGTACGCGCCGCCGGCGAGCACAGCGCCGCCGCGGAGGCGGCAGGACTCCCGCCGCTGGTGATGTCAGCGTGACGTCACCGCGGGCCTGGCCTGTCAGCCTCTCCTCTGTTTTTTTCCAGACAAAAAAAACAGCAAAATGATTGATTTTGTTGTTTTAATATCTTCAAATATAAGCAGCAGAAAAATATGAAAAAAATATCAAAATGACCAGAAGAAAAAGACCTAATTACTTATGGAAAAATTCAAGGCATTTGAAAATTTTAAAAACGGTGTACATTTAAACAAATTTTAAGCCCATTTCTTCCAATTTCTTCAAAAAATCCATCACAAAAATAAAAAAAAGTATCAAAATGACCAAAAGAAGAAATACCTAATTACTTGTGGCACAATGTACCACATTTGAGAGTTTCAATTTACTGTAAATTTAGGCAACAAATAGCAAAATTAATACCTTCAAATATGACCATCAAAGAAATATGAAAAAAATATCAAGATGATCAAAAAAAAAAAACTACTTATCGCACACTTTAACACCATTTTAAAGTTCGAATTTGGTGTAAATTTAGACAACATCAACAAAAGGTTAACTACGGGAAATTAGTATCATTAAATATAGCCATCGGAAAAATATGACAAAATTATCAAAATGATTACAAAAATAACCTAACTACTTATGGCAAAATTATCAAAATGATTACACACCACCAAATTTAGTTTTTTTTTGATACACGGACGCGGCACGGCCGCGCCAACTCCACTAGTTACCTCTAATGCGTTGGTGCAGTTAAGCAGCATGACACGCACCTCCTCCAGAAGGGAAGCTTGCCACACCAATTTGGCTTTTTTGCATCGTAGAAATAGATGGCTACCATCCTCAAAAATTTCCCGCATACAGCACATCTAGTGTTGAGGTCAACACCACGGCGCTTTGTGTTCGTGAACATTTGGTGGCTATTATGACAAAATCGCCACAAAAAATGTCGCACCTTTGCTGGGCACTGTAACTTCCAAATTCCTTTCCAGACCATCTCACGCCAGTTTGCTGCATTTGATGGCTCTCCTCGAGTTGAAGCTGCATCCTTGTGTAGCAACTGCAGGTGTATACGGTAAGCTGATTTAGAGCATCTCCACCGGGGGCCTCTAACACCGGGGCCCTCTAAAGGACCCCTAAAGACACTTTGGGGGGTCGGACACAAAAAACCGTCACCAGCGGCATTCCCAAAGTCTCGCCCCAAGCGATTTTGTGTCCGGCACCCCTATAGGGCCTCCAAGTTTGGAGGCACTCCTAGGAGTGCCGGACATCGACTCGGCCATGGGCCTGACAGCGCTGGTCCGCCCGTCATACACACGACGCGCCGCGTGCCCTGAGTCATTCGTCCCGCACAGTCCTCTCGCCGGTGATTCGCACCATCGTCGCCACTCTCGGCGCCGCCTGCTTGATTCGCACCTAGGGGACCTTGGCGCAGCGCTAGGGAACGTCTCGCGCCGCTGGTCTCCGACCTCGTCTAACTCGTCTAGCGCCGGCGCATCTAGTTCGAGCCTGGGTACGCCTCCTCTTCCCTGCTGCCCCGCACGCAAGCTGTTCGACCATTGGTTGATAGGCTGAATTCGTTGATTCATCAAACAGGCAATGAACAGCGACGACAAGGTCATGTTTTTTGAAATGATGGCGGAGGATGCCGCTCTTGTGGCCGACGCAGAGGAGAATGAGATGATGATGACCGAACTTCTAGATGTCGCAGTTCAGGCAGACACGGCGCCGAAATTTGGAGGATCATCGAAGGGGCGGCGTCCCAACAAGAACCGCAACAGAGCAACTGGGCACGCTCTATTGTTCCAGGACTATTTTGCCGAGAACCCGACGAACTTGCCTCATGAATTTCGCTGGCACTTTAGGATGAGCAAGAACTTATTTTGGAGGATCTTGCACGGCGTTCGGGACTATGACGACTACTTTGAGCTGAAGAGAGACTGCACCGGCATGCTTGGGTTCTCGTCTATTCAGAAATGCACGGCGGCCATACGGTGCCTTACTTACGGGTTACCCGCGGATGCTCTGAGTGACTATCTCCGTATGTCTGAGTCCACAGCCGTCGAAGCCACCTACAGATTCTGTAGGGCTGTTGTGAAGGTGTTCGGCGAGCACTATCTGAGAACACCAAATGAGGAAGACACGGCGCGTATTTTGGCACAATGAGCAGCAAGAGGATTTCCAGGGATGCTTGGAAGCATAAATTGCATGCACTGGAATTGTAAGAACTGCCCCTACTCGTGGCAAGGGATGTACAAGTCAGGGACGGGAAGTGCAGTGTTATACTTGAAACCGTGGCCGATCATGAATTTGGATATGGCATGCCTACTTCGGCACCGCCGGTGCCGCCAATGACATCAACGTGCTCTACAATTCCACTGTGTTCAAGAAAGTTGTGGATGGCCTAGCTCCACCATGCAACTATGTGATCGGCGGCCATGAGTACACCAAGGGGTACTATCTTGCTGACGACATCTACCCCACTTGGGATACATTTGTGAAGTCAATCCACAACCCTGTCGGCGAGGCAGATTGCCATTTTGCAAAGAGACAAGAGGTTGTTCGCAAAGATGTGGAGCGAGCTTTTGGTGTGCTCCAGGCCAGGTGGGCTGTTGTCCGCTACCCTTGTCTTTCATGGTCGCCGGAGGAAATGGATGCTATAATGAATGCTTGTATCATCATGCACAACATGATCATTGAGGACGAGCGCCCTACAAGGAGGCAACAGGTCGGCGAACAGTTCGATTTCCAGGGGCCTATGGCTAATCCACAGTTGGGCTTGCCGACGAGGTATGGTGAATTTGTTGCCGTAATTCGGGAAATTCGTGATGAAGCTACCCATAACCGACTGCACAATGACCTCGTCGCACATGCATGGGCTATCAAAGCGAATCCGCCGGTTGAGTGAAATTGTGTTGTAATAGAACCTACTACTTTCAAACTTTATTAATGCATGCACGTACTTATTACATATATGGTGAACTACTCATCGTCATCGGACTCAGCCTTAGGCGGCGGTGTCCCAGGCACGTCGTCCACCGGCGCCGCTTCAGGAGTTCCCGGCTGCCACTCCGGTTCTAGGGCCTGGGGAATGGCCGGTCCTGCATATGCCCCTGCCGCACGGGACGACCACGGCGACCATGGTTCCCAGGGAGAGAAAGCAGTGCGTGCCAGGGATGGAGTTGCGGGCTCGCCGTCCTCTTCCGCCGCGTCCTCTTCCTGCTGTTCTTCCGCGGCGACCACGGCGTGCTGATCGTCGACCAGCACGGCCTCCCTCTCCTCCTCCTGATCGACCACCACGACTGCCTCCTTCTCCTCCTGATCAGGCAGCACCGGCTTCTTCTCAGGCGACGACATGGCGAGCGAGTTGTGGGCGGAAAGAATGAGATTGATGTGCATCCGCGAGGATTGTTATATCGGTGCCAAGCGGTGCGAACGCAACCGAAACTACGCGGCGGCGGTTGCAATCCATATGAAGCGTCGTAATGTGGAGCGACGCGGCGGTTGCCGGCGGCGGTTCGAGCGCCCGCAAGGTGTTCGACAGTTTGCTCGAAATTTGCTCGCGATTGGGGGCTGGGCCTTTGGGGAGTGCCGCTGTGGGCGGACTCTAAATGTTGACCGGACACATGTCCGGCACCCCCCAAAGGAGGCCCAATTGAGGGGTGCCGGACACACATTTAGAGGCCCACGGTGGAGATGCTCTTAGGGCGACTTCTTTTGCAGCTTCCAGGCAGCTTGGGGTCCTAGACCGCAGAAACGCAAAAGAAGTCTCGGGCTTCTCAGTAGCTTATTTCCACCGAGAAGCTCCCGCGCAGTGTATTACCAGAAACTGGTATCGACCAGTTTCCAAACAGCTTCCCGAGCTTCTCCTTTGCGAACCGAACCGGTACCTTCCTTTGCCTTTGGGTTTACTTCTATTTACAGACAATTGCCACAGCACAAAAAGTTTGGTAATTAAAACGGGGCCTCCTACAGACCCGCACGGAGCTCTCCCATGGCGTCCTCACATGGCGAGATAGGGTTTCTCGATTCCGCCGCTATGCTTCCTCTCGAGCCCGTATGAGCACTCCCCTGTCTCCCCCGTCGGACCTCCCGCGTCTTCTCCGACCACTCCAAGAGCTCTAGGGCAAGCATACGGTTCGAATAGACCCTCCTCCGCGACCCCTGCTGCTCTGTAATGCGCCACCGCCGTGAGCCGTCGAGCTCCGTCGTTTTGGTGGTCGTCGTCGCCAATTCCGGCGACCATACGGCTCCTCACCACCGCCTATCGACTCAGGGTTGTGACGCGCTTCCAATCCGCGCGACCTCTCACTCCGGCGAGCTTCGAAGGGCCGTCTCCATTCGTGTCGGACGCCAAACTTGTAGAAGCTAAAAAGAAGTCTCCGGGGGGCAGTTTCTCCAGTTTTTCACCACCACTGTTTCCCCAGACCGCAACGCACAAATCTGCTTTTGCAGAAGCAGGAGCCCAAAAGAAGTGCCCCTTAATAGAGAATAAACCCTTGGTGTCGAAATGCCACGCGACGAAGTCGTCATGCTGCTCACATATTGGGATTTGCAAAATTAAATTTGCATCTTGTGGACTGAAGGTTTGTTCGATAAGCTGGGCATCCCATCTCTGAGTGATTGGATCCAAAAGCTCCGAAACTCTAGACAAAATATTATTTCCTTTTCGAGTTAGCGGTCTCCTCGTCGAATCTCTTGGAATCCAAGGATCATCCAAAATGACTAAGTTTTCTCCCGAGCCCACCCTCCATATCATGCCTTATTTAATTATTTCCATTCCTTTCAAAATGCTGTGCCACAAATAACTCATGCCCTCCCTCGGTTTATAGTAGTATTTGGGAAATACTTGCCTGCCGCACCCTTGCACACAAAGAATCCTGGTTTTGGAGTAATCTCCAAGCCTGCCTTGATAACATGGCGAGATTAAAGGAGTGAAGGTCTTTGAAGTCCAAACCTGCTTGTTTTGTGGCATCGGCACCTAGAGGTTCATATGTACCTAGGTCAATTACTCATATCCTCTGACGTGGATAATCCCGCCTTGGGTGCCTGACATGTGGGCCCCACCATAGGTGGGCCCATGTGTCATTGGCTCAATGGTAAGAATGGCTACGTCAGGGGATCCTTGTCCCTGTTCTTAGCGCTTATTTGATTCGCGGAATGGAAAAGTATATAAATAGAAAAAACAGAGGATTGCAATGTCATATGTCTATTCTAAATTTCTGATACGACATGAGTTTGTTTGTATACAAGTTTTTAAATTTCATGATATGAAAAGCAAATAATTCACAAAGAGGTTTGAGTGGATCTTAGATTTCCTATAAAAAGTGTACAAAGCATTCCTTAGAACAAAATACCCGATAGAATTCAATTCTACGAATCAGACAACTATCATATAGAAAAAAGTAAGAAATTCAATCCTCCAGAATTTCTACGGAAATGCTCTGAATAAAAAAGGCCTTAATCAAATCCTCTAAGTCTGATCACATCTACAGAAAAAATTGCTAATCTATATTTCTTATAAAGTAACACCCCACTAAGAGGTCATTTAATTTGTCTATCTTAACATGCAAAATACTCAAAGTTATGTGTGCGTACATCCCAACTCCCCAAACCATCCACCACAGCAAAAAAATAACTGTGTGTTCCGCTGAGTTCTCCTAGTTACATTTAATTTCTTGCGCCATCAAGCGTCACCGTCCCAGAAAAAACTGCTCATGTTATCAAACGGATGTGTGATTCTTTACGTCCCCTCGTGATTTTCTCCCTCCACTGCTTTTCTTCTGATATTCGCGACCTTGCATCACCCGTCGTCCTCCTCTCTCTCTATCCCCGTTCCTCAGTTGTTTGCCATGCAAAAAAAAAATTGCGAGGAAGAGAGAATTTCATATATGATCAGCACAGTTTACAGCTTCCGACTCAACAATTTCAGCTGCATCTGGATGGACATGCCCAAACCAGAAGCAATTTTTCCCAGTAAATCTACCTACATCAGCTAGTCTATGAGCCGCCTTGTTACTCTCTCCCTATTTTCTCAATTTTCAGAAGTAAAGTACTGTCTTGTAACATATTAATTTCCTCAAACAAATTCCACAGACGAGACATTCCTTGGTTTCTAAGATTGATGCCAATTACTGCCGACAAACAATCAGACTCCAAAATGATCGACGAGTTCTCCCTGGCGTAAGCAGACTGAAGTCCCAAAAGACAAGTTTTCGCTTCTGCTTCCACAACGTCCTGACATTTTACCCCAGACTCAATTCTTGCCCACAGAACTTTCCCAAGATGGCCTCTACAGATGCACCCGATGAAGCAAGTGCCTAACATTGGATCGATAGAGGCGTCCACATTTATCTTGGTCCACCCCGGCTCCGGGGGAGACCATTTCTTGATCTCTGTATCTAAGACCTGATCGCTCACCATCTTAGTTTCAGCCAGCGATGAGGATATGTGGTTGCCCATCGGTTCTTTTCCTTTTTTGCTAGAAGATTTTCTCGAATCAAGGTTGACATTCTTGCCCGTTACCAGGAACCATCGCCTGCATCGTTCATTCGCGCTTGGATGGCGTACCTATGGTGTGCTGGTGGCTTATTGTTTCATCCATGGGCATGGCGTCGATCAATACTAGCTGTCTTGTATGTTCGGTTCTCTCCGTCCGCATATGCAGTGGTCTTCCAATTCACTGCTACTTTCCACGGCTGCCCATCTATATATTCAGGTGAGACCACGTATTTTATTTTCTGTTATCTGTTAGGTAAATCTCATTTTTATATGTCTTCGGATTCTTTCAGCTTGTGAACATCAGTAGAAAGATGTAAAAAAAAATCGCCTTCATAGGCAAATCTATCTGGCATCCATGTGGGTCTAATTTCTACTAGCAATGGAAAAAAACATGGGATCCATAATAAAGATCAATTTTCATTGGTTTTTTTGAGACGGGAATCTCCATTGGTTTTAATGCATCAATTGTCCACAACAAAATAATTCAACCTGTTGTACACAGTTTATTTTCTGATTTAGGCTTCCAATATTGTTTTTCAGTCAAGCTCCAAAGTGGATATCTACAAGCTACAAGGATCTGCTGATGATTATGAAAAGTGGACAGCGAGCAAATGATTACGAAAGCAAGTAATAACGGTGCAAGCAGTATAATAAAAAAAATGGACCGGAGGCCATAGTTTCTCTAATGGTGCATCTCCGATAAAAGAAAAGCATACACGGGTAAACAACTTATAGCTAGGCAATTGACAGATTCATGAAAACATTTTATAAAGCCTGTTATGATAAAGATTGACTTCAAATATTCAATATTGGGCACTACGTCAAAGTACATATACTGTAATCCAAATGCATCTATGACTAATAATTCACATCAATACCAGATCAGACAAGCAGGAGTAGGTCTTTACCTCACCATGAGGGGCCGAACCTGGGTAAACTCTTTGCTTGTCAGCCGTCCGGAATCACCAGCCGCCATACTTCTCTCTCTATACGAAACCCAAGGTATCTAACCGAGGGATTTGCCGGGTTTACACCCCGTCAAACTCCTTTATTAATTTTCTTTACGGTTTTCAATTTATAGCTTCCTGGGCCATATATGCATATTTTCTTTTCTTCTTTAGCAGAGTACTTATTAGGCTTTTGTTTCAATATAGCTCCCCATCTTACTTTAGATCCATCTTTTCAGTTATAAAATAGTTATCTTCTAAAGGTAATTCTAAGGGTTTCAGAGTTTTAACCTTATCTTTTATAGCCTGAAATAATTTTATGTCTTCAAAATTAAAATATTTTTTATCTTTCTTTCTTTAATTTATCATATAAAGGTCTAGTAAGCTTTGCGAAGTTATCTTTATAATTTATTGCATAGTTTACAATTCCAAAGAAATGTTGTAAAACCTTTTAATCATTTATAGTATTAGGAAATTGTTTATAATATTAAGCCCTTTTGTTTTATAATTTTTATAATATTAAGCCCCTTTTTTTTACCTTTCTAAAGAAAACTTCAATGTGAGCAACGTGCTCTTTGTATGATTTTGAAAAGGCTAATAAATCATCCACGTGAACTGATAGGAATGCTTTATTCTCATTAAATACATTTTCATTTGAAATATGGCAGGGGCATTCTTTAATCCTAATGGCATGATAAGCCATTCATAGCGACCATGTAGACACGTAAAAATTGTCCATGGGATTGATTCTTCTGCCCTTTTACTTGCCAAAACCCTGTTTATAAGTCAAATTTAGAAAAAAAAATCTCCCTTCTATCCTATTGATCCATCTTGTTTGTTGGGTATATTGCATCATCTACCGTACTATCATTAAATCTTTCATAGTTAATAACCATTCTAGATTTTCCTTTTACTTCCTCGGCATGATTTCTAACTATAAATGCCGCAGATCTTTGGGGGCTTCTACTTTCTCAATCTGCTTTTATTTTTAATAATTCTTCAATATGCATTTTTCGTTATTGTATATCCTTAGGAGTAGCTTCTATTGATCCTAACTTAATTATATAACCAGGGCTTATAATATTTATTTTGCAGATTATGAAATTCTTATCCCAATGTTTCATTGGTATTTCTCCAATAATTTTTAAATCTTCTAAACCTTGGCGTGTTTCTTTGATTTTATATCTCTGTACTAATTTGGAGAGAATGATTGAAATCCTATGCACTCTATGCATGTATTTTGTATATTATATTCTTCTATGGTGTCGCTAGGTTCTTCTTCTATGTAGGTTTCAGGTTTCAGGAGATTATGTACCTGGCATTGATACGTCGTAAACGTATCTATAATTTTTTTATGTTTCATGCTTGCTTTCTACCATTGTTACATGTTTATATTCCATTATTATATCATTTGGATACATTTTTATGAACTAACCTATGATCAAGATGCCTAGTGTGAGTTCAAGTTTTCTGTTGTCTTTTATTTCAGAAAATCTTGTTAAAGAAATATTCTCAGAAAAATCCATGAAAAATCAGGAGTCGGTTTTCCTTCGGAACGAAGCACCACGCAGAGGAGCCCACCAGGGTGGCAGTGCACCCCCCGGCACAGGTTGCACCATTGGCATGCGCCAGGGGTGGGCCCACCATTGGTGTCCATCTTTTGGTTATTTAATCCCCCCGATAAAAAAACCTAAGACGGAGAAAATATTCCACGGAACTTCTCCGAAGCCACCGTCACCTCGAAACCTAGTTCGGGAGGATTCTGAAGTTCTTCCTGGCACCCTGCCGGAGGAGAGATCATCACCAGAGGCTTCTCCATTGCCATGCCTTTCTCAAGTTCATCTTATTGTAATGCTACATGATGTGTTTGCTCGGATCTGATGATTCATGAAGTTATGTTCAAATTGTTTACCATTTCTTATTCATGTTATTGTTATATTTATGATCTTGCATGATCTCCGATGACTATGTTACTTTGTCCAAGATGATTTGTATCTCCAAGAAAGAGTATTTATGCTAGATAGTGGGTTCATGCTTCCCGTGTATCTGCGCTCAAGTGACAAAAACATGTAAGGTCGGGGATGTGATGTTGCCACTAGAGAGAAAACAACGGTGTTTATGTTGATATGATTATATGCATTGCTTACATTACGTACGGAACTTATTGCAATTATCCGTTTCTTTCAACTTAATACTTTTGAGTGACATGCTAGATAGCAATCTCAATGATGATTACATGGTGGCCGTGATGGCTATGGTAGTCTCGCCGGGGTTTGCCCGGCTATCTTTCTGTCTATGGCGAAGTCGCCTGGCTATTTCTGTCTATCTGTTGGCTTATCGTTATGTCTACCCCTCCCTGTCTTTATATATGCAGCCAGGGGGGGTTTTACATGAGTCCTAGTAGACTACGAACTGGGAGTCCTTATCTTGCTCTTCAAGTTATTTCCTTAACAGCTTCTTGGGCTTCGCTGGGCCACCTGGTGGGCCTCTATCTTCATTATACGCCATAGTGGGGGTACCCGGAAGGTATACCCACGTCAGTAGCCCCCGAGTGCGTGGTCGACTCGAAGAGTCGGGCAGGGACTCATCACTTGATAGATCTTCAGGTCCTCTTTATGCTTGATGGTTGGTGGAATCTTCAGTTGGTAATTCGTTGGGTGCTTCTGTCTTGATAGTACTTCAAGTGCTTCTGTCTCGGTAATACCTCGAGTACGTCTGACTTGATAATTCTTCGAATGCTTCAATTGCACGACCAACGCTCATCGGGTAGCCCCCGAAGCTATGTGCGACTCGCAGAGTCGGGCATAGCCTCAAGTTGTTCTAATCCCATGCATTTTATCTTCTGTTTCTTGGTTCCTCATATCCTGGGAACAAATATAGTAAAAAGATTGATGTATCGAAGTTAGTTACTGCAATTCGCCTTATCAGGCGCTTCTGGTAATGAATGTCCAGCTGTGGGATGGTTGACATATTTTCTGTCTCGAAGTCGAGTATATTTGTTTCGTTTTATGTGGGATGGATGGCATAGTAGGCCTGATTCAACCGACGGATCGGGGTAGAGTGAATTCGCGACTCGGGCGAAATACCTTTCTAGCCTACGCAGACTCGAGTCCTTTGGCTCGAACCCGGTATGACCGTTCAAGTTCGACTCAAGCCTGTCTGGACTTACTGGTCAGAACCCGGTCGTCCTTAGAGTACCCTTGGCGCGTCCGCCGGGATTTTGCATCACGCCTGCTGGCAAGGAAATTATCAAGTCCGCATAGCTTGTATGGGCCACCCGGCCTTTCTCAGGTCTTACCTTTGTACTTTTTGTACAGCATCCGAGTACCAGTCTCGGCTGGAACATCCCGGAAATTATTATTTATATATGTGAATATGGTCCAGGAGTTACTCGACTGGATTTCGACTGCAGATCTGAGCTTTTTGCTCTTGATATATCTTCGGGTGACTCCGATTCGTCGAGTGAGATTATTCTTCGACTGACGCTGATCGTCAACTTTGTTCATCGGGTGCGCGGGCAACGCTCCCGATGGAAGTAGTCCCCGAGGCTATGTTTAATTGTGTGCAATTGAGCGTAGGCTCGAAATCGCAGTCGAATATGTTGCGGGTGCCCTCCCGATGGGAATAAATTGCTGAAGTTTGAAGCGATCGAGGAGATGTTCAACTCGTTTTTGTATCTGTGTATATTGGCTAGAAACAATGGCTAATCGGCCAATTAGTGTAAACAAATGTGATACCTTGGAATAAAACAGTATTGGTCATGTTGGTAAACTGAAATACCATAAATTAAAACGTATCTATGAGACGTAGTAAAGATGGACGGAGTCAACACGGCGAATGACGCAGTGGATAGAGTGGATATGGCAGACCGGAGTCAACGCAGCCCCCGAGCGTCGAATGCGACTGGGGTAACTTTGTTGTATGAACTGTTATGCCGCAGCCCCCGAGCGTCGGGTGCGACTGGGGCGAGTAATAGATAGCTGGTAGTCGACGCAGCGGACGGAGTCGAAATGGCGGAATAAGTAATCGATGCGGCGGATGAAATCAACGCGGCGGAATAAGTAATCGACACGGCGGATGAAATCAACGCGGCGGAATAATTAGTCGAGGCAGCGGACGGAGTCGATGCGACATTGGGCATGGCGTTTTAGTCGAAAGAAAATCCGGGCGGCGGATGGAGTCGACGCGGTAGAGGGTGCGATTGTCTCAGAAAACCAATGCGAGATTTAAAGAACTTGATATCAAAAAATCCGGTGCAGGTCATATAGAGAACCCGACTTTCAAAATTCCGATGTGAGTGATGGAGAACCCGACTTTAAAATTCCGTTGCGAATGATGGAGAACCCGACTTTAAAATTCCGTTGCGAGTCATAAAGAACCCGACTTTAAAATTTCCAATGCGGGTTTTTAGAGAACCCGACTTTGATTATCCGATGCGGGTTATGATCCGACTTTAAAAATCCGATGCGGGTTGTATCCCGATTTTAAGAAATCCAATGCGGGCTATATCCCGATTTTGAGAAATTCAACTGGCCATAAAATATTTGCGCCGGTGCGTGGTTTCGGCCATTGAACAATATGATTTATTGTAAGAGAGAAAAATGACCGTATTGGCCGCAATTGTTATATCTATAATGGCTTAGCGCTCATAGTGATAAATTGCAAAGCTGTAAATTGAAACTTATCTGCGAGACGTAGTAGATGCAGCGTGATATGTGGACTCGACACGGTGGACGGGGTCGACACGGCGGAGTGGCGCGATGCTTGGCTGGGCGGAGTCGAAACGGCGACTGCAACGCCCAGCCCCCGAGTCCTTCTTGTCGAGTCGACGAGGCGTAGTCGAAAAATGCACCAGAGTCGTGCGACCGGGTGCACCGAATGGAGTTACGTCGAAGCGCCAGCCCCCGGGTGCATGCGGCGCCCTCCCAGGCAGCAGGCTATTTGTGTCGACACCGCAGGCGCGATCGTTGTTGTGATGGTCGATGAAGTTGTTCTCGAGTAGTGGGCGTCAAAAAATTTCTGAGTGAGGTTGTAGTCGATGATGATGCGGCTGTGATGGTCGCGAGTCGAAGGTGGTCGAGGTTGAAGCGGGCTGTCGCGCTCTTGTTGTTGATGATTTGATCGACAACCCCCGAACGTGAGGTACACATGTTTTCGTGTTGATGGCGGTTGTCGGGCGGACGACGAAGATGCGCAGTGCCGCCATACCATGTGCCGCCGCCTCGTGTCGCCGATTTGTCGGGTCAGGTCGAAGCCGATGCGCCGTTCCGCCGAGGCGGACACACGCACGGCGAATTCTGATCTCGCGGATTCACGCTCGTGAACGAATCTTTCAAAATCTTATATGCAAAATAACGCAAGCAAAAGACAAAAGATTTGCACATAATTTGATAGCATAATAGAATTTTTAATTTGATACGTATAATCGTATAGGAAATGAGTAAATAGGAAAAATAGCACCTGATATCCGAGCGGGCCGCGGTCGCACGCGGTGGCGAGTTTGGAGCGAGGTTGGAGTCAACCACGGCGAGACGCGATGCTCGCGAGTCAACCTAATTGAAAAATAACACCTGATGTAGTACGGATCGGAATCCCCACGTGAAGGGTCAGATTTTTTATTCCTTCTTCCTTTTCTTCCTGCGACTTGATACGTCGTAGGGTAATTGGGCTCTTTTTTTTCTTTTTTTTCTTTTTTACTGCTCCCTCCGTCTCAAAATAAGTGTCACAACTTTGATAAAAAGTGGATGTATGTAGACATAAACATGTCTACATACATCCACTTTCTATCAAATTTGAGACACTTATTTTAGGACAGAGGGAGTAGATTCTTGGATCGGAACAACCTGGCATCAGATTTGTCCAGGCTGCGCAGAGCATGGACGGCTGCTGTAGATGCATCCCGCGCGCTTGCTCGCCCACGCCTTTGATGATTATTTTTTCCGCTAGCCAGCTAATCCACCTCCACTTCTCGAGATCTGATCTACAGTAGCTAGCGGGGTTGTCGATGCTTTCTGTCCGCTGATGGAACTCGCCATGTCGCCGACTGATGGATTGTTTTTCTTTTTCTTTTTTGACCGCTAACCGCACGTGGTTTATCTTCTTAAACTGAATTTATCGGGACCTGATGCACCGATGAACACCATACCTTGCTGCGGATTGCTTGCCGATTGCTGTTTTTGATTGACTAGTTCGCCGTGTTGCCGGAAATTAAACCGATCCGTATTAGAACTGACTGGGAGATGTGCTGCGTGACCTTTTCCGTTGGTTTCCGCAACCCGCGATTAACGCGTCTCCATAGATTGCGAGATGCGGCGGTTGTGTCACAGCTGACGTTGATGGCGGCAGGAACCAGGACGGTCAGGAGTTGCTGATTACGAGTCCCGATCGCTGATTCATGGCGGTGAGTCGCCGTCATTTGTTGACGTAGATTTCACTGCTGTAGATCAGATTAGATCAGCCGCATACGAGGACGGCGTCGAGCCCCCATGGGCTGATCTGATACGGCGAGTCGTCGTCGTCGTTGTCGATAAAGATTGGGCCGCCGCAACCGTGAATCCAGCACGCTGTTCTTCCCACAGACGGCGCCGATTGACGAGGTGTAAACCCGGCAAATCACTCGGTTAGATAACTTGGGTTTCGTATAGAGAGAGAAGTATGGCGGCCGGTGGTTCCGGACGGCTGACAAGCAAAAAGTTTACCCAGGTTCGGCCCCTCATGGTGAGGTAAAAACCTACTCCTGCTTGTCTGATCTGTTATTGATTATGATTACATGGTGCCCGTGATGGCTATGGTGGTCTCGCCGGGGTTTGCCCGGCTATCTTTCTGTCTATGGCGAAGTCGACTGGCTATTTCTGTCTATCTGTTGGCTTATCGTTTTGTATACCCCTCTTTGTCTTTATATATGCAGCCAGGGGGTTTACATGAGTCCTAATAGACTACGAACTGGGAGACCTTATCTTGCTCTTCAAGTTATTTCCTTAACAGCTTCTTGGGATTCGCTGGGCCACCTGGTGGGCCTCTATCTTCATTATGCGCCATAGTGGGGGTACCCGGAAGGTATACCCACGTCAGAATTCCTGAAGTAGTCCATGCGATAAATGCTTTCAGATTATATTTGGGATTTAAATAATTAACGGTACGAACAGACCGTGAAGCAATATGTAGATACTGCAATCAAATAAATAGTAAGGAAAGTTCTGTTAGAAGATGGATCCCGTTTGAAGATATCATAACAGAAAATGGATATAAAGTTAATTTTTAGCATATTAATGAAAATAATAATTGCTTACTTGACATATTATCTCGTTCAACAATTTTGTAGGAATGAAGAAGGGGTTGCTTCCAAATGGGTCGGAAGTTTTCACCTTCGAAATTGAGAATAGCCTAAAAATATTTCCACCGAATACATTCAATTTTAAGCCGAAGTATCATATCACCCTCGACGAAATTCAGTCATGCATACTTGACAAATTCTGGTACCAATACAACAACAGAAGAGAACATAAATGCGATATGCTATATGTTCTGAATAGCCTTACAAAATAGTTCAATATGATGAATAAAAAAGTTTCACTATCAGCAGAAGCATTTATATACAAGAAATAAAGCCCTTAGATGTCTTATTTGATGGAACAAATCAAGGAATATATATGACTTTTGAAGAAATAAAAAAAGGTAGATGCAAGAAAGAAAAAGGAAGACATACAATGGAATATTTAAAGGGTTATTAATGAAGCCTTGATACATGCAAGGAGCATTATTGGTGGAAACTACCATATAGAGCTAAAAGCAAAGGAATGCATTCAAAAGAGTAACAGAATAGAAAAGAATACTCCCGCATCACCAAATGCAAATATAGAAAGGGGGAAGTATCAAACTCTAAGAGAATTAAAGATGAAGATTCCCCGAAATATAAAACATACAAAGCATATCTAGTGAAAAGTTTGGATCCACTAGATATTGAATATTTAAACGTTGTGATATAAGAGAAATTTGAAGACACTACAAAATCATTGAAAGAAGAATTGAAAGACGAAATCTTAAAAGAATTATGAGTAGAGTTTGATGAAAAAATCGAAGATATAAAGAAGGAATATTTGTGAAAATATGACTAAATCTCTTAGATGATGACCATATGGATATTGCAGGACATTCATGGGCAGAAACCTGAATAAGCCAGGAAGATTGAATACAAATCATAATGAATGATATTACTATCAATTATTTGGGCGCATAGGACTTATACTAGAATATTTATATTCCTATCAATAATTTGGGCGCAGAGGACATATCTAAAAAAAGAAATCATAAAAAATGTCAACATCACAAATTCATGCATGCAACCAAGTGTATAATTTCTTTGGTTCGGTGTAGGCAAGCATGAAGAGGTCAAAGATACGAAAAGAGAAGACCACACATATTTTACTTTGGGAAATAGTGTGCAAGACACAATCATGGTGTAGGACAAGATGGCCATTGTGAAGATAAGGATGAAGCCATATCAGCCAAGGCAACGCGGAGGCTGCACATATAATAGCCTCCAAAATATGATCATGGAGCTATGAAGCTATAAAGCTATAAAACAAGCCTAGATAGACTACAAAGCCTACAACATAGGTGCATGATTTCTATTAAGAAAGAAGAGGTGAATTATTGAGGAGCTCTTGTGAAGGGCTGCTCCCTTGAAACACCCGCAGCGAAGAAAGACACCAGCACCAGTAATCCATCCAGCACGCGAGGAGAGAGCTTAGTGTTCCAGCAAACTCGCTACTCGGTAGTAGTAGTTCTTCCTCCCAGTCTAATAAAATCCAGTATAATCAAGAAGTGTAAGAGGGAAGACTGTAGTAAGGTAATCTCCCCTCGCCGTCCCCCGAAGGGTTTACTCACAGAGAGGGGAGATTATCTTACTACGGGCTTCCCTTTTACACTTCTCTATTACACTGGAATTTATTACACTGGGCGGAAGAACTACTACTAGTACTGAGCTGCGAGTTTGCTGGAACACTAAGCTCACTGCTCAAGTGCTGGATGGATTGCTAGTGCTGGTGTCTATTGCTTCGCGGTGGGAGGCTCTATTTATAGCCAAAAGGGAGCAACCCTTCACCAGAGCTCCTCAATAATTCACCTCTTCTTTCTTAATACAAAACATGCACCTATGTTGTAGGCTTTGTAGTCTATCTAGGCTTCCTTTTTATAGCTTCATAGCTCCATGATCATATTTTGGAGGGTATTATATGTGCAGCCTCCGTCGTTGCCTTGGCTGATATGGCTTCATCCTTATCTTCACAATGGCCATCTTGTCCTACACCATGATTGTGTCTTGCACACTATTTCCCAAAGTAAAATATGTGTGGTCTTCTTTTTTCGTATCTTTGACCTCTTCATGCTTGCCTACACCGAACCAAAGAAATTATACACTTGGTTGCATGCATGAATTTGTGATGTTGACATTTTTTATGATTTCTTTTTTTAGATATGTCCTCCGCGCCCAAATTATTGATAGGAATATAAATATTCTAGTATAAGCCCTATGTGCCCAAATAATTTATAGTAATATCATTCATTATTATTTGTATTCAATCTTCCTGGCTTATTCAGGTTTCTGCCCATGCATGTACGGCAATATCCATATGGTCATCATCTAAGAGAAAAGTCATATTTTGACAAATATTCCTTCTTTATATCTTCAAAATTTTCATCAAATTCTATTTGTAGTTCTTTTAAGATTTCTTTTTCATTAATGTTTTTTCAGAGTCTTCAGATTACTCTTCTATCTTAATATTTACATATTCAATATCTAGTGGATCCACTTTTCACTAGACAGTCTTTGTATGTTTAATTTTTCAAGGAATCTTCTTATTTAATTCTCTTAGAGTTTGATACTTCCCGCTTTTTATATTTTGCATTTGGTGATGCGGGAGTATTCTTATCTATTCCCTTACTCTTTTGAATGTATTTCTTTGCTTTTGGCTCTATATGGTAGTTTTCACCAATAATTATCATTTCTTGTCTCAAGGCTTCATTAATATCCATATATTTCTTACATGTGATGTCTTCCTTTTTTTCTTGCCTCTAGCTTTTCTTTTATTATTTCTTCAAAAGTTATATATAGTCCTGGATTTGTCCTTCAAATAGTTCATATTGTGGATTTATTTCTTGTATTTCAATATTTGTTGACATTAAACCGTTTTTATTCATCATATTTAAGTATTCTGCAAGGCTATTCAGCACAGATAGCATATAGCCTTTATCTTCTCTTCTGATGTTGTACTGGTACCACAAACTGTCAAGAATGCATGATTGAATTTCGTGACAACCCGAATTTTTGAAATTCGTTTAATTTAAGTAAAATATTTTTAGCTTCCAACTATTTAATTTTTTGCATGTACTAGCTATATTTTAAATCTGCATGTATGAAAAATATAGTAGTTAATCACCATGTTTGATTCATAGGGTAGGAAAAATGAGGGGATAGGAAAATTGGAGGATTGGTGTGGCATGCCCCATTGAATCCTATAGGAATGAAAACCATGGGAATTGGCATAAGTGGGTGTTTGATGGCAACGCTAGGAAAACCATAGGAATCTGATTGAAGAAGCTTTCAAACAAGTAGTGTTACTCTTGAACCGGCCATAGGAATTTCCAAGAAGCTCAAACCTAATGGAAATTTTCCTACAAGATAGACTAGGCAAAGTTCCATAGGAAATAATCCCACAGGTTCTATTCCTATGAATCAAACGATGTTGGTAGGAAAAAATCCATAGGAACTCAATCCTACAAGAATCCTATAAAAATCCTACAAATCAAACAGGCCCGTTACACTAGTAGCTGGTAACACTGATCCATCCATCGATGCTGGCTAGTAGTATCTGAGTGTATACGTTGTGCTTTAGTCATGCTTAGGTCATCCTAAGATATTTTGATACGGTGCATGCATGCTAATCTTTTGAGTGGGGTACGTGGCTGCATGATAGTGCCTTAGTCAGCCCTTGCCCTCTCGTGCGTGTAAGTCTGCATGGCACTTAGTCAGCCCTTGCCCTCTCGTGCGTGTAAGTCTGCATGGCAGTTAGCCGGTCGGCAGATGACACGCAGCTAGCTTTCCTTAGTATCGAAGGATAAGGTTGCCTAGATATTTTAACTGGTGCTCACGCTTATAAGTAGAGCAGCTCAGCTGCACTATCCCACGCCGGCCGATCAGTTGATCCAAACTATAGAGAGGGAAATTAGGGGGGCGATGCTGGTGCGGCCACGTTGGGCCGGCAGCGGTGTTTCTGTGATGGCGCCGTGGTGTTTGCCGATGGCGGCAATGAGAATACGCTTCAATGGTCTTTTGTGAATACGGTGTTGGCGTATGAGTGCGTATGTCGATCGTATCCGGAATAATTTCCCACGACCCTACTGAGGCGACCCTACTGAGCCAAGCGGTTCCTACCTCTCTCGTATATTTTGTAGACTATGCTTTGCTGTGAATATGCATGATACCCTGAGTGGTACGAGCTTTGTGTTGATATACGGGGCTACTGCACTGGTGTCGTTACGGTGATAGATCCGTGGGAGCCACCGGTACGAGTCGGGCTTAGCACGTATATTCAACATGCAAATTAAACAAGTGTTTTATAAAGTAAACTTGGTGCTACGAAGTTGATCGTATTGTACCGGTCACAGTACAGGTATGGGACTGTCTGAATTCTCCGCGAGGGGCGGCCCTTGAATGGAAAGTGTCGGTGATGGATCCGTAGGAGCGACCGACACGAGTAGGTCAAGGTGTCCGGTGTCTAAGCGGGTAAAAGAGCTCTGCTCGTTCTGGAATCCTGTGTGGTTCTGAGCGAGGCTGTCGACGTCGGAGTACCCCTCTTAAGAGTGTAGAAGCGTGGATATTCACCCCTGTGATTCCCGGGTAGGGAAACTCACTTTCATGTGTGGCACCATGTGTTTTAATATGGTTAACAACTTAACAACATTGTTCAACTGTTTCTTCTAAAACCTAGTGTATTTTATAAAGTATATGAAAGTGTATGAATTGCTTACTGAGTATGATTTATCATACTCACCCTTGCCTCCTTATGTTTTTGGTTATCAGAGTACGCAGCGGGACGACGTCATCCGAAGAGTAGGCTGGACCAGTTGGGTGGGTTGCGATTAGAGAATCATTTGTTCTTGTAGATGTAATTAATCTTGTAAAGTGAATAAAGAGCTGCTTGAGATCCACTGAGCTGGTTTATCCTGCTTTTCTAGCCTTGCGCGTGTATAGGCTTTCGGGTCTATATTCGTGCGGCGGCTGTCATTCTTCCGGGCCGGGTCTCGGGACGTGACAAATTTTGTCGAGAACAATATGATTCTTGGGCTTAAAATTGAATGTATTATGTGGAAATATTTTTAGGCTATTCTCAATTCCGAAGGTGAAAACTTCCGACCCATTGGGAAGCAATCCCTTCTTCATTCCTGGAAAATTGTTGAACGAGAGAATATGTCAGGTAAGCACTTATCTTTTCCTTTAATATTCTCAATAATAATTTTATATCTATTTCCTGTTATGACATCTTCAAATAGGGCTCATCTTCTGGTAGAACTTTCCTTACTATTTATTTGATCATAGTATCAACATATTGCTTCATGGTCTGTTTGTACTGTAAATTCTTTAAATCCAAAATATAATCTGAATGCGTTTATCGCATGAGTACTACAAGAATTTCTGTGTTAATATTATTTATTGTTTTCAATTTATAGCTTTTTTTTAAGGAAAGCGGTGGGGGCAAGCCCCCATAGCGAGTTTTTTTTAAATAATAAGAACTCAAATTCGCGCCCGTGAGGACTTGAACCTGAGTGGCTGGGTTGTACATCCACTCCACTAGCCAAGTGAGCTGGGCTCACTTCTTTTCAATTTATAGCTTCCTGAAGCATATCTGGATATTTTCTCTTCTGCTTTAGCAGAGTACTTATTAGGATTTTGTTTTAGTATAGCTCCTCATACTACTTTAGATGCACCTGTTTTTACTACAATATAGTTATCTTCTACAGGTAATTCTAAGGATTTCAGATTTTTAACCTTATCTTTTTATAGCCTGAACAGATTTATGTCTTAAGAATTAAAATATTTTTGACCATTGTTTCTTAATCTAGCAGATAAAGGTTCAACAAACTTTGCCAAGTTATCTATAAAATTTCTTGCATAGTTTAAAATTCCTTAGAATTGTTGTAAAACCTTTTTATCATTCATAATATTAGGAAGTTGTAATATTTTCTTAGCAATATGCTCTTGTAGGTATATTTTCCTTCTCCTATTTCATGTCCTAAAAAATAAATTCTCTTTGCATATTTTCATCTTCTTTTTGGATAATATTAACCCATTTTATTCTACCTTTCTAAATAAAACTTCAAGGTGACTTGCTCTTTGTAAGATTTTGAAAAGACTAATAAATCATCTCCGTAAACTAATAAGATTACCTTACTGCGGACTTCCCTCTTACACTTCTTGATTACATTCTTACACTGGGAGAAGGAACTACTATTACTACTGAGCAGCGAGTTTGCTAGAACACTAATCTCTCTGCTCGGGTGCTGGATGGATTGCTGGTGTTGTTGTCTTGCTTAGCTGCGGGAGGCTCTATTTATACTCAAGGGAGCAGCCCTTCACGAGAGCTCCTCAATAATTCACCTCTTATTTCTTAATAGAAATCATGCACCTATGTTGTACTTTATAGCCTTTGTAGTCTAGGTAGGCTTCCTTTATAGCTTCATAACTCTATGATCATATGTTGGAGGGCATTATATGTGCAGCCTCCAAGTTGCCTTGGTTTATATGATGCATCCTTATCTTCACAATGGTCATCTTGTCCTACACTATGATCGTGTCTTGGACACTATTTTCCAAAGTAGAAATATGTGGCCTTCTCTTCTCGTATCTTTGGCCTCTTCACGTGTGTCTACACCGAACCAAAGAAATGATACATTTAGCTGCATGCATGCATTTGTGATGTTGACATTATTTTTTATTTAGAAATGTCCTCCACGCCCAAATTATTGATAGCTCCTTCTGGGATATGTCCTCCTCACCCAAATAATTGATAGTAGTATCAATTTGGCTTCAGTATTACTGTCAATCCCGGAGAATACTACTTGGTTCAGCTGTTTGTGTTAGACAGCTGAGATCCTGGACAATGACACACGGCTTGGTTCAGCTCTTTGTGTTATACAGCAGAGATTATGGAAACTAACATATCAATTAGGCCAGAACAAATAGTATGCAAATTTGGGTGACTATAAATGGCACTGGATCATATTAGCTTCATAGACTGAAGACGCTGTGAAATCCATGTAAACTTACATCAACAATGAAAAGAATCATCTGTGCAGGTACTGTTACTTTTGTATCTCCATATTAAAAGTTTCTGCAGACATGAATCTCATCTCACTTGTTAGAGGTCTGTCATAATTCTGTCACTTGTAAGATGGCTCATAGGATACAACCTATTATGGGGGTTGCAACATCCGGCCTCATGAGTCATGTACATTCTTCCAACAAGTTTTTTACAACTCCATCTCCGGGAGCACATATCAAACATGTTACATGTGACTGTTCTAATGGTACCAGATGAAAGGTTCATCTCGCACCTAAAAATAAGTCCATCTTTAATGGTATAGGCTGGTTCATTGTGAACCAGATCTTGACGCACAAGTGGCCGAAGACGAGGCACCATTTACTGGAGAGCAGAAGTTAGACGATGCACCCCTCTGATCATCCGCAGTAGAAGGAACATTGTCTGAAGAAGCTGATGAGGGTCCAGAGCCACTCCCGTCCTTTGTTTCTAGCCTTTCCATCAGGCGAGACACAACGGCCATTCCGGCATTGACCTCTCTCTTCACGTCAGAACTAAGATTTGATATCGTGTCACTTCGTGCGAGCCACCGCTCCTTCCACCCGCGCGTGTTCTTTGTTATGGAATCTTTGTACCTGGCATTGTCAAGGAAGCCGCAAATATAAGTTAGCTAACACTGCTGGTTTTCCAAAGGGCTCTAAAGCATGAAAGATCCAGAGAGTACTACTTTGTCGAAACCGACTGCAGGCGAGTCTTGAGCGTTTCTGAGAACGATTGTGGATCAGATGGCCCAGCTCCATCTTGGTTGTTGGAGGATGATTCATCGCCACACGTTCTGATCAAGTTCATCATGCAGCAAGTGTTACGCCAATATAAAAATGAGAAGCAAAAACATAGATTTCAGCCCTTGTGTAGTTATTATGTCATATGAAATTAGGAATCACCTGCCATTTCCGAAGGGGCAGTTGGCAGAAGTATTGGTGTGCACTGATATGCCAGCAGATGCTTCTTCTGTGGCATCCACAGGAGCAGATACTATAGCAGAAGAATGCTCACTATCCCCTACATGTCGTAAATCTGAAGAAATGGGGTCACTTGAGGTAGTTTCCGCTGTCGAAAAAACTACAATTTGTGTGCGACCATGTGCTCCTGATCTTCCACGGTGGCCTTCCCTTCTACCGTGGCGGTGCGACCTGCGCGTCGCGGCCGCAGCGGCCAGGTGTTGCATGATACGTTCTTCAAGCTCAGCATCATCTGTACCTACTGGCACCTGGAAGAAATAACAGCCCATCAGTACCAGTACGACCATTAAGTGTAGATGAGACAAGGCAACAAGAAAGCGAATAATGGAAGAACACACGAAATACGAAATGGTACCTCAAAATGTCCGAGCATTGGATGGCGAAAAACAGTTGTCGTGCGTGACCGATCTTCTTGCACATTCCGCTCTTGTTCAACAGCCTCTAGGAGCTCTTGACTGTAATTCAAGAATGATGTGAGACTCGGTTACAGCTGTAAAACGGATTTCACTCCTAGTACTTTACATAAAGTAGAAATTCTACCTCAGAGGGTCCTTCATGCTGATTGCCTGCCAACACATTGGACACTGGGAGCTTCTCTGGCACCTGCAGCATCAAATTGCATTTAGTGCATCATAAGGTATGCGATAGTAACTCAGATGTGGCAAGCCGATCAGCCAACAGTTACAAAGAGAAATTGCAACACTTTCAAACTGCAAGTAAGAAATGCAGATGAATGATGAAGAACAACAACATATCCATCAGACAGATATGCAAAGTGGCACCCCAATCATCTAAGAACCAAGAAGGGAGAGTGGAACTCTTCATTAATCCAACTTGGCCCTCAAATCAGTTCATCAATGTTTCACATCTTACCATGAATGAGAAAATTAATGGAAAAATACGTAGCATATGATAGTTTCAGGCAATACCATTCTGGGTTTCTAATCGAATGGTTAATGAACTTGAGAGAAAACTGGAAAGGCCAGAAAGCATGGTCCTCACCACTCAAGGATGCATTGAAGATGGAAATCATGCTTGCAGCTTGTAACCTGCGACAATCCAAAACAAGAAACAGTAACAGCGTCAAACAACCAGGATTTCCTTGGCCACTCACCTCACCAAGACGGCCGCAAGAGAGAGGTAGGTACCGTGGAGGGGTCGCTGTCGCAGAAGGCCTCGAGGCAGATGCTGCAGGCGTCGTCGCAGGCGTCCTGCACGCCGCCCTCCACGAACGCCGCCGCGGACGAGAGCTTCTCCATCTTGGACGCCTTCTCGTCCATCCCTCCCTCCCTCCGTCTCCGTTGGCTGATCCGACAAAGAAAGAACCGAGTCGCCGCCGCGTCCCCCGTAAATCCCCTGCAGCAAGCCCCACGACAAGGTTAAGAATCTTCGCGCGGAAAATCCAGCAAATCGAGCTAATATCAGCGGGGGCTAATTGGTCTATTAGAACATAGTTCGTCCAAAGCAAATCAAGATTGTACCAGTAATTCGAGGAAAATACCCCCAAATCGCACCTTATCGGGCGAGCACGACCCAAGATAGAAGAAAGCGCGAGAGATGGAGTGCTTCTGACCGAGCGCCCGGGTCTCTCGGAGATAAACGAGCAACCCCGCGTGGAATCGTTCTCCTTGGGACGGCTGCGACGACGACAACGACGGAGCACGTCTGCGGGAACGAGGAGACGACGAGGTCGACGGAGAAATGGCCGCTTTAACTCCTCTCTCTCTCTCTCCGCGTGGCCTCCGTCCCGTCCGTCTCCCTCTCGCGACAATGACGGGTGGGACCCAGGCACGGGATACCTTTTGCGGACCCGCTAAACTGGGTGGGTCCGTCATTAGATTGCGCTGTCTCTGTAGCTGACATGCGTGGACCGCCATAGGGAGCAGTGGTTGGTGGTGGGTATACTTGTCTCAAGCTCTCTCGGTTTGATTCCAAAGTCTCCACCGGCGCCCCAATCGGACCTTTACGCATCTACAACGCCCCGACGCATTTTGCGATTAAATTGTATCCGATTTGGTCCGTTTGCGTCGGGCCGCGGACAGAAATTAGGTTTTGTCCGTCCCAATGTCCGTTTACGTCGTCACCCACCCAACGGCCCGACGCATTTTTTCAAACTTTTTAAATATTAAAAAGATTTATATTACATATGGCGACTAAAATTTAAAACTGAAATTTAAATAAAACCCTATCTAGGACTTCCTCGGCCGCCGCCGGCGTCTACTCGTCGTCGCTGTCGCCGGTGAGGTCGAAGAACGCCGGCGGGTCCCAGGGGAAGGACCACGCCGCCACAGGCACCGGAGCTGGAGGAGGCGGAGGAGGAGGTGGCGGCGGTGCGGAGGAAGACGCCTCCGGCCATGGCGACCACTGATCGGGAGAGCGCGGCGGCGCGTGGACCTCCCACTCCTGCTTCGGCAGTACCAGCGGCGGGCCGCGGCTGCTGGAAGCACCACCGCTCTCGAGTGCGGAGGCCCTCAGCATTCCGCCGAGGCCGGGCCACCGAACGAGCTCCTCCCGCTGGCTCTCGATCATGGCCTCGCGGAGAGCCTCCTCCTCCGTGAGCTTCGGGCGGCTGGTACTCCGCGCGCGGGAGCTCCTCCACCGCCATGGCTACTGGCTCGTCCTCCTTCGGCTCGTCCTCCACCGGCTCGTCCTCCTCCGGCTCCCACTCCGGCGGCGGTGGCGGCACCCAGACGGTGACGCCCCCGTAGTCAAAGTCTTGGTCACCGAGGAGGCGCGCGAGGAGGCCGGCGCGCCTCCTCGCGTCCCGCTCGAACCCCGGCCGATCCCACCACCGGGGATCGGGGTGGAACTGGTCGTCCTCCCGGAGGTCCACGGGGA
Source organism: Poa annua (assembly GCA_026929855.1). Classification (NCBI taxonomy): domain Eukaryota; kingdom Viridiplantae; phylum Streptophyta; class Magnoliopsida; order Poales; family Poaceae; genus Poa; species Poa annua. The sequence goes on along the minus strand of CM049433.1, from coordinate 53,446,409 downwards.
GGAGGCGGCGGCGGCGGCGGATCTCCATCATCCGCGCCTCGCCGGCAGTGGGCACCGGCGGGACTAGCACCCTATTCGAGTTAAGGTGCCAGTCGTTGGGGAGGTGGACGTCGCCCGGCACCGGTGTGTTGGTGCGGTAATGAGCCAGCGCCAGCGGGACGCCCATGTAAGGGCGGTCCCTAGGCTTCTTCGGCGGCGGCGAGGATCGGCGCGACGAGGAGGAGCCGCCGCTGCCGGGCTCCTTCTTGATCTTCTTGAACGGCCACGGTCCCGTCATGGTGGAATTGGAAATGGAGATGGAGAGCGGGGTGGGAATCTGCCGTTGGAGGTGGCCGCGGAGGCCTTTTAACGGCGGCCGAGGACGCATGCATCATTAATGACGGCGGGGAGCGGTGGGCAGCGACGCGTCGCCGTTGAAGGCGGCGCAGAAACTCGAGCGGCGGCGCGGCAGCCTTTTCGCCTCCTGACCGTGAACGCCTCGAGAGACGAAGCCAAAGGGCGCGGTCGCTGACGAGCGGGACCCGGTCAAAGGGGCGCGGACACGCGCGGACACAGCGGGTCGTCCGCGGGGACGCAAACCGAGCCCAAATTTGGGCCGCGTTTGCGTCGCCGCGGACGGTCCGGGCAAAATGCGTCGCCCCGTTGGGCTGGGTTTTCCCCGGCCCCGGTAAAAAATGGACAGAAACGGACCCCGGACGTCCGTTTGCGTCGGGCCGTTGGAGATGCCCTTAGGTGACTCCAACGCGGCCGACTTCTCGAACATGTCCGTTCGTGTCCGCCATGAGTCAAATTTAAAACTCAACAGTATGACGCAAACAGGCTGCAGTCCGTTTTTTGTCAGTCGCGACCCATCTCCGGTTCAAATATGGGACTGATTTGCGTCGGTCGCGGACGCGAGCGGACCGTCTGGGTGTTCTCATCTCGTACGCCCCTGGCCCGCGCATCAGAGTAACTCTTCACTCCGGTCTTTTCTCTCCCGGAAAACCCCACTCCAATCCTGCCCTACCCATGTCCGACGCAGCCGCCGCCGGTGACCTTGACGCCCGCCTCGGCTTTAAAGAAGAGCTACTCCATGAGCTCACGATCGAGGCGCAAGCTTCCGCCCAAGCTCGAAGAAGCAAAAGAACGAGGCCATGACGGGGGCAAGGAGGGCCGAGGAGACAAGGAAACGGGGTGAGAGAAGCCACAAGGTGAAGGCGAAGAAGGCCGCCGCCGAGTCCAAGACCGTCGTCGAGAGCAGGGCCACCATCGGGTCGTTTGACATCGTGGCACAAGCCGCGAATGTGCCCTCCTCGCGATGGGCATTGTCGCGCCTCCGGGAACGATCGAAAGAGTTACCATGACGGCGGCTAGCTCGCACGCATCAACCGCCAGTCCGACAAAGTCGAGGTCTGCGACGCTGCAATCACCTCCTTACGAGTACGTTCCCGAAGCGGCGCGGATGTGTGTTTCGCCAGAGGTCGAGTCGGCACTCTCGCTGGCTGATACGTCTCAAACGTATCCATAATTTCTGTTGTTCCATGCTTATATTATACCAATTATCACATGTTTTATATACACTTTATATCATTTTTGTGCATTTTCTGGGACTAACCTATTAACAAGATGCCTTAGTGCCAGTTCCTATTTTCTGCTGTTTTTTATTCCAGAAAAGTTGTTCTGTAAATATTCTCGGAATTGGACGAAACGAAAGGCAAAGTTCCTATTTTTCCCGACACGACACGGAGTCTGAAGGGGAGACGAAGGGGGCCGAGGAGGCAGCCACACCATGTGGTGGCGCGGCTCCCCCTCTGGCCGCGCCACCATGTGGTGTCGGCCCCTCGGGCGCCCACCGACATCGCCCTTTCGCCCATATATTGCCCCCGACGCGAGAAACCCTAATCAATCCGCCTCCATCCACGAAAAGGTCCGTAGCTCCGCCGCCATCAAAGACAAGTTTCGGGAGATAGAAATCTCTGTTCCGGCACCCTGCCGGGACGGGGAATTGCCCCTGGAGCCATCTCCATCGACTCCACCGCCATCTCCATCGACTCCACCACCATCTTCATCGTCGTTGCTGAATCCCACGATGAGTAGGGAGTAGTTCTCCCCCGAGGCTGAGGGCTCTACCAGTAGCTATGTGGTTTATCTCTCTCTCCCATGGTGTGATCTTTATGTGATCATGAGCTTTGTAATCTAGTTGAATAAGTAGATGTTACTCTTTATCTATTATGCCACTCTAGAGGTTACTTTAATATGAACTCCGGAGTTACTCTCCACGGTGTGAAGTTGACAGTGTGCGCATCGTGTGTGACTCCTTTATGATGTTGTGGTGTTTGTTTACTCAGACTTTGGGGTGTGCTTTTATAGCCCTACGCAATGAATGATGTTTGTTATCCAACAAGAGAGTGTTTGAGAGTAGTATTTATTTATTCAATTATGAAGTCATTGTTGAGAGTGTCCACTAGTGAAAGTATGATCCCTAGGCCTTGTTTCTAAGCATTGAAACACCGTTTATAACCAGTTCTGCTACATGTTTGCTTGCTGCCATTTTTATTTCAGATTGTAACTACCACTTATAATCATCCATATTACTTGTATTTCACTATCTCTTCGCCGAACTAGTGCACCTATACATCTAACAAGTGTATTGGGTGTGTTGGGGACACAAGAGACTTCTTATATCTTAATTGCAGGGTTGCTTGAGAGGGATATCTTTGACCTCTACCTCCCTGAGTTCGATAAACCTTGGGTGATATGATTCACTTAAGGGAAACTTGTTGTTGTCCTACAAACCTCTGCTCTTGGAGGCCCAACACTGTCTACGAGAATAGAAGCATCCGTTGTCAGGGAGGTAAGCGTTGGAAGGTATCTCCCTTAGATTCTGCATTTTTATCTTTTTGTTTCTTGTTTTTATTACACTAGTTAGGCTAAATGGAAAAAAATTTAGAGATCTTTATGAAATTTATATTGCATTAGGACATGATACTTTTGAAGAGAAAATTAAAAAACCTATGGAAGTTTGTTTGCATAATAGTGGTAGTAATGTTATTAGTATAAATTCTTTGGACACCATTATTGCTAAGGCTATGGAAAAGCCTAAGCTTGGGGAAGCTGGTTTATATAAAAATGATCTTTTTTGCTCCTCAGCTTTGGATGAAATATTTTGTCTTAATAATGCTTTGTCCCCCATATGTGATAATTCTAATGATGCTTGTGATATTCCAAATCCACCTACTGAAATTATTGCTTTTGAAATACCTATGGAAATTGTTGAAATGGTTATAGATGAACCTTATGTAGGGGATAGAACAGTCCATCCAAGTGACCACTTGTTGAAACTTAAAGGACTTTGTGAGTTGTTTAAGGTTGCAGGTTTATCAAGAGAAAATGCCATGAAGAAATTATTTCCATTGTCACTTAAGGACAAAGCAAGGGAGTGGTATGAGCTACTAGATGATCCTCATCATTTGGAATGGAAGGAGCTTGAATATCTCTTTTACTCTAAATTTTATCCTCCTTATGAATTGTATTTAGATAGGAATTACATTTTTTATTTTTGGCCTCGTGATGGAGAAAGAATTGCTCAAGCTTGGGGAAGGCTGAAAACATTAATACTCAAATGTCCTAACCATGAGCTTCCTGAGAAAATAATTGTTAATAATTTTTCTGCAAGGCTTTCAGGTCATTGCAAGGATTATCTAGATGCCTGTTCAGAGGGTTCTTTCACAAGTAAAAAGGTTGAAGCTAGATGGGATCTTCTTGAAAGAATTCAAATCAATACTGAAGATTGGGAGAACGACAAAGGTAAAGAATCAGGTATAAACTATGAATATGATTGCATTAAGTCCTTTGTTGAAACTGCTGGTTTTCAAGAGCTTAGTGCTAAATATGGTCTTGATTCTCAAATTATTGTTGATTAATTTAGAACCTTTGCTTCTCATATTAATGTTCCTAAAGAAAATTGGGACGTGTATCATGAACCTTTCAAAGACACTTTGATAACCCACAAGTATAGGGGATCGCAACAGTCTTCGAGGGAAGTAAAACCCAAATTTATTGATTCGACACAAGGGGAGACGAAGAATACTTATAAGTCTTAACAGCGGAGTTGTCAATTCAGCTGCACCTGGAAAAGCACTAGTAACAGGGGTGATGCGAAAGCAGCAGTAATACGAGAGCAATAGTAACAGTAACACAGAGACAATGGCACCAGAGAATAGTTGCTTGTGTGGAGTTGACGGGAAAGCAATGATGATGACAGAAGGACCGGGGTTACCAGCTATCTACACTAGTGGTAACTCTCAAGAACAAGTGTTGGGTGAACAAATTACAGTTGGGCAATTGACAGTATTGAAATAACATTAAGTTAGAATATCCAGATTATTAATTATGTAGGCATGTTTTCCATATATAGTCGTACGTGCTCGCAATGAGAAACTTGTATAACATCTTTTGTCCTACCAGCCCGTTTGCAGCGGGGCCTCAAGGGAAACTACTGGTAATTAAGGTACTCCTTTTAATAGAGCACCGGAGCAAAGCATTAACAGTTGGTGAAAACATGTGATCCTCATATCAAAGCCATCCCCTCCAGTTATCCCAGTTGCTGTCACTCTGGGGCCTCGGGTTCCGGGCAGAGACATGTGCAAACAATTTTTAGATATAATCTAAGCAATAATTATAGAGCTTAAATCTAAGATCATGCCACTCGTGCACTAGTGACAAGCATTAAACATAACAAGATTGCAGTAACAATAACTTCACAAACTTATAGATAGACTGATCATAATGTAACAATTCATCGGGTCCCAACAAACACAACACCGATTACATCATATGGATCCCAATCATGTAGGGCAGCTCATGAGATCATTGTATTGAAGTACATGGGAGAGAGAGTACCAACTAGCTACAGCCAAGAACCCGTAGTCCATGGGGGAACTACTCACAAACCATCATGGAGTCGAAGTGGAGGCGGTGGAGTCGATGGAGATGGCTCCGGGGGTCAATCCCCGTCCCGGCAGGGTGCCGGAACAGGAACTTCTGACCCCCGAAACTTGTCGGCGATGGCGGCGGCGCTGCGGGACTTTTCGTGGAAGATGGTTTATTTTTTTAGGGTTTTCTCCTCGGGGGGTATAAGTAGGCGAAAGGGCGAAGGCGGTGGAGGGCCGACGGGCCCTCACCAGGTGCTCGCGCGGCCAGAAGGCCTGCCGCGCCTGGACCAGGTGAGGCCGCCTCGGTCTCCGTCTTCGTTTCTCCTTTGGACTTCTGGAACGTGTCGGGAAAAATAGGAGCTTCGGTAAAGAAATCGTCCAATTCCGAGAATATTTCCTTAAGTGGTTTTCTGAAATGAAAAACAGCAGAAAACAGGGAACTGGCACTGTGGCATCTTGTTAATAGGTTAGTCCCAGAAAATGCATAAAACCATATAAAATGCATATAAAACATGTAGCAATTGGTATAATATAGCATGGAACATAAAAAATTATAGATATGTTGGAGACGTATCAACATCCCCAAGCTTAGTTCTACTCGTCCCGAGTAGGCAAGAACGATAAAAAGAATAATTTCTGAAGTGACATGCTTTCACATGATCTTGATCATATAATAATGTAAGGCTCATGTTATGAATGAAATGACTCAAGGCAATGATCTATAGTTTGCTAACAAATAGACAAGGAGTAAACAACTACATCATATAAGTAAAAACTTTTCATGAATAGTACTTTCAAACAAGCATCAATAAGATTTGCATAAGAGTTAACTCATAAAGCAATATTATCTAAGTAAAAGAGCATTGAAGCAACACAAAGGAAGATATAAGTTTCAGCATTGGCTTTCAACTTTGAACATGTATATCATATAGATAGTTGTCAACACAAAGGAATATAACAAGTGCAATAAGTAAGCATATAAGAATTGTTGCACATAGTTGACACAAGTGTTTGCTTCGGGGATAGAAAGAAGTAGGTAAACTGACTCAACATAAAGTAAAAGATAGGCCCTTCGCAGAGAGAAGCAGGGATACAAGCATGTGCTAGAGCTTCTTAGTTTTATAGGTTTTTGAAATCATATAGGGAGCATAAAAGTAAGTTTTGAGCGGTGTTTGTCGTTGTCAACGAATGGTAATGGGCACTCTACCCCCCTTGTCAACCAGACTTTCTTAAGAGCGGCTCCCATGAAGGACGTTATTTCTACCCAAGGGCAGATCATCCCTCTTTTCTCTTTTGTTTACACATGTAGTTTAGAACTAGTATCATTGCTTAGCTGATTAGATCAGGGCAAAAATGTGAAGAGAATGCAGCGGTTAAAGTTGTAATTAATTGGGACTGGGCACCCCAGCACCCCATTTGCCAGCTCTTTTTGCAAAGTTAATGGATAGGCGGTGTATATGCCACTAGTCCGGTTGGTGAAAGTCTGTCTAAAAGCAAATGACAAGGTTGATATCCGTAACACCACATACTTCCTCATGAGCTAATAAACATTGACACAAATAAGGGATAATAAGTTTTGAATAAAAGATAGCACACGAGGTATTTGCTTGGAATGGCAGGAAATACCATGTAGTAGGTAGGTATGGTGGACACAAATGGCATGGGTTTTGGCTCAAGGATTTTGGATGCACGAGAAGCATTCTCTCTCAGTACAAGGCTTTGGCTAGCAAGGTTGTTTGAAGCAAACACAAGTATAAACTATGACAACAAGACGTATATACAAAACATATTACAAGCATTATAAAACTCTACATTGTCTCCCTTGTTGCTCAAACACTTTAACTAGAAAATATCTAGACTTTAGAGATACCAAGCATGCAAACCAAATTTCGAACAAGTTTTACTGTAGTTCTCCACTAATAGGTTTTAACTACATGATGCAAAAGCTTAAACATGATCTACTTGAGAGCTCAAAACAATTGCCAAGCATCACAAAAAATTCAAGACAATGATCTACAAGAACATGTATATCTTTTCATTATACCGTCTACCACATTTAGCATTTTCTGTTTCCAACCAAACACTCATAAACTCTCCAAGTATTAAACAATGAGATATGAGAGTATAATATATGAGAACTAACAGCTCTGAACAAGAGGTGCATAAAAAAAAACAAGAGCTGAAAGTATTGCAGTAGCTAGAGAAGAATACTCAACAAATATAAGTGAAGAATAGGAGTATTCATAAGAAAAAACGGAGCGTGTCTCTCTCCCAAACAAGAATGCTAGGATCCAATTTATTCAGAAAACGAAAATAATAAAACCAGAAATAAAAACAAACAGACGCTCCAAGTAAAGCACATAAGATGTGACGGAATTAAAATATAGTTTCACTAGAGATGACCTGATAAGTTGTTGATGAAGAAGGGGATGCCTTGGGCATCCCCAAGCTTTGACGCTTGAGTCTTCTTGAAATATGCTTGGGTGACCCACGGGGGCATCCCCAAGCTTAGGCTCTTTCATCTTCTTGATCACATCATATCATCCTTCTCTCTTGATCCTTGAAAACTTCCTTCACACCAAACTTCTCATAAACTTCATTAGAGGGGTTAGTATTCAAAAATATTAATCCACTTTGGTACTGTTGTGACACAATTCAAGAACTCAATAAAACATTAGCTACAGCCCTCCATGATAGAGAACCTTGCTTAAAGTCCACAAGAGACAATGCAAAAAAAAAAAAGAGACAGAATCTGTCAAAACAGAACAGCCAGTAAAGATGAATTTTTTCGAGGCACTTAACTTGCTCAGATCAGAAAACTCAAAACTAATGAAAGTTGCGTACATATCTGAGGATCACGCTCATAAAATCCCAGGTCAGTTCAATTTTTCTGTAAAGAGTTACGAATTTAACGGTGATCAGGAGAAAAACTGTTCCTGCGCAGAAATCCAAATCTAGTATCAACTTCTATTAGAGACTTTACTTGGCACAACTATGCAATAAAATAAAGATACAAATGAGTTGTTACAGAGGTAAGCATGCTCCTTGACTCAAATAAGAAAAATAACAGAAATAAAACATGGGTTGTCTCCCAAGAGCGCTTTTCTTTAATGCCTTTTAGCTAGGCTTGATGGTTGTAATGATGCTCTCATGAAAATAGAAAAATGAAGCAAAAGGAGCATCAAGAAGAAAATTCAAACCACATTTAAGTCTAACCCACTTCCTATGCATAGGAATCTTGTACACAAATAAATTCACAAAGAACAAAGTGACAAGCATAGAAAGATAAAACAAGAACAACTTCAAAACTTTTAGCATATAGAGAGGTGTTTTAGTACCATGAAAACTTCTACCACCATATTTTCCTCTCTCATAATAATTTTCGGTAGCATCATGAATAAACTCAACAATATAACTATCACATGAAGCATGCTTTTCATGATCTACAAACACATAATTTTTATCAAGCTCTATAATAGTGGGATAAAAACTTTCAAACCCACTTTTAACAATTTTATAACAAGATGATTGATCATTCTCAAGGTACATGGGACTCTTAGATAAAGTCAAGACCTCTCCAATCCCATTTTCAATAGTAGTACAATTAATATTATCAAGTAACATAGGACCATCATCTAGAGCTTTATCATAAACATTTTCTAAGCAAACTTTCTCATTACCATGCATTTCGAAATTAGGCACATATAAAGGATTATCATAAGTTTTATCAAAATAGCATGGATTATCATATATAACAGTAGCATAATTATTTTCACAAGTTTTACTCATAGGGGATATTTCAAGAGAATCCACAGGAACATAACATTCATCCCCCTTTGGCAAGCATGGGGGACAATCAAATAGTGTAAGGGATGAAGAGTTACTCTCATTAGAAGGTAGGCATGGGTAGCTACTCCATTCTTCCTCCTTTTGTTCTTCACTCTCCTCCTCTTTTTCATCTAATGAGCTTTCAGATTCAGCAATTTCTTCTTCCACAGGCCCCTGCAAATTGTGGATACGTTCTTGTGCATTAATGAGTCTCTCTTTATAATCAATGATATAACAATTATTGCTGAAATATTCTATGCAATAATTAAGGATAGAAGAGACATAATCTTTAAGTGTATTACAAGCAACACAGGTTTCATAATTTTTAGACATGAAGGATTCTATTTCAGAAGCTCCCATAAATATAACAAATTGTTCTACTTCTTCAAATCCAAGATTAATATAGTTATTCCAATGATAGTTCACAATTAAAACTTCTTTACTAAAGCCACATTGGAATTTAAGATGGTTAGTATCCTGTTCAGAGCAGCAATTTATATCATGGCGTTTAAGCAAAATTTTAGCAAGTGTATTCAACTTCCCTAACACGCCTCTCATGACTTTTCCCTTATACGATTCTCTATACTTCCTATATAATTCTTCAGGTTCCATAGGATATCTAGCATGTTCTTCCATAACAACAGTTTTTTTTTCGGTTTTTCAAATTTTTATGGGTTTTCGGTTATATAAGAAAAATAAAACAAGACAAAAATAAACTAGACAAAGGTAAACTAAACAAAATAAAACTAAACAGAAATAAACTAAGCACAAATAAACTAGACAAGAAAATAAAATACAATAAATAAAAACAGAGAGAGAGGTAGAGTGTACTCCCCAAGTGAACTTATGAGTAGAGCTATGCCTCCCCGGCAACGGCGCCAGAAAATAGTCTTGATAACCCACAAGTATAGGGGATCACAACAGTCTTCGAGGGAAGTAAAACCCAAATTTATTGATTCGACACAAGGGGAGACGAAGAATACTTATAAGTCTTAACAGCGGAGTTGTCAATTCAGCTGCACCTGGAAAAGCACTAGTAACAGGGGTGATGCGAAAGCAGCAGTAATACGAGAGCAATAGTAACAGTAACACAGAGACAATGGCACCAGAGAATAGTTGCTTGTGTGGAGTTGACGGGAAAGCAATGATGATGACAGAAGGACCGGGGTTCCCAGCTATCTAAACTAGTGGTAACTCTGAAGAACAAGTGTTGGGTGAACAAATTACAGTTGGGCAATTGACAGTATTGAAATAACATTAAGTTAGAATATCCAGATTATTAATTATGTAGGCATGTTTTCCATATATAGTTGTACGTGCTCGCAATGAGAAACTTGTATAACATCTTTTGTCCTACCAGCCCGTTTGCAGCGGGGCCTCAAGGGAAACTACTGGTAATTAAGGTACTCCTTTTAATAGAGCACCGGAGCAAAGCATTAACAGTTGGTGAAAACATGTGATCCTCATATCAAAGCCATCCCCTCCAGTTATCCCAGTTGCTGTCACTTTGGGGCCTCGGGTTCCGGGCAGAGGCATGTGCAAACAATTTGTAGATACAATCTAAGCAATAATTATAGAGCTTAAATCTAAGATCATGCCACTCGTGCACTAGTGACAAGCATTAAACATAACAAGATTGCAGCAACAATAACTTCACAAACTTATAGATAGACTGATCATAATGTAACAATTCATCGGGTCCCAACAAACACAACACCGATTACATCATATGGATCCCAATCATGTAGGGCAGCTCATGAGATCATTGTATTGAAGTACATGGGAGAGAGAGTACCAACTAGCTACAGCCAAGAACCCGTAGTCCATGGGGGAACTACTCACAAACCATCATGGAGTCGAAGTGGAGGCGGTGGAGTCGATGGAGATGGCTCCGGGGGTCAATCCCCGTCCCGGCAGGGTGCCGGAACAGGAACTTCTGACCCCCGAAACTTGTCGGCGATGGCGGCGGCGCTGCGGGACTTTTCGTGGAAGATGGCTTATTTTTTTAGGGTTTTCTCCTCGGTGGGTATAAGTAGGCGAAAGGGCGAAGGCGGTGGAGGGACGAGGGGCCCTCACCAGGTGCTCGCGCGGCCAGAAGGCCTGCCGCGCCTGGACCAGGTGAGGCCGCCTCGGTCTCCGTCTTCGTTTCTCCTTTGGACTTCTGGAACGTGTCGGGAAAAATAGGAGCTTCGGTAAAGAAATCGTCCAATTCCGAGAATATTTCCTTAAGTGGTTTTCTGAAATGAAAAACAGCAGAAAACAGGGAACTGGCACTGTGGCATCTTGTTAATAGGTTAGTCCCAGAAAATGCATAAAACCATATAAAATGCATATAAAACATGTAGCAATTGGTATAATATAGCATGGAACATAAGAAATTATAGATACGCTGGAGACGTATCACACTTGCATGGAAAATGAAATTGTTGTTAATGATTGCAATAAACATGCTCAAACTTCTGAAAATACTATTTCTTATAAGCATGTTAATTTTTGTGGAGTACATAGACCTTGTGAAAATAATCAAATCGAAGATGAATATTGTATCCATCATAGGAATGAAAAAACTAGAACGTGGTACAAGGCTCTAAAAGGTCTTGGTAAAAAAAAGTTTGTGCCCTCCATCCTTTTATTTGTGAAATTTGCTATGAAGTGGGTCATTTTAATTTTCAATGTTCAGGTCATGATAATAGCCTTTCGAATCCAATGAGTACTACAAGTTTGTATTGTGATGACATGATCACTCTTAATCAACATGATGAACTTACATTATTTTTGGGGTGTGAAGAGGTATCAAGAAAAACTTCTTTGTTAGATATGAGTGCTCTTGATATGAATAGTGTGTTGCATGGATGTTATCTCAATTGTGTTAATAATTTCCATGCTAACACCTACATACAAAATATGTGTTTTGTTCTTATTAGTGAAAGAGAGGAATCCCCCCAAGTTTCTTCCATTGTCCCTAATACTAAACCAGGTTATGTGGAGGAGCTTCCTTTTAAGCCTCTCCCTCCTAAAGAGGAAAAGAAGAAGAAAAAGGGAAAGAGGAAGAAGAAAAAGAGGAGTAAAAGGAGAGAGGAAACGGTATCTTCTCCCAAACATGTTGCTCCTATTATAATTGATACTTATAATTCTGAATTCGATAATTCTGAACTCGATGATGAACCTATGCCTGTTACTTATATTAGTGATCATGATTGGGAAAAGCACACTACTTTTGATATTGAAGATCTCTGGGATACTAATTCTGAAAATGATGATGATAATAATTGTTATACTATTAGTACTATCCATGTTTCTTCCCATGATGATATAGAAAGCTCTGAGCTTGGAGATGAGGTGTTTGAAAATCCTTTTGCTACTAATGATTATATATTTGATACCTCTCCTTCTAGTAAAAATGATGATATGTTTACAAATAAACACACTTTGGAGGATAACTATTCTATTGCTTATGATGATACTATGCCTCCAGTCTTTGATAATTATAAAGAATACTATGACATAGGTTATAATTACAATCATCCTCTTGAAACTTGTCATAGTTATAGAGGAATTACTCAAACCCATCCCTTTAATATACAACTTGTCTATCATGTTCGAGTTCTTTATAATGATCCTGCTCCCATTGTTATTAATGAGAAGAACTTTTATTATGAGGGAAATAATGATACTTTTATGCATATGGATCATGATAAGAATGTTTCATGTGATGGTGATACCCACAAGTGTAGGGGATCGTTGAAATCTTCGATGTGTAAGTAAAGTATCGATCCCACGAGGAGTAGAAGGTATAAGTGTTTATCCTTTCAAATAAGAGTGTCACTATTCTTATTATCTATGCACTAGACAAAGTAAAAAGATGCAAGTGTTTTGGGTTCTTGGTGTAGAGTTTGCAATAAAGTAAAAGCTGAAAATAAAATATGACAAGTGAAAGCTCTCAAAGAGAGAAAGCCCAATCCTCTATGCAGCAAGAGGACAAGCTCAAGTGTTTGTTTCTTATAGGTGGAAAACGTTCCCAAGGGCTACATGGATTTCATGGCATAGATATTTCTAGAACAACAAGGTAAATATTTTGTCAAGTTTTAATCTTCTTTGGACGGAGCCATAGTTTAGGTAAAGCTAAATAAATAGACTAAACCCTCTTATGATGGATCATGTGGCCAAGTAAATGACTACACAAGAGTTATTAAGACATAAAAGTCCCACCATAGCAATACACTCTAAGGTCCCCGATATTAATCCCCTCCTAATGGAACTTCATGTATTAGACCATAGGTTTGGTTGTCAACTCCCAGGTCCTACCCAATCCATTACATAGTGTGATCACCTCATGCATTCCTCAACATATGCGTGCACTCATATATTGTACAATAAGACAATCATCAAAGGTAAAAACTTGACCAAATACTCAACACATGTATAGTGAAATCATAGCCAATCCATCCTATGCCCCCAGGAACATGAGAGAACTACTCACAATGAAGACATGATATGATTCAATGGCATAAGTGATACAACACAATCTGAAAATATAATCTCCCCACAAAACAATGACAACTAACAATTCACACACATGTAGAACAGTACTTAGACAATAGCTAGGGTTCGAACAATCTCAAACTATGAGGGGGATGAAGTGGATCACGAAGATGGTGATGGAGATGGTGCTGGTCGTGACGGTGGTGTTGATGGAGACTCCGGAGGGGGGATGGAGGAGCCTTCCGGAGGTGATCCGGCGGCGTTCCCCCCCCCCACCCCCCCCACCAATCTTCTCCGGCGGCAGCCTTCTAACTCTCTGTTTCTTGGTTTCGTGTTTTTCCGCCGCCTCCTTGCGAAACTCCTCGGGGGACTATTTTTTTAGTCAGTTTTAGGTCAAGACGAAGCCACGGAGACGAAAACGGACGGCATCGGAACCACGAGGGGGGAAAGAGGGTGCCTCACGCGGCCAAGGAATCTGGCCGCATGGGCCCACCCAAAATCCTCCTCAGGCTTCCTTTTTTGCTCTTTCTTGGCTCGTACTCTTTCTTCTTTCCAAAAAATGATCCCCGTGAAATCTCAGGTCATTTGGACGTCGTATGCTCCCTGAAAGTCAAAAACATGGAAAAAGGGGTTTTCTGGTTCGGCAGGGTTAATTCCAAATAAATGGGGAAAGTGTGAATTATCCCCCAAAATCATTATATAACACAAATATAACCCATATATGATGCAAATAAGTTGAAATATCAAGTAATAAAATGTAAAGTTCATGTATGCATTTTCCATGCATCGACATCCCCAAGCTTAACCAATACTCGTCCTCGAGTATGAAGGTGATAAAACTAACATGGACTTGGCATTTTATTACTATCAAAGGATATCAAAGATGATTGCTACATAGAGTCAAATGATTCATTCTTTAATAAAGAGTAGCAACATACAAGACATATTATCAAGAGATATCAAATATTCAAGGTAAAGATGTTTAATGATAATTCACAAAGTGTAACATAGAAGAAAAGTTCTATGGACCAAATGAATGCATAAATGAAAAGTAAAAAGATATCCTATATTGGTCATAGAGTATTCTTATAGAAATATGAATATAAAAGGTGGACACTTTGGAAAGATAGATAAATAAGTAGAGGTATATGTCGGAGAGTGACTCCCACGGAACAGGGATAGTCACACCCTGAAGAGTAGTTCGAAGGGGGATTGAACGCGGAGGTCAAACAACCCTCGAGAGGCACGACGACGGTGCTCGCCGGGCCTGGAGAGGGACAATCACGACAGAGATGGACGCCGGCCCGTACCCAGGTTCACGGCCCTCAGGAGGAGGTAACACCGCTACTCCTGCTCGTCTGTATTTCTCTGTGGAAGTTACAGGACAATGAGCTTGCCGAAGGCTCTCCTGAGGCAGTTTGGTGCTTGGAGAGGGACACAATGGTCGTCTTCCTCCTCCAGCAGTAGGCTATCCTACGCGCTTGGCTAAGGTTCCCCGGGTCTAGGAAGCAATCAGCCGATCCCCATCTACGGTGGACCTCCTGCTCCTTTTATAGGCGCCTCGGGCCTCTTCCCTGCGCAGCGTGCTTACGGTGGGCTCCCACTGGGCAGTGACGCGAAGGGGAGGGAGTCCACCGCTGCCGAGATCTCCATGGACGCGGTCCATTCATGCTAAAGTTGGGCGCGGTGGCCGACAGGTTGCAGACCGCGCAGAACGGCTCGCAGGAGTTGCAGTGGTCGTGGTGGAGCCCACGATGACGATCTTCTTGGAGCGTTGCGCCGTCCAGCCGCTTTATCACCAAAGAGGAAAGTCCTGGCTGTCCTGGCGCAGGCGCCGCAGCTTTGTTGACTCCTTTACCACCAGAATGGCAACTGAGGAGCTTGCATCACTCTGCGGCTGCTGCAGGGGCCATGTGCGCCCTGCAGCGCTTGCTTAGCCACGAAGTGTCTCCACAGGGCCGTGGTGGCCTGTGGAGAGGTTTCCGCTGACCTCTCTCCAGGCGTGTCGAGCCTTGGGGAGTCTCTTGAAGCGCGGGGTCCTCTTCAGGGCCTGGCTTCCTCGTTAGGCCCTCAAGAGGAGTTGCCTCTCGACAAGGCCCTCGCCAAGGTCCGCTACCTGGTGGCGGACCGGACCAACGAGCACGGCGCTACCGCGCTCAAGGCCGCGGCGCACGGGAAGCGCCCGCGAGGGTTTTTCCCTGTCTTCCAGCACTGCGTTGCGGCGGGGCTGGTGCCACCGTTCTCTCCATTCTTGGAGGCGGTGCTGGCCTTTTACCAGATCCAGCTGCTGCACCTCCACCCCAACTCCGTGCTCATCCTCGCCGTCTTCGCCTACCTCTGCGAGGCGTACTTGGGCCTGGAGCCCACGGTGGACCTCTTCCGGTGCTTCTACGCGCTCCGGAGCACGGCGAAGAATGAGCGCTCTGGATGCGTCTCATTCCGCATCGTGGATGGCATGGGGAGTGTTTACATTCCCATGTCGTGGAGCGAGGGCAAGGCCATCACGTCGGTGACGAAGAAGGTGGACGACTTCCGCCAGCGATGGTTCTTTGTCGGGGTGGAGCAGCCCTGCGCCTTCCTCGAGGTCCCTGACGCGCCGCCCGTGAAGAACTCGAACTGGGGCAAGGCCCCCTTCAGCGGCGCGCAGAACGCAATCTTGATGGGCCGCCTGAGCTACCTTCGGGAGGAGGGCCTCACGGGGCAGATCATCGTCGCGGACTTCGTGACGCGCCGCATTGCTCCCCTCCAGGCGCACGCGACGCCCATGTGGATGTACTCCGGTCCCCAGGACAAGATGCGGCTCCACTGTGAGGACAACGACAAGGACGCAGTCGACAACGTCCTGTCCGCGCTCTTCATCAATCCGGTGGTGCCCGCCATGGACGAGCTCCCTATCACGCTCCGGCCTTTGCACCAGTACAACATGACCGAGCGCCTGGCCATTCTAGAGGGGATGCCCTCGTTCACCCCGTCGGGCCCGGCGGGGAAAGAGGTGCCTGAGCCGGTGGTGCAGGTGGTGGAGGGAGCTGAGTCGCCCTCTGCCTCAGGAGTTGGGCGAGGCGAGGAGGAGGCCGCAGCAGGGGAGGAGTCCTCTTCAAGGGCCGGGCCCTTTACTGACGAGATTTGCGACATCTCGTCAGGCGATGATGATGACGCCTTCGTGGTGGTGCCCACGCGCCATGTGGAGGCGGAGGAGGCCGAGGAGGAGGCCTCTGACGAGGAGGCCTCGCCAGGGCGGCGTGAGCCCCGCTCCAAGGCGGCTGTGGACCGGTCCGGGGCGAGGCCGTCAGACGTCCCCCCCAAGAGGAAAGCCGAGGCGCCCCCGGAGGGGTCAGGTGCTAAGGCCAAGCCCTCCTGGCGCCAAGCAGTCCGGGTAAGCGCTTCTAGCTATTAGTTGCTTGATTCTTCTTCTTTTCTTCTTCACCCATCCCTGACGATCTTTCCCTGATGCTTGCCAGTGACCTTGTGCCCGTGAAGCGCCGCAAGCTTCGCAAGGCAGCAGAGGTGAAGAAAGCCACGGCTGAGGTCGTGGCTGAGGAGGCCGCGAGGCCTGTGGAGACGGCCTCCACAGGCCCAACCGAAGAGATGCCTCAAGCGGAGGCAGCTGGGCCTCTAGCGGGGGCAGCAGCGCCTCAGGCGGGGGCAGCTGCGCCGCCCCCCGAGCCGATGGTGGTGGAGGCGCAGGAGGAGCGGGTTGCTATCCCTCCTCGCGCCCCTACCCCGCCTCGCGCGGCCACGCCACCGCGTGAGCCAACTCCGGCCCACGAGGCTACTCCACCCTGCGCGACCACGCCTCCCGCGCAGCCAGAGGCCGAGACGGACCAGGGCCCGCCAGGCGCGGGCGCATCTGCAGGGGGAGCTCCTTCATCTCCGCCACGCCCCGCCGCAGGGAGCGAGCCGCAGGAGGGGACGCGCCAGGGCGGCGAGGCCAGCTCGGGCGCCGCGGGGGACGGAGCGCGGCCTAGCCCCCAGGATCGCCCTGAGGCCAGGTTCTCCAGGCTCGACGCCGGGGCCGGGCCCTCCACGCGCCGCGGCCTGGTCCTTAGCGGCTGGGACTGGAGCGCGGGGCACCGCGAGGTCGCCTTCCGCCTCGTGAGGGAGTCCTTGGAGGGCCTGGAGGCGCATCTGGCTCTAGAGGACGCGCAGCTCGCCCGGCCGCGCGACGAGCTTGCGGAGGCATGGTCGTCCTTCCACGCCGCGGTTGAGGCCCGCCGCCAGGAGGATCAGGCGCTACAGGCCACGCGTGAGGAGGCCGCCCGCTTCGCTAAGGAGATCCGCGAGGGGGCCATCCGCGACGCAGATGAGCTGCTTGCTCCCCTCCAGGACGAGCGCAACGCCGCCGCCGAGCTCCTCGCTGAAGTGAAGGCCGAGCGCGAAGCTATGGAGGGCTCGCTGGCGCAGAAACGCCGCGAGCTGGCCCAGCTGGAGTCCCAGCTCCTCTCCGTCCACCAGGCCGCGCAGGAGACTCTAGAGGAGGACCGCAAGAGCCTGGCCGAGCGCGAGCGGCAGCTGGCCTCCAAGGAGGCAGATGTGTTGCTGCGCGACGAGCAGCGGCTGCAAGCGGAGGGCGAGCTCGCCACCAAGCGCGAAGAGCTTGAGGCGCGTGAGGGGAACCTGGCTCAGGCGCTCCAGAGGCATGACGAGAACGTCACCGCCCAGAAGCAAACCATGGAGCGCTTCCAGCAGCGGTTCGCCGAGAAGAAGAAGGAGGCGGAGGCGGCCCTCGCGGAGCGCGAGAAGGAGTTCAGGCGGACCACCTCCCAGGAGTACCGCGACAAGGCCAAGAAGCAGGAGGACCGCTTCAAGGCCAAGCACGCTACCGCCGCCAGGCGGATCGCGGAGCTCGAGAAGGCCAACTCCAAGCTTAAGGTCCGTCTCCAGCGCGCCAAGGAGGCCTATCGCCAGGCGGAGGATGCTCGCAAGGCCGCCGTCCTGGACCTGAACGCCCTCGTCAGGGACGTGGAGGAGCAGGTGGGCCCCGTGGCTGAGTAGGCAGCGGAGGCTGCGGACACCGCGCAGGCGGCTCGGGCGCTCACGAAGCAGCGGGAACGCATGTGCCAGGCGTTGGTCGCCAGGGGCAACGAGCTCGCTGCCCAGCTTGGCGCGGACGCGCCGCACGCCGAGGCTCGAGGCCGTGGCGACGCTGCCCTGTACCTGGTCTACTTCGACCAGCTCTTCACGGCCCTCGAGAGCCCTGTCGCTGACCTCCGCGAGGTGATCGAGGTCGAGAGCCGCCAGCTCCTGGGGGTGGCCGTGGACCGCATCTTCACCAACCTCCGGCTCCTCTCGCCAGGCTTCGATCTCTCCACGGTGACCGAGGCTCGCCAGGGCGACGAGGTGTGGCGGGTCTCCAACTCCCTCCGCGAGCAGGTCGACGCCTTCTGTAACCGCTTCAAGCGCGCGGACGTTGCTGAGGACGAGAGCGAGGAGGAGGCCGCCTCTGCCGAGACAGAGGGAGACGCTGCGGAGGAGGAGCACGATGGCGTAGACTCCGCCTGAACCTTGATTACTGCGCCTTCGAGCGCTTGTATCTGAAACAGTTTTATGTTTAGACACTATGCATTCTGGGCATGTAATATACTCTTTGAGCTATTTATGTCAGCTCGTGTGCCCCTCGAGAGGCCCCTTTTGTCTTATTTTCATGTCTATGTTTTCTCTGCGTCGTTAGGACCCGTCTCTTCGCGCTATGACTCCGCCTCTGCGGTATGCTAGAGCAATGACTCAGCAAGGCCGGGGGGAGTTTAAGGCTTGGAGAGGTAAGAGCCCTGAGTCGCGATGCTCAAGTGCCCCCCTTAGACGTGCGAGTAGTCCATGAAGCACAAGGGAAAACGAGATCACTCGAGGGACAAACGCATGCTGGCAGCGGGAAAAGGCTCTCGAGGCATGAGTGCGGGACTTAGCTTCTCGAGGCTTTTGCCCTGTAGAGGTTTTTTTTGCCTGGCGAGGAGGTCCTCTTCAAGGGCTTTTCCCCTGTTGCCTCCTCAGGCTTGCAGGGACACTTGTTCCCTGTAGATGTTAGAGAGGCGAACCCAAACGCTTGTATATGGTAGTGGGAACTCATGCGCGCTTATAGGTCTCCTCAGGCGTTCCTCGCGAGGAGAGTAAGTACCAAGGTCCTTTGTAGAGATGGCGTGTTTGTGGGAGCTTGCCCTCCAGCCAGAGCTCGGATCCTTGGATTTTGCAGTGCTGCTGGTGTGTCATTTGAGGCACTGGCACCGTACCCAGCCCCCGCTCGCGAGGTGCGCATGGGGAAAGATATAAGCGCACATTGAAAAAACAATAATGCGGGAATAAGCTCACCACTGAAATATTACATAACGGCGCCGTAGCGCAAAGTTCACTTAGGAACGAAATTGTCTCATTATGCTTGGAGTTGCCAAGTTAATGTATTTGACCATGTCGAGGCATGGGGACCACCCGTTAGTGGCAGAGACTCTCAACGGCCTGAGGCGGCTCGTTACATGGAGAGCTCGGAGGGTTGACCCTCGAGAGAAGCCTTTGGGGCTTGGAGGTTTAAGCCGTGAGCTTTTAACCTCTAGAGACAAAAAATGCTTGGAGGTGGAGCCGTAAGCTGCCTCTTCAGCCAGATGTCTTGACGTGACAATGATCACGGGCGTGACAATGATCACGGGTAGAACTTGCGTAAATGCATATGTTCCACGGATTTTTGACGGGGATGCCGTCTTGAGTCTCGAGGCGAGCCGCGCCAGGCCTGGTGATGTGGGTGACCCTGTAGGGGCCTTCCCACATGGGTGACAGCTTGTGGAGGCCTTCCCTGGAGAGGATCCGCCTGAGGACGAGATCGCCTGTCTCCAGGGTGCGCGAGCGCACGTTGCAGCTGTGGTAGCGTCGCAGGTCCTGCTGGTACTTTGCCGCCCGGAGGGCGGCACGGCGGCGTAGTCCTTCGAGAAGCAGCAGGTCGTCGTTGTGGAGGTCCTCTTGCTCGTCCTCATTAAAGGCAAGGACCCGCGGGGATCCATGCTTGACCTCTGTAGGGAGGACTGCTTCGGCTCCGTAGACAAGGGCGAACGGCGTTTCTCCCGTAGGCTTGGGCGGCGTGGTGCGGATGGACCAGAGCACCGAAGGGAGCTCGCCGATCCAGCCCTTGCCGTGGCCCTTGAGGATGTTGAAGGTCCTGGTTTTTAAGCCCTTGAGGACTTCTGCGTTTGCGCGCTCGGCCTGGCCATTGCTCTGCGGGTGAGCTACCGAGGCAAAGCAGAGCTTGATGCCCAGTTTCTCGCAGTAAGCCCTGAAGATGCCGCTTGTGAATTGCGAGCCGTTGTCGGTGATTATGCGATTAGGCACTCCGAAGCGGCAGACCAGGCCTCGGACGAACTTCACCGCTGCGCCTGCTGGAATTGTGCGCGTCGCCTCAACCTCGGGCCACTTGGTGAACTTGTCGATGGCCACGAAGAGGTAGCGATAGCCCCCTTGCGCTGTTGGGAATGGTCCCAAGATGTCCAGCCCCCAGACCGCGAACGGCCAGGAGAGCGGGATGGTCTGAAGTCCTAGCGCGGGCTGATGGATTTGCTTGGCGTGGAACTGGCAGGCTTCGCAAGCTTGAACGATGTCAACTGCATCCTGAAGCGCTTGCGGCCAGTAGAAGCCACTCCTGAAGACCTTGCCTGCTAGGGTGTGGGCGCACGAATGGTGGCCGCATTCCCCGCTGTGGATGTCCTTGATCAAGCTCTTTCCTTCTTCAGGAGGGACGCATTTGAGCGCGATGCCATTTGGGCGCTTGCGGTAGAGATCTCCCTCGAGGATGTGGTAGGATTTTGCCTGGCGAGCGATTCGCTCTGCTTCGACATCTTCCTCGGGGAGGATTCCCTTGGCGAGGTAATCCTTGAGCTCGTCGATCCAGCCTGTTTCTTGATGCACCGCTGTGAGCAACAGGCGCTCCCCTGTCTGGGGGCCGCAGTCGGGAGCCCCAGTTGTAGGTGGTGGCGGGGGCACTTCGTCTGTGCTTGCGGGCATGGCCTCTTGAGGCTGCTTTATGGATGCCTTGACGAGTCTCTCTTCAAAGACGCCGGGCAGCTGAGCTTGCCTCCTTGATGCGCGCTTGGCGATATCGTCAGCCTCTTGATTCTCCTTTCTTGGGATGTGCATGAGCTCCATGCCCCTGAAGTGCTTCTCAAGCCTGCGGACCTCTTCAAGGTATGCGGCCATGTGGTCGTCCTTAGGCTTGTAGCTCTTGTTGGAGAAGTTGACGAGCAGCTGGGAGTCGCCCTTGACGAGCAGGTGCTTGATGCCTAGAGCGATGGCGGCTCGTAGGCCGGCGAGCAGGCCCTCGTACTCCGCAATGTTGTTGGAGATCTTGTCGATCACGAAGCACAGCTGGACCGCGTAATAGAGCTTGTCACCCTTGGGCGAGATCAGGACAACGCCAGCCCCGCCATTGCGGCAGGCGAAGGCTCCGTCGAACTTCATGGTCCAGTGGCTGGGCATTTTCTCTCCAAAGGGCTCTGGCTCTTCTCCTGGAGGCTCTTCAGGGGTTGGATCAGTCCATTCGGTGACAAAGTCTGCCAGCGCTCTTCCTTTGATGACCCTTGTGGTATCGAAGCGCAAGTTGAACGGCTGTAGCTCTATGTTCCATCCCGCGACACGGTCTGTGGCGTTAGGGTTGCGCAGGATCTGCTCCAGGGGAAATGAGGTGACCACCGTGATGGAGTGTCTCTGGAAGTAGTGTCGCAGCTTCCTTGAGGCGATGAGGAGCGCCATGAGGAGCTTCTGCTGCATTGTGTACCGTTCCCGAGCATCCCGCAGTACTGTACTGACGAAGTAGACGGGGTGCTCGACAAGGGTTGTCAGTTTAGGCCCAGCGCTGTCTGCCTGGGGAGGCTCTTCAGGGCCCTCAAGGGGGTTGGCCTGTGGAGGCTCTTCAGGTTCCTTGGCGAGATCAGGACTTGGGGCGGGCTCGGCGTGTGGCTCTGGGCCTGGCGTTGGGTTTGTGGAACCTGCCCCTTTGTCGAGCTCTTCGTCAGGCGGTTTTGGCTTCGGAGTGGTTGCACTCTTCTTGTGGAGGACTGGCTCTTCCCTTTCTACCACCAGGACGGCGCTGGCGGTCTGTGGAGTGGCTGATAGATACAGCTTCAGGTGTTCGCCTGTCCTTGGGGCAACCATGACTGGTGGGCTGGCCAAGTACCTCTTCAGATCCTCAAAGGCTTTTTCCGCTTCAGGCGTCCACTTGAAGGTGCCGGATCTCTTCATGATTTTAAAGAAAGGCAGTGCTCTCTCGCCGAACTTGGAGATGAAGCGGCCCAAGCTGGCCATGCAGCCTGCCAGGCGTTGCATGTCCTTGAGCCGGTGAGGAGGCTGCATTTCCTCTATGGCCTTGATCTTGTCAGGATTTGCCTCTATGCCACGGTGGGACACGAGGAAGCCAAGCAATTTGCCTGAAGGCACTCCGAAGACAAACTTGGCGGGGTTGAGCTTGATGTTCACCTTGCGCAGGCTGGCGAACGTCTCTTCAAGGTCCTTGAGGAGAGTATCTCCCTCTCGAGACTTGACGACGATGTCATCGACGTAAGCCTCTGCGTTTTTGCCCATTTGCTCACCAAGGGCTATCCTCATGAGCCTCTGGAAGGTGGCGCCAGCGTTTTTCAGGCCGAAAGGCATGCAGACATAGCAATACACACCACAAGGGGTGATGAATGCCGTCTTTTCCTCGTCTTCTTTAGCCATCTTGATCTGGTGATAACCAGAGAAGGCGTCGAGAAAGCAGAGGAGGTCGCAGCCTGCCGTGGAGTCCACGATCTGGTCGATTCTCGGCATGGGGTAAGGGTCCTTGGGGCAGGCCTTGTTGACATCAGTGTAGTCGATGCAGAGGCGGCCTCCTCCGGCGGGCTTTGGGACAACCACGCCGTTGGAGAGCCAAGTGGGGTGCGCGACTTCGCGGACAACGTTTGCCGCTTTGAGCTTCTCGACCTCTTTGACGATGAATGCTTGCTTCTCGGGGGCTTGCTTTCTTGCCCTTTGCTTGACGGGGCGTGCGTTTGGACACACGGCTAAGTGGTGCTCGATCACCTCCCTCGGTACACCGGACATATCTGACGGGGTCCACGCGAACATGTCAGAGTTTGCCCGGAGGAAGGCGACGAGCGCGCCTTCCTATTTGGGAGGCAGAGCAGCGCCAATGGTGACGCTAGCCCCTGAGCCCTCAGCCCCCGAGCTGCTGGTGCTCAGGGAGACCTTCTTCGTGGAAGCTGGCTCCTGAGAGAACAGCTGCTTCTTCTTCTTGGGCCTCTCGAGAGACTCCATGTCCTCCGCAGCCGGAAACGCCATGGCGGCTGCCTTGTAGGCTGTCTCGACGGCGCGCGTGGCGTCCAGGACGTGGCCGTGGATGGAGATGGTGCCAGCGCTGCCGGGGATCTTGACCATATTGTAGGCATGATGCGTGACGGCCATGAACTTCGCGAGGGCGGGGTAGCCGAGGATGGCGTTGTACGGCAAGCCGATGTGCGCGACGTCGAAGTCGATGAGCTCGGTGCGGTAGTTCTTCTGCGTGCCAAAGGTGACCGGGAGGCGGACTTGCCCCAGAGGCTCGATGGAGCCGCTGGTGACTCCCGTGAAGGGCCTAGAGGGCATGAGCCACTCGTAGGGCACTTGAAGTGTCTCGAAAGTCTCGATAGAAATGACGTTCAGGCCTGCACCCCCATCGATGAGCGTCTTGGAGACGGAGATGTTGTTGATGGTGGGGGAGCAGACTAGCGGGAGGGTGCCAACAGTCTTGGTGGACTTGGGGTGGTCCTGTGCGTCGAAGGCGATGGTGTACTGCGACCACTTGAGGGGCCTGGAGGTCTCGACGCTGGGGAGCGCGGCGTTGAGCTCGCGAGCAAACTTCTTGAACTGGTTGTTCGACTTGGGCGCCTGAGCCCCGCCAAGGATGCAGGCCATGGCGCCTCTCGGGGCCTGGTAGCCTCCATCTTCCTCGTCAGGGAGGTTGCCGTTTTTCTCGGCGGCGTTGGCCTGTGTGCCAGGTGACTTCTGGTAGCCGTTCTTGCGTCCGCTTCCGCGGTAGCCGCGACCTCGACCGCGGCTGCCGCTGCCCTTAGCCTGTTCGCGCTCCTTGCTTAGCCTCTTGAGGTCGAAGCAGGCCTCGGTAGAGTGGCCGCGCCTGTTGTGGTAGACGCAGAATGGGCGGTCGTCCTCCTTCTTCTCGCCACGCTCGGGAGAACCCCTGCGGGAGCCCTTCGCGTCAGGCTCTGCCGCGAGGACTGCGGTGGCCTTGCGCTTGGGCTCCTCCTTCTTCTTGTGGCTCTTGGACCCCTCGCCAGGGTCGTCCCCCCGCGAGCTCATCTTGACGAAGAGGAGTCCCTCTTCAGCCTTGGCGCACTTATCCGCCAGATCGAACAGCTTCACCACAGAGGTGAGCTTGTCGTGGATGCCGAGCTTCTCGAGCATCCTGCGGTTCGTGACGCCCTCGCGGAAGGCAGCGATGACCTGGGTGTCGGGGATGTTTGGAATCTTGTTCCGCACCTGGCTGAAGCGCTGGATGTACTTGCGGAGGGTCTCATCCTTCTTTTGCACCACCGCGCGCAGGTCGTTGTGGGTGAGCGCGCGCTCGTACGTGCCCTTGAAGTTGGCGACGAACTGCTTGCAGAGCTCTTCCCACGTGCCCACGGAGTCCTCAGGGAGGTTCAGGAGCCACGACAGCGCAGAGTCGCGCAGCGCGTGGGAGAACCAGTTGGCCATGACCTTGTCGTCTCCTCCTGCAGCTTAGATGGAGGTGGTGTAGAGCTGCAGAAACTCGACGGGGTTGCTGGAGCCGTCGTAGCCCTTGGGGAGGGCTGGCCTGAACTTCTGGGGCCAGACCACGCGGCGCAGGGAGCGGGTGAACGCCATGCAGCCCGAGGCGTACGTGGCGACCCCGTTCTGCAGAGCTGCGCGGTTCTGCTGGCCCGCCTGGCCAATCTCCTCCACGAGGCGGTTCTGGCGGTCCCGCTGGCGCTCCATCCCCACGCGCGCGTCCGGCGCGGTGCGCTGCACGATTTGGCAGTCGCGCGGCGAGGAGGCGTGCGAGGCGGCTCTCTGTGTCGCGGCCGGAGCAGGTCCTGGGGGCGGCGGAGGCGCGTCATGCGCAGCCATGCCCGCGAGGGAGTGGTGCACAATCGACCGCGACGGGGCTGGGCGAGTGGTGGCGATGCCGACGAGGTGGTTCAGGCGTTCCAGCCACTGCTCGCGAGCCTCAGCAGTAGGCTGGTAGCGGAGAAGCTCTTGCGCCATGAGCAGGGCCGTGTGCGGAGCTGGATCCGCGCGTCCCTGGGAGGAGGCGCTCTGATGCTGCGTCCTGCGCGAGGACTCCGCGTCGGCCTGTTGTTCGGGGTGCTCCTCCCCGTTGTGCTCGGGCTCGCTCTCGGGTTGCTCCACGTGCGGCTCGGTGTTGGCACGCTCTTCACGGCGGGGGCGACCCCGTCGTCCACGAGTGGCGGTGGCGCCTGGCGCGGCGGTGCCTCCTTCAGGCGCGCGCCTGCTGGCGCGGGCGGCGCGTGCGGCGCGAGTGTCCGTCATGGCGCGGAGGCGGCTCGAAGGTCGTTGACGCGCCTCAAACCCCCTACCTGGCGCGCCAAATGTCGGAGAGTGACTCCCACGGAACAGGGATAGTCACACCCTGAAGAGTAGTTCGAAGGGGGATTGAACGCGGAGGTCAAACAACCCTCGAGAGGCACGACGACGGTGCTCGCCGGGCCTGGAGAGGGACAATCACGACAGAGATGGACGCCGGCCCGTACCCAGGTTCACGGCCCTCGGGAGGAGGTAACACCGCTACTCCTGCTCGTCTGTATTGCTCTGTGGAAGTTACAGGACAATGAGCTTGCCGAAGGCTCTCCTGAGGCAGTTTGGTGCTTGGAGAGGGACACAATGGTCGTCTTCCTCCTCCAGCAGTAGGCTATCCTACGCGCTTGGCTAAGGTTCCCCGGGTCTAGGAAGCAATCAGCCGATCCCCATCTACGGTGGACCTCCTGCTCCTTTTATAGGCGCCTCGGGCCTCTTCCCTGCGCAGCGTGCTTACGGTGGGCTCCCACTGGGCAGTGACGCGAAGGGGAGGGAGTCCACCGCTGCCGAGATCTCCATGGACGCGGTCCATTCATGCTAAAGTTGGGCGCGGTGGCCGACAGGTTGCAGACCGCGCAGAACGGCTCGCAGGAGTTGCAGTGGTCGTGGTGGAGCCCACGATAACGATCTTCTTGGAGCGTTGCGCCGTCCAGCCGCTTTATCACCAAAGAGGAAAGTCCTGCCTGTCCTGGCGCGGGCGGCGCAGCTTTGTTGACTCCTTTACCACCAGAATGGCAACTGAGGAGCTTGCATCACTCTGCGGCTGCTGCAGGGGCCATGTGCGCCCTGCAGCGCTTGCTTAGCCACGAAGTGTCTCCACAGGGCCGTGGTGGCCTGTGGAGAGGTTTCCACTGACCTCTCTCCAGGCGTGTCGAGCCTTGGGGAGTCTCTTTAAGCGCGGGGTCCTCTTCAGGGCCTGGCTTCCTCGTTAGGCCCTCAAGAGGAGTTGCCTCTCGAGGGTCTCTCCAAGCGGTGGCTTGGTCCTTAGTCGTTTTGTCGAATCTGTCGTGTGCGAGGCCTGGGGGGAGTGGGCTCTGCACACCCTGGTCCTCACTGGGCCGACAGTATAACATGCAAGAGTATTATCTAGCTTCCAAATGCTTCAACTTAAGCTAATGTTTGCCATGTAGTGCCCATTGGTGTGAAGTTCTCATTGCCCCTATCATAGCATCTTTAGTGATTAATAGTTGAAAGTGAAAGCAAATATGAGTTATGTGCTTGACAAAGTATGGGTCAAAAACCTCATGCCCGTTGAAAACAAAAAACCTCTCCGACTGGCTACTCAACTTGGGCCACAAAGCAAGTGAAGGTTACAGTCATCGTGAATAAAAGTAGCATCATAGAGAGTTTCACCCCGGGTACCCTTTGCCCCAGGACATGGAATTGGGCACATGTCCAAATGACAAAGCAAGCAAACAGTGGACATCTCTATATCTCTTTCTTTACTCATGCTTTTTTGTTGTAAATGTTTTTTCTGTTATGAGATGTGTCATAGATTCCTCCACTATGGGTATGTTGCAAATTTCCACCATGAACCACATGGCTTAGGTTAGCCGTCACAGGTGTCTCTCTAGCCAATAATATCACTCACCCGAACTTACTAAGTTTCCATCTTTATTTCACGCAATGTTAGGCATCCATCACCAAAGGAACATGATATCAACTTCTATAAAAGAATAAAGTGCAGTGTTGAAAGCTTTCCACGTGTCAGCACGTATGAGCTAGCTCCTAACCAAAGACCTTTGTCAAGCCCAAAACATCATAATCTTAATCACAATGGGTCATGTTTATTAAGTGCATGAAAAATTATGTGTGCATCAAGTTCGTGAGAGCTTTTAAACCAACTTAACCCATGACAATCCCAATAACATAAGCATCTTAATTTGGAAGCATAGATAAAACAATATAAGATGGTAAACATACTTGGAATAGCATATTAGCTAATAGGTAGATATGGTGGACTCAATAGAAAAACTTGGTTGAAGGTGTTGGAAAACAAACTTTTTACTTGTTGAAATTTTTGGGCTAGCAAGAGGGAGAAAGTTGACCGTCTAAATGCATGCATAAGTGTCCATAGAGCTAACCATTTC
Source organism: Poa annua (assembly GCA_026929855.1). Lineage (NCBI taxonomy): Eukaryota > Viridiplantae > Streptophyta > Magnoliopsida > Poales > Poaceae > Poa > Poa annua. The sequence continues at coordinate 53,418,544 of CM049433.1, read as the reverse complement.
ATGTTAAACAAAGTAAAGCATCATTCAGCACATAAAACATGAATAAGAAATAAGTCTTGACAAAACACTTGCATATTAACACTCATTAAAAAGCACATGAATCATGCAACTATATGTATCTTTTTAAATCAACTCAAACATCCTCTTCCCAATATTTTTAATAGCATCCAACTTAATTCAACTAAAGTATCCAGCACCTCTCTCATAATATAAATGATAATGGTGATCTTATTAAAAGCAAAACAAAAATAAGAAGAACAATAAAAAGACTCTCCAAGTTTATACGATAGTAATGCATTGATAGAAAACAGAAAATAGATGTGTGCAAACCGAGAGTGTTTGGTCCAGTGGGGTGCGTTGACATCCCCAAGCTTATGGTTTTCACCATCCTTAGATAGCTCTTGGTGCATCTCCTCTAATCCCTGTGAAAAACTTCAACACAAAATTTTCTCCCATCTCTTTTCTGTGGGGTGACATTAGTAGGAACAAAACAATTGAATTGCTTGCTGCATGAAATCTTTAAACAAAAGTGTAAAACATGTCCAGAAAGTGTATAATGTTGTATTCTTTCTCATAAACTCAATTGGATCAAAAATATTCAACTTAAAAGTTCAAAGAATGCATAAAACAAAATGGGACAGAATCTGTCCAGAAAAACAGCAGCAGCAAAACACATTTTTTTACCCCACTTAAATATGTTGAAAAAATCTGAAAAAATTCATGCTTACAGAGGATGAAAAGTTACAACTACAGTTCAAATTTCAGATCATTGGGAGTTACACAATAGAAATGAAAAATCATACCGTGCACAGATTCGTGCTGGAATAAAATCTCCGAATTCAAAAAGCAACTTTTTCAAGCCAAAATGGGTAAAACTTGGTACTTTATTGAAAATTCCAGAAACTAAACTAAAAACTATGTCTCTTGTTACAACAAGAGGACACAAAGAAAATCAAAGATAAAAACAACCGGGTTGCCTCCCGTAAAGCGCTTTCTTTATAGCCATATAGCTAGGCTTACTTACTTGGTATCAAGATGGTTGGAGTGAGGTGGCTTGGTATCCCCAAGCTTGAATTCTTGCACTTAATTGATATATGTAGGGTGATCCTAGGGGATGCATCCCCAAACTTGAGTGTTTGTCCCTCTTGATCTTTGTTCATCTCCCTCAACTCTTCCACTTGAAATTCTCTTTACACAAAACTCATCATAAAACTTGATTAGAGGGGTTAGTGTCTCCATAAATTAAATCCACATACGTACAGCAAAGACATATCATGAGTTGATTCTAAACATTAACTACTGTTACTACGGTTGTTCATTGCTCCTTGATCAAAAGAACCACACAAAACACAAGTAATGAGAGCAATGTAAAATAAAGACAAAATCTGTCAAAAACTGGACAGCCTGTAAAGAGTGAATTTTTAGAGGCACTTACGTTGCTCAAATCAGAAAACTTTGAGCTAATGAAATGTGTAATAATAACTGAATATTGCTTCCGTCAAATATCAGCTCGAAATTCCTTTTCTGTGATTTTTAACATTTTTCGCAGTGAAGATCAGGAATCTGTTTTCTGGACAGCAAATCACTATTGTTTGATACTACCTCTCAAAAGAGGTTTATTCTTGCCATAAAGATGAAATATAAGATACAAAGGTGAAGTTACAGTAGTAAACAATCACCTTGACTCAAAAACTGAAAACCAAAACGAAGAAATAAAAAAGAACCAAAAAGAACCAAGAAAGGTTCAAGAGAAACAAACAAAGAAGAAAGAAAATATTTTTGTTGTTTTTGATTTAGCGAAAAGGCAAAAAGAAGAAACAAATATATACAACTTAAACACTCTTTTTATTTGGTTTTTGCTTTGAGAGAAGTTTTAATGATAAAGACTTTGTAATGATTCCATTGGCATGAACAACACATGTTCAAGGTCGACCCCAACTTCTCCATTACTCATCTCTCTCATTTACTTTCCCAAATTTTATATAAAGTGAAAATCTTAAACTTGTTATTAGAAAACAGTAGGTAAAGTCATTTTAAATGTTCTAAAGATATAAACTTGTGCTCAAACCGAATAGAAAATAAAAGCATAAAGAGCACAACACAAAACATTAAACCATTAACTTTTAAGTCTAACTCCTTTCCTATGCATTGGCATTTTATATAAGAATAGATAGCAGCAATTTTGTGGTAACCAAGCATGTAATGATCAGTAGGTTGCATTATAAATAGCATATAAACATAAAGATAAGTCTTTCTTCCTCTCTCATAATAGTTATGAGTGGTGGAATTAAACTTCACAAGACAATTATTGAATTGGTGCAACTTTGCAAACTTAGGAACATATAGAGGATTATTAATACTATCATGTGAGCTATTAGCATGTTTTCCTCTCTCATAATAGTTGCAAGAAACATCATAAACTTGGTGGTTGTGGGTGGAATTGTAAGATAATTCCAGCCCACACAAGTACTTTTCAACATATAAAAACTTCTTTTCTATGGTGTGAATAGGAGAACTCAAAGATAAAGTAGGACTCTCATGAGTGAGAGTATTATCACAAGCAGCAAGTATATCATTTTTATCCTCACATAAATTAGTAGCAACTAAACATGAAGGATTATTAATAAGCATAGGACCATCATCTAAAGCATTATCATATAGCATATTTAAGCAACACTCCTCATTATCATCCAAAAGTTCACTAGTAGCATTATTAAAAAGTAAAGGAGCATTATTAGTTTCATCATAATAGCATGGGTTATCATATGGGATCATAGAATTTTTAGTTTCACACTCATCATAACATGGGTTCTCATAAATAACAACAGATTTTTCAGTTTGAGTGTTACTTTCATAAAACATGTCTAAACCATATTCCTCATCGTCTTTAAAATTATTATCAATAATGTTCTTATTAGGCATAGGTTCATACTCCTCATCATCATCAGAATCATAAAAGCAAAGTGTATCATCAGCAATATATTGAGTGTTACCCTCATCCATAGGTGGTGAAGGTGGAAGTTCCCTCTCTTCATTCTCTAGTTGTTCATCATCTCCATCATCTTCTTGGGGTTGCATGGGCATCCCCAAGCTTAGGTTTTTATCCTCTTCTTCACATTCTTCCTCTTTCAAGCTCATGTTTTCATCTTCTTCTTCCTGCAAAACATCAACACTTTCTTGGGAAGCAGTGCCCTCCCAATTATAGTCAAGAACATAAATATTTTCCGAATAGCAGAGTTTGCAAGCATAAAAAATACGAGTGATGTCTTCTTCCAAGCTTTTAGCTTTCGGGAAAGGTTTATTATTACAACCGAAGGTTTGCAATTCATGAGATGCATAAAAAGCTATAAATTCCTCTACTTGTTCTATCCCTAAATGAGCATAATCACCACTATGGTAAGATGCTATGACACTTTCTTCATGGGACTTACATTGAAATGTAAAGTGATTATCTTGTTGTTTAGAGCAACAAGTTGCATCATGTAATAAAAGCAATTCTTTAGCAAAATGATTTAATCTTAACATGCGTCCTGCCAGTAATGTCCTAATTCGTGATCTTCTAGTTTTTTTGGTATTTTCCATTTTATAATTTTTTTGTATTTTTGATATATGTATAACTGAAAGTAAAACTAAACTAAAGGCAAAACTGAAAGTAAACAAGAGTATATGCAAAACTTAAAAATAAATATCTAGTGCAAGCAAGAATAAAAACTTAAGCGCTACACTCCCCGGCAACGGCGCCAGAAAATGTCTTGATACCCACAAGTGTAGGGGATCGTTGAAATCTTCGATGTGTAAGTAAAGTATCGATCCCACGAGGAGTAGAAGGTATAAGTGTTTATCCTTTCAAATAAGAGTGTCACTATTCTTATTATCTATGCACTAGACAAAGTAAAATGATGCAAGTGTTTTGGGTTTTTGGTGTAGAGTTTGCAATAAAGTAAAAGCTGAAAATAAAATATGACAAGTGAAAGCTCTCAAAGAGAGAAAGCCCAATCCTCTATGCAGCAAGAGGACAAGCTCAAGTGTTTGTTTCTTGTAGGTGGAAAATGTTCCCAAGGGCTACATGGATTTCATGGCATTGATATTTCTAGAACAACAAGGTAAATATTTTGTCAAGTTTTAATCTTCTTTGGACGGAGCCATAGTTTAGGTAAAGCTAAATAAATAGACTAAACCCTCTTATGATGGATCATGTGGCCAAGTAAATGACTACACAAGAGTTATTAAGACATAAAAGTCCCACCATAGCATTACACTCTAAGGTCCCCGATATTAATCCCCTCCTAATGGAACTTCATGTATTAGACCATAGGTTTAGTTGTCAACTCCCAGGTCCTACCCAATCCATTACATAGTGTGATCACCTCATGCATTCCTCAACATATGCGTGCACTCATATATTGTACAATAAGACAATCATCAAAGGTAAAAACTTGACCAAATACTCAACACATGTATAGTGAAATCATAGCCAATCCATCCTATGCCCCCAGGAACATGAGAGAACTACTCACAATGAAGACGTGATATGATTCAATGGCATAAGTGATACAACACAATCTGAAAATATAATCTCCCCACAAAACAATGACAAGTAACAATTCACACACATGTAGAACAGTACTTAGACACTAGCTAGGGTTCGAACAATCTCAAACTATGAGGGGGATGAAGTGGATCACGAAGATGGTGATGGAGATGGTGCTGGTCTTGATGGTGGTGTTGATGGAGACTCCGGAAGGGGGATGGAGGAGCCTTCCGGAGGTGATCCGGCGGCGTCCCCCCCCCCCCCCCCCCCTCCCAATCTTCTCCGACGGCAGCCTTCTGACTCTCTGTTTCTTGGTTTCGTGTTTTTCTGCCGCCTCCTTGCGAAACTCCTCGGTGGACTATTTTTATAGTCGGTTTTAGGTCAAGACGAAGCCACGGAGACGAAAACGGACGGCATCGGAGCCACGAGGGGGAAAAGAGGGTGCCTCATGCGGCCAGGGAATCTGTCCGCGTGGGCCCACCCAAAATCCTCCTCGGGCTTCCTTTTTTGCTCTTTCTTGGCTCGTACTCTTTCTTCCTTCCAAAAAATGATCCCCGTGAAATCTCAGGTCATTTGGACGTCGTATGCTCCCTGAAAGTCAAAAACATGGAAAAAGGGGTTTTCTGGTTCTGCAGGGTTAATTCCAAATAAATGGGGAAAGTGTGAATTATCCCCCAAAACCATTATATAACACAAATATAACCCATATATGATGCAAATAAGTTGAAATATCAAGTAATAAAATGTGAAGTTCATGTATGCATTTTACATGCATCAGATGGTTATATCGTGGATTTTATCAATGATTCTACTGAAAGTTATTATTAGAGAGGAAAATACGGCTGTAAAAGTTTTCAAGTTACTAAAACACCTCTCTTTATGTTGGAAGCTTTTAAGTTGCATTTGTTTCATCTCTCTATGCTAGTTGCTTTATGTTTCAATAATTTATCGTATTACAAGATTCCTTTGCATAGGAAGTGGGTTAAACTTAAATGTGTTTGATGTTTACCTCTTGATGCTCTCTTTTTGTTTTTCAACTCTCATTTTTATGAGAGCATCATAAAAATTTCCTTGCCTAGCTAAAAGGCTTTAAAGAAAAGCGCTTATGGGAGACAACCCATGGTTTATTTCTGTTATTTTTCTTTTATTTGAGTCGAGGAGCATGCTTACCTCTGTAACAAATCCTTTGTATCTTTATTTTATCGCATTGTTGTGTCAAGTAAAGCCTCTGGTAGGAAGTTGATGCTAGATTTGGATTTCTGCACAGGAACAGTTTTCTGCTGTCCACCGTTTAATTCGTAAGAATTCACAGAAAAATCTAAGTGACCTGATATTTTTTGCGCGTGATCCTCAGATATGTACGCAACTTTCATTAGTTTTAAGTTTTCTGATCTGAGCAGTTTAGGTGCCTCGAAAAAATTCGTCTTTACGGACTGATCTGTTTTTTGACAGATTCTGCCATTTATTTTGCATTACCTCTTTTACAGTTTTTGAGTGGATCTTTTTGTTCCACAAAATACCAGTGGTTGTATCTAATGTCCAGTAGCATTGGTGATGATTGTGTCCTTGCTGAACATGTGAATTTTTTATTATGCACTAACCCTCTAATGAAGATTACTTTGAGTTTGGTGTGAAGGAAGTTTTCAATGATCAAGAGAGAGTATGATATGATGTGATCAAGAAGAGTGAAAAGCCTAAGCTTGGGGTGCCCCCGTGGGTGACCCAAGCATATTTCAAGAAGACTCAAGCGTCTAAGCTTGGGGATGCCCAAGACATCCCCTTCTTCATCAACAAACTATCAGGTCATATCTAGTGAAACTATATTTTAATTCTTTCACATCTTATGTACTTTACTTGAAGCGTCTGTTTGCTTTTATTTTTTCTTTGTTATTTTCATTTTCTGAATAAATTGGATCATAGCTTTCTTTTGTGGGAGAGAGACACGCTCCGCTTTTTCATATGAGTACTCGTATTCTTCACTTATATTTGTTGAGTATTCTTGCATAGCTACTGCAATGCTTTTAGCTCCTGTTTTTCATACGTCTCTTGTTCAGAGCTGTTAGTTCTTATATGAAATACTCTCTTGTCTCATTGTTAAATATTTGGAGAGTTTATGTCTAAATAAGTTGATTGGTGTTTGGTTGGAAAAAGAAAATGCTACATGTGGTAGATGGTATAATGAAAAGATAAACATGTTTTTGTAGATCCAACATTTTTTACCTACCTAAATCAACTACTCCAGTTCATTTAATGCTAATCATATCCTAAATGGGGGGCCTATGTCAATCCCACAATTGACCAAAATCATTTTCCTTTCAATCAGGCATGCGGAGATCAATCGGCATTTATTACCTATACAAACACTTCCTTTCAGACCAGTGTATCATACACTAGTACTGTATCATGCTACCCTGTGATAGTCAATAGTGGGTGGTAACATATGAGTAGTATCATATAAACATGCATTTATTAGGCTATAGACTCATCTTGTCTCGAAATCCGTTATGTTACAGTGTCTACCTATGATGTCATCATCACCTCTCTCCTTATGAATTACGTCTCACATCACTATTTTTATCTATGTACGTGGCATATATGTTACTAGCTATGTGATGGACCTTGACGATGATGACGATGGCGCCATAAAAGGTCTTGCTGGGCACCAGGTACATGCGTCAAAAGAATGTCGGTTAGGTTGAGACTCGAAGTGCAAAGTGTATAGTAAGGAAAAGACTAATTTTCCCCACGAGGGTGAATCGAGGGTTTAATATCAAACTCTCGGGGAAATGAACCAAAAGCTGTTGTCTCCTTATCCTTCTTTATGAAACCTACAAAACAAAGTAAATTGTTTTGTGCCCTCAACCTCACCAAGTGGTTGTCAAGCACAAGGTGTGAGTAAAAGATATAAAGATAACAAATGCAAACTAGAAATAAATATGCAATGATGATAAATAAATATGTAAGGATGGTATAAATGATAATGGATGATGTTTTTGTGTTTTGTATTGTGTTTGCAAGATGTAAAAGTGTTTTTGTATTTTCGGATTTTTAAATGGCAGAAAAATAAAAAGTACTAATAAAGTGTTGGAAAGGTGTTTCTTATGATTAAAAATGGACTGGGGTTCATGGTTTCACAGATGCACTCTCTCTTTTATATAGTGGTAGATAATGGAACATAGGAATTGACATATGAGATTGCAAGAAGACAAGTTATTAATAATATGGGCATCACATCCTAACATAGAGATCTTTTTGGTTATTAACCTCTCTTATACTCCACCAAGATGCGAACTAAATCATAACACCTCAGTAATTAAGATAAAACAGAGTATAGCTTTAAGTTCTATGACATGAAGTTAGAATAAGAACATGCTAGATCTAGTCATGGAGAAAATGGCATGGTCACCCATATCCCTGGTAGCATGGTATTCCTTTTTATCCCTAGTGAGGCAACAAAGTAAGGTAAAATACCCAAGTGGATCGCGGAACTTCTGTCACTTTCACCGCACTCACCACCCCCCGTTACTCCAACTAATGCACACGTTCCCCCTCACACGCTGATGTCTACGCACGCTTCTATTCTCGTAGACAGTGTTGGGCCTCCAAGAGCAGAGGTTTGTAGAACAGCAGCAAGTTTCCCTTAAGTGAATCACCCAAGGTTTATCGAACTCAGGGAGGTAGAGGTCAAAGATATCCCTCTCAAGCAACCCTGCAATTAAGATACAAGAAGTCTCTTGTGTCCCCAACACACCCAATACACTTGTCAGATGTATAGGTGCACTAGTTCGGTGAACAGATAGTTAAATACAAGTAATATGGATGATTATAAGTAGTAATTGCAATCTGAAATAAAAATGGCAGCAAGCAAACATGTAGCAGAACAGGTTGTAAACGATGTTTCAATGCTTAGAAACAAGGCCTAGGGATCATACTTTCACTAGTGGACACTCTCAACAATGACATCAAAGCTGAATAATAAATACTACTCTCAAACACTCTCTTGTTGGATGATAAACACCATTCACTGCGTAGGGCTACAAAAGCACCCCCAAAGTCTGAGTAAACTAACACCACAGCGTCATAAAGGAATCACACACGGTGCGCACACTGTCACCTTCCCAACCGTGAATAGCCCCGGAGTTCATATTAAAGTAACCTCTAGAGTGCATAATAGATAAAGAGTAACATCACATATTCAACTAGATTACAAAGCTCATGGTCACATAAAGATCACGCCATGGGAGAGAGAGATAAACCACATAGCTACCGGTAGAGCCCGCAGCCCCAGGGGAGAACTACTCACTCCTCATCGTAGGAGTCAGCAACGGCGATGGAGATGGCGGTAGAGTTGATGGAGATGGCTCCGGGGGCAATTCCCTGTCCCGGCAGGGTGCCGGAACAGAGACTTCTGTCCCCCGAAACTTGTCTTCGATGGTGGCGGCGCTACGGACCTTTTTCGTGGAAAATTGCTCGGGGCCTAGGGTTATTTTGTCGGGGGGTATATGTAGGCGAAAGGGCGAAGGCGGTGGAGCCCCGAGGGGCCCACACCATGTGCTTGCGCGGCAGAGGGGGGGAGCCGCGCCGCCATGTGGTGTGGCTGCCTCGTGGGCCCCCTCCGTCTCCTCTTCGGTGTTCTGGATGCTTCCGGGGAAAATAGGGACTTCGGCTTTTGTTTCGTCCAATTCCGAGAATATTTCCTTAACAGCTTTTCTGAAACCAAAAACAGCAGAAAACAGGGAACTGGCACTGTGGCATCTTGTTAATAGGCTAGTCCCAGAAAATGCATAAAAGCCATATAAAGTGTATATAAAACATGTAGCAATGGGTACAATATAAGCATGGAACATAAGAAATTATAGATACGTTTGAGACTTATCAAGCATCCCCAAGCTTAGTTCTACTCGTCCCGATCTATAGTGACATGCTTTCACACAATCTACGATAACAACAAATAATTTCTGAAGTGACATGCTTTCACACAATCTTGATCAAATAATAATGTAAAGCTAATGTTATGAATGAAGTGACTCAAGGCAATGATCTATAGTTTGCTAACAAATAGACAAGGAGTAAACAACTACATCATATAAGTAAAAACTTTTCATGGATAGTACTTTCAAACAAGCATAAAAAAGATTGACATAAGAGTTAACTCATAAAGCAATAGTTTCTAAGTAAAAGAGCATTGAAGCAACACAAAGGAAGATATAAGTTTCAGCATTGGCTTTCAACTTGTAACATGTATATCATAAAGATAGTTGTCAACACAAAGAAATATAACAAGTGCAATAAGTAAGCATATAAGAGTTGTTGCACACACTTGACACAAGTGTTTGCTTCTAAGATAGAAAGAAGTGGGTAAACTGACTCAACATAAAGTAAAAGATAGGCCTTCGTAGAGGGAAGGAGGGATACAAACATGTGCTAGAGCTTTTTAGTTTTTATAGGTTTTTGAAATCATATAGAGAGCATAAAAGTAAGGTTTTGAGTGGTGTTTGTTATTGTCAACGAATGGTAATGGACACTCTACCCCCCTTGTCAACCAGACTTTCAAGAGCGGCTCCCATTGAAGGACGTTATTTCTACCCAAGAGTAGATCATCCCTCTTATCTCTTTTATTTACACATGCAGTTAAAAACTGGTATTATTGCTTGGCTGATTAGATCAGGGCAAAAATGTGAAGAGAATGCAGCGGTTAAAGTTGTAATTAATTGGGACTGGGCACCCCATTTGCCAGCTCTTTTTGCAAAGTTAATGGATAAGCGGATGTATATGCCACTAGTCCGGTTGTGAAATTCTGTCTAAAAGCAAATGACAAGGTTGATATCCATAACACCACATACTTCCTCATGAGCTAATAAACATTGACACAAATAAGGGATAATAAGTTTTCAATAAAAGGTAGCACACGAAGTATTTGCTTGGAATGGCAGGAAATACCATGTAGTAGGTAGGTATGGTGGACACAAATGGCATGGGTTTTGGCTCAAGGTTTTGGATGCACGAGAAGCATTTCCTCTCAGTACAAGGCTTTGGCTAGCAAGGTTATTTGAAGCAAAGACAAGTATAAACTATGACGACAAGACGTATATAAAAACATATTGCAAGTATTATAAAACTCTACATTGTCTTCCTTGTTGTTCAAACACCTTTACTAGAAAATATCTAGACCTTAGAGATACCAAGCATGCAAACCAAATTTCAACAAGCTTTACGGTAGTTCTTCACTAATAGGTTTTAACTACATGATGTAAAAGCTTAAACATGATCTACTTGAGAGCTCAAAACAATTGCCAAGCACCACAATATACAAGATAACAATCTAGAAGAGCATGTATATCTTTTCATTATACCATCTACCACATTTAGCATTTTCTGTTTCCAACCAAACACCAATCAACTTATTTAAACATAAACTCTCCAAGTATTTATCAATAAGACAGGAGAGTATAACATAAGAGAACTAACAGCTCTAAATAAGAGATGCATGAAAAACAAGAGCTGAAAGTATTGAAATAACATAGAAGAATACTCAACAAATATAAGTGAAGAATACGAGTATTCATAAGAAAAAGCGGAGCGTGTCTCTCTCCCACAAAGGAATGCTAGGATCCATTTTATTCAGAGAATGAAAATAACAAAAGCAAAAATAAAAACAAACATACGCTTCAAGTAAAGCACATAAGATGTGACGGAATTAAAATATAGTTTCACTAGAGATGACCTGATAGTTTGTTGATGAAGAAGGGGATGCCTTGGGCATCCCCAAGCTTTGACGCTTGAGTCTTCTTGAAATATGCTTGGGTGACCCACGGGGGCATCCCCAAGCTTAGGCTTTTTCATCTTCTTGATCACATCATATCATCCTCTCTCTTGATCCTTGAAAACTTACTCCACACCAAACTCAAAGTAAACTTCATTAGAGGGTTACTGCATAATAAAAAATTCTCGTATTCTGCATGCACAAAATCATTACACATGCTACTGGACATTAGCTACAGCCACTGATACTTTATGGAACAAAAATATCCATTCAAAAACAGCAAAAGAAGCATTGCGAAATAAATGGCAGAATCTGTCAAAAACAGAACAGTCCGTAAAGACGAATTTTTTCAAGTCACTTAACTTGCTCAGATGAGAAAACTTAAATCTAATGAACGTTGCGTACATATATGAGGATCACGCACAAAAAATCTCAGGTCATTTTGATTTTTCTGTGAATTGTTACGAATTAAACGGTGGACAGCAGAAAACTGTTCCTGCGCAGAAATCCAAATCTAACATCAACTTCCTACTAGAGGCTTTACTTGACACAACAATGCGATAAAATAAAGATACAAAGGAGTTGTTACAAAAGTAAGCAAGCTCCTTGACTCAAATAAAAAAAAAATAACAGAAATAAAACATGGGTTGTCTCCCATAAGCGTTTTTCTTTAAAGCCTTTTAGCTAGGCATAGTGATATTTATGATGCTCACATAAAGATGAGAGTTGAAACATAAATCTAACATCAACTTCCTACTAGAGGCTTTACTTGACACAACAATGCGATAAAATAAAGATACAAAGGAGTTGTTACAAAAGTAAGCAAGCTCCTTGACTCAAATAAAAGAAAAATAACAGAAATAAAACATGGGTTGTCTCCCATAAGCGCTTTTCTTTAAAGCCTTTTAGCTAGGTGATACGTCCATTTTGCATCACTATTTTATATCATAATTTGCTGTTATTCATTGATATATTTCATATTTAGAGATGATACTTATGTTATTTCATCTATTTTGCATGTTTGATGATTATTGGAGAATTGATCACCGGAGTCTGGAAACTGCTGGAAAAAGCACCGTCAAGATACATTATTTGCGAAGATCAAAATACAAAACGAAGACCGTGAAAAATATTATTTTGCCAGATCATGGAGGGAGCCACGAGGAGAGGCCAAGGTGGGGCCCAGGGGGGCCCACACCCCCCCCCCCCCCCTCGCGCGGCCAAGCCTGGAACCGCACGAGCAGGTGGTCTGGCCGCCCTGGCCCACCACTTGCCGTGCCCCTTCGCGTACTTCATCCCCCCGAAAACCTAAGACCTTCTACGGAGAGTTAGAATTATTCCGCCGCCGCCACGAGGCGGAAAACCACAGAGAGAAGAAAGCTCTCCGGCAGGCAGAAATCTGCCGAGGAAATCCCTTCCCGGAGGGGGGAAATCGTCGCCATCGTCACCGTCATCGAGCTGCACTTCATCGGGATCATCATCACCATCATCTCCACCGCCATCACCGTCATCTCCACCGCTCCACTCCGTTCCCGCTGTAACATCTAGGGCTGAATCTTGTGTGTTTGATAGGGGAAACTCTCCCGGTGTTAATTACTATTGTTATTGATGCTATTGGGTGGAACCGTTAAATTAAGGTTTATGTTCAGATTGTTACCCATCATTATATCATCTCTGATCATGTTCCAAATGATGTGTTGTGAGTAGTTCGTTTAGTTCTTGAGGACATGGGTGAAGTCTAGATGTTAGTAGTGAACTATGTTGAGTAATATTTGATGGTTTGATATTTAAGTTGTGGTGCTATTATTCTAGTGGTGTCATGTGAACGTCGATTACATGACACTTCACCTTTATGGGCCTAGGGGAATGCATTGTGTATTCGAATATTAATTGTGGGGTTGCCGGAGTGACAGAAACCTAAACCCCCGTTAATATCTCGATGCATGAGGGATAGCAGGATCTTAGAGTTTAAGGCTGTGGTTAGATTTATCTTAATTACTTTCTTGTATTTGCGGATGCTTGCAAGGGGTATAATCACAAGTATGTATTAGTCCTAGGAAGGGCGGTGCATTAGCATAGGTTTACCCACACGACACACATCAAAACACTAAAGATTAATCATCTATATGAAGCGAAAGCACTAGACATAAATCCCGTGTGTCCTCAAGAACGCTTGGTCATCATAAGTAAACAAACCGGCTTGTCCTTTGCTCTAGAAAGGATTGGGCCCCTCGCTGCAATTATTATTGTTGCGCTTTATTTACTCGCACTTTATTTATCTGTTATATCAAAAACTCCTAAAAACATGTCTGCTAGTATTTACAGTGAAATCCTCATCAAAACTGCTTGTCAGCACCTTCTGCTCCTCGTTGGGTTCGACACTCTTATTTATCGAAAGTACTACGATACACCCCCTATACTTGTGGGTCATCACTAGGCATAGTGATATTTATGATGCTCACATAAAGATGAGAGTTGAAACATAAAAGAGAGCATCAAGAAGCATATATAAAACATATTTAAATCTAACGCACTTCCTATGCAAAGGAATCTTGTAAGAAAATAAATTAATAAAGCACAAAGTGACTAGCATAGGAAGGCAAAACAAGTGCAACTTCAAAAATTTCAACATAAAGACAGGAGACTTAATATTATTGTGATATATGAAGTCATGTCTCCTTCTCTCATAAGGACCAGTAGGTCTTAAAGTACCCAGCAAATAAAAGCAAATCAAGAGAAAACTCAAAACATTCATCATAAAGAGAAGAAATTTAGTAACACGAAGATCTCTATAACCATACTTTCCTCTCTCAAAATAATTTTCAGCGGCATTATGAATAGATTCAACAATATAGCTATCACCTAAAGCATTCTTATCATGATCCATAAGCATAATAATATTATTACTCTCCACATAAGCATAATCAATTTTATTAATAACAGTGGGAGTAAAACTATCACATCCATCATTGTAATCATCATAAATTGGAGGCATAGAATAATCATAATTAGTTTTATCCTCAATAGTAGATGGACTGAAAATATCATATTCATCATTGTAAACATCATATATAGGAGGCATATCATAATCAACATAAACCATATCCTCAATAGTAGGTGGACTGAAAATATCACAATGATTATAATTATCATATATTGGAGGCAAAGTATCATCAAAGAAAATTTTCTCCTCAAAACTTGGGGGACTAAGAATAACATATTCATCAACAACGGCTTCCCCAAGCTTAGACTTTTCCATAGCATTAGCAATAATGGTGTTCAAAGAATTCATACTAATAACATTGCTACCATCACGCAAATAATTTTCCATAGGTTTATTAGTTTTCTGTTCAAACACATCATGTCCTAACTCAAGATAAATTTCATAGAGCTCTCTAATTTTTTTGTTGTTTTCCATTAAGCCTAACTAGTAAAAATAAAAACAAGAAACAAAAAGATAAAATTGCAGATCTAAAGGAGATACCTTCCAACGCTTACCTCCCCGGCAACGGCGCCAGAAAATAGCTTGATGTCTACGCACGCTTCTATTCTCGTAGACAGTGTTGGGCCTCCAAGAGCAGAGGTTTGTAGAACAGCAGCAAGTTTCCCTTAAGTGCATCACCCAAGGTTTATCGAACTCAGGGAGGTAGAGGTCAAAGATATCCCTCTCAAGCAACCCTGCAATTAAGATACAAGAAGTCTCTTGTGTCCCCAACACACCCAATACACTTGTCAGATGTATAGGTGCACTAGTTCGGTGAACAGATAGTTAAATACAAGTAATATGGATGATTATAAGTAGTAATTGCAATCTGAAATAAAAATGGCAGCAAGCAAACATGTAGCAGAACAGGTTGTAAACGATGTTTCAATGCTTAGAAACAAGGCCTAGGGATCATACTTTCACTAGTGGACACTCTCAACAATGACATCAAAGCTGAATAATAAATACTACTCTCAAACACTCTCTTGTTGGATGATAAACACCATTCACTGCGTAGGGCTACAAAAGCACCCCCAAAGTCTGAGTAAACTAACACCACCACGTCATAAAGGAATCACACACGGTGCGCACACTATCACCTTCACAACCGTGAATAACCCCGGAGTTCATATTAAAGTAACCTCTAGAGTGCATAATAGATAAAGAGTAACATCACATATTCAACTAGATTACAAAGCTCATGATCACACAAAGATCACACCATAGGAGAGAGAGGGATAAACCACATAGCTACCGGTAGAGCCCGTAGCCCCGGGGGAGAATTACTCACTCCTCATCGTAGGAGTCAGCAACGGCGATGGAGATGGCGGTGGAGTTGATGGAGATGGCTCCGGGGGCAATTCCCCGTCCCGGCAGGGTGCCGGAACAGAGACTTCTGTCCCCCGAAACTTGTCTTCGATGGCGGCGGCGCTACGGACCTTTTTCGTGGAAAATTGCTCGGGGCCTAGGGTTATTTTGTCGGGGGGTATATGTAGGCGAAAGGGCGAAGGCGGTGGAGCCCCGAGGGGCCCACACCATGTGCTGGCGCGGCAGAGGGGGCAGCCGCGCCGCCATGTGGTGTGGCTGCCTCGTGGGCCCCCTCCGTCTCCTCTTCGGTGTTCTGGATGCTTCCGGGGAAAATAGGGACTTCGGCTTTTGTTTCGTCCAATTCCGAGAATATTTCCTTAACAGCTTTTCTGAAACCAAAAACAGCAGAAAACAGGGAACTGGCACTGTGGCATCTTGTTAATAGGTTAGTCCCAGAAAATGCATAAAAGCCATATAAAGTGTATATAAAACATGTAGCAATGGGTACAATATAAGCATGGAACATAAGAAATTATAGATACGTTTGAGACGTATCACACGCCCTCATAACAAGTTTGATCATAACAAGTAAATAAGAACGGGGTACATAATATGCATCTACTTTCATAACATAGACATAACAATTGCAATCATCATAACATATATCAACTTAAGAGATCCACCACAAAGGTATTACATAGATGACCATAATCATGTTCAGTAGCTCATATGGCACTAATTAGTGAAGCTCAAGAGAGAGAGATACATAAGTTACTTCCACAAACCCATAGTCCGGGGTGGACTACTCCCTCTTCATCATGGAGACGGTGGAGAAGTTGTTGGAGGGGGTGGAGACCACACCGGCAGCGCCCCACCAGAGTTTTCCCCCTCCAATCTGCAGCTCCAGGTCTTCGTTTCGGTGTTTCTGCGGCGCTCCTCCCGAAAGGCGTCGGGGGAGTATTTTTATAGGTGTTTTTAGGTCAAGACGGAGGCAGGGAGACGAAGATCGACGGCATCGGAGCAACGAGGCTCCAGATGGGGTGCCCCACGCGGCCAAGGAATCTGGCCGCGCGGGCCCACCTCTTTTGGGCCTCAGGCCTCCTCTCGTGCGCTTCCTTGGCTCCTACTCCTTCTTCCTTCCAGAAACTGATGTTCCCGAAGTTTCAGGCCATTTGGACGTCGTTTGGGTCCCTGAAACATCAAAAGATAGAAAAAGGGGTTTTCTGACTGTGCAGGTGTAAAGGCCCCCCTTTTACTATAAGGCAGCGACCTCCTGTGTATAGTGCTAGTCCCTAGATCGACTTGCTAGCACACACAGTTTAAGATGAAATACCATAACATTGCATCAATATTCATTACACGATGATCCAGAAATAAAAGGGTTCGATACAAGGTACATAGCTCATGGCTAGCTCAAACCGAAATAAACACACAACGGAAAGCAAAGATACAGAGAGCTCCATCCTCATCATGTGCTACAGGCAAGGCATGTTGGTTGGACACTCGTGACCCTATCAATCCTCACTCTTCGTCAGAGGGTCCTGCAATGGTGAGTTGCAGCCCAAACTATATTGGGTCAGCACAATTGAATTGTGGTGGCAAGATGACACTATGTTGATTAACTTAGTAAGACTATATCTACATGCATATTTGGCCAGGTGGAGTTTGAGGCTGATTTGCATAAAAGCCAACTTTGTCCTATCTTTTATAAAACAACTTTTCATATTAGACAAAGAGTACCACTGATAGACATCAGCGAACACCTTTGACAACAAAGAGTACCACCGATAGACATCGGTGAACAACTTTGAAAACTACTCACAGCGAGCACCACCGATAGACATCAGTGAGCTCCCAAACCCTTGTTCACCCATCAAATTTTATTAAGAAATTGGGATGAGGAGATCTTCAACATCTGCCCTGTCTAGTCGCTCAAATTGTCTGTAACCGGGGACACGGCTAAGTATACTTAGTTTTTAACTCTCGAGAGGTTGTGCACTTTCACCACACGACCCAATCATTCCCTCCTCCATAACGCCCAATTGTGAAATGGAAAAGACAAGACTGAGACGAGATCTTTCCGAAGCAATTGCCCAAAATCCATAAAGCGGACCCCTCCCACCTATCATCCTTACATCTGCTAGTCACGCGGATTTCGGGGTCTCACAACATATATGATCAAGACAGAGCCCATATGACATGTGGCTGCACTGGAAGCTACTAAACAAGGTGCGTCTACAATCTCTTTTAGCCTGGGTGACTTTCCACAATTGTGCGCTTCCACCAAGGGT
Organism: Poa annua; assembly: GCA_026929855.1. Classification (NCBI taxonomy): domain Eukaryota; kingdom Viridiplantae; phylum Streptophyta; class Magnoliopsida; order Poales; family Poaceae; genus Poa; species Poa annua. Next base: position 53,400,668 of record CM049433.1, on the reverse strand, counting down.
GATTACCATAGACATGGACCCCTTGAGTAGCCACCCACCATGGTTCTCCAACCAGCACCCAAGTAGTTCATTAATTAACTCCATTAATTTTTTCCACTATCCAACTATTCAAAACATTTTTCATAGCTTGGCTAAGCTTCCTACCAAGTTCCATGCTACTAGGCTCAGGGTGGGGGATAGCTACACACTACATAGGAGCATAGCATAATATAGTAACTGCACACAAACCTATCATGCATACTATAGAAAATACTACTATGCCATATAGTAAAAATAGTAGGAGATTTATGAGTGTCACTTGCCTTGGCCAACTGAAGAGTTGAAGTTAAACTCTTCACAACAGGTAAGGCACTCCGTACAATCTAAACATAAAGATAACACAATAATAAACAAACAATTCACCCACATCATTGCATACAAACAAACATGCACATCAAGGTTTTCACAAAACTTTGGTCGAGAATATCTCATAATTCAATATGCAAAAAAGAATTAATGTGATTAGGTTTAGGGTTTTCCAATGTGGTTAAAGGTTGGTCAAGCAATTAAGTATGAACATCATGAATGTCATACATAAGTTGCTATGGTGTTCCATAGGTTCTAAAAGGTTGGTTTTGGTCAAATGGTCACACATGGAATTCTGAAAAAGGTTTAACACATTTTGAAATAAGGGTTTCTGCAACACAATATTTTCGAAAGGGCTTCAACACAACTTTAATAATTTGAGCTGATAAATCATTTCTAAAATATGGGTTTTGGTATTTCTGGCCAGAGGCAACTAATTGGGTCACTTTTCAAAAAGAATCCATATTAAAATAATTTATATGATTTAAACTATAATCAAAATACTCCAATTGAGTCTCTCATTTTTAATTTGTTTAAAAAGTATTCAAAAATATTTTTAAAGTGACCAAGTTATTCTACAGAACCTAAGGTTTCTAAAAATATTTTATTTACAAATTTTAGACTTATAAAAATAAAGTTATGCTACAAATACTCAAATCCCTCATTTGAAATTTGAATCATTTAAACTTTGTCAAAACAGAAAAATAATAATTCCAAAAGATTCTACATGTCCATAGGTTTTCAAAAATATAAATTTGTTAAATTTGGACATGTGGTTAAATAGTTGTTAGGTTCGAAGTTGCAGGGGCTTTTCTGAAAAACTGTCAAATAAAAATAAATCGGGATAATTCTCTGAAAACTCCAGGCCACGTGGCGGCTTCTTATTGGTCGATACCGTTTCGGTTAATCGATCTAATCTAGGTCGTTGAGACAAGATCGGACGGCTACGAGTGAGATGCTCACCGGGCGGCGTAATTGGTCGCCGGAGAATGGAGAGGCGGCGGCCGACGGCTCGGTCGTGGACGGCGCCGGCGCTCCGGTGGTCCTTGGGCTCGGGGAAGACGACGATGAGGTGCGGCGCGACGCGCCGGAGACGATGGAGGTGGTGGAGGTGTTGAATGCTTCCTCGAACGGCGGCGGAAATCGAATGTCGGTGCGGCGGCTCCGGCGAGCTTCGGGCGAGGCCGGTTGCGACGAAATACTGCGCGAAATAAATCTCTAAGGGGCTCAGGGGGTGCGCACGGACTAGGGAAAGACAGTGGAAAAGAAAGGGCCGGCGGAGACTTACCGTATCGGCCGGGAGCGGAGGAATGCGGCGGCGGCCGAGGTGTACTCCGGTGAGGAAATTCAGCAGCCTGGGGGCACTATTCGAGATGGAGGGTGAGGGGAAATGGAGACGGGGGAGTGGCGATTTTAAGGAGGCCGAGGGTGGTGCCGTTCGGGTGGGGGCCGGCTGCCGTTCGGGTGGGGGCCGTCGTGTGCATCGTGGGCGCCGCGGCGGTTGGGGAAGATGGTCCTGACGGGTGGGGGCCGGCTGTCAGTTAGAAGGAGGGTTAAGTGGGCAGGAGTGGGCCGCTAGGCGCTGCGCGCGCGTTAGATTAGGATGGGCTCGGCCCAGTTACCCTTTTTTTTGTTCTGTTCTTTTTCTTGTTTTCCTTTTCTGTTTTCTTATTTCTTTGGTTTTAAAATTTCTAAATCAAATCAAACCAGTTTCTATAGAATTGAAAAATAAAAACCTTTCTTTTAAAACTTACAAACATACTTTACCAAAACATTTTTAAATTTGAAAATCCAAAATATCGCATAAATGTTTATTATAACCTTTATGCTTATTTTATAAAATAGGGTTCTATAAATTCCTTTTGAACTGAAACTAAAATCTAGAAAAGATATGAGTAATATCACTCAATATGATAAACTCAAATAAAATACTTTGGTACAAATATTTTATTTAAAAAGAGTTGATATATCATTTAAAAAAACAAATAATCATTTTAAATACCAAAATAGACATTTCACTTCAAATCTATAAATTTTCAAAATAGAATATGCTTAAATAATTCAAAAGAATTTGTAAATATGGTTTATTAAGTAATTGAAAGTAATATATCAGATTCAACTTCAATTTCGAGCAATTTATTTTATTCAAACAAAAGTTTCAATTTTTAGTGATTTTTAAAACATTCCAAAAATTTGGGATGTTACAGCAGGGTTAATTCCAAATAAATAGGGAAACTGTGAAATATTCCCAAAATCATTATAAAACATTGATATAACCCTTATATGATGCAAATATGATTGAAATATAAGTAATAGAATGCAAAGTTCATGTATGCATTTTACATGCATCAACATCCCCAAGCTTAACCTATACTCGTCCTCGAGTATGAAGGTGATAAAACTAAACATGGACTTGGCATTTTATTATTATCAAAGGATATCAAAGATGATTGTTATTGCTACATAGAGTCAAATGATTCATTCTTAATAAGGAGTAGCACATACAAGATATATTATCAAGTGGTATCAAATATTCAAGACAAATATGTTCAATGATAATTCACAAAGTGTAACATGAAAGAAAAGTTCTATGGACCAAATGAATGCATAAATGAAAAAGTAAAAAGATATCCTATATTGGTCATAGAGTATTCTTATAGAAATCTGAATATAAAAGGTGGACACTTTGGAAAGATAGATAAATAAGTAGAGGAATAACATGCAAGAGTATCATCTAGTTTCCAAATGCTTCAACTTAAGTTAATGTTTGCCATGTAGTTTTCATTGGTGTGAAGTTCTCATTACCCATATCATAGCACCTTTAGTGATTGATAGTTGAAAGTGAAAGCAAATATGAGTTATGTGCTTGACAAAGTATGGGCTAAAAGCCTCATGCCCCTTGAAAACAAAAACCTCTCCGACTGGCTAATCAACTCGGGCCACGAAGCAAGTGAAGGTTACAGTCATCGTGAGTAAAAGTAGCATCATCAAGAGTATCACCCGGGGTACTCTTTGCCCCAGGACACAGAACGAGCCCATGTCCTAATGACAAAGCAAGCAAACAGTGGACATCTCAACATCTCTTTCTTTTACTAATGCTTTTTTCTTGTAAATGTTTTTTCTGTTGTGAGATGTATTATAGATTCCTCCACAATGGGTACATTGCAAATTTCTACCATGGGCCACATGGCTTGGGTTAGCCGCCACAGGTGTCTCTCTAGCCATTAATACCACTCGCCCGAACTTACTAAGTTTCCTCCTTCATTTCACGCAATGTTAGGCATCCATCAACAAAAGAACATGATATCAACTTTTATAGATAATAAAGTGCACGTTGAAAACTTTCCACGTGTCAGCACGTATGAGCTAGCTCTCAACCAAAGACCTTTGTCAAGCCCAAAACATCATAATTTTAATCACAATGGGTCAAGTTTATTAAGTGCAATAAAAGTAATGTGTGCATCAAGTTCGTGAGAGCTTTTAAACCAACTTTACCCATAACAATCCCAATAACATAAGCATATTAATTTGGAAGCATAGATAAAACAATATAACATGGTAAACATACTTGGAATAGCATATTAGCTTATAGGTAGATATGGTGGACTCACTGGAAAAACTTGGTTGAGGGTGTTGGAAAACAAGTTTTTTACTTGTTGGAATTTTTGGGCTAGCAAGAGGGAGAAAGTTGGCCGTCTAAATGCATGCATAAGTGTCCATAGAGCTAACCATTTCATGTTAAACAAAGTAAAGCATCATTCATCATATAAAACATGAATAAGAAATAACTCTTGATAAGACACTTCCATATTAATACTCATTAAAAAGCACATGAATCATGCAACTATATGTATCTTTTTAGATCAACTCAAACATCCTCTTCCCAATATTTTTATAGCATCCAACTTAATTCAACCCAAACTTTCATTAGCTCTCTCATATCATAAATGAAAAGTGGTGGTCTCAAAAAAAAAACCAAACCGAAATAAAAGAACAAAAAGAACGCTCCAAGTTTATTAGATAAAGTGCAATGAACGAAAAACAGAAGTTAGACGTGTGCAAACCGAGAGTGTGTTGGTTCAGTGGGGTTGTCTTCACATCCCAAGCTTATTGTCTTCACCATTCTTGGATAAATCTTGGTGCATCTCCTCTAATCCCTGTGAAAAAACTTCAAAACACTGTTTCTCCCATTTCTTTTCTGTGGGTTGACATTAGTAGGCACAAAACAATAGAATTGCTTGCTGTATGAAATCCTTACACAAACATAAGAAACATGTCCATAAAGTGTATAATGTTGTATTCCTTCTAAAAAGCTCAATTGGATCAAAAAGATTCAAGTTAAAAGCTTAAAGAATGTATAAAACAAGATGGGACAGAATCTGTCTAGAAAAACAGCAGCAGCAAAACGCATTTTTTTACCCCACTTAATTTTGTCAAAAAAAATCCATGCTTACAGAGGGCGAAAAGTTGCAACTACAGTTCAAATATGAGCTCATTTGGAGTTACGGAATAGAAATGAAAAATCATACCGTGCACAGATTCGTGCTGGAATAAAATCTCCGAATGGAAAAAGCAACTTTTCCAAGCCCAAATGGGTTAAACTTGGAACTTTATTAAAAATTCCAGAACCTAAACTAAAAACAAAGTCTCTTGGTACAAAAATAGGACTCAAAGAAAATCTCAAATAAAAACAACTGGGTTGCCTCCCGTAAGGCGCTTTCTTTATAGCCATATAGCTAGGCTTACTTACTTGATATTCATTGTGGACGAAGCTAATGAGGAAGCTTGAACTTTGGTGTGTCCCTCTTCCTTGGAAAGTACTCCATGCACTTCTTGTGTGAGAACTGAAACTTCACGTTTCCTTCCTTTGAATCAATGATAGCACCTGTGGTACGAAGAAAAGGTCTTCCCAAAATGATAGGACTAGAGGTTTTATTCCCCATGTCCATTATTAAAAAGTCAACAGGCACAAAAGTCATATGCAACTCTACCATAACATTACTTACTTTTCCTAAAGCATGTTTAATGGAATCATCAGCAAGTGCAAGTTCAATAGAGCATTTCTCAAGATTCTTTAATTCAAGTACTTCATATAATTCTTTAGACATAACAGAGACACTAGATCCTAGATCTAATATAGCCTGGTGTGTCTCTTTTCAAATTGCTACTAATACCTTGGGAACCCATATATCCCCAAGCTTAGGTGGTATCATAGCTTCTTTGTTGTACCTATCAATTTTCTCTTTTAAGACATGACTAGCAATATAAGAACCAAAACCAGCTTGGTTAACATTAATAGAAGGATCACTAGCAAATTTTTGTAAGAGAGACATAAGTTCATGCAAGCTACAGTTCTCTAAGTCAAGTAGTGGTTTCTTAACTTCACTAAGCATCTTAACTTCTTCAACTTTTCTCCTCACTTTTAGTTTCATTAGATTCATTCAAACCATTAAGATAAGACATAAATGGTAACAAGTATTCAGGATATTTCAATAATTCATTAAAAGTTTCTTCCAAAGTAGGTGGAACATTTTCAGCAATACTAATAGAACTCACACCAACCACGGGTGGTGCTTGTGGTTTCCCTGCAGACATACTCAATAAGGTGGCTTGATTATCAGCTAGTTTTGAACGAGCTTTGTCTAGTTCTTCAGCTTGTAGTTGTAAACCTTTAATATCAGAACTAATGGAAGCAACAGACTTATTCAACTCTTGTATCATGGTATTATTACTAGCAACTTGTTCCATAAGAATTTTATTAGTATCAAAATTATCATTACTTGAAGGCATAGGCTTCCACTTATTATCATTATTACTAGGATATGGAACAAAAGGACGGGTGTTTGGAACATATGGAGGTTTATTATAGGAATTATAGTTGTTGTTACCAAACCCACTATTACCATATCTAAAAAAGTTAACATCAACATTCTCATAATTATTACCAACTGGTTCTTGCAAAGGGACATTCTCAATATTTTGTTTATTAATGAAAGCAAGAATAGTATCCATTTTAGATGACAAATCACTATTTTCTTCTATGGAGTTTACTTTCTTAGGGGGATTAGGTGCTCTTTCAGTATTCCATTGACTATAGTTTTGCAAAATACTCTCTAAGATGTTCTTAGCTTCTACTATAGTTTTACTCATAAAAGCCCCTCTAGCAGCAGAATCAAGGATATTTCTAGACATGTAGTTTAGACCATTATAAAAAGAGTGTAATATGGTCCATTCGTTAACCCCATGAGATGGACAAGTTCTAGGCATAACTTTTATCCTATCCCAAGCCATAGCAACATGTTCATTCTCATTTTTGCCTAAAAGAAAGAATATTGTTTCTATTTTGCAAAATTTTAACAGGTGGATAATACTTCTTAATGAAAGTTTCTTTTAAATCATCCCAATAATTAATACTATCAGTAGGTAGTGAATGCAACCACTTTTTAGCTTTCCCTCAAAGTGAAAAAGGAAATAACTTCAGTTTTAGAATAGCACTTTCCACATTTTTAAATTTTTGCATGTCACATATTTCAACAAAATCATGAAGATGCATAGAGGCATCCTCCATAGCACTACCACCAAATTGTTCCCTAGTTATCAAGTTCAACAAACTAGGACTCACTTCATAACTCTCAGTTGTTATCTTAGGTGTAGCAATAGACCTAACAATAAATTGATCATTTGGAGTGTTTGTGTAATCACACAACTTAGTTCTTTCTCCCATTTTAGCAAGTTTTTATGTATTTTTTTATTTTTTATGCAAAACTGAAAATAAAATGACACTAAATAATGTAAACCAAAATGATAAATGCAAAACAAAATGCAAAAACTGAAAATAAATTAACAAACCGAAATATAAAAGACAATAACAAAACAAAATAAAATGCTTTGAATGTAAAAAGATGGGTAAGATGATGCTCACAAAGGTGCAACCTCACCAAGCTTAGGTGTTTGCACACGTCGGTGATGTTGACTTTGTTGTGAGATATCCTTTCCACTTGTTCAGCAACAGCACCAAAAGATCTTGCAACGTTGATGAACACTTGTGGGACAACTCTTTACTTGCTCACTTCCCCGGCAACGGCGCCAAAAAATAGTCTTGATGGCCCGACGATGATGACGATGGCGCCAGAAAAGGTCTTGCTGGGCACCAGGTACCTGCATCAAAAGAATGTGGGTTAGGTTGAGACTCCAAGTGCAAAGTGTATAGTAAGGGAAAGACTAATTTTCCCCACGAGGGTGACTCGAGGGTTTAATATCGAACTCTCGGGGAAATGAACCAAAAGCTGTTGTCTACTTATCCTTCTTTATGAAACCTACAAAACAAAGTAAATTGTTTTGTGCCCTCAACCTCACCAAGTGGTTGTCAAGCACAAGGTGTGAGTAAAAGATATAAAGATAACAAATGCAAACTAAAAATAAATATGCAATGATGATAAATAAATATGCAAAGATGGTATAAATGATAATGGATGATGTTTTTGTGTTTTGTATTGTGTTTCCAAGATGTAAAAGTGTTTTTGCATTTTCGGATTTTTAAATGGCAGAAAATGTAAAGTACTAATAAAGTGTTGGAAAGGTGTTTCTTATAATTAAAAATGGACTGGGGTTCATGGTTTCACAAATGCACTCTCTCTTTTATATAGTGGTAGATAATGGAACATAGGAATTGACATATGAGATTGCAAGAAGACAAGTTATTAATAATATGGGCATCACATCCTAACATAGAGATCTTTTGGTTATTAACCTCTATTATACTACACCAAGATGCGAACTAAATCATAACACCTCAGTAATTAAGATAAAACAGAGTATAGTTTTAAGTTTTATGGCATGAAGTTAGAATAAGAACATGCTAGATCTAGTCATGGAGAAAATGGCATGGTCACCCATATCCCCGGTAGCATGGTATTCCTTTTTATCCCTTGTGAGGCAACAAAGTAAGGTAAAATACCCAAGTGGATCGCGGAACTTCTGTCACTTTCACCGCACTCACCACCCCCCGTTACTCCAACTAATGCACACGTTCCCCCTCACACGCCCTCATAACAAGTTTGATCAGAACAAGTAAATAAGAACGGGGTATATAATATGCATCTACTTTCATAACATAGACATAACAATTGCAATCATCATAACATATATCAACTTAAGAGATCCACCACAAAGGTATTATATAGATGAACATAATCATGTTCAGCAGCTCATATGGCACTAATTAGTGAAGCTCAAGAGAGAGAGATACATAAGTTACTTCCACAAACCCATAGTCCGGGGTGGACTACTCCCTCTTCATCATGGAGACGGTGGAGAATTTGTTGGAGGGGGTGGAGACCACACCGGCAGCGCCCCGCCAGAGCTTTCCCCCTCCAATCTGCAGCTCCAGGTCTTCGTTTCGGTGTTTCTGTGTTTCTGCGGCGCTCCTCCCGAAAGGCGTCGAGGGAGTATTTTTATAGGCGTTTTTAGGTCAAGACGAAGGCAGGGAGACGAAGATCGACGGCATCGGAGCCACGAGGCTCCAGATGGGGTGCCCCACGCGGCCAAGGAATCTGGCCGCGTGGGCCCACCTCTTTTGGGCCTCAGGCCTCCTCTATTGCGCTTCCTTGGCTCCTACTCCTTCTTCCTTCCAAAAACTGATGTTCACGAAGTTTCAGGCCATTTGGACGTCGTTTGGGTCCCTGAAACATCAAAATATAGAAAAAGGGGTTTTCTGACAAGCAGGGTTAATTCCAAATAAATAGGGAAACTGTGAAATATTCACAAAATCATTATAAAACATTGATATAACCGTTATATGATGCAAATATGATTGAAATATAAGTAATACAATGCAAAGTTCATGTATGCATTTTACATGCATCACTATGTTACTCCCACTATGACTAGTCTCAATCAGGTCTACGAAAATCAATCGGCATTTATTAGCTATACAAAGACTTGTAATTTTCAATTCAAAATAAAAGACTTATCATTTTGTTTCAAAATCAATCTGCAGAAACCAATCCGGCCTAAAATCAATCACCATTTATTACAATGATGATTGGAAATCATTCCGGCCTAAAATCAATCGCCCAGATTTAACGACTGGTTGACTGACTTTCCCGTCTGACTCATCTCATACTGGCTACTAGTCAGGGGTGGAGCTCCCTTAAGGCCAACCTGGGCCGTGGCCCGCCCAAGATTTGGTCCGTTTTTCCAATTTTTTGTTGGGCTCAGCCATTTAAGACTCTAAAATTAAAAGAAAACCTTGTTATGATAAAGCCTGGCCCGCCCAAGAATTTCGTTGAAGCTCCGCCACTGCTACTAGTACGGTCTAATGTATAGAATTGAGTGGGCGAGCCATTCGGGATGGTCTAGCTCCTGCTCGCCCCTCCCGATGTGCCCTTGGTAACTTGTTGCGGTAGCAACTACCACCGTCATAGAAAGACGTCAATGCCTTGTTTTCACTTGTAGCCTACCGGTGCCGACCTGACTTTGTTGATGACAAATGAAATGTCTTCGTGCACTTACCCTTAAGGACCAACGCAAAAAAACAGAAGTCGTCGCTATTGAATTCTTAAAGTCATCTGAATATCTAGACACCAAAACCGCAACACACATAGACAAAGCGAGACCGACCACTTCAACGTAGTGGCGATTAAACGATTCTCCATCCTCCTCTTACACAATGCTCCCATAGGCCATAGCTAACTGACAGGAACGCGGAAACGTTATTCTTGTTTTGCACAGTGCCACCGTAGCTACCACACGGCGGGTTTTTTAGTGCAACATACATTTCCCTTTATCTAGGAGCCATGTGGGCTCCTAATCAGACACATCTATAGCTCGTGAATAAGACAGAAGGTACATATAATGTAAAGATACGGAACCAGGTGTAAATTAGAAGGTCTATGAGTAGACACAATATATAATGCCGTACTGACCAAATTGTCATTACCGGGTCCATAGCTCAGTGGTAGAGCAATTGACTGCAGATCAATAGGTCACCGGTTCGAACCCGGTTGGGCCCTATTTAATTTTTGTACGGTGCTTACCTATTTAATTATTTTTCTGAATATTTATTTCACCGTACTTATAGGTACGAAACAAAGTGCCCTATAAAAATACGGAATAAAGGTTATTTAAAGAGAGAATAATCTTTAAACAAATATACCAAGAGGTGAATCAAAAAATGCTAAAGCTAAAGGCAGCGGCCCGCTATAGCCTATTTAATTTTTGTGCCGTGCTTACCTATTTAATTATTTTTCTGAATATTTATTTCACCGTACCTATAGGTACAAAACAAAGTCCCCTATAAAAATACGGAATAAAGTTTATTTAAAGAGAGAATAATCTTTAAACAAATATACCAAGAGGTGAATCAAAAAATGCTAAAGGCAGCGGCCCGCTATAGCCTATAGCGAAGGAACACCTCGAGGACGAAGGGAATTTTAGAGACCTTTTTCTTGCTGTTTCAATTCGTATTCCTTTTCATATGTCAGATTCTTCGTTTGCCAGAGTATTAAGACTACTCAGAATGGGAAGTATCTAGTATCATGCATATGATACTAGTCTATATTATGGGTGGTATCATATGACACTATATTATTAGCTGCTAGACTCATATTGAATAAATGTTATTTTTCTTAACGGTAACACGAGGAGCACCTAAAAACAATCTTGATTTCTATCTAAATTTTCCTATTTAAATTACTTTATATCAATTTTCTTTAATATGAAAACTCTAGTTATATTGCTTGTTCAAACATATAGACTGTCTTGATCTTTGGTTGCTTTACACTAGTATACCTCTCATGCTCAATTGCTTGTTGGCATATGTAATCCCTCGGTATACAGAATATCAGAAATCCAGGGGAGCAAAGATGTCGTTCATTTTACACGTCAAAATTCGTACTCCCTTCGATCGGAGATTGTTGACACAAATTGTCTAAATACAGATGTATCTACACACTAAAATATGTCTAGATATATACGTATTTAGATAAATTTGTGTCAACCATTTCTGATCGGAGGGTAATAGTTTATGAAAAATACAAGTGAGATTATTAAATCTCTTGAAATTTTTCACTTCATATTTTTTTTCCCTCTAGTTGGTTGAACCGATGGGTTACCTGGAGTTGCAAGGAGCCCGGAAATAATGCACTTTGCCGGAACCTCAAGAAGATAAAACAGAACAGGTGGAGATGTTCTGTCTAGGAATTGGATAGAGAGGTCCTTAAATATTAAACAAACTTTTATCTTATACATATTCAAACAAATTTTCCTTTTTTTATATTAAAAATTTTGAATAAACTTTTTCCTTCAAATATAATAAGAAATTTACCCTTCTTAAATAGTTGAAAATCTTTTCCTTTTATATATTAAGAATATTTGAAAAAACTTTTCTATTTTAATTATTTGCACAAAATATTCATTTTTAAATATTTGAACAAACTTTTATTTATATATATATTAAATATATTGGAATAAACGTTTCCCTTTAAATATAAGTAATTTTAGACTTTTCAATATTTGAAAACATTCAGAAACTTTCCTTTTTTAATGATTTGAACAAAATATTCACTTTTAAATATTTGAACAATTTTTTCCTTTTAAATATTTGAACAAAGTTATGTCACATGCTGATATTTTAGCTCAACACATTGAAAAATTTCCCTCTCCAAATTATAGTATAGATATTTAAACAATTTTTCCTCTTATAAACATATTATTGGATTTTCTTACCATTTAAAAAAGGACGTGACTACACAGTGCCCGGGCACTGTTTAGTCTACCGCGGTGCCCCTCCCAAAAATAGAAACAAACAGATGTCTGAACCGGTATGTTCCCAAAACAGAAACTTATGGTCCCCACGTGCTCTCCTTCCCACGCTTTTGCTACGTTGTGCCGTCTGTACAGAAAAGAAAACTGGGACTAGCCCTTACCGTGCCCCAGTACCTGTAGTTGGCGCGTAGCGTGTGTGTGTGGAAGGCAGCGCCCCACCTTTTTTTTTTTGTCTCGAGATGATAAGGCCCAAACACGAGAATCATATCTCAAACACTCTCGAAAAAGAAAAAAAATACATGCTAATGATGCATCAGATTTACGTGACCAAACACATACTCCCTCCGTTCCAAATTAATTGACTCAGTTTTAGTATAAAGTTGTACTAAAACTGAGTCAATTAATTTGGAACGGAGGGAGTACTAGTTATGGAAATTACATCATATACTTAAGACACTGGTGAATTCGAACAAAAAATGTGAGTCTCTGTGTTACTACCTGATGCAAAAGCACCACCCCGGTGTTATGTGGTTTCCCCATCCACATCCATATATACATGTAATTTCTTCAGACATCAACAAGAAACAGAGGCACCAGGATACAAGTTTTAGTCCGAGGAAAGAAAAGCACAAATATTCGAGCACAGATCATGCCCAGGTGCATCAAAAAGATGCAGCTGAGAGAAAATAGTTAATGCCCAACTGCAAAAAAAAGAACTAGTACCAAAAAACCTGTGTGGGCAACAATTAGATTGGTGTCTAGGAACTAGGTTGCTGGTATCTTCAACAACAGAGTCAGGAAAATATAATGATCTTGCAATCTACTCCCTCCGTTCTATATTAGATGACTTCTATTTGGACAAAAGTGGATGTATCTAGATATATAACGTATCTAGATACATCCACTTTTGTCCAAATAGAAGTCATCTAATTTAGAACGGAGGGAGTAGCACTTATGCACATGTCAGGACTCGATGTAACACATCATGAACTTCCCCACCCCGATGCACATGTCAGGACTCAGGATGTAACACATCATGAACTTCCCCACCCTGATGCACATGTTGCAAAAACTGCATGTAAGAAAATGAAAAAGATAACAGTAAGGCACTAGGTTGTTTGAAACAAAAAAGAGATATAAATTGCATGTAACAATGACAAACATGGCAAATTACACGAACAATCTCAGAAGGCATGGATATATCAAAAGGATATAATTATGAAATATAAACTACATCCCTATGGTAGAAAAATGCATTCATGTCGTCATGCGGTTCAAAATCATATTAAATTGGGCATGGGAGACTACAAACTAGATCCATGGGTTTAAAGAGATCATATACATGAAAAATGTAACGTTCATTACTCGGATCAAACCCCACTAGTCTGGACAAGGGAAATTCAATTCTACATGCATAACCTTCTATGGAAAAACATGGATGTAACTACACGCACATTTGAATTTGACCACTAGTTACATCCTAAAATCAATAATTAAGAGCATGCATCAATTAGATTAAAAAAGCCTACTGATCTGAACATAAGAATTACATCATGCACATAATCATCTACAAAAAAAACTGGATGTGACAAACATATATACACTCGAACCAAAAAATACATCCCTGACACATACGGAGTAGAAAACTTCATCTAGTTTGTATGAACCAAACTGTTTTGATTTAAAAACAGGAAAAATTACAACCTATAACAATGTGATAGAAGCGGTGGATGTAACAACAATATATATGGTAGAGCACAAACTATATTTTGTGAAAGAAAACAAATGGTGAAGTCTACTGACTATTCCTACAAAAGTTAACAGCAAAAATACTAGCCTAAATACACTCTCTCAACTCCATTAGCTAGCTATCTTTGTTGTTTCACACAACACACACAAGCTTTTGGTGGAAATGAAACATCACAACCAAGTGTTTTTTCTCCTCTGTATTAACTTGATATGAAACAAATTATGCTTGTTTACAATACTTAGTAGCTAACACGCACAAGCTACCAGGCAACAACCTGCCGATCTCTTATGCACACGACCTGCTCCACTAACCAACTAACTCCATGACCTATTCCTATGTCCCTAACACACACACACATGACCTTTTCACTAGATAACTTGTGATCATCGAATCACTCAGTTCTCAACAGGGTCACTAGAAACTTGTGATCATCGAACCACTCGATTCTCAACAGGCTACTGGCTAGACCACTTCACTGCCGATTTTCATGGCTAGCACTTGTGTAGCCCATTCACTCCAAGGATTACATGCAGCACGACTTCACACGGCTTCACATGGCAATAACGATTTTGATGTTTCATAAAGATTAATAGATAAAAAGTCCAATGCAGAAGTTTCCATGTCTGGAAGTTACATCTGTAACCTATGAAAGTCTCATACCACATCCAAGGCATGAAATTACCCCAAACAATATCATTCATTCTATTAAAATCAACGGAGGTGTACTAAAACAGGGTATTTAGTAAGAAGAAGTGCATCCTCGCATGAATGTAATTCCAAAGGAACTAATTTATGTAGGATGTAATAAAACAAGTGCATTGGACAGAGAATTACATTCGTTGGTTTAAAAACTAGAGAATCAGGGAGATACAGAAAAGGACAGTTTGAGTGCTTCTCACCTTTTTAAGTTGCTGGATGAAACTCACTTGTGTTTTGACACAGAAGCAAAACACAGCAGCCAAGATGCTTCCTGGCTGGTACCCAATAGTGCTGCAGCTCAGTCAATGGGGGCGCTTCATATAATTCAGAGAGAGGACATACCGTTTCTGCTCCGGACTAGCACTTGAGCGACAACGCCCCACTGCCCCAGCCTACCCTCCTTGCGGCAATTGAAGCCCACCTTTGCCCAATAGTGCTTCAGCTCCTCGTGCTTGGATCCATGGGTCCACCTGCTATGGGGGAGGAAGACGACACGGAAGAGTCCGGCCGGGAATAGCAGCGCCGCCGGCTGCAGGATCCTACCATCCAGAGATGTTGCTTTGTGGATCCAAGTCAAATCCCAGATCAAGATCTTCCTCCCTACCCCACCACCCGCCAGAGCTCTCCTCCACCTTCGCAGCTACAACATGAGGTGGCTCGCCGATGGCCAACGCCGCCATGGTGGAGCCTGCTCCTCCTAGCCCCCGCCAGAGCTCTCCTCCACCTCATGTGCTTATCGGGCGATGGAAGTGAGAGAGGGGAGAGTGGGGTGGGGACGGTAGAAAAAGAGGCGACGCTGGATGCGGCGGAGATGAGTAGAGGAGACAGCGTCGACCAACGTCGACCATGGTGGTCTCCGTCGAGATAAAGCGGCGTCGGGCGTTAATTGAGGAGTCGAGGTAGACTGGTAGAGGTTAAAGGATGTGGACTAGCCGGGAGTTGTGGTCCGGTCGGCTAATCGCTGTAGCGAAACCGCACGATGCTATCGGACGGCAGCGGGGAGTGAGCACGCGGTAAGGCGAGAATCGTGCCCACGCACGAAATAGATTTCTCGTTTAAAAAATAGTTGACCATATCACTCCAAGTATTTCTAATCTTTCAAAATAAAACATAAATATGACTGCCCATAACCACTTTTTACTCTTCAACCAAACATAAAACTTGTCTAACCAAAACAGACAATCAAACATGAAAAATGGTTACCACCAACCACGTGGTTGGGGTGCCCCCAACCACTTTTTCATAGCCAATGAATCAAATGCACCCTTAATTGCCGGGCTGAACATGGGTCGATACCAAAATGTTAGCCCCATCGACATTTGCTTGGCGCCGAGAGGTCAGAGGCCAAATCTGAAGTAGTTTTGCAATGCAGCCAGATGCAGGCCAGAGGCCATTTTCGGCACACAAAAAAAAGATACGCGCTTCGGCCGGTTTAGGATAGCCTGATACTAGTCTTCTCGAACATAGAAGGTTGGAAGCAGGAAAATGCCTTGGTGCTCCCGGGTGCATGTGCACCCGGTTGAAAAAATCATTTTTCCAATATAAAAAATGTATGTAAAAAATACGCGTATGTAGATCTCGCATGTACCGGCATGTCTCGCAAGTTTTGTGGAAAAATGATTTCTCGTTTGGCCCGTGCAAAAAATACGTCACATATATACTGCTATATAGTACATAAATTTTCTCTTTTTTACCGAGTAAAAATAAATAATATTTTCGGCATGAAATTCATGCACGGGTACATGTTTTGTAAGTCTTGTACATGAAAAAGTAAATTTTTGTTTTACATTTTTGGACATGATTTTTGCCTTTTTTTTCATTTCCAAAAAAACAGGAGCAGGTGCCGCCGGGAGCACTTTATCCACCCTCGTTGGAAGCATTTCTTGATCAATGATTCCCACGAATATCCGTTGCCTTTAAAAGCCGGAGCCAAGTTTCTTTTTGGCCTACAGCTAGGCTTTAGAGCACAAGAGCCAAAAAATGCATTCATAAATGGTTTAAATTGTAGTACTGTAATACAAATTGCACTAAAGCACGTTTTTGTTGGCGATGGCTCCAGCAAGTGATGTCCAAAGTCATACTCGGAACACTCGGAGAAATACAATAAACCCAGCACACAAAAGATGATAGGTAATCAACTTGGAAACAACACGAGCTACGCACTGTTCCAAGCAAAATCATGTTGCAGTACCTTAACATGGAACACACCTCGTTGATAGGCAGCATCAGAGAACATATCGCTAACACAAAGTTTGGGAACTGTAACCGATATTACAACATATATAAGACGGTAGGGTTGCTGTCTCCAATCCAAAACAGGACACTACGATGAACGTAGGCTCAGCCACTCCGACTGGTCCTGAATCCAGATAAGACTCCTCAGCATCATAACTGGCCCGAACACCCTGAAAAGCACAACAATTTCAGAAAAAGTTAGCGCATCGGATCAAAGAAACAGTTTAGCAGCAGTACGGTAAACCAGGAAATAAAGATAATTTCTTATTAGACTGCACCCACTTCAGGAAGGAACAAGCCTGCAAGTATAAAAAATGCAACTTCAATAAAGACAGACAATCACAGCGAGTAATGAGTAATTAAATGAGAGCACTACTCCAAACACCACCCCAGTTCAAGCTCCACATGCATTGTTTGCATATGGATGTCGATACATGGACATGCACATCCTGCCAGCCAATGCGGTGTATCAGATACTTGCTTTTGTACAGAGCAAAAAAACATAATATACAACTAAGTGTGAAAAGGAACATGAAAACACAAGCTAAACACCGCTTGTTACTGCTCAAATGACAAAATGGCCCGACTCACTGACTAGGGGCAAGGAGTTCCAATCTCCCAGTGGTGCAATTATCATTTATCCACACCTAAACATTAGACCAGTATAGTTTTAGAAAAATGTATTATGAAAGCAAATGATATCATGAAATGTCGGCAGAAAATCAATTAATGTTTTAAGTAAACATCATTCCAACATGTTAATAACCTCTATAAGCTCGGGACCGGGATAATTTATTCAGGAACAGCACAAATTTATGGAGCTCACAAGTCACAAGCAGTGGTAAACTAAATAGGAATTGGCAGATAGGAGGAATGGAGCACCCACCCAAAATTAGTAAACATGATCCAACATCACAAACTAATTTCATATCTTAAAAGTGCTAAATGTGTACATATTGCATGAAGAAGAAGGAAGACTCACATTGATCAGACGAACATGGCTAGCTCTGGACGGCTAAAGATATTGTCTCCATCATCGCCAAGTGCAGGATAAGAAGCAACAAGCGCATCTTGTGCGCCAATATACAGCGAGTTGTAGATCTTCCAATATACTTCACGCACTTTCCTTGCTGGATGGAAAAGGCCTTGGAGACAATAATTCAGAACCACAGCTGCGCCTAGAGCAACTCTCATTCCCTCAATAGCTTCCATGACAGCATTGATGACATGAGGAGATGTCTCGAATATGTTCGGCCAGACATAGTTAAGCAAATGGACAAGAGCATCCTCACAGCCCAGGCCAGCAACTCCAAGAGCCATGTGTTTAACAGCAGATGCAGCAGTCTGCCTGTGAACAAGATCCCTGTCCATTAGAGCATCCTCAAGCAAGGGAGTGACGGCATATATGTAATCTTTGCCCATCTCGCCAATATACTCAAAGAGGAACGAGAGAGATTTCAAGACACCATTCTGGACATTGAGCTCTGGAACCCGGTACTCATTCATGAGAGCAGGCAAAACTGTGAAAGGCGAGCAAGTTTCAGCGACAATAGCAATTGCTACGGTGGTGCAGACACGGTTCTGTCGCTCCTGCACCTTCAAGTTATTCAACAGAGTGGCCAGCACGTCCTGCGGCCCAATCGCCTTTGCAATATAACCAAATGTGTTCACAGTGGCTCTTCTGATGCCCTTCTTGTGAGCCTTCAACATTTCCAGCAGCTCAAAACAAATCCTCATCCACTCCCTAGCTGGTACAAATTCTGCTCCGCGGTCAGCAATCCTACCAACTAGATCAATGCAGTTCTCTTGGACCTTCTCGTGCCTATTCTTCAAGATGGGGGTCAGCCGAGGAAGAAGATCCTTGATAGGCGGTGTCATCTTGGTCATACCAATAACATTCACGATAGCTTTCAAAGCTCCGAGAATGGAACCCAGCACCTCGGGATACTCCTCTCCCAAGTACTCATATAGTACAACACCCAAGTGACCCATAAGTTGCTCCTCCTGGCACTGCTTCATCACAATGGCTATCCTGGAGATTAAATCAGCAGCTTGCTGCCTAACTTTTGCACTCTTGTTGTTCAACCGCCACTTGATGGTACCACATATCTGAGGAAGGTAAGGCTTGACCCTCTGCCCAAGTGCATTCACAACAGCTCCAAAACCATTAAGCATGACATTTGCATCATCACTTGTCTGCTCTTGGAAAGCATACAGGATGCCATCAATAAGCAGCTCCTCTAGACGAGGATCAATATCTGAGGCACCCAAATTAGCCACCACCTTCTCAATTGTTTCCATCACCATTCTCCTGTAAGGTTCACTTTCATCTTTAAGATCCTCCACAATCTTACCAACAATACCAGTAACTCCCACCTTGTTTGCCATCTCCACGGTTGTCTCCACAAGTTGCTTATAGTTCCTACGATCTAGAGCCATCCTCCTAACCCAGAAGTGTTTGAAGAATTCTGGAAGGATGTCACTCCGGATATAATCGGCCTCCACACCCTCTGTACTAACACACTGTTTAATAACCTTCAGGACAATCTTCTTCATCTCTTCATCTGGTGACTGGAATTCCCTAATTAGAACTTGCATCACCTCTTTCGTGTAGTAACTGGCATATAGAGCATCCATAAGAGGGATGATGAAACCAATAGCCTTCAAGAAAGCAGCAAGGACCTTTCCACGGTGAGATCTGATACCCTTCCAGAGAGGTTTCAACACACTATCAAAACTTTCTATACCATAGGGCGCAGCAGCTTCAGCAAGTGCAGCAAGAGAGAGGGCAGTGATCGTCCGCACTTTCTGGTTCTCATCACTCAGACCATGCTCAATGATCTCAACTAGGTTCTTAAGGTGAGGCAGCACAGCGCAGCCCATGAGAATAGCAATCTGCTGACAAATCTTGATACCAGTGTGTCGAGCTTGCCATGACTTCTTACTCTGACAGACAGCCTTTAAAAATGGGAGAAGGGCAGGGATACCAAGAGCAGAAGCCACCACACTGAATGCCCTAGCTGTCGTATTCCTGACATACTCGTCGATGTTATCAATATCCGGTCTCATGGCAGCAATCATTGTAGCAAGACCAGCAGCTTTGCTCAGATTTGAGATAATCTCCCTGCCCTCAACACGAGCATAGTAATCCTCATCAATCAGAAGTGGTTCGATAACCACCAGAATTTTGTGCACAAATGGACGGACCAGCTCATCCAGTTTATACAGCACCCTATCAATGACCTTCACCAGGAGATGCCGCTCCTGATCCTCGAGTGTTGGCTGCATGAGCAATGGCAGGATCTTGTTGAACAGAGGACCAGCACCAAAGTCCCGTGCTTTGTCTGTGAGCTGCCGAAGTGCCGTCTTCCGCTGTGGGGGTGTGCCATTCTTAACCTTGAACAGGAGTTTCATGATTTTCCTTTCTTTCTGCTCCTCTGGCGTTAGCTGCTCCTCGTCATCTTCATTCATCAATGATCCAAAGTACTGGTAATCTTCTGGCTTCATGTCGGGCAACCCACCAGGCAATTCCTTGGGCACATCATACTGCTGTCCACGATTCTCCTCGGGAATATTATAAAGTGGTGTGGTCAGAGGTGTTGGCGTAGCAAGCAGCTTCCTTGCCGGGGTGCGTATGGGCTGGTATGAAGCTGGAGGTTCAAGAATCTTGTACCCCTCCTGTGGAAGCATGATATCAAGCTCCTCATCAGTGAGAGGCCTGTTCCGCTCCTCAATGTCCCGCTCCCACCGCATAAGCTGGTACTGTTCCGGAGTGATCGCGCCATGAGCAATGTGGCCAGGTGTTGGCGTTGCAAGGTTTTCTCCTCCAAACGGAGTTGCTCCAGGAGTGTAAGATGCCGGCGTCGCTGCAGTACCACCAGGTGTTGCACTCCCCATACTCGCTGGCGTCTCATCCCAGCGCGACCTCTGCTTCTTGGGAGTCGGTGTGACAAGCCCACCGGGCAGCTTAGGAGTAGCATCCCACGCCCCAGAAGGGGTGGCCCCTGGAGTAATGCCACCAGCTGCAGGAGTTGCATCTGCATCAGCCATCCTCCCTGGAGTTGGTGTCTCATCCCATCTGTTCCTCCTCACAGAGGGCGTGGCGTCTCCAACACGCCCAGGGGTGGCGTCCCAGCGCCCAATCCCAGGAGTTGCGTCAGGGGCATCCCAGTCCGAGGCAGTCTTGGTCTTCTTAGCCCCAGCAGCAGCATCACCGTCCTGCGACTGATCCCACCTGTTGCGCCGCTTCGTCGTCGCTGCTGGCGGTTTCTCAGGCGCAGAAGCCTTCTTCTCCTTGGCTTTCTCCTCCTCCTCTTTCTTCTTCTTAGCGATCTCGCGCAGCACGTGCTCCTTTTCCTGCTGCACCTTGCTCTCGCGCATGGCGTCGCCGTAGGTCCTGACGGAGGGGTCCGGGGTGGCCTCTCCGGCGGCAAAGGGGTCATGGCGCTCTGGCGAAATGATACGGTCGAGGCGGCGGCGGCGGTAGTCGTCCTCACGGTCGATGATGCGCTGGGACCTCTTGGCGGGCATGCCGTCGTCGTCCTCCGAGCGGGGGATGTCGGCGGCCGCGAGGGCGTGGCCCGTGTAGGACGCGAGTCGGCGCGCAGCTGGATTGGCGGCTGCGGGCTCGGCGCCGTCGTCCTCGGGCGCGTCGTCCTCAGAGGCCGGGATGGAGGTGTCGTAGCCGGCGAATCGGTCGGGGCCCGAGGCGCCCCCGCCGTAGAGATCCTTGTCGAAGGTGACAGAGGAGACCCCCATGGGCGCGCCCGCCGCCAGGGCCTCCTCCATCTTCCGGCGCTCGTCCTGCGCGCGCGCGAGCTCCGCGTCGATCCCGTCCATGGCGGCCGCGCGGGGCTAGGGTTTCGCTAGAGAGATTGGGCTGAGAGGCGAGATCGGGTAGGAAGAAAGAAAAAAGGTTTGGATTAATGGATTTGGGATCCGGTGAACCACCTCATGTCTTTCGTGGGATAATGCTGGCCGTCCATTTGGTTTTCGGGACGATCCGACTCGTTCGTTGGTTTCAGGAAAGTCAGCCTTATTTTCCACCGACGAATGAACCGACTTAAATATAAAAAAAGATAAATTCGAAAATAATTTGACACATACAAATTTGAATATTTTTATTCTATTACGACTGTCATAAGCTCTTTTGGAATAAGCCCTCATACTCCAATCGGAGAGCGTATAATCGAGAACTTGCTTGCGGCAAAATGGTTAGAGGGTGGTTATACCCCTAGCCCATTAGAGTTTAAATTTTAAATTTGAAGCTGATGTTTCTCATTTAAAGTGAATATTGTTTAGTAGGAGGCGACGTTCCCGTCGACAGTGAGGCGCCTGTACACGCGCATACACTCACAACGCACGCAGGCACACCCTATCCCTATGAGCACCTCCGAAAGATTGAGCCGACGGGTCAGCTCTTAAAATTGACAAAGTCACAACAGACGACTCGCTGTCGATGGAAACGTCCCCTCACACGGAAGAATATTCCGCCTAAATAAGAAACATCGGCGTCAAACGTAGGGTTTGAACTCAACCCTAATGGGCTGGAGATACAATCACCCTTCCAACCATCTTGCCACAGACAAGTTCTCGTATGCGCTCGTTGTGTTATACGTGTTTCACGGGAAAAAAATCAAACTCGTGCACCAGCTGTAACCATACCACATGAGCTGTTAGATTTTAAATTGAGAGAGAGGATCCATGCAGGTGGTAATAAGGCAAACAGCGAGGCTGCCTCTAGCGAGCGACCTCCTCTGGATGTCTAAATTAGGTTTAGTTATAGGTTTATTTCAGTCAAATCACATTGTAATTTTGGCACCGCCCTATCATGTCGAACATGTGTCCGACATCCTCAAATCAGACACATTTGGAGGCTTGATAAAATTATGGGAGTGCATGTGGAGATACACTTATAACACAACCTATAAGATTACTCCTCTTCTCAGTTTAAATAATGTTCTATATACGGACCAAAACAAGTGAATTACACACTAAACACTTCTAGATACATTCATTTAAAAAAAACTAGAACATGGAGTGAGTATAATATAATAATCCAAATCTTGTGCCCGTCTGTTGCAAAACAATAAAAACATCCTAATAATCTTGCAACTTGGCTATGCATTTCCTTTTATTATCTGTTAATATTGGAATTGGCTAATCCTGAATCAGGACATTTTGGTACATGAGCATGCACTCCTCTTGTTTAAGATAGTCTCACAACTGTTGATCAAACAATAGTCAGATATGCTTCCAACAGAAGTTGCATATTCTCTGGTGCAAAATAACACAAGACATCGATAACATTACATGTCAGCCTATTGACCAAATGGCAGTACGAGGGCATTTTACTTCTATTTTGTTACAATCTATAAATACATATGATGAAAGAATAAACAATGGTACAACCGCAGATCCTACTATTTCTCTGCCCTTCCCAAGGACATTCTCATTTCCACACTATCACTTCTTGCTCGGAAGAAAGAGCACCATGTCACTGCTGCCAGTTATTTGTATCGATCTTCGGATGAACGGCATGGTCGTCATCATGGGTGTTTAGACCATCACCTACCAATGAATCCAAGCCGCTGGAGGATGAAGGCCAGGATCAGCATGATAATAGCGATGATTAAGCCTTTCCTGCCTATGAGCCAGTTCTTCGTCTTCTTTGCAACTTCTACTCCTCTTTGTGCTCTGTCCATCCATTTCATCTGAATGCAAAATAGGCAGAGGTTAATAATTCCAGATTGACATAAAATAATACTGTGGCCTGGTAAGGTAGAAGTTAAACAAGAAAAGTGTTGTTATTAAGTGAATTCTGACAGCTAATCTGAGAGCAGAACATATGTCAGAAAAATAATTGGTCTGCACAAAGCTCAAAGGAGAGATGGGAAAATTAACAGAGGGGTCTTTAATATTTAGTTTCTCACCATTCTGTCTAAATCTTCAGGAGATAATGAAGACATAGCCTCTTGGGCTTTAGCAGCATCCTCCTTCGACAGCTTCATACCAAACTGCTCACTCATGTTTGCCATCATATCAGGACTCATGTTTTTCATCATGGATGTAAACATCTGTTAATTTGGAGAAAATTCAAAGATGTTAAAACCCAAACCTTACCATTTTTTCCTGGCAATGAGACAAAAACTTTAGGAAAACTAATTTCCTTGAGTTAAAATTGTTTACCTGCCGCATTGCAGGGTCTTTCATGGAATTTTTCATGATGCCTTGCATATCAGGTGGAGAGCTGGGTGATGGCTGGTCCATCCTTTGGTTATTTACTATTTCATCAGGGTTCTCCACAACATTTTGTGGAGATGATGGCTGGATATTATTCGCAGTCGTTGTGGCTCTTGATGAAGGACGCAAATTACTCCCTGGTCTTAGAGCGGCTCCACTAGGCCCACCAATTTTAGAAGCCAAGTTCATCATATTTTGCAGTTCATCAGGAGACATCTTGCTCATCATGTTAGATGCCATATTCATCATGTCAGGTGATATTTCTGGCATATTAGATCCGAAATTTGGAGCAACTGGGTTTGTTCCATTTAATGAAGAAGCAGCCTGAAACATCTTTTGCAATTCTTCTGGTTTCATTGTGCCGATCATATTGCTGGCAGTTTGAACTAGCTCAGGTGACATTCCTTGCAGTCCCAAATTCGATAACCCACCATCATCACTATTTGCCACATAATCTTGAAATAACCTGATGCATTATGACCAGGACAACAAGAACGTTATGCATAATTATTTGTAAAAACAAAATGAAAGTGTGGCACCATGAATAAACTGAAGACATTCTAGTAATGCTAATGAATCAAGCAAACACCAGATCCAAGTAAAAGTCTATAAAACTTAGATGCTTTTGCAATCGTGTGTTCTGTGGTGTGAACTGACATGATGATCCAGATAGCACACATGGACAACCAGATATACAAAATCATATAAATGATCATCATTGTTAACTGTTGCATCATGTAAAAGGAATAAAAAATTGGAAACAAGAGCAATCATTTATTGCTATGGGATCATTTTCTTTAAGAGATGATATCTGATACAGTACGTAAGACCAGTGTATGTTAAATTGTTTACTTGCAAAATAATGTTTTGTTACTAAAAGAGTATAAAAGGTAATGGTATCTGAAGTAGCAAAAACTGAAAATCTATAAAACCGACTGTGAAATAAAAAGAGACATAGACCAGGGCTATGTTACCTGACAGTAGCAGGATCATTTCTTAAGTTTTCCAGAGAGTTGGGTTGTCTTGAGTTCCCTGATCTTTCATGTGGTTGTGAGACAGTATACCCAGTAGATGAACTCCTTTCACTGCTTGATGGCTCTGAACTATCTTCTAAAATTTCTTCAATAACAACTCCTTCAAAACAAAGCAACACACCAAGATGAGTTTGATCAGCCAAACTGAAGTAACACCAAAACTACCGAAATATCATAGCATCCAACCAATGTAGAAATATATATACTCCCTCCGTTCCTTGATATAAGGTGTATAGTTTTTCCTGAAAAGTCAAACTTGACTAACTTTGACTAGGATTTTAGCCAAAACTATCAATATTTTAAATACTAGGAAAATAAAATATGATAATATATTTCATGATGAATCTAATGGTAATGATTTGATATAGTAATTGCTAATAATATTTTTTAAAATCTTGGTCAAAGATGGTCAAGTTACTTTTTAGGAAAAACTATACACCTTATATCAAGGAACGGAGGGAGTATTACATTTCACTATACAACCTCAGTCCTACACTCATATCATAGTTTGCCTGGATCAAGTTGAAGCTCGTCTACTTGTTTTCTTAAATATATTTGTACCGTTAAGCCACTTTTACCCCAGATCATCAAGACAAATATATGCACACAAAATAACATCATCGATAATCTTAGAATGGAGTCCTTTAACCTCAAGGATTCCATTCACCGTAATGCAGGTTTGATGTTAAAAAAAAGTGATGTGGGTTTGATGTACAAAAGTATAAAGGAAAAAAGATAATTATAATTTACTTCTGCAAAGGAAATATCAGTGAAGATACCTTTTGACAGGTTTGTTCCTTTGCCTTCAGTTGCAAGTTTTCCTTCTGTGTCTCTGCATCATGAATGTAGTATATCAGTAGGACAGTGGAGAAAAGCCAAGGAACTAAAATTCCTAACCACTTTTGTCAGAGTCAGCAGCAAGATCAGCAGAAGTTATTTATTTTGTGCAGGGAAAAATAAACCATACCTCAGAACCTCAGCAATAGTTTCATCTTCTGGAGAGATTTCATGGGCTTTACTCAAGTCAGCAACAGCAGCCTGAATGCATATTCAAGTCAACTAATGTTTGGGAAAGAGTGCAGTAAACCAAGAGATATACACTTAGAAAAAGCATAACAAAGCTTACTTCCAGGTTTCCTAGTTCTTTGTATGCCTGACCCCTTCGATAGTATGCTTTAACATTGCTCGAGTCATAAGTTAGAACCTGTGGCACATTTCATTGTGAGGTTAGCACTGGGTCGCTCAACTAACAATAGAGTTTTATTAATATTTAACTTGAAGAGAGTTACATGCTTTCACTGAAATAACTCACAACTAATAATACTCCCTCCGTCTCATAATATAAGCTACTATTACAACCGATTACAAGTTTACAACCAATAATGGTTGTAATACCATCTTATTTTATGGGACGGAGGGAGTACATGGCAAAGGTGACAAACAGAAGAAAGAAAGTATATTGCATTTAAGATAAATTGCAGTACTTTGATGTGTAACCACACCTGCATATATTATGTATTAGTTAAGAGGTAGAAACCCTCAAACATACCTCTGAACCTTCATTTACGCATTCCTCAAACTTCCCTGATTTCAGGTAACAAGACATTAAATTAAGGGCACACTGCAAATGCAGAGTTTGCCCAGCTGCTGATGGTATGTTCTTCAAGTTATCCTTGGCCTGGTCAACAACATAACATATTAAACTGGCGGACTGGCAACCATGTCACTTGTACAATAAAAGAGTGGTATTTCAAACGCACAAGCTTGTACTTGGCAGCAGCATCCGTATACTGCCCACGGCTGTGAAGTTCATTTCCCTGGAATGAAAGAAGTATGAACAAATAAGGGTGATTTTATGGAAACTCGTAACATGGATAGAAACATGGAAAGTTCAATATCTAATATATTAAATAAATGTTAAGATATGGTAATGTCTTAGTCAAAAGATTGATAAACAGGCAGATGCAAGACAGCAATTATGTATCCGAACCACTGAAATAATAGTGCGCTATAGCGTGCCAGGAATTGTCACGCTAAATAAATCAGTGCACAATGTCTCGCACTCGCTAATAGCATGCGATATATCACGCAAATAGCGTATATTAAGGCCGGCGCTATTTTGCTACCGCGCTATTTGTTTTTTCCTCGATCCGAACTATCAAAACCAGGCCATTTTAAAGTTTTTGATTGATCCATTCAGAGTGATCCAAAAAATGTGCTAGTGTGAGCCTATTATTGCCTGTTTCATACATACAAGTTTCTGAGCTTTAAAAAATGATCAACCTTGTTTGTCCAAATCTCCAACCAAAAGGAGTAGGAAAATGTCATTATCTGCTATACGAAAAGGTCATACTAGACTTAGTAGGAAAATATCATTATCTGCTACGAAAAGGTTATACTGGACTTAGTACAGACCTGCTGCTTTAACATCTTGGCACCAGATATGGCATATGACATTTGAGCATCAGCTTGGGCCTTCATAGCAGCAAATTCCTCAGGCTTAGCATTGGCAATTTTTTCAGTCATATCAAGCATTTCCTCCGGCCTTGTCTGATTCAGCTGCTGAGCGGCTCGTTTGAAGTCCTCGGTTCTCATATTTTTCATACTCTCAGACGCTAACTTAATCAGGTCAGGGTTGGACATCATCTGCAATTATCAATATTGCAACAAGCACATCGTCAGTTGCATGCCACCCGTGTTTCCGCAGGAGATAACAAATAACAGTAAGCAACGAAAAGCTAATGCTTGCTGCCTGACACCGCAAATAACAAACACAGAAAACAGTGCTGACATAGCATAACCGGACACGGAAGTGCACACGGAGATACCCAGCAGCAGAGGAAAATAAACGTATTGATCCATCGGCAATGATCATGTTGCATATAGTTTAGGCAATTAAACATAAACAACTGAGCAAAAGAACCAGCGACAACGTTCCTACTGCACATAGTATGAACACGCACACGGTTGTTGTTGTTGTTGTTGTTTATACAGCAGAAACCAGCATCACATCGGCGTCACCAGTCAAGCAAGCAAACCGTGCCGATTCAAACCAAGCCCGACCTCTGAGTCCACCATGGCTGCAATTTAATTTCCCAACTGACTTAAGAAGTAGTGTTACCAATTGACTCAAGGAGTGATGCCAATTCAACTCGTATGAAACCTAGAGTACGTCAACTCTGATCCCGATTCGTTATTATAAACAAAACAAAAATGAGCGTGATCTCCTCTCGATCTACCGCTAGAACCGGGCGGAATGCTCAGTGGCGTCAATTTAGATCAAACGATACAGTAGGAACGGTGTGCGGGCGGATCGGGTGTGGGGAGAGAAACCTGCTGCTGCATCCTGGCTAGGTCGTCGGGGGACATGCGGCGCATCTGCTCCTGCGCCAGCCTCATCATCTCCGGATCCATCATGGCGACGCCGCCGCGCGAGCGATCCCGAGGCGGATCGAATACGGCGATGGATCGAGGCGAAAGAGAAGCAGCAACGCGGATTCTGGGAATTAGCTCTCGAGGCTTTTCTCTCCTCTTCTTTCCGTCGCTTTTTTTCTTTTTGGTACTCCTAGATGATTTGTAAACTCGCCGAGTATTTATTGACGTGTTTAAGATGGAGTACGAGAGTGTGAAAAAACGGATTATGAAGTCGAGAGTCCAGTCCGAAAGCGATGGGTGGGCCGTAGTTTTGGATGGGTCTGGGCTCGCTAGTAGGAGAACCACTCGAAAAATGAGGGCAGCTCTCCGTGGACCGAGGTCCACGGTTCGGTCGTCCACGGCGGCTGGGCGTTGAGCCGCTCATCGGCCTCGCCACCGGCCTCCACGCGCTGCATTTGGGGTCGGGCCTCCACGCGCTGCATTTGGGGTCGTCTTTCTGTCCGGTTTCCTTTTTTTTCCAACGCTTATAAGGGCATCTCCAGTCGTTGCGCCCCCCGGGGCCAAAACGCCGGTTTTTTTAGGCCGCCACGTCGCGAAACGGCGCGAATCCGGAACCCGGGGGGCGCGCTTACCAGCCGTGAAACCAGGCCGCCCCCCAGCCGGCACGAATTCGGCAATATTTCGGCGAAAACAAAGTCCGACCTATTTTGGAATACAAATTCACACGTTTAACCATACAAATTCAGACAATGCAAAAAAAAAAAACAAATCGTACTAGGCATCGGCATTGCCATGACCCTTGCGCGCCCACAAGTGCTGCACCAGATCATTTTGTAGAGCTTGATGTGTTGCAGCGTCTCGAATCTCCTGGCGCGTGGCGAGGAAGTCTGCCCATGATGTCGGCACCTGGTGATCAACATCTGCAAGAGGACCCTGACGGTAGTATGTTGCCCTTGCCTCACTCTCAGGCACCGGGTCATCCCGCTCACTCTCAATGATCATGTTGTGCAAGATCACACAACACTGCATCACCTCCCACATGTTGGACTTGGACCAAGTCATAGCGGGGTACCGGAAAACGGCAAATCGAGACTGCAACGCACCAAATGCTCGCTCGACATCCTTCCTGCAAGCCTCCTGGCACTTTGAAAACCCAGCTTTCGCGCTTCCTGGCACAGGGTTCGAGATGCTCTTCACAAATGTTGCCCACTTGGGGTAGATGCCATCTGCAAGATAGTAGCCCTTTGTGTACTGGTGTCCATTGATCTCATAGTTCACAGGGGGAGCATGGCCTTCGACAAGATCAGCGAAGACATCCGAGCACTGCAAGACATTGATGTCGTTGTGAGTTCCTGGCATACCAAAGAATGAATGCCAAATACATAGATCATATGAAGCCACGGCCTCGAGAATCACCGAGCACTCTCCTTCCTTTCCCTTATACATCCCCTGCCAATCAAATGGACAGTTCTTCCATGCCCAATGCATGCAGTCGATACTACCAAGCATCCCAGGAAAGCCTCTTGCTTCATTCTCTACGAGGAGACGACCAGTGTTTTGCGCATTGGGTTTACGCAAGTACGTTGGGCCAAAGACTGCAACCACTGCCCGACAGAACTTGTTCAAGCACTCAATGGCCGTGGACTCGCTCATGCGCAGATAGTCATCATGTGCATCTGCGGGAGCACCGTATGCAAGCATCCTCATGGCCATCGTGCACTTCTGAATAGAGGTGAAGCCTACCGTGCCGGTGCAGTCCTTCTTCAATTTGAAGTAGGTGTCGAACTCCCGGATCTGTTGCATGATCTTGATGAAGAGCTTGCGGTTCATCCTGAAACGGCGCCGGAACACCTTCGCGTCCTGGGTGGGATCATCGGCGAAGTAGTCGGAGTAGAGGATGCAGTACCCCTCGTACCGCTGCCTCGGCTTGCTCTTGCGGCGACCGCGCGTCGATCCAACACGCCGCGGTCCAACGTCGTCGGCGAGCAAGCCGGCGAGGGAGGCCAAGATCAGGCCGTGTTCTTCGTCGTCGATGGCGGCCTGATCTTCCTCGTCGAAGAGCTCGGCGAGTATCTCCTCGTCGGAGTCCATGGCTATGTGTCGGGCTTTCGCCGAACACCTTGCGGGCGGGGTGGACGCCCTACCGCCCCGAGGATCTCCCCGGAGGCGGGATCGCGGCGGAGGGAGTGGGCGGCGCCGGCGGCGTGGCGGGGCTAGACAGCGGGTTTCGTAGCTGCCTTTTGTGCGGCGGTGCAAGGAGGGGTGGTGGCGGCGACGGCGTGGCGACGGCGAGACGCGAAGAGGGAAAGGCGAGCCAGGGTGGGGAAAAGCGGTGTCTCGCCGACAGCGTTGGCCCACGCGTGCTTTTCCTTCCGCTGGCCCCTCCAGGCCGAACCCAGTGGGCTGGGTTTCGCCTGGAGGCGCCGGCACTAATTTCCGCCGAAACGGCGCTAGTTGGGCTTCTAGGGGGGGCGGCTGGTAGAAAAACGGCGCTTTTTGCTTCCGCCGGCGCCAAAAAGGCCTCCTGGGGGGGGGCGCTGGGGGGCGACTGGAGATGCCCTAAAGAGCAACATTCCTTCTTTAATTAAGAAGGAGAGAATAGCCAAAATAACACTAGTGAAAACCGAACTTGTCAAAATACCACTAGTGAAAATCAACTTGCCAAAATGACACTCAGTTCAGGTTTTTTTAAGCCAAAATACCACTAGTTGTTAACTGAGTCTAACATCATCCAAAAATGACATGTGTGCCCTTACCTCTTCACATGCTATACTTATAACTTCAGCACACTTGGACAACATTTCAGCATATTTTCCTCCTCGAAACAGGCTTACGCCCCACTATATAAATATAGCAACTAACCGAAACAACCGTAAGGCCATGCTGGGCAAACAGCACAATCCTGCACAAAAGAAAGAAAAAAGAACAAAGAAGAGAAAATAAAGCTGACATCGGCGGTTCGCCGAAAACAGAAATGACTCGCAACCGCTGCGCCCTCCGAAGAAAATCCACCACACTCCTAGCCATCCGAAGCACTCTGACCAAGCAGCACCTCCAAGAAGGGGGCGACGATGACGACGCTGCTGCTCGAGCAATTCCAAGAAGGGGGCGGCGGGCAGAGGAGGGAGACGAGCCATGCCGGAGCCGTGGCGGCGGCTGGCGGTGGAGCGATTTCACCTGCAGGCGGACTGCGGACGGAGGAGAGCGACGAGCGGACGGAGGAGAGAGACGACCGGACGCGGCCTAACTACGCCGACCAGCGACGGATGGGAGCGGCAGGGAGGTGCCGGCGTCGTCCTTGGCCATGACCTCGCGCCGCCATTGCTAGGGAAAAAGAGCAGTACGAGAGGAAAGAGGAAACGCTCGTGAGGAGATAGTACACAGGGGTAAAATGGGAATTGCCAAGAAACGGACAAGTTATTAACGTGTTGACTCACGGAACTTCTTTGACATGTAACGGCAGTGCTATTTTGGCAAGAAAAGACAAGAAAGGAGTGTTATTTTGGCAAGTTGGTTTTGACTAGTGGTATTTTGACAAGTTCGGTTTTGACTAGTGTTATTTTGGCTATTCTCTCATTAAGAAGAGCTACATCATGCCTAGAAGAGAAATAGGGCCACTTATTTTGGTAGCTTAAAAAATCTTTGGTTTTTTATGGCCTTTCCTACTACTCATGCCTATGCCTACTATATATAAAGGACGGCAGAAACGGCGCGATCTTAGCCCCCGCGCACTGTTCATCGTATTTTCTTCAAGTAGGAACGTGCCACGTCAGGGTTTTTACAGAAAAGCGCCCCGAAGAAAGGCTCCATGCTCCGCGGTCCAGAGATAACACTGCGAAGGACTAATATGCAAATACGGAAAACCTCGCAGGCTTTTCTGCAAAATCGCCCACACATTTCCCCCCTTCCCTTTCTTCCTCCCGAGCGCCGCCGGAGTCGCCGCCGACGCCCATGCACCGCGCCGCCGCTCTGCTCCTCCCCTCCCGGATCCAGTACCACGGGCCGCTTCGCCACCGCGTCCTCTCCAGTATCGCCGGCGGCCGCGTGCCGGGACGGCCGCAAATCGGAGCGATTCGTCGCCACCGTCCTGTGCTCGCGCCGCCGCGGAAATGGTCGTCGCCGGCGACTCCGGCCACCAAATGGTCCGCGACGTCTCCCATCCGCCTCGCCTCCGGCTCCTCTTGCATATCCGCGCGTGGCGGCCTCGCGCGCGTCCCCTGCGGCGCGGCCGCAAGCTCGGCGGCTCCGGCGACCTCCAGCGCCTCCTCCGCCGCCAACGTCACGCTGACGTCAGCGCGGTCCCACCCGTCAGCCTCCCAACACCGCTTCAGAAATTTCCAGATAATAATTAAAAATGCAAAAAACATAACTTTTAAACCATAATTCAGAAAAATACAAAAAAACACCAAAATTTACAGGGAAAAAATTCTTTACAGCTAACACACCACCATGCATGTTCAAAAAACTTTAAAAATAATAATTAGAAGACACTTTATATTAACTCTGTAGATTACACACAACCATTTCGAATATTCGGAGTCATACAAATAAATAATTTTTAATTCAGTTAAAAAACAATTACAAGAACTAATACAAATTTTTAATATAGCTCACTGTTGGTTTCAAAGAATTACAGAAAAATTTGGAACTGTGAAATTTGTGACTTCCAAAACGTGATTCACAAAAAAAACATCAAATTCTAATTCAGTTATAAAAACAAATATAAGAAATAAATATATCTTTTAAATATAGCTCAATGTTGGTTCGAAATAATTACAGGTAATATTTGGAGCTGTAAAATTTGTGCCTTCCAAACTATAATTCAAAACACTGTTGATTTTACATAACTGCATAAAATATTTGGAACTACGAAATTTGTGACTTCCAAACTGTAAGTCGAAAACAAATATCAAAATATGCCATAGATAACTTTACAACTAATACGTCTCCATAGATATTTAACCAACTTTTATAAAAAATAGTTACAATAGACATTATGGCTTCTTACATAAACTATGGGGCTAAAAAAACAATTAAAATTGTTGAATATTCAGATACACAGAAAACACCAAATTTTGATTCAGCTACGCATAATAATTAGAAGAACTACTTTAACCATTTCAAATTCGCATACAAATGTTTACATATTTCTTAAAATCTACTCATTTTTTAAAACAGAAAATTAATTCAAATCTGGAAAACACTTCAACTTAAACAATTAAAAAAAATCCAAATGCAAGCTCCTTTGAATTTCACTCATGTTTGAACCCACATACTTTCAAAATTTGCACACCACTGAATTTTATTTTTTTAAATACACGGGTGCGGCATGGCCGCGCCAACTCCACTAGTCTTTCCAAAATCCCAACCACGGTGAGTGGCGTCTACCCAAGCATAGTTAACGTTGAAAAAAGTGCTAGACGTAAGAGAGACTCCTCCTAACCATTTCCAACTACCCTCCGTTTTATAATATAAAATGTTTACTCCCTCTGAACCTGAACGGACAGACGTCGACTAGAGGGGGGGTGAATAGGCGAGGTACACTTTTTACAATTTAGGCTTGATAAATGCGGAATAAAACGTAGTGTTTAATTTATCAAGAACACAACCTAAATATACTAGGTTCACCTATGTGCACCAACAACTTATGCTAAGCAATACTTGTAACAAGGTGATAGCAAGAGAGATGACTTCAAGCACGAAAGCTATCACAATGTAAAGTGCATAAGTAAAGAGCTCGGGTATAGAAGTAACCGAGGCACGCGGAGACGAAGATGTATTCCCGAGTTCCACCCAAAGGGTGTATGTCTCGTTGGAGAGGTGTGCGCAACCACAACAGGTTAGCCGCAACGCCACAAAGGCTCACCTTCTTCTCCTGATGAACTCAATCACAAAACGTTGCGAGTTCACCTTCCACTATTGATCCCCTTTGGGGCGGAGATCGAATCCCGTACAACAATCTTGAGGCACACACCCACAACTTAATTGGGGGCTCCCAAGTGACCACAAAAGGTCTTGATCACAAAAGGTCTTGGCCACAAAAGGCCGGCCACAAAAGGCGTTGACCACAAAATGTCGGCCACAAAAGGCGTATAGGGTCCAATGACCCAAGAGTAACAAGCTCACAAGTATCACAACCACGAATCCTCGTGTAGGGCTCAAACCGATGCAAATGCAATGGCAAGAGCACACGAAGTGCTCAAGTCCTTCACTCTCAAATTCCAACAAAGCAACAAATGCTTATGGGGTAATAAGAGAGTAAGAACAAAGGAAACCACAAAGGAGTCAAATCCTTCACTCCCAAATCCCACCAAAAGCAACTAATGCTTATGGGGGGAGAAGAGAGGAAGAACAAAGAGAAGAACCACAAAGGAATTCCAAGATCTAGATCCACTATGTTCCCCTCACTTAGATGAGAGATGGATTGGTAGGATTGTAGATCTAGATCTCCTCTCAACTTCCCCTAAAGAATATGGAAAAATCAATGGAGGGATTGAGAGGAATCAAGCTTTCCAAGGTCAACAATGGAGTAGGAGAGAGGGGAAATTCGTGCTACCTTGGTTTTGGCAAGGAAGAAGACGGGGAGGGGTATTTATACCCCTATAGGAAAAATAGCCGTTGCGCCCAGAATTTAGACCGGAAATTCCGGCCAAAAGTGAAATTTCCGAGCTGAATTTCCGGTTCCAACCAGTGCCACTTTTTCGAGAAAACTGCGCGAACCGGAAATTTCCGGTCAGTCCGGAATCGGAAATTCCGAGTGCCTGAAAACTGACAGAAACAGCACAACGAAAACTGCAATAACTTTTTCATCCGGACTCCGTTTTCGATGATTTTCGGCTCGTTGTAATCGCTACAACGAGCTCTATAAGATCATACAGAGAAACATCATACTCCATCATGTGAGGATAAAACCAAATGGGGAAAGGTTGAACTTTCCTATAACATGTAAACCGGTAAAACCTCCAACATCAAAAACGCAAAAGTTTTCCAAAGTAAAACCGTTTTCGATGAACTAGAGCTTGACATGGAGATGAACCAAGCTCTAATTCCTCACATGGATAAAAGCCAAATAAGAACCAATAAATATGATATGCCAAGTATGCAAAGGTTTGAGCTCTCCACAACGAAGCGATCAAGTTACTCACTTGAGAGCCGCTCTTGATAGTACGCCTATCTATCCTATAGCCCTATCAAGATCATACCTTTGCCTTGAGCACTCCACTTGAGTTAGATGATAACTATCTTGATCTCTTCAAGTGGATCATTTTTCTTGATTGCGCGTGCAAGCACATGCTTGATGAATACTTCTTCAAATACTCCCCCATACCCATAATGGGAGAGTTCTCGCTAAGCTCCGTCTTCATGTATCCATAGCAAACTCCAAGCATAGGATCTCTTTGAGAAGCTTCTTGTGGGAACCCCGGACTAGCTGTCCGAAATACCCGATTATGCTTAACACAACGATCCCGTGATCAGTCTGTCGTTGCACATAATCCGAACTGAATACCAAAGTTTACATCCATTACAATACCGAATTAAAGCCTTACATAAACGGTCATTTAGACCAAGTCTTACATAGATGCCTTCATGGGCCAAACCAAAATGATCAGCGGAAGCTAAGGCGTAGTAGACATCAAATCCTAGTGATGACCCGACAGGCAGTCGACTTATGAAGATCCTCAGTTGGCATAGATGTCGCCATACTCCTCCTGGGCGTAGTGTTCCTCGAAGTCTGGCTACGACAATAGCCAGGGGCAAACTAGTATGAGTACATTTGAATGCACTCGCAAACTACTCCAACATGAGTATGCGCAATTCTCATTTTTAGTTTCACACTTTTATTTATTTAAAACATCCCTGTATCTTTGTTGAAGAAGGTAAGAAGATTATAACCACTCTTAATGTCTCAGTTTTATTAGTTTTCTCCAAAAACTCCTCCTTTTCCGACCATAAACCATCATGGTACAAAATCTCCAACAACCTCATACCGATCCGTAGGTATAGGTGTATGAAACATTCTCCACCTCCTTTTCTTTTTAGAACTCAAAACTTTTCCAAAACTTGCACATGGTCAAAGTAGGGCCTCTCAACTGTCCATATCCGAGGACTCGGCTATTCGAATAGTTTTAACCCTCTGCAGAGGTAGCACGCTTTTCCCACACCCATCCGATAACTCATCGTGTCAGCCACGTCTCGCCATACCAGGTGTATGCGAAGTTGAGTTACCGACCCTAGTCTGTCCTTTGCTCATGCTAGTATAGGGTCCTGCCCATATGATACTTTCCATCGACACTTAACCCAGCCCGTCGGAATCTAAGTGTGAGGACTCATAGGTTTTATCTGGCGGTGTATAGGGGACATCCTTCTATCCTCCTCCTTATCTACTCATAGAGTTTGAGCGAGGACCCAGGTCAGGGGTAGGTCATCAAACCACCCTCTCATGCATAACGGAGTCATCTCCGTTGATGAGGTATCCCATACTAATATGAGCAAACTATATGACTAGGCCCTTTCCCATATGTGGGTAAATGTGGTCGCACAGAGTATCGGCTGATTGACGTAAGTACAAAGACACAATGTGGGTTTTATCAAAACCACCATTCTCCTTTTCTTCAATCCATCACCACATCTTGGTGCTTCATAACCACACGAGGTTTCAAAGGAGTTTTGAATAAAACAATCTTTATTTTTCCCATCCTATAATTTATCATATATTTCTACATAGGGTGGCAAAATAATTTCCATATACTTTTTGAAAAGATTTTATAAAAACCTTTGCTTTAAAATGACTTTGTAAAAATAGATGCATGTATTAGGGTGCAAGCTCAGAGAGTAGCTTGCCTTGCTCGGCAAAGTGATCCTGGCCTTGAGCTTCAGGTTCCACAAATCCTTCCTCCTCGATATATCCGGCAACGTTCTCGTCTAATACACAATCCAGCAAATACAAACAATCACTAACCTACTCAATCAATCACCACAACAATACAATCTCAAATACTCTAAATAGCCACCTCATATATCAAACAATACAATTTGGTTTCAATTTAATTGAATTAGCCATTATTCAATTATATCTTAATTAGGGCAGAAACTAGTTGAACATGTTTAATTACATAACTTAAGTTCTGTTGGTCACAAAAATACAAACTAAATTTCTACAGAGAGCTACTGATGTGTAGAATACAACACAATTGGATTTGTATCAATTGGAGTTACCAAACTCCCTACATAATGGTTTCAATCCAGAAACTTAATAATCAAGTTTTGGCTATTAATTAAGTTCTGTTGATCTAAAAATTAAATACTTTTAGGGGTGACTAATCATGACTAAATGTGATCCAATAAAATTGGTCTTAACTAATTTGGCCTAACAGAGTATCAGAAACAAACAAGTTTATATTCTAAACCTTATTTGGCCTTTTTAATACTATATTTTTATTATTTATCCAAATGAGGTGAAACCACTTGGGTTGGATAGACAATTTCATAAGCTTTCCAGAACATTTGGATTTGATTTATTTGGAGTTATAAATCTCAAGTTATGGAATTTCAAAGTTTAATCCAGTACTGATTTCTAATTAAACCTAAAATTCGAATTTAAACTCTGAGTGGATAATGTTGAGAATCCTGACGGGTGGGGTCCACTCGTCAGTGACTCAACAGAAAATGATTCGCGCGCTGGAAATGTTTAAAAACCTGACGTGTGGGACCCGCACGTCAGCCTCTCTTTTACTAAACGAACCGGTATGGTACCGTTGGATCAAGATCCAACGGCCCACGTTCAATCGCGACGTCGACGACCTAAAACCGGCGGCGCTGCTACTCCGGCGACGGCGAGGGGGACGGACGGCTCACCTAGGGGGCTCGGGAGGATGTGCGGACGATGCGAATCGTCGGCGGCGACTCGGGGAAGATCGTGGGACGAACGGCGCGTGCTGGGGTGGCTCCAATCTACGGCGGCGAGCAGCTCCTCCTCCGCGGCCGTGCTCCAACTCCGGCGAGGTCTCCGCGTCGTTCCTGGGCACGATCCAGAGGGGAAAAGGGGGCGGGTGAGCGAGGCTGTAATGGGGAAGGGAATGCGAGCCAGAGAGGAGAGAAAGGGGGTCAGGCACGGCCTGGCCGTGGTCGTCGTCTACCTCGGACACGGCGAGCTCGAGGATGGCCTCGGTGGCCGAGGTTTTGCGGCGACGGCCCCGCCCTCCAGGCGGTGCACGAGAGGGAGTGGTGTGAGGGGGAGAGGCAGTGGTGAGGTGTGGAGGAAAGGGGGTGCTCGGGGCGGCTTTTATAGCGGCGGGCCGGCGCACGGTGGACGCTGCGTTCGGGCGATTCAGAGGGGGCTAGGGCTCGCCATAGGAGGCGGTGAGGTGCGGCGATGGTGTTGGCGTGCAGAGGGACACGGTTGACGCGTGGAGGCGAGCTGCGCGTGCTCGGAGTGGGGGACGGCCGTGAGGATGCTCGGGCGGCGCTCGACGTGCACGGCGTGGCGCGAGGGCTGCGGGAGCGGGATGCTGCTGGACGCTCTGCTGCGCTGAGAGGGAGCAGCGGGGCGGGAAAGAGAGGGGGGGGGGGGCCTGGCGCTAGGACGTCGTGGAGCGGCGAGGTCGGCCGCGGTGTCCGTGGGCCGGCCATGGCGAGCGGCGGGCACGGGCGCGTGCAAGGAGGGAGCGGGGGTGCTGCGGTGCCGGTGTCTGTGTCAAAGGGAGCAGGAGAGCGAAGGAGAGAGGGGGGGGCACGGCGCGGGTCGCCACG
Organism: Poa annua; assembly: GCA_026929855.1. Taxonomy (NCBI): domain Eukaryota; kingdom Viridiplantae; phylum Streptophyta; class Magnoliopsida; order Poales; family Poaceae; genus Poa; species Poa annua. Next base: position 53,361,473 of record CM049433.1, on the reverse strand, counting down.
GCGTCGACACCTCCTCCTTCCACCGCGCCGACCACGGCGACGTGCGCACGGCGGCCTGTCCCCTGGCGGCGGCCACCAGGTGTTCGGCGAATTGCCTGAACCAAATATTTTTTTAAATTTTTGATTTTTGTTTTTATAATTTGGCTCACATATGTTTGTCTAAGCTTATGGTACTGTTTGGCTATTTTTGTGACAAGTGCAACATAGCACATTTTGTGATTTGAATTTGATAAAGAAAGAAATATAAATTTGAATTTAGGTTTTTGAATTGAATACTTGAAGAGAGAAAAGTCGTGGAACTAAAATAAGAGGGTTCATATTACCACTCCATTGAATTTGTTTTGAAAATAAATAGACTTCTTAATTTGGGAAATAGCGTGACATGTGTCACATTGTTGGTATTGTTTTATATTTTGTTTTGTTTATTTTCTTTTCTTCAAACTTTTAATTAGAGCTAACAACCAACACATTCACAAGAAATAACTATCGCAAGCAAAACGTGAAATCAACACACATTAATTCATAAGAAAAGTTTTTGTTGGCCCATATTTTTGATATAATAATTCATATTAAATTTTTGGGATGTTACACTTCTCTTGGTCTTGCACATCTTATCCTTGATGACGATCACCACATGATGTCATCCTCCACGAGCTATATGAAATCTTCATTTGATGCAAGCCCATGGGAAGATACCTAACCCCACATAAAGATACCACACACACATATCATGGGTTAGTTCACAAAGCTATATGGACAAGTGATTACCATCCCAAGAGATACATGATCCCACTTGGGACATCTTGTAGCTTTGTGTGTTGATCAACAACTTGATCAACCTTTTATCTTCCAATCTTTCTTTGCTAATATGATGTCTTGACTCCTTCGACATACTTGCAATATGCTCAACCCAACACATGACCATCCATCATATACATCCTTGAATGGGACATTGGTCATCAAATAAGCTTCTAGAGTCTAACACATGAACTTCACCATTCCCATGGACACGATCTATAAAGATATCTCAAAGGAAACATTAGTCCATAGGGATTGTCATATAATTACCAAAACCACACATGAGGGAAAATGCTCTTTCAATCTCCCCCATTTTGGTAATTGATGACAATCTCTTTTGAGAGGGTTTATAATATGGAATTTAGCGAACAAGAATGGTTGCACTAACATCAAATACTACAAAGGTATGTCATGTTAGTCCACCCACATATATAGAGCAAACTCCCCCATAATTTATGCACGTGTGTATGAACATGAATTCATTGCATATATTGTCAACCATTACCGATGGTGGAGTTTCCACTATATATAAAACCAAGCAACGAATGCAAAGGCAAGAAAGGCAAATATAGCAAAGTACAAAGCCAATTCCATACAACCCTCCAAACTTCTCCCCCATTGGCAACGATTGCCGAAATGGGCGAAAAGCTTTAGAAGGACAACATAATAAGATCTCCTCCATACATTATGCATTTCTCATGATATGAGTGAGATCAAATACACATATCCAATGACGAATAGATGCAGGGGATCAAACTATATTGAGGATCCACCAATTGCACAAGAAAGATACCAATTGAAATCTACTAGAAGGATACTAATTGCAAAAGAAGGATGCATACACAACGAAGCAAGCAATCAAAGGATCCAAACACCAATTTGGACACAACAAGATTTTATGATAAGATCAACAAAGTGTTCTAAAAATCAAGAGGGAACTCCCCAAGGTACGTGCACAATGAAGGATTTGCATTTCAATGTAGTATGCACAACATGGAATCCTCACTTCCTCCTAGATAATTTTGAACACAAATAAGAGCAAGATAGTTTAGGTGGGGAAAGAAGAAATACAACTTGCAACAAACAAATGTTGAGCAACAAGAGAAAGAAGTGACAAATGAAGACTTGCTCAACCGGGAAAGGATGGATGTGTCATGGAAATACATTTTAGGAGACTAAACAAGGATGAGCCTAAGCATCACCATAGTCTTTCAAAATATGAGGCACATAGTGCATATTATGTATTTCGCAAACACACACTCCAAATAAGATATAACAAATAGGATCACAAGCTTATTAATAAGCAAAGTGATACCGAAAGAAGAGCAAAGCTTGTGCCTTTTAGAGATCACCAAAGAATCAAGAAAGTAATAGAAGGTGATCACTAAAGATTTTGAATACCAATTAAAGATGGAGCTACTCTCATGTGTATAAGTTTCAAGGTAGACACTAAGTCAACAAAGAAACATGCACACACAAAAATAGGTACAAGGTAAAAACATGATATCCAAGAGGAAGTCATAAATACACCGATAAGATTTTTGCTTCAAAGCAAAGCACATAGCTCAAAATAATCTTAAAGGGCATAGATGAACTTCCAACACCAAATTCTCAAAGCATCACAAATACCCACATAGGATAAGTGATAGTTGGGATGCTTCGATAAAGATAACAAATATCACATAAGGCAAATGATTTTGAGAATTCATCAATATTGCACAAGAGAGACTTTGAAAAAGATTTGCTAGATTAACATATTGGGGATTGGTGAATCATGAAAATGATTATATATATCCCCCTTGATGTGTAATCATCCCGGCTTACTCATATTTGCAATGAAAATGTTTTGAAAAGAACTTTGCAAAAACCATGTCAAATGCAACTTAGAGATACTCATGCCAAAGAACAACCTACACAAGGTTGAGAGCTAGAAATATATGCATGAGTTAGATACTTGTTACCGAGATAGCATTTATGTCGAGGTGTGATTCCCACGAAGCTAGGGATAGTCACTCTCTGAGGAGAAGTTCGTGGAGGGGACTGAACACGTTGGTCTACAACCCTCGACCGGCCCGGCGACGATGCTCGACGAGCTCGGAGAGGGACGGCACGACAGAGACAACACCAACCCGTACCCAGGTTCACGGCCCTCTGGAGGAGGTAAAACCGCCACTCCTGCTTGTCTGAATTGCGCTAGAAGGAGGGCACAGTACAATGAGCTTGCCGAGGGCTCGCTTGCGGCAGTGCAGAGCTCAAAGAGGGAAGCTGAGGACTTCTTCCTCCTCGAGTTTGCTAAGCTAGGTTAAGCTATGGCGCCAGTAGTCAATTGATCGATCGATCCCTTGCTACGGAGGGGTTCCCTCTCCTTTTATAGGTGCCTCGGGCCTCATCCTTGCGACCTGCGCAGCGGAAGGGTTCCCACATGGCGACGACACGGAGGAGTGGGGTGCACCGCGGCTGGGTTGTCCATGGACTCGGTCCATGGTCGTAAAGCCTGCTCGTGACGCCAGAAAGTCACCGTCCACGCAGGACGGCCAGCCGGTGCTGCATAGATCGTGGGGGTGCCCACGGTGACGTCGTCCTTGGAGCGTAGCGCCGGCCAACCGCTTTATCACCAAAGAGGAAACCCTCGTAAGCCGGCGCAGGGGACACAGCTTTGTTGACTCCTTTAATCACCAAAACGGCAACTGCGGCGCCGTCGTCATCGCGCGCAGACGCGCGCGTCACTCTGCGGCGCGGCAGTGGCCATGTGCGCCTTGCAGCGGTTGCTTCGCAGCGAAGTATCTCCACACGGCCTGGACGGTCTTGTGGAGGGATTTGTGTTGCCCCCTCTCCAGGGGAGAGGGCCCTGTTGAGGGGCAGCATCGGGAGGGGCCTCTCCAGGCTTGCGTTGCCCCCTTCAGCCCTCTCGAGGGCTTTTCTTCTCGAGGGTCTCTCCAAGCGTTTTGCTTGGTCCTTAGTCGTTTCATCGACTCTGTCGCGTGTGAGGGCTGTGGAGAGTGGGCTCTGCACACCCTGGATCCCACTGGGCCGACAGTAGCCCCCGGGCCCATGACGGGCACGGCGAGGCCCATCGGGTCCAGACGAAGCGTCGTGGGTCCAAAATGTCCGGCCGGCCCGTGACACGCGTCGTTCGGTGGTGAGTTTGCGGCGACTCGGTTTCTCCGGTAGAAACGTGCGTCGTGGGGGGTCCCACCACGACCGCCACGACCACGCCTTGGTAACTGCCCAAATGGGGTATAAAGCTGCGCGCCGGTCCGGACCGCAGTCATTACTCCCATTCCGCGCACCCAGTCTTCTAGCTCTCGGCCTCCTAGCTTTCCTTCTCCGGCGAACTCCTTCCTTCTCCGGCGAACTCTTTCCTTCCTCGGCACTCCGCTTCTTGCACCTTCCTCGACAATGGGCGGATCGAAGGGCAAGGCGGCGATGGGGACGCTCCCCTCCGATGCGCAGGGCGAAGAGGCGCTGGGCCCCGCCCTGATCGGCGAGCGCGTCAATGCGGCGGCGCTGGACAAGATCCAGCACCTGGTCGCCGGGAAGACCAACGAACACGGCGCCAGCGCCATCCGGGCCGCCAAGCTCGGCCGTCTCCCGGCGGGGTTTTTCCCCATCTTCCTTCACACCCTTTTCGCCGGATTGGTGCCTCCGTACTCGCCCTTCTTGGAGGCGGTTCTGGAGTTCTACCAGATCCATCTCCTTCATCTGCACCCCAACGCCATCCTCGTCCTCTCCATCTTCGCCTACTTGTGCGAGGCTTATTTGGGGGTGCAGCCCTCGGTGGCCCTCTTCCGGAGCTTCTACGCGCTCCAGAATTCCGCAAGGTCCGAGCAGACGGGATGCGTGTCGTTCCGCATCGTGGACGGCATGGGGGACGTCTACATCCCCATGTCGTGGAGCGGCGAGAATCCCGTCATGGCGGTGGTGAAGAAGGTGGACGACTTCAGGCAGAAGTGGTTCCTCATCGGCGCCTCGTCACGGAGCTCCTTCCTCGACACCCCGGAGGCGCCGCCCGTGAAGAATACTCACTGGGGCAAGAAGGCCTTCCAGGGTCCACAGATAGGAGCCCTCATGGCGCGCATGAGGACGCTTCGGGAGAACGGCCTTACCGGCCAGATGATCGCGGAGGACTTCGTGCGCCGCCGCATCGCGCCTCTACAGGCGCATAAGAAGCCGATGTGGATGTACTCGGGCCCCTCCGACCCGATGCGACTCCACCCCTGCGACCATCGCCCCGCCGTCGTAGAGACCATCATGGGCGGCCTCTTCATCAACCCCGACGTGCCCGTGGCGATCGCGGTGGAGCTGAGGCCTCTTCATCAGATGAACCTGGCTCCGCGCCTGGCGATTCTGGAGCGGATGCCCACCTTCACCCCGCTAGGCCTGGCGGGGGAGGAGGAGGAAGAGGGGCCCATGCCCATGGCGAAAGGACCAGATGCGGCGGAGTCGCCATACGTGTCTGACGCCGAGCAGGGCGACGCGGCGGCTGGGACCATTCCCTCTGCAGGCGGCGCAAGCTCGTCAAGGGCCGCGCCCCCTCCTGAGGAGGTCTTCGAGCTCTCGTCTAGCGATGACGAGGAGGCCGAGGCGGGGCGACAGGAACCCCGGACCAAGGCGGCCCACGACAGGCCTGCTGGGGAGCCCCCGAGCGCTCCCCTCAAGAGGAAAGCTGAGGCGGCTCCGGAGGGATCCGGAGTCCGGGCCACGCCTTCTTGGCGTTCGTCCGGCATGGCGTGGGTTGACACCCGCGCCAAGAAGACAGGGTAAGTGTTTCTAGTTTTGTTCGCCTTCTTCGGTCTTTGCTTGTTTGCTCCCTCTGACAGACCTTCTTGTTCCCTGCCAGCGACCCGGCGCCTGCGAAGCGCCGAAGGCTCCGCAAGGCGGCGGATGTGAAGAGGACCGCTCCGGAGGCCGCGGCAGAGGCCGCAGCAGAAGAGGCCTCGAGGCCTACGGAGGAAATCCCTGCAGGCCCTCACGGGGATGCTCCTCAGGCTGAGGCGACCGCGCCGCCTCTGGAGGAGGAGCGCCCTGAGGAGCGGGTGGAGAAGGCGCCCACTCCGCCGCGCGCTGCGACCCCGCCAGTGCAGCAGGAGGCCGCGGCAGGCACTACGTCGGCCCCGAGCCCGCCAAAGGCCGACGAGACGGTGGGGGCAGATCTCCCGCCGCCCCCGCCAAGCACCACGGCGGAGGAGGAGGCAGCGGCTACGGGGCAGACCTCTCCTGCCCCGGGAACCCAGGGCGAGGTGCCGCCTGAGGGGGGCAACGCCGGCGCGCAGGACGCGGGCGCCGAAGCGGAGGACACGCCGCCAAGCCCTCAGGCCCGCGCGGAGGCTCCCCGCTCTAAGCTTGACGCGAGCGTAGGGCCTTCCGCTCCGAGCGGGACTTCCCAAGCCCTTGCCCTCGGCAGCTGGGACTGGAGCAGGGGGCATCGTGACGTCGCCTTCCGCTTGGTGCGGGAGTCCCTGGAGGGGCTGGAGGCCCACCTCGCTCAGGAGGACCGGGAGCTTGCCCGGCAGCGAGACGAGCTCGCGGAGGCTTGGGCCGCGTTCCACGCGGCTGTGGAGGCTCGCCGGCGGAGCGACCAGGCCCTGCAGGCGGAGCGCGAGGAAGCGCTGCGCTTCGCCGAGGAGGTCCGCGAGGGCGCCATGCACGACGCCGAAGAGCTTCTGCAGCCCTTGAAGGCCGAGCGCCGGGCAGCGGCAGAAGACTTGGCCGCGGCCAGGGCAGAGCGGGAGGCTATGGAGCACTCCCTGGCCGCCAAGCACCGCGAGCTTGTCGAGCTTGAGGCCAAAATCCTCGCCGACTTCGAGACCGTGCGGACCGCGCTGGAGGGGGTCTGCGCGAGCTTGGACGCCAGGGGGCGGGGCATGAGCGAGCGCGAGGAGGACGTGCGCCGCCGCGACGAACAGCTGGCGTTGAGGGAGCAGGAGCTGTTGGGGCAGCGCGCCGCCCTCGAGGCCCGCGAAGAGAGCCTGGCCGCGGCGCTCAGCAAGCACGAGCGTGAAGTGTCCACCCACAAGGCGGGCGTGGAACGCTTCAACGCTAGGTTTGCCGAGCGGAAGGAGGAGGCGGCGAAGATGCTCCAGGAGCAGGAGAAGGAGTACCGCGCCGCCGTCTCTCGAGACTACAGCGAGAGGTTCGCCAAGCAGGAGAGCCGCTTCAAGAAGAGGCTTGGCGAAAGCGGCGCCCGGATCCACCAGCTCGAGAATATGAACGCCACCCTCGTCGCCAAGGTGAAGCGCGAAGCGGATCGTCGCCGCGTTACTGAGGAGGCTCGCGAGCGCACGGCGCAAGACCTCGCCTCCCTCATGGCTGATATGGAGGAGATGAACCAGCAGGTGGGCCCTGCTGTGGAGAAGGCGGTGGAGGCCGCTGAGAGCGCTCAGGCGGCGCGGGTGCTCTCGCAGCAGCGGGAGCGTATGTTCCAGTCCTTAGTGGGCCGGGGCAACGAGCTCGCCGCGAAGCTGGGAGCGGAAGCGCCGGCCGTCCCCGTTCAGGGCAACTCCGGCGCCGCCACCTACCTCATGTACTTCGAGCAGCTCTTCACAGCGCTCGAGGGCCCTGCCGCGGAGCTCCGCGACGTCGTCGAGGAGGAGTGCCGCCAGCTCCTGGCGGTAGCGGTCGACCGCATCTTCACCAACCTCCAGCACCTCCATCCGGGCTTCGACTTCACCACGGTGACCGAGCCTCTCGAGGGGGAGAAAGGGTGGAAGATCTCCAACTCCATCCGCGACCAGGTCGACGACTTCTGCAGCCGCTTCAAGCGGGCCGCGGCAGAGGATGATGGCGGCGAGGAGGGCGACGACGAGGAGGGCGAGCCTGAAGGAGAAGGGTCCGAGGAGGACGACGGCGAGGCCTCTGCCTGACTTCTTCCTGAAATGTAACGCGCTTGTAGCGCCGTAGGGATATTTGTCTTAAAGACTTTTGCTGTTCAGTCTGTGATATACTTCATATTTCTAAGCATGTGCTGCTAAGTTTGTGTGTGTACCCCTCGAGGGCCTTTTGCTTTACTTCCATGTCTTTTTCGCTCTGCGTCGCTAGGACCCTTCTCCTCGCGCTATGACTCCGCCGCTGCGGTATGCTCGAGCAATGACTCGGCAAGGCCGGGGGAAGTTTAAGGCTTAGAGAGGTAGGAGTCCTCGAGGCGCGATGCTCAAGGGCCCCCCTTTGACGCGCAAGCAGTCCATGAAAAGTGAGGGAAAAGAAACGCTCGAGGGACGCAGAGTGCTCGTGAGAGAGACGCAGAGATTCTCCTGGTGTGAGCAGGGAACTTAGCTTCGCGAGGCTTTCGCCCTGCGTAGGACTCCCTTGGCGATGCGTTTCTCTCCAGGGGCCGAGTTTCTCCTCCACAAGCTTGGAGAGACTCTTGTTCCCTGTGAATGTTAGAGAGGTGAACCAAAACGCTAGAGCATGATAGTTGGGACTCATGCGCGCTTATAGGCTTCCTCATGGGTATCTCGCGAGGAGAGAGAGTACCAAGGTCCTTTGGAGAGGTGGCGTGTATCCGGGAGCATGCCCTTTAGCCAGAGCTCAGGGTCCCTTGGGTTTTGCAGTGCTGCTGGGGTGCTCTTGAGGCACAGGCACCGTACTCAGCCCCCGCTCGCGAGGTGCGCATGAGAAGAATATACGCGCACATGGAAAAGTAAATGACGAAAGTAAACTTGCCATTGAAATATTACACAGCGGCGCCTCAGCGCAGAGTTCACTTAGGAACGAAAATGGCGCCAGAGCGCAATGTTCACTTGGGAACGAAATCGGTTCATTATACTTGGGTTTGCCAAGCTAACGTCCCTTCCATGTAGAGGCATGGGGACCACCCATTAGTGGCAGAGGTTCACTGCGGCCTGCGGTGGCTCATTAGCAGGAGAGCTCGGAGGGCTGACCCTCAGGAGAAGCTTGGAGAAGCTTGGAGGTGAAGCCGTGAGCTTCCCTCTAGAGACAAAAAATGCCTGGCGTGACAATGATCACGGGTAGAACTTGCGTAGATGTGCGATGTTCCACGGGTTCTTGACGGGGATGCCGTCTTCGGTCTCGAGGCGTACCGCGCCAGGCCTGGCGATGTGGGAGACCCTGTAGGGGCCTTCCCACATCGGCGAGAGCTTGTGGAGGCCTTCTCTGGAGAGGATTCGCCTGAGGACGAGATCGCCCGCCTCAAGAGTGCGTGAGCGCACATGGCGGCTGTGGTAGCGCCGCAGGTCCTGCTGGTACTTTGCTGCTCTGAGGGCGGCACGGCGGCGCATTCCCTCGAGAAGCAGCAGGTCGTCGTGGTGGAGGTCCTCTTGGGTGTCCTCGTTGAAGGCCAGGACCCGTGGGGATCCATGCCTGATCTCTGCGGGGAGGACTGCTTCGGCTCCGTAGACAAGGGCGAACGGCGTTTCTCCCGTGGGTCTTGAAGAGGTTGTGCGCATGGACCAGAGTACAGATGGGAGCTCATCGATCCAGCCCTTGCCGTGACCCTTGAGGATGTTGAAGCTTCTGGTCTTGAGGCCCTTGAGGACTTCCGCATTTGCTCGCTCGGCCTGACCATTACTCCGTGGATGAGCCACCGAGGCGAAGCAGAGCTTGATGCCGAGTTTTTCGCAGTAAGCCCGGAAGATGCCGCTGGTAAACTGCGAGCCATTGTCGGTGATGATGCGATTAGGCACTCCGAAGCGGCAGACCAGGCTCCTGATGAATTTCACCGCTGCTCCGGCTGGTATGGTGCGCACTGGTTCAACCTCGGCCCACTTGGTGAACTTGTCGACGGCCACGAAGAGGAAGCGGTAGCCCCCCTGCGACTTCGGGAAGGGGCCCAGAATGTCCAGCCCCCAGACCGCGAACGGCCAGGAGAGCGGGATGGTCTGGAGCCCCACCGCCGGCTGATGAATTTGCTTGGCGTGGTACTGGCAGGCGTCGCAAGCTTGGACGATGGTGACCGCATCGTGAAGCACTTGTGGCCAGTAGAACCCGCTCCTGAAGACCTTGCCTGCGAGGGTGCGCGCACACGAGTGGTGGCCGCACTTCCCGCTATGGATGTCTTTGATCAGCGTTCGGCCTTCCTCGGGAGGGACGCATTTGAGCGCGATGCCATTTGGGCGCCTGCGGTACAGGTCTCCCTCAAGGATGCAGTAGGATTTTGCCTGTCGAGCGATTCGCTCTGCTTCCGCATCGTCCTCGGGGAGGATCCCTTTTGCCAAGTAATCTTTGAGCTCGTGAATCCAGCCTGTGTCCTGGTGAGCCGCCGTTAGCAACAGACGCTCCCCTGTGTGGGGACCACAGTCGGGTGCCCCAGCTTCAGGAGGTGGCGGGAGTGCTTCGTCCGTGCTTGCAGCTGTTGCCTCTCGAGGCTGCTTGATGGATGCTTTGGCGAGCCTTTCTTCAAAAACGCCTGCCTGCTGGGCCTGCCTTCGCGAGGCTCGCTTGGCGATGTCATCGGCCTCCTAGTTCTCTTTCCTCGGGATGTGCATGAGCTCCATGCCCCTGAAGTGCTTCTCAAGCCTGCGGACCTCTTCAAGGTATGTGGCCATGTGGTCGTCCTTAGGCGTATAGCTTTTGTTGGAGAAGTTGACAAGCAACTGGGAGTCGCCCTTGACGAGCAGGTGCTTGACGCCTAAAGCGATGGCGGCCCTTAAGCCGGCGAGGAGGCCTTCGTACTCAGCGATGTTGTTGGAGATCTTGTCAATCGTGAAGCACAACTGGACAGCGTAGTAGAGCTTATCGCCTTTGGGCGAGGTCAAGACGACGCCTGCCCCGCCATTGCGGCAGGCGAAGGCTCCGTCAAAGTGCATGGTCCAGTGGCTGGGCATTATGTCTCCGGAGGGCTCGACCTCTTTTCCCCGAGGCTCTTCGGGGTTTGGGTCAGTCCATTCTGCGACGAAGTCTGCCAGTGCTCGTCCCTTGATGACTGTTGTGGTGTCGAAGCGCAAGTTGAATGGCTGCAGCTCGGTGTTCCAACCCGCGACACGATCTGTGGCGTTAGGATTGCGCAGGATCTGCTCCAGGGGGAAGGAAGTGACCACCGTGATGGGGTGGCCCTGGAAGTAATGTCTCAGCTTCCTGGAGGCGATGAGGAGAGCGACGAGAAGCTTCTGCTGCATTGGGTACCGCTCCCGAGCATCCCGCAGTACCGTACTGACAAAGTACACGGGGTGCTCGACAAGGGCTGTCGAGGGAGGTGCAGCGTCGGCTCTCTGTGGAGGTTCTTCAGGGCCCTTGTCGAGATCCGCCTGTGGAGGGGTCTCGGCAAGGGTGTTGGGAGCAGACTCGACTTGAGGCTGTGGGCCTGGCAGTGGGTCTGTGGAGACTGCTCCTTCGCCGAGATCTTTGTCGGGCGGCTTTGGGCTTGGAGTGGCAGCGCTCTTCTTGGGGAGGACTGGCTCTTCCCTCTCGACCACCAGGACGGCGCTTGCGGTCTGAGGAGTGGCTGATAGGTACAGCCTCAGATGTTCGCCTGTCCTGGGGGCCACCATGACTGGTGGGCTGGCCAAATATCTCTTCAGGTCTTCGAAAGCCTTGTCCGCCTTAGGGGTCCACTTGAATGTGCCGGATCTCTTCATGATCTTGAAGAATGGCAGGGCTCTCTCGCCGAACTTAGAGATGAAGCGGCCCAGGCTAGCCATACAGCCTGCTAGGCACTGCATGTCCTTGAGTCGGCGAGGAGGCTGCATCCCTTCTATGGCCTTGATCTTGTCAGGGTTTGCTTCTATGCCGCGGTGGGACACGAGGAATCCGAGGAGTTTGCCTGAAGGCACCCCGAAGACGCACTTGGCGGGGTTCAGCTTGATGTTCACCTTGCGCAGGCTGGCGAAGGTTTCCTCGAGATCCTTCAAGAGGGTGTCTCCCTCGCGAGACTTGACCACGATGTCGTCGACATATGCCTCTGCATTTCTGCCCATCTGTGCCCCCAAGGCTATCCTCATGAGCCTCTGGAAAGTGGCGCCGGCGTTCTTCAGGCCAAAGGGCATGCAGGTGTAGCAATACACACCACAAGGGGTGAGGAATGCTGTCTTCTCCTCGTCCTCTTTAGCCATTTTGATCTGGTGATAACCAGAGAAGGCGTCCAGAAAACACAGGAGGTCGCAGCCGGCGGTGGAGTGCACGATCTGGTCTATCCTCGGCATGGGGTATGGGTCCTTGGGGCAGGCTTTATTAACATCTGTGTAGTCAATGCAGAGTCGGCCTCCTCCAGCGGGTTTAGGGACAACCACGCCGTTGGAGAGCCAAGTGGGGTGCGCGACTTCGCGGACGACATTTGCCGCTTTTAGCTTCTCTACTTCTTTGACGATGAATGCTTGCTTCTCGGGGGCTTGCTTGCGTGCTTTTCGCTTGACGGGGCGTGCGTCTGGACACACGGCTAAGTGGTGCTCGATCACCTCCCTTGGTACACCGGACATGTCTGACGGAGTCCAAGCGAACATGTCAGAGTTTGCCCGAAGGAAGGCGACGAGCGCGCTTTCCTATTTGGGAGGCAGGGCAGCGCCTATGGTGACGCTGGCCCCTGTCCCCTCAGCCCCCGAGCCACTGGTGCCCAACGACACCCTCTTCGTGGAAGCTTGCTCCTGAGAGAACATCTGCTTCTTCTTCTGAGGCCTCTCGAGAGGCTCCATGTCCTCGTCAGCCGGAAACGCCATGGCAGCTGCCTTGTAGGCGCTCTCGACAGCGCGCGTGGCATCCAGGATATGACCATGGATGGCGATGGTGCCAGCGCTGCCGGGGATCTTGACCATGTTGCAGGCGTGATGCGTGACGGCCATGAACTTCGCGAGGGCGGGGTAGCCGAGGATGGCGTTGTACGGCAGGCCGATGTGTGCGATGTCGAAGTCGATCAGCTCGGTGCGGTAGTTCTTCTGCGTGCCGAATGTGACGGCCAGCCGGACCTGCCCCAGAGGTTCGATTGAACCACTAGTGACCCCTGTGAACGGCCTGGAGGGCATGAGCCACTCGTAAGGCACCTGAAGAGTCTCGAAGGTCTCGACAGAGATGACGTTCAGACCTGCTCCCCCATCAATGAGCGGCGTCGAAGGCGATGGTGTACTGGGACCACTTGAGGGGCCTGGAGGTCTCGGTGCTTGGGAGCGCGGCATTGAGCTCGCGAGCGAACTGCTTGAACTGGTTGTTCGACTTGGGCGCCTGAGCCCCACCGAGGATGCAGGCCATAGCCCCCCTTGGGGCCTGATAGCCACCATCTTCCTCGTCAGGGAGGTTGTTGTTCTTCTCGGCAGCGTTGGCTTGAGTGCCTGGCGGCTTCTGATAGCCGCCACCGCGTCCGCCTCTGCCGTCCCTGCGGTAGCCGCGGCCTCTGCCGCGGCTCCCGTTGCCTTCTTCGCGCTCGCGCTCTCGGCTCAGCCCCTTGAGATCGAAGCAGTTGTCCGTGGCGTGGCCGCGCCTATTGTGGTAGACGCAGAACGGACGGTTGTCCGCCTCCTTGTCGCCAGGCTCAGGGGAGGCTCTGCGGGCGCTCTTGGCGACTGGCTCTGCTACCAGGACAGCGGTGGTTTTGCGCTTGGTCTCCTCGCGCTTCTTGTGGCTCTTGGATCCCTCAGCCAGGTCGTCCGTCCGCTGGCTCATCTTGACGAAGAGGAGTCCCTCTTCTGCCTTGGCGCACTTGTCAGCGAGGTCGAACAGCTTCACCACAGAGGTGAGCTTGTCGTGAATGCCCAACTTCTCGAGCATCCTGCGATTTGTGACGCCCTCCCTGAAGGCGGCGATGACTTGCGTGTCGGGGATGTTCGGGATCTTGTTGCGCACTTGGCTGAAGCGCTGGATGTACTTGCGGAGAGTCTCATCCTTCTTCTGCACCACAGCGTGCAGGTCGTTGTGGGTGAGCGCGCGCTCGTAGGTGCCCTTGAAGTTGGCGACGAACTGCCTGCAGAGCTCCTCCCACGAGTCGATGGAGTCCTCGGCCAAGTTGAGGAGCCACGACAGCGCGGAGTCCCTGAGGGCGTGGGAGAACCAGTTCGCCATGACTTTGTCGTCTCCTCCTGCAGCCTGGATAGAGGTGGTGTAGAGCTGCAGGAACTCGATGGGGTTGCTTGACCCGTCGTAGCCCTTGGGGAGGGCTGGCCTGAACTTCTGCGGCCATACCACGCGGCGCAGGGCGCGGGTGAAGGCCATGCAGCCGGTGGCGTATGTGGCGGTGCCGCCCTGGAGAGCCCTGCGGTTCTGCTGCCCCGCCTGGCCGATTTCCTCGACAAGGCGGTTCTGGAGGTCTCTCCGGCGTTCCATCCCCACCCGCGCGTCTGGCGTGGCGCGCTGCACAATTTGGCAATCGCGCGGCGAGGACGCATGAGATGGAGCCCTCTGGGCTACGGCCGGAGGTGGTCCTGGAGGCGGCGGAGGCGTATCCGGCGCGGCAGTTCCAGCGCGGGCGGAGTGATGAACGAGGGAGCGAGACGGAGCGGGGCGCGTTGTCGCGACGTCGACGAGGTGGTGGAGGCGGTCCAGCCACTGGTCGTGAGCCTCCGCGCTTGGCCGGTAGCGGAGGAGCTCCTGGGCCATGAGCAACGCGGTGTGCGGCGTGGGCTCTGGGCGTCCCTGAGAAGACGCGCTCTGGCGCCGAGACGGATGCGAAGACTCAGCATCGTCATGGTGCTCAGGGGAGGCATCCCTGTCGTCGCGGTGGTCGCTGCCATGGTGCTCCTCGCTCTCAGGTTCCTCCACGTGCGGGCCGGTGTTGGCGCGCTCCGTCGTGCGAGGACGGCCGTGGCGGCCGCGAGTGGTGGCAGTGCCGGGCTCGGTATGAGCCCTGTCAGCTGCGCGCCTGTTGGCGCGCGTCGCGCGGGTGTCCGTCATGGCGCGGAGACCGGCTGGAGGTTGAAGACGCGCCTCAGTCCCCTACCTGGCGCGCCAAATGTCGAGGTGTGATTCCCATGAAGCTAGGGATAGTCACTCTCTGAGGAGAAGTTCGTGGAGGGGACTGAACACGTTGGTCTACAACCCTCGACCGGCCCGGCGACGATGCTCGACGAGCTCGGAGAGGGACGGCACGACAGAGACAACACCAACCCGTACCCAGGTTCACGGCCCTCTGGAGGAGGTAAAACCGCTACTCCTGCTTGTCTGAATTGCGCTAGAAGGAGGGCACAGTACAATGAGCTTGCCGAGGGCTCGCTTGCGGCAGTGCAGAGCTCAAAGAGGGAAGCTGAGGACTTCTTCCTCCTCGAGTTTGCTAAGCTAGGTTAAGCTATGGCGCCAGTAGTCGATTGATCGATCGATCCCTTGCTACGGAGGGGTTCCCTCTCCTTTTATAGGTGCCTCGGGCCTCATCCTTGCGACCTGCGTAGCGGAAGGGTTCCCACATGGCGACGACACGGAGGAGTGGGGTGCACCGCGGCTGGGTTGTCCATGGACTCGGTCCATGGTCGTAAAGCCTGCTCATGACGCCAGAAAGTCACCGTCCACGCAGGACGGCCAGCCGGTGCTGCAGAGATCGTGGGGGTGCCCACGGTGACGTCGTCCTTGGAGCGTAGCGCCGGCCAACCGCTTTATCACCAAAGAGGAAACCCTCGTAAGCCGGCGCAGGGGACACAGCTTTGTTGACTCCTTTAATCACCAAAACGGCAACTGCGGCGCCGTCGTCATCGCGCGCAGACGCGCGCGTCACTCTGCGGCGCGGCAGTGGCCATGTGCGCCTTGCAGCGGTTGCTTCGCAGCGAAGTATCTCCACAGGGCCTGGACGGTCTTGTGGAGGGATTTGTGTTGCCCCCTCTCCAGGGGAGAGGGCCCTGTTGAGGGGCAGCCTCGGGAGGGGCCTCTCCAGGCCTGCGCTGCCCCCTTCAGCCCTCTCGAGGGCTTTTCCTCTCGAGGGTCTCTCCAAGCGTTTTGCTTGGTCCTTAGTCGTTTCATCGACTCTGTCGTGTGTGAGGGCTGTGGAGAGTGGGCTCTGCACACCCTGGATCCCACTGGGCCGACAATTTACGGTGTAGAGGATGAGAGTTCACAATCATCCAAGCTTGGCTCCAATAAGCACATGGTGAAGACATCTTCTTTAATATGTGACAAGCTTCCAATGCATCTCCCATGTACCTAAAACAAATCAAGTACACCATGGTACCCAAACTAATTGGGTCCAAATTAGTTAGACCAACTACAATACATAGGACAAACTCCACATAAATATGTGCATATTGATATGAAATAGAATTTCATGCACATCTTAGCCATTTAGGATTTGATGGAGTTTATCCTATATATTGGATCAACGAAAGTAAGCATGCCATAAGATATACATATAGTAAATATGCATGCACAAAACTTTCAATAACCAAATGAGATACAATTTGGACAAAACACCAATTAAATCAATAAGCTACACAAAAGTGTAGTAAGAGAAAGATTTGTCCACATTATATCAAAGACTCAAATCAACACATGATTGGAGAAACCAATTTGAAAAGATAACAAATGAAAACAAGGTTAAGGATAAACCAATGAGCATAAGAAATAAATCAAACAAACATGCTCGAAGTTTTATCTCACCCAAGAAGGTAGACTAAGAACCATGGGATGAGATAGCCAACTCCACAAAGAAGAGTAAGGTTCCAACAAATAAACCAAGCCCTCTACACTTTTCATGATGGCACAAAGTACCAAGACGAAGAATGTTTGTCTTCCAAAGAGACATGTCATCGGGATTAAATACCAATTGAAGATAACTAATGTTATAAAGCATATAGGATTGTTCCTCCAAGATTCGTGCATTATTTATGATCTTGTATTTGAATACAAAATGCACACAAATGAGATCATCACTCTCCATAAAATGTTAAACCATTAGTCATGTTCAAGAAGAGCAATAAGATGCAATATCAAATTAAAAGATGATGTTCTACTCAATGTAGGATAGCTTCGCCAAAAATAGTGCATTACTTATAATTAAGACTTTGAGTGTAAGTGCACAAGAATGGGATCCTTGCTTTTCCTAACTCAAGAAAGCACAACACAAATTATGAGTAGAGCAACAAGAAGATCCAAATGAAGCAAGGAAGACAAAAGGGTGGTTAGACCAAAGCAAAACTTGGCGATAAAATAAAACAATTTTTGAACAAAATCCAATGTAACTACGATCAATAAATTTACCACAAATATTATTCTCACTTGTCAAAGACAATGAGTGTATGGAGATATTTCTCGGTGGTACATGACATATATGTATTCAAGATCATATTCACAAAACAAGAATTGAAAAACATGCTTATATAGAGATTCTTGATGGCTTCACATATTCAATGATCATACTAAGCATCAAGAAACTCTCTCACAAACAAGATACCAAAAGATGGGTGAACAAAATGCATTTAAGCAAATATGGAACTTGTTTGAGTACCATGCCACATAGAAACAAGATAATTATCAATATCAATTCTAAAGTGGCATTACCTCCCATGTTCACATTTTCTAGGCTTGTAATATGCACATAGCTTATTACTCCCCCATAATGTGATAATCCATTATTTTTAACAAGAGGCAAAGGAAATCCAACAAGAGATAATTAATGGACATTAGAATTTGAATTTCACATGAGTAAGATATACCACAAAGAGAGTAGATAATATTGATGTATCATTACCAAGTGGTATTCCTCATGAATACACATTTTAGGATAGTGAATTGCCAAAGAGCACAACACTCCCCCAAAATGGGATAGTCCATTAATATCCGAACAAGAGCCAATTAAGATGAAAGCAAATAGACAAGAGGCTCAAAACATACATGGTGTGCAAACCAACATACACAAGCTTGACTACTCAACATAAGTAAGTAGAGTGCACAACACATATAAACACTTGTAAGGTACAAAACCAAACACATGCAAGGGTGAAAGTAACTTTCAATGTAAACATATGAATTAAATACAAGTTACCGCAAGGAGGAGCATTGGATATAAGCTAAGACAATATAATCCAATTGACTTGACTTGAGAGAATATAGATGATGAAGATCCCTTAATTCTTCATGATGTAGTCAAGTCTCCAATGTCCTCCGCCAACACCTATTGATCAAGTTTTAGCTTGTTGGTCCCCAACCAAGTTGGGTCCTAAGAGGTTAGTCACAATAGGCTTGGCAACCCAAATGTTTCTTTTCTTGACACCACTTTGAGTACCAACAAATTTGGCAAACACATTGCCAACCTTATCCTTCCGAAGAGAATGAACATTATCAATTGTAGTGGGGTTGGATAAGGTACCGTGAGTGCATGAAGAAGCAAAGTGATCCTTACCACGACATTTATAGCAAAGTCGGTTTTTACCTTTCTTTTTGGGAAGGGAAGGTTCTTCAACTTGGGAAGTTTGAGTTTGAACTTGAGGTTGCTTCCCTTGTTGCTTCTCACTAAGAGGCTTCTTCTTCATCGGGACATGGTGCCCTTCAACCTTGCACTTGAAGCACACAATCTTGGCCGAATCAATAACTTGTTCTTGGCCCTTCTTCTTGATGAACTTGTGCTTCTTCTTGACATTGGACTTGTTCTTGTTATTGGAGTTGAATCCAAGCCCACTCTTGTCATGAGAAAGTTGTTGCACTCTCAACATGTTGTCGAGGGTGGACTTCCCTTCATGACACTTATTCAAGTCTTTCTTCAAAGAAGTGACCTGTGCCTTGAGCTCTTTGACTTCCTCTACATGGTTAGTTTCAACACAAATACTAGAGGAAGTAGATGCTACATTGTTAGAGCAACAAGGTAAGGAACGTAATTCATCACAAGATTTAGCAATAGTATGTGATGTAGAATTACTAGTACTAGCACATTGCAATAAAGCATTAGTACTAGAAGTTGTGCTAGTGTCCACAAGAGGCTCACAAGATGTTACCTTCGTAGTGACCGCCTTATGAGCTAACTTTAGCCTAGCATGGGATGCTAGAAGATCCTCATTAGAGCTAAAAAGCTTTTCATGAGTTTATTCCAAATTCCCATACTTACTAGTTAGCAAATCAAGTTGAGCCCTTAGCTCAACATTCTCCTTCAAAATAGATGCTTCGCACAAAGTGGAGTTAGTAGCACAAGCATCATTAACATTAGAAATGGAAGGAGACAACATGACAAGCTCATTATTTAACTTAGCATTTTCTTTACTAAGCACATTACATTTAGCAATAGCATGGTCATGTTTTTTAGTGAGTTTAGCAATTTCGGAGTTATGAGACTCCATGATAGTTTCAAGTTGCTCTTGAAGGAGAGCATTAGCTTCTTGTTCATCCTCTAGAGATGATTGAAGAGATGCCTTTTCATGGGCATCTTCTCTCTCAATCTCACCTTTTAGTTCAAGATCATCCTCAAGCTCACCTATACGGCTCATAAGAGAGCCAAAGTGTTTCTTGCCAACTCCTCGCAAGTTAGTCATGAAATCATCAAATGCAATAATTTCTTGTTTGATTTCAAGACTAATATCATCATCAACATCATGGGATATATTGGAATTCAAGGTAGGAGATACGTTAGACTCCTTAGCCATAAGGCAAACGTGAGTAGTGGATGAAGACGATGAAGAGTTACTTGAAGCACCATTGAGATCCATGTCTTGTTCCAACAATTGTTGGGATTCCTCTATATTGTTAGCCAAACAAGTACTAGAGGAAATAGAAACATTTTGATCATGGCAACAAGACAAGGAAAGCATATCATCATGAGATTTAGTTAAGCAACTACTACATGATATGCAAGGACTATCAACACTAGCATGTATGACATTTGGAGTGTTAGAGGTGTTTAAGTCCAAAGATAGAGCATTGCAATAAGGTGGGTGTGAAGTATAGTCAATAGTGGATTCATCATCAATAATGCAACTTCTATCACTACTCACCATGTCATTACCTTGTGACAAATCACATGTTGGTGAAGTGGAAGAAGATGTGAGCTCATCACGGCCGGAGGTGGAAGGAGGACAATCATCCTTGGTAATGTTGGACACCTTATATATATCTTGAAGTTTTGTCTATAATTCATGAGCGCTCCGAAAAGACATGATTGACGCAAGGACTACATCGCTCAAAACACAAATAAGACCATTAGATGCTAGAGTATCGAGATAAGAGTTTTTCTCATCCTCTAAAGATAATTCTTGAGAATCCTTTGGAGGAGAAAAACCCATATCTACAATTCTCTTAATATTTGGATCCATGTCCCTAAAGAGATTAAGCATGCGAATTTTCCAAACATCATAATTTGTGCCATTGAATAAATAAGTGGGATTGTGCACTAATTCTCTAAACGACATCTTTACTCTCTAGGCGGTAAAGCCTAATACTGAGAGAACCTGGCTCTGATACCAATTGAACGGACAGACGTCGCCTAGAGGGGGGGGGGGGTGAATAGGCGAGGTACACTTTTTACAATTTAGGCTTGATAAATGCGTAATAAAACTTAGTGTTTAACTTATCAAGAACACAACCTAAATATACTAGGTTCACCTATGTGCACCAACAACTTATGCTAAGCAATACTTGTAACAAGGTGATAGCAAGAGAGATGACTTCAAGCACGAAGGCTATCACAATGTAAAGTGCATAAGTAAAGAGCTCGGGTATAGAAATAACCGAGACACGCGGAGACGAAGATGTATTCCCGAGTTCCACCCAAAGGGTGTACGTCTCGTTGGAGAGTTGTGCGCAACCACAACAGGTTAGCCGCAACGCCACAAAGGCTCACCTTCTTCTCCTGATGAACTCAACCACAAAAGGTTGCGAGTTCACCTTCCACTATTGATCCCCTTTGGGGCGGAGATCGAATCATGTACAACAATCTTGAGGCACACACCCACAACTTAATTGGGGGCTCCCAAGTGACCACAAAAGGTCTTGACCACAAAAAGTCTTGGCCACAAAAGGCCGGCCACAAAAGGCGTTGACCACAAAAGGTCGGCCACAAAAGGCGTCTAGGGTCCAATGACCCAAGAGTAACAAGCTCACAAGTATCACAACCACGAATCCTCGTGGAGGGCTCAAACCGATGCAAATGCAATGGCAAGAGCACACGAAGTGCTCAAGTCCTTCACTCTCAAATTCCAAGAAAGCAACAAATGCTTATGGGGGAATAAGAGAGGAAGAACAAAGGAAACCACAAATGAGTCAAATCCTTCACTCCCAAATCCCACCAAAAGCAACTAATGCTTATGGGGGGAGAAGAGAGGAAGAACAAAGAGAAGAACCACAAAGGAACTCCAAGATCTAGATCCACTATGTTCCCCTCACTTAGAGGAGAGATGGATTGGTATGATTGTAGATCTAGATCTCCTCTCAACTTCCCCTAAAGAACATGGAAGAATCAATGGAGAGATTGAGAGGAATCAATTTCCAAGGTCAACAATGGAGTAGGAGAGAGGGGAAATTCGTGCTACCTTGGTTTTGGCAAGGAAGAAGACGGGGAGGGGTATTTATACCCCTACAGGAAAAATAGCCGTTGCGCCTAGAATTTAGACCGGAAATCCCGCCCAAAAGTGAAATTTCCGAGCTAAATTTCCGGTTCCAACCAGTGCCACTTTTTCGAGAAAAACTGCGCGAACCGGAAATTTCGGTCAGTCCGGAATCGGAAATTCCGAGTGCCTGAAAACTGACAGAAACAGCACAACGAAAACTGCAATAACTTTTTCATCCGGACTCCGTTTTCGATGATTTTCGGCTCGTTGTAATCGCTACAACGAGCTCTATAAGATCATACAGAGAAACATCATACTCCATCATGTGAGGATAAAACCAAATGGGGAAAGGTTGAACTTTCCTATAACATGTAAACCGGTAAAACCTCCAACATCAAAAACGAAACAAGTTTTCCAAAGTAAAACCGCTTTCGATGAACTAGAGCTTGACATGGAGATGAACCAAGCTCTAATTCCTCACATGGATAAAAGCCAAATAAGAACCAATAAATATGATATGCCAAGTATGCAAAGGTTTGAGTGAAGGGGATCGCATGCAGAAAACAAAAAAATTCCTAACACGGATAACCTTAAACTAGCCAGAATCTATACTATGCAGATATAGTAGTACGCAGGGGGTTCGGTGCACATACCCTTGTAGACCGAAAAGCGGGGATTACGCTCCCGCACAAGCGTTATCGATGAAGCCGACGAAGACTTCGATGCCGTGTAGAGGAAGCAGACCTCTAGCACCACTAGCGTGGTGCCTCGCAGGGCGTCACACACGTACGGTGAAGCCGACGAACTCCGGGCTCCGATCCAAATACGAAGCAGCGGAAGACTGGGACCGGAAGACCAGCAGCGCGGCGGCGTGCGTATGGTGGAGAAAACTTATCCTTGGCGCAACTCCAAACTGGGGAGTCACGGGATCCAAGGAGAGAGAGAGAGAGAGAGAAATTGGTGTGTCTTCAAAGGCCAGGGGTACCCATGTATATATAGGAGGCCAGGGGGCTGCCCAACCTGCCAGGCTGGCGGTGTGGGACTAATCCCACACCCCAGCCGGCCAAGGTGGTGCGCCGGCCCTAGGTGGGCCCCACTTGGCCCACCTAGGCCGGCCCCTCCCTCATGCGCACCAAGGAGGGGGACTTCCCCCCTCATGGGCCTTCTTTCCACCAGAAGGCCCATTTAAGGTATTCAGCTTTTAAAAATTCAGGAAAAATTAAAATAAAATATATTTAACTATTAATTACACTAATTAATATTAAATACATATTACATAATTTATTCTGGCTCCGAAAACTATTTCGTCGCTGCCCGATCTCCATCGGAACTTTCTCGGGACGTTCCCGGTCTCTCTTTTCCTATTTTTCTCTTCCGGTAAAATGTCGACTCCCCTTAAGCGTGTTACCCTAGCGGTTCGATTATCTCACCAGACATGATCGAGACTCCTCTCCGATCAATGACTAATTCGTGGACCTTGGATACCCAGAATTAATCCCTGCGAGATAACGAATACTTTTCCTATCGAACCTGGACGTCTGAGTCTTAAACCTTTTGCCATGCGATACTTAGCGTGTCCGAGACTCGTTCATAGATATCTCCATACCTAGCTTGATCTCGTTACCGACACCGCTAACTTCTACTCGTCCATGATCTTATGTCCTGGTGACCTAGTCACACGCTTGCAAGCTCTTTCGACATAATCTCACCGAGTGGGCCCTAGAGTATCTATCCTGCTATGGGACTGGCAAATCCCGCTCTTGACCCCCCGTCTCAACATACTCCTTTCCGACACCCGAGAGGGACACCTTTATTGTCACACTATGTAAGATATGACGTTTGATGCAATCAAAGTGTCTTCTAGGAATAGCAATAAGAGTAGGTCTCACGGTCGAAGGCGTAATGACTACGTCCTACAAATATCGGGTATGTCCATCACATCGTTCTACCAACGACATGACTTCATTGTCAAATAGACACCATGCCACATGATCGGGAAACCTCGATCATCGATTGCACAATGAACCAGTCAAATAGAGGCTACTGGGGACCTGGTTGTTTTACGTATCACACCTGTATTAATGTTTCCGCTTAATACAGTTATAGCATGACACAAAAACGCATTATGAACAAATGAGATATGATAAATAAAACTCTTTATTAAGTGCCTCTAGGGCATATCTCCTTCAGTCTCCCACTTGCACTAGAGTACAACTTAATCTAGTTTACAACTTGGTAAAAGCCGGACACCCATAGCATCTTGGTGTTTCACGTGCTTGTCAAGCAGGAGAGGCTTTGTCAACGGATCTGCCACATTCAGATCCGTATGTATTTTGCAAATCTTCACTTCACCTCCTTGTACGTACTGTCGTATCACATGGAAGCGTCGGAGTATGTGTTTGGCAGTTGAGTGAGACCTCGGTTCCTTCGCGTTAGCAATGGCGCCCGTATTGTCGCAGTAGAGGGTTACGGGGTCTTGCGCGCTAGGGAACACTCCAAGCTCGATGATGAACTTCCTCAGCCACACAGCTTCATTCGCGGCTTCAGAAGCGGCAATGTACTCCGATTCCATTGTAGATTGGGCCACGATGGGTTGCTTCCCACTCCTCCAGCATACAGCGCCTCCGTTCACCTTGAACACATATCCTGTCTGTGACTTAGAGTCATCCGGGTCTGAGCAGAAACTTGCATCAACGTAACCTGTTACGCCAAGTTCTTCCTCACAGTCCCCATACACAAGGAACATTTCCTTTGTATGCTTGATATTCTTAAGAATGCTTTTAACAGCTACCCAATGATCCTTTCCAGGATTACTTTGGAACCGGCTCGTCAAACTAAGAGCCAATGCTACATCAGGTCGAGTACTTAACATGGCATACATGATCGATCCTATGGCTGAAGCATAGGGATGTTTAGTCATCTCGACTTTATCATGTTCCGTCACCGGACATTGTGCCTTGCTCAATACCTTATTCTTGACAACCGGCAGAAAACCCTTCTTTGCCGTCTCCATACCGAACCGTTTCAGTATCTTGTCAATATAAGTACTCTGACTTAACGCTAATAGACGTCTTGATCTATCACGATAGATTTTAATGCCTAAAACGTATGCAGCTTCTCCTAAGTCCTTCATTGAAAATTTACTGTTTAAATATTTCTTAACGCTATTCAGAAGTTCCACATTATCCCCTATTAGTAGTATATCATCAACATATAGTACTAGGAACACAACTGAGCTCCCACTCATTTTCTTGTAAATGCAGGTCTCTTCGCTATTTTGGACAAATCCAAAATCTTTGATCACCTCATCAAAGCGAAGATTCCAGCTCCGAGATGCTTGCTTCAGTCCATAAATGGAACGCTGAAGCTTGCATACCTTGCCAGCATTTTCTGGATCGACAAAACCTTCAGGTTGTACCATATACAACTCTTCCTCAATGTTGCCATTTAGGAAGGCTGTTTTGACATCCATTTGCCATATCTCATAGTCATAGTATGCGGCAACTGCTAGCAAAATCCGAATAGACTTTAGCATCGCTACCGGTGAAAACGTTTCATCGTAGTCAATCCCATGAACTTGTCGGAAACCCTTTGCGACATTACCATCAGCATCAGTCTTCTTCTTAAAGATCCATTTATTCTCGACGGCCTTGCGCCCTTCGGGAATCTCCATCAAAGTCCACACTTTGTTATCATACATGGATCCTATTTCGGATTTCATGGCTTCAAGCCATTTCTCGGACTCAGGACTAGCCATAGCCTCTTTGTAGTTCGTAGGTTCGTCTTGTTCAATCAACATGACGGTGCAAACCATGTTGCCATACCATTCAGGGGCGATCCGAGATCTCCCTGACCTACGAGGTAGAATAGCACCCTCGACATCTTCTCCCACTCCATCTGTGGAGGACGTTTTCGGAACAGCTTCCGTTGCGCCACTCGGAATTTCGAGTTCAGGGTCAACGATCTCGTCGAGGTCTATTTTCCTCCCACTTACTCCTTTGGCGAGAAACTCTTTCTCCAGAAAGGCACCGTTCTTTGCGACAAACGTTTTGCCCTCAGCTTGGTTGTAGAAGGTGTATCCTATGGTTTCCCGCGGATACCCTACAAAGACGACTTTCTCCGACTTCGGTTCGAGTTTGTCGGGCTGTAGTTTCTTAACATACGCCTCACAACCCCAGACCTTCAGGAACGACAGCTTAGGTTTCTGGCCATGCCATACCTCATACGGTGTCGTTGCTACGGATTTGGACGGAGCCCTATTTAAAATGAATGCGGCTGTTTCTAACGCATACCCCCAAAAAGACACGGGCAAGTCGGTAAGAGACATCATAGATCGGACGCTATCTAATAGGGTACGATTACGTCGCTCGGACACACCGTTGCGTTGCGGCGTTCCAGCTGGCGTAAGCTGCGGCACGATGCCACAGGCCTTCAGATGTGTGCCAAACTCAAAACTCAAATATTCGCCACCACGATCGGATCGAAGGTGCTTGATTTTCTTGTTGAGTTGATTTTCCACTTCACTTTGAAATTCTTTGAACTTTTCAAATGTTTCAGACTTGTGTTTCATCAAATAGATATACCCATATCTACTCAAGTCATCGGTGAAGGTGACAAAGTAACGATAACCATTGCGTGTCGACACACTCATTGGTCCACACACATCTGTATGTATGACTCCCAATAAGTCCGACGCCCGTTCCATGAAACCATTGAACGATGTCTTGGTCATTTTGCCCATGAGGCATGGTTCGCATGTGTCGAGGGATCCAAAATCCAACGAGTCCAGAAGTCCATCGGCATGGAGTTTCTTCATGCGCTTTATACCAATATGACCGAGACGGCAATGCCATATATACATGGCGGTATCGCTACTAAGTTTAATCC
This sequence comes from Poa annua, assembly GCA_026929855.1. NCBI lineage: Eukaryota > Viridiplantae > Streptophyta > Magnoliopsida > Poales > Poaceae > Poa > Poa annua. Next base: position 53,335,464 of record CM049433.1, on the reverse strand, counting down.
TCTTGGCATCTATGCTATGGATGTGAGTACTACGATCGAGATTCAACAAGAATAGACCATTATTCTCGAGAGCATTAACATAAAAGATATCATTTATAGAAATAGCACAACCACTTGATACTGATTTGAATGAATATCCGTCTTGCAACAAGCAAGACCCACTGATAATGTTTACACTCAAGGTCGGTACAAAATAACACTTATTCAGAACCAAAACTAATCCCGATGGTAGATGTAGAGGGAGTGTGCCGACAGCCACCACGTCAACTCTTGATCCGTTGCCGACGCGCATCGTCACCTCGTCCTTTGCCAGGCGCCTCTTATTCCGCAACTCCTCCTGAGAGTTACATATATGAGCAACAGAGCCAGTATCAAATACCCAGGTGTTGCTACGGGCGCAGGTAAGGTACACATCAATAACATGTATATCAAATATACCTTTCTCTTTTCGGACAATCTTGCCGGCCTTCTTATCCTCCAGATACTTGGGCAGTTGCGTTTCCAGGGATCTGATGGTCACCACCATCTTGTCCATCTTGATTTCCAATTCGGCCATGTTGAGCATCATAAGAATTTCCGACAGGGATTTTGATGTCCCAATCATGTCGTAGTTCATGATGGCGTCCTTATAGCTAGGGGGCAGCGACAACAGCACCCTATCTATAACCAGCTCTTCTGGGATCACATATCCCAGATCTTTCAGGAGCTGAACGCTGCCATACATATTGGCCAAGTGCTCACTTATATTGCCGTGCTCTTCCATCTGGGCTGAGAAGAAAAGCTTGGTAGCTTCAAACCTCTCATCCTTGACTTGCCGTGCAAAAATAACCATGAGTTCAGTGATTATCTCATAAGCACTCATGTTCTCAAAATGGTTCTGCAGGTCAGCCTCCATGGCAAAGAGCATGCCACTCCGGACAAAAGAGGAAATCTCCGCCTTTAACTCGTGGACACTCCTAACGAATTCTGAGGCGGTGTTTGCTGGCTGATCACCTAAGGGGGCTTCAAGGATGTAAGCCACCTCGTGGGTATTCAGAATGGACTTCAGATCGCGGAACCAGGATACGAAGTTGGACCCATTGGTCTTAAGCTTCTCTTTCTCAAGGAACAGGGCTAGGTTAAAGGTGGGGTGAGACATCTACAATGGAATTTGCAAAACATAAGACTCTGTTCATAAAATTTTGAGTTCAAGTATTTTCGAAAATAACTATAAGAACTCCCACTCAAAACGAGTATCCCCCTCATCGTTTTAGTGATTACACGACCCTAATCCATTGTGCAACCCCTCATCATCAGAGCCGGCAACACAACTTCAAAGGTAGACAACGGAATGTCAATCACAACAACTCTGTGACTCATGCTCGACCTTTCGGTCACCTTGTTCCGAGGCCATGTCTGTACATGCTAGGCTCGCCATAATAACCTTCAACGAAAGTGCTTGTGCAACGTGGCTTACACCCACTGTATGCGAACGACGATATGTCTGACACCCGATCATCACGGCCTGCCTCATAACGTAGAACTTTCTTGGTGGTGCACGTTGAAGGGAGAACACAAATGGTATTTTGGAGGGATCATCTTATATAACTACCGCCGTGTAACTAATATATACTATATATATATATATATATACACACAATATAAGATGCACTCAAAACATCAAATGTAATGCGACGTGATATGGTCCTTGCGCCGGTGGTCTCCTTCGCGCCAACAGTTCATAAACAATTTAATAAACTTACCTTGACCATATCACACAGCCCCTGCAAAATAAAGTTAGACGCCTCTACTTTATCTTTTGCATATTTTACGTGGCTTGGGGCTTTCGTAAATAGAACCGCTTCATACCTACGAACCTATGACCACAACAACGATCAAATAATTGCATATTTATTCATCCCTTTCGGGCCCTCCATTGAAAATGCAAAGCCAACTAAAGAGAGAGAGACAGACACCCGCCAGCCACATATACGGAACCAGCCGTATGTCAGTTGTGGAACCAGTCTCGCGTAAGCGTACGCGTAAGGTCGGTCCGGGCCGCTTCATCAACTCGATGCTGCCGGCAGTGCAAGTGCACGCGAGAGGGTAGAAAATAATAAGAACGTTGCCCCCGTGAAAAACACGGGTGCAGCTAGCGCACAGCTATATCTACGCATAGATCGGCTCTGATACCACTGAAGGGGATCGCATGCAGAAAACAAAAATTTTCCTAACATGGATAACCTTAAACTAGCCAGAATCTATACTATGCAGATATAGTAGTACGCAGGGGGTTCGGTGCACATACCCTTGTAGACCGAAAAGCGGGGATTACGCTCCCGCACAAGCATTGTCGATGAAGCCGACGAAGACTTCGATGCCGTGTAGAGGAAGCAGACCTCTAGCACCACTAGCGTGGTGCCTCGCAGGGCGTCACACACGTACGGTGAAGCCGACGAACTCCGGGCTCCGATCCAAAGACGACGCAGCGGAAGACTGGGACCGGAAGACCAGCAGTGCGGCGGCGTGCGTATGGTGGAGAAAACTTATCCTTGGCGCAACTCCAAACTGGGGAGTCACGGGATCCAAGGAGAGAGAGAGAGAGAAATTGGTGTGTCTTCAAAGGCCAGGGGTACCCATGTATATATAGGAGGCCAGGGGGCTGCCCAACCTGCCAGGCTGGCGGTGTGGGACTAATCCCACACCCCAGCCGGCCAAGGTGGTGCGCCGGCCCTAGGTGGGCCCCACTTGGCCCACCTAGGCCGGCCCCTCCCTCATGCGCACCAAGGAGGGGGACTTCCCCCCTCATGGGCCTTCTTTCCACCAGAAGGCCCATTTAAGGTATTCAGCCTTTAAAAATTCAGGAAAAATTAAAATAAAATATATTTAACTATTAATTACACTAATTAATATTAAATACATATTACATAATTTATTCTGGCTCCGAAAACTATTTCTTCGCTGCCCGATCTCCATCGGAACTTTCTCGGGACGTTCCCGGTCTCTCTTTTCCTATTTTTCTCTTCCGGTAAAATGTCGACTCCACTTAAGCGTGTTACCCTAGCGGTTCGATTATCTCACCAGACATGATCGAGACTCCTCTCCGATCAATGACTAATTCGTGGACCTTGGATACCCAGAATTAATCCCTGCGAGATAACGAATACTTTTCCTATCGAACCTGGACGTCTGAGTCTTAAACCTTTTGCCATGCGATACTTAGCGTGTCCGAGACTCGTTCATAGATATCTCCATACCTAGCTTGATCTCGTTACCGACACCGCTAACTTCTACTCGTCCATGATCTTATGTCCTGGTGACCTAGTCACACGCTTGCAAGCTCTTTCGACATAATCTCACCGAGTGGGCCCTAGAGTATCTATCCTGCTATGGGACTGGCAAATCCCGCTCTTGACCCCCCGTCTCAACATACTCCTTTCCGACACCCGAGAGGGACACCTTTATTGTCACACTATGTAAGATATGACGTTTGATGCAATCAAAGTGTCTTCTAGGAATAGCAATAAGAGTAGGTCTCACGGTCGAAGGCGTAATGACTACGTCCTACAAATATCGGGTATGTCCATCACATCGTTCTACCAACGACATGACTTCATTGTCAAATAGACGCCATGTCACATGATCGGGAAACCTCGATCATCGATTGCACAATGAACCAGTCAAATAGAGGCTACTGGGGACCTGGTTGTTTTACGTATCACACCTGTATTAATGTTTCCGCTTAATACAATTATAACATGACACAAAAACGCATTATGAACAAATGAGATATGATAAATAAAACTCTTTATTAAGTGCCTCTAGGGCATATCTCCTTCATTGAGCTCTACACAACGAAGCGATCAAGTTACTCACTTGAGAGCCCCTCTTGATAGTACGCCTATCTATCCTATAGCCCTATCAAGATCATACATTTGCCTTGAGCACTCCACTTGAGTTAGATGATGACTATCTTGATCTCTTCAAGTGGATCATCTTTCTTTATTGCGCGTGCAAGCACATGCTTGATGAAGACTTCTTCAAATACTCCCCCATACCCATAATGGGAGAGTTCTCGCTAAGCTCCGTCTTAATGTATCCATAGCAAACTCCAAGCATAGGATCTCTTCGGGAAGCTTCTCTTGGTCTTGCACATCTTATCCTTGATGACGATCACCACATGACGTCATCCTCCACGAGCTATATGAAATCTTCATTTGATGCAAGGCCATGGGAAGATACCTAACCCCACATAAAGATACCACACACACATATCATGGTTAGTTCACAAAGCTATATGGACAAGTTATTACCATCCCAAGAGATACATGATCCCACTTGGGACATCTTGTAGCTTTGTGTGTTGATCAACAACCTGATCAACCTTTTATCTTCCAATCTTTCTTTGCTAATATGATATCTTGACTCCTTCAAAACATACTTGCAATATGCTCAACCCAACACATGACCATCCATCATATACATCCTTGAATGGGACATTGGTCATCAAATAAGCTTCTAGAGTTTAACACATGAACTCCACCATTCCCATGGACACGATCTATAAAGATATCTCAAAGGAAACATTAGTCCATAGGGATTGTCATATAATTACCAAAACCACACATGAGGGAAAATGCTCTTTCAGAACCGAAATAAGTGTCGCAGCAAAAGACTTACCCATGTACGATTGGCCAGTACTATTCCCAACATTTTTTCGGTTCGGAGGTAGTAAGCGTTATACATGTTGTCTAGATTTATAGATTTATAAGAAAACAAGTGTACATACACTAAAATGTGTCTAAATATAAATTTGGATATGTGCATGTGAAAAAAACCTTAAACATCTTATATTATAAAATGGAGGGGGTATCTGGCAAAGCTGATACTGCCGATAGTCAGGGCATCTCCAGCCGCCCCCCCCCCCCCCCAGACCCCCCTCCAGGAGGCCTTTTTAGCGCCGGCGCAAGCAAAAAACGCCGTTTTTCTACCACCCCCACCCCCCCTAGAAGCCCAAATAGCGTCGTTTCGGCGTTATTTTGCGCCGGCGCACCCAGGCGAAACCTAGCCCACTGGGTTCGGCTTGGGGGGGGGGGGGCGAAAAGGCAGGAAACGCGACGCGGGCCAGCGCTGTCAGCGACGCGGGAGAAAATGGCGCGGAACAGAAACCGCCCGTGAGGCCGCGTGCTCGTCTTCTCGGGTCCCGCGTCGGTCAAAGGCTGCCGGAGTAATGGAGTGGCGGGCGGCCAGTGCACGCGCCCAGTCAAAGGTTGCCGGAGTAATGGCGTGGCCGGCGAGCCGTCGCTTCGAGGGGCACGCGGCGCAGTAATGGCCAGCGACCACCGATTTGCCTGGCCAGCGACCATCGCCCCTTCGCCTGGCCGCGCCCCGCTATATAATCCACCGTGTCCTCGCCGTCCTTCCCCACACTCGCCTCTCCTCTCTCCCGCCGCCTCCCTCTCTCTCGCCGTCCTCCTCTTCTAGCCTGCCTCCGCCTCCGCCATGGCCTACGACGCCGCCGCCGGCACCTCCGCAAGCAGGAGGCGTGGGCGCTGTACCAGGCGGGGTACCCGTGCCCGCCGGACATGCGCGTCCCCGGCGCCTCCGCCGGCCAGGGACCGTGGCAGCTGAGCGCGGGCGGCATCCCCGTGCCCCCCGTCCCTGCCGGCGAGCAGTTCGACTACGCCATCGCGGAGGTCCGCACTGGCCTGACGCCGGAGCAGGCCGCGCTGGAGGCCAGAAGGCAACGCCGCCTTCTGGACGGCGTACTTACAGGGCCGCCACGATGAGGACGTCGCCGACCGCGGCAACAACGGCCCGATGGAGGGCCGTTGCAACACGCTGGGCCGCAAGCGTTGGTGGGGCGGCGAGCACCGCACCCCCCAGTGGGTGCTCGACTACATCGCCGCTGGCAACGAGCCCCGGCTTACGATGCCGCCAAGGACGAACATCTGGACGCCGCGCCGGATGGGAGCCGGCAGCTCCTCCTCGGCCACCTCTTCCTCCTCCGGCGCGCGCTCAGCGCTTGGTCCAGGTACGCGCTCGGCGCCCCAATCCCTCACCCCTCCCGTCCTCAACTCCGGCCGGCGTGCCCCCACGCGCAGCGACGCGCTCCGCCTCGGCGAGCCGCGCCAGCGACGCGCGGTGTCTCCTCCTTCGAGCCTTTTCCGGCGCGTCGTCAAGCCGAAGACAGAGCCGACGGAGGAGGAGCAGGAGGAGGAGTGGCCCGGCCTGAAGGAGGCAGAGGAGGCCTCCTTCAACACCGTCCAGCCGGCGCCGGACGGATTCGCCGAGGAATGGAGCCTCGGCAAGTTCACGGCGAAGGAGCTCGAAGTCCAGCGCCAGCTCCTCGACGAGGCGAAGCGCAAGCGCGAGGAGGCGCGCCAGCAAGCCGCCGCCAATGCGGCCCGCCGCCGCGTCCCTCCTCCTCCGGTGGCGCGGGAGATCGAGTACTATGTACTCGACTCCGACAGCGACGACGACGGCGAGCTCAGGCGGACCTTGCTCATGAGCAAGTGGAACGCCCCTGCCGACGGCGAAGGCACGAGCAAGGCGCCCGGCGGCGATGACGGCGACGAGAACTACAGCCAGGCGATCCGCAATAGCCTGGGCATCTAGGCCTGTAGAGATCGCCGTTTTTAATTTTAGTTTAATTTCAACTATGTAAAAACTCGGCGAGTTTGCGCCCTATCTGAATGAAATCGCCTCCGTCTTGTTGTTCTCTGCCCCGCCGTTTTTTTGAATTTTATGGGCCGAGACTTGGGCTGGGCAACGACTAGAAAACACACCCCCCAGGTTCCTGAATAGCGCCGTTTGACGCCGCGGCGGCCCCAAAATAGCAGCGTTTTGGGCCCTGAGGGGACCGAACGACTAGAGATGCCCTCAGATAGTCCCCTTGCGGTTGATGCGAGAGTATAGTGCCCTATATGGCATTCCCTGTTTTTTTAACTGCATTAAACTGAAGCAGTGGGTTGACAAATTATAAGAAGGACCTCAGAAAAAATAGAAAATACAACCCTGAGTATTTACAAAAAGGAGCCCGAACTGGAGATATATCAGCTGAAGGTTACATGGTAATCCAGAGAAGGCACAAGCCAAAAATACCAGCTTCTGTCTTCTGTCCGGATTCATTTACATCCGTTATCTCTGTGGGATCGATGGACAGATACAGAGCTTCACTCCTTATCTTTATTTTGCCTATACACATATTTTTTTGATAACCAGCCACTGAACATAGCCTTGGGTGCACTCTACTTCATGCTCACATGTAGTTCCCCAAAATTCAGGCTGGTCACTCCATCATCACTCAAATGCCGAAACTAGATACACGCAATCTACAAGCAGGGTGATAACTTCTCACTGAAAAAGAGGCACAACAATCTAGCATCTCCTTTGTTCACTCCATCAGAGAATTCCTTCTTTGGCTGACTTCAGAGAGTTAAGTAATCGTACCCTCAGTTGGTTAGGTGGAACAAGAATTTTCGAGATCATGGGGGCGGGTCCTTGGGCCAAACTATCATTCACATAGCAATGACAGGGCACATGGAGCAAACAATCGACTGTGGACAGTCATAAGAAAGATAATCCGATAAGGAGTAAGGCGATACATAAACCATCCAACAGAAATGAAGATAAGTCGGAAGAGTGCAGATCAGTTACCAGTACCACTAGCGTATCTTCAACGCTTCCCTAAGACCAAAGCTCATCTGCCCTTGTCCCTTCTTCCCTAGTGGGTTATTTCCCTTTTGCATCATTGTTACAAACTCGTTGTAGTCGATCCGGCCATCCTGGGTAGAGAAAAAAAGGGATAAACCTTTTGATCTAAAGTATATAACAGATCACATGATGAGAACAAATCCACTTACATTGTCTTGATCAATGTCTTGAATAATATCTTCAATATGTGCATCTCCTATACCAAACTCTTCACAGGCCTTTTGCAGTTCATCTTGAGTAATGTAACCACTGCCATCTTTATCGAAGTACGAGAATGCTGCAAAGAGATTATCTTCTCTCTCAACCTTGTTCAGATGCAAAGTTGCCGCAAGGAACTCCCCGTAATCAATTGACCCACTATTATCAATGTCTGCCTGAAAAATGCATAACTCATATCTTCACTCAAGCAAGGCCTAATAAATTTCTCGTGTCTTGTATAAAAAATGTCTCATGTCTAGTAGTACAGCGAATTCTCCTTATAGCACAATCCTCTCTCTCACATGAAAGAGATACCCGCACATGCCAATAAGTATTTTTCAGAACTACATAATTTTAGAAGAAATATGATAGCTAATTTCTTTTTCCGAATACTAATAGTAATATCAATCAAGAAATCATGCAGCAAACTAGAGAAGGGTTTTAAATAACCACAGTACGCAGTTGTCAAGTTAGATCTCAAGAACCTAATTCAAGAGAGTTTTCTCGAGCTTGTAGCGCTCAATGACAAGCGAATATTATATAGAATACATATAAATGAAAATAGAAGGACCATGCCCATGATTATGTTAGAAAGGTTACCGCTTCCATCAAAGTAGCAATTTCTGACTCTTTTAAGTTGGCACCAACTCTGCGCAAGCCAGTCTTTAGTTCCTCCAGTGTGATCTGGCCACTATTGTCAGTGTCCAGCATTTTGAACATTTCTCTCAGTCCTGCAATTTCATCTTCAGACAGATTCTCAGCAATTACCTATACACAACACCGAGTTTAATGATGGCTTAAATACTGAGCATAACTTAATCAATATATTTGGTAGAAAACCAAGAAACAGTTTACTGCAATACTCACCCTAAGGGCCATCTTCTTTAGTTTGTTCATTGCTGAAAATTGTTTTAATCTAGTTAAGACAGCAGAATCAAGCGGCTTGTCAGGAGCAACTCCATCAACACAAACCCAAGGATGACCTGCCAATACAAAGATAGCGTACTACAATAAAGGCTTTTGTGAAAATGAAGCTGGATGGCTAATGGAAGTTTCATCGTAAAGTGGAATTTATGCTTCCATGTACTCACATAGAGCTTCATGGGCGGTCAATCTCTTTCTAGGATCACGGTTTAGCATTTTCATAACCAAATCCTTTGCACTTTTTGAGATACTGGGCCAGGGCTCGGATGAAAAATCAAGATCACCTTTCAAAACTTGTTCAAATATCCCTTGCTCAGATTCTGCAAAACGGACCAGTATCCATAACAAAATAAAAAATTGGGGATCTGTGAACATTGTGTGAAAGGATGATGTTTAATAATGTAACAAGAAGATTAGATGCATGCTCACCATCCCAAAATGGAGGGACCCCACTCAACAAAATATAAATTATTACTCCGGCACTCCAAACATCCACTTCGCAACCATAGTGCTTCATCAGAACCTCAGGGGCGACATAGTAAGGACTTCCAACGACATCTGAATAAATGTCACCTGTAAAAGTAATAATGTTTATGCATATTGCATAGGAAGAAGTATATAAGTGGTGATACAGGTTAGAGCTATCCTTCTGAATGCTGGACACTAGATTATTGATCACATTTAAAACAGTTTTTTAATACAGGTTAGAATTATCCTTCTGTCATTTATGACAGATATAATCTACGCCCTGGCAGTTTCCATTTCAGAACATGCACAGGTTGTAAGGTGTGCTCTTTTATATCTCCAACTATCGATGTGCATGAGCATGCATGTCATCTTATTTCTAAGTATTATGGTCACTAATACCCATTCCATAAAGAACGAAAAGGAAGAATGTCATCCTTTTCTTCCACAACAGGATCACCAGAATCATAGATATACTCGCTCCGTTCCAAATTTTATGACTTCCATTTATACAAAAGTGGATGTATCTAGACTTGTAACGGAGGGAGTAATACTCAAGAATTTGGAACTTCCAGTGCAGTGTGCTCATCTGAATCTTCAATCACTGGGTCAAATATTTATAGAAAATTCCCTGCAAAGATGCACCATCACTTGCCATAACCATATGCCCCACACCTTGATCATGTATACAATCTCAAAAGCTATGTACTTCCCCGATGAAAACTTTTCAGACAACATGAGATTCTATCATGACTTCACATGGCTGATGTAGATGGTGAGCAAAAATAAGTGAAAACCAATTGGTGATGCTATAGACCATGACCCTTCACAAAATAAATTCACATGACTTTAGTGGACATTAACATATAATCTTCATTTAGTCAGTGTAAAACTCGACCAGCCAGGACTAGCCCTTTGTGGCATTTTTTTAAAAAGAGGAAATGTGAGCACCCACCATGCGGAGGCTGAGTCTGCAACACGGATGGGTGGTCCGGCAAGCACTACAACCTGCTCCAGCTAGGAACCCGAGCATCCGGTGTGCATTTGATATGATCTGTGAGTTTTTGTTCAATTACGAAGCTTATGTTATTTGGGCTCAAATATGCACAACAGGGAGTTTGGTCGCAGGTTTTGTGATTGTGCAGAAACTCAATGACCGTATCATCATACAAAACTCCATGTGTACCTGGTTATGTAAGTACATGAACATGAGGAGCAATTTCACATTCACACATGGATAACGAAGGGGCCACATTCGAAATTACTCCTATCCCAAGTACAGCGGCATGAATGAAGTCTTCACAAATCAAAACCCTGTGTTCCACAGTCAATATTATACTCGATGACGCTTAAGTATTACTACTGTCACACAATGTTTTTATCCCTGAAATTGGAATATTACTCTATTACTAGGCATGAAACATCTACCAAGAAAACTTCAAATAATTATTTTAGCAGCCTAGCACAATAGTATTGAACAGAACAGACCGTACATTGAATAAAGATTGTCAACTGAAGCTGCATATGAACCAAGACCAGGCTAAGTCAGCGAACTAGCAGCTTATGCTAGCATTGTCCACAGTACATAGAAAAAACTTTGCACTCGTCCACGTTACAAACCAAGGATCAAGGACAGACCTGGTTTGAAGAATATGGAGAGTCCGAAATCAATGGCCTTGAGCAGAGAGTCCTCCTTCTGGTTCACAAACAAGAAATTCTCTGGTTTGAGGTCTCTGTGCATCACCCCAAGCGAATGGCATGCCTCGACGACCCCAATGATGACCCTAGCCAGCTGCGCGGCTGCCTTCTCAGAGTAGTGCCCCCGTTGTATGATCCTGTCGAAGAGTTCCCCTCCCGCGCATAGTTCCATGACGAGGTGCACGGCGACGGCGTCCTCGTACGCCCCGACGATTGAGATCACGTTGGGGTGTCCGGCGAGGTGGTGCATGATCTGGATCTCGCGGCGCACGTCCTCGACGTCCTCCTCGGTGACGAGCTTCCGCTTTGCGATGGACTTGCAGGCGAACTCCTTCCCCGTGGCCTTCTCGACGCACTGGTAGGTGGTGCCGAACTGTCCCTGCCCCAGCTTCTTTCCGAGGGTGTAGAGGTCCTTGATTCGCGGGGAGTCGCGCTTGAGGACGGACTCGGCGAGGAGGCCGGCGCTCTGGACGCGCTTCACCTTGGGCTTGGGCTTGTTAGGGCGGGATGTGGGGGAGAGGTCGGAGTCGGCGATGGTCACGGGATCGGGGGCCGTGGACGAGGTGGTGGAGGACATAGAGGGGAATGAGTCTGGGGGCGGGACCGCCGGCTCAGCGCGGGCGGCGCCGGGGCGCCAGAGCATGGCGACGGAGACGGTATTGAAGAAGCCGTGGCGGTCCGCGGTGGTGCTGGGGCCGGCGCAGGTGTTCCCCATCGCGCCGGCGACGGGGGCGGCAGAGGCCTAGACAAACGGCGACGGCGAGGCTTGGGGATTGGATCGGAGGAGGATTGGTGGAGGATAGGAGATGGCCGGAGATGGCCGAGGCGGGAGGGGCACGTGCGGCTGACATGTGGGGCCAGGTAAAAACTGCGGAGCCGGTTTGGCAGTGGGCGCCGAGGCCGAGGGATGCCGGGAAAGCGCGCCAGATCGGACGGCTGGGATGGTTGGATGACGCCTTTGTGCTGCAGCCACGTAGGATGCGACGTAGATGCGCCCACTCTTTCCCCTCTCTGTCGCGCTCCTGAGAGCACATTTGATATTCAAACTTTATGTTAAAATATCAAAGCCTATACTTTGTTTATTCTTAATTCTATATTGAATTTTAGAATTAGAAGTATAAAAGAGATGTGTTACATTATCTCTAAAATAAAACATGATGCACATATGAATCCCCTAAGATATCTAACCGAGCTGGGATTCCTGGCCTATGCAGACATACACGTGTTAAAACGCACTTGGTTGCCTATAGTCGGTGGAATCCTTGTTTCCTCGCTTCTGATTGGGTGGCGACGTCGGTTTGGTCAACAGAGCCCCCTCGCCTCGCCTTCTCCATTTCTTTCCCGCCGCCCCGTCGTCCCCCCCCCCCCCCCCCCCCCCACACACCTCCCACCTCACCTCCACCCAAATCCTTCCATCTCTCATATCCGGAGGTGCCGGCGGCGGCTTGGAGGGAGGCGGCGACGGCGGCGGGGAGCTCCCTCCCGTCAAAATCTACTCTCGTGGCAAGAAGAAAAGGAGGGAACGGAGCGGCCAGGAGAAAGAGGGTCCATGTGGTGGCCAGATTCGAGCTTCCTTGTTGACCACTGATTCGCGGCCGCTCCAACCAACTGACCCACGCGTCCTCGTGCTCTCCAATCCTTTCTCGCCGCCGGCACCAATAACGCGCCTCCGTATATTCTTCGCCTTGCCAATCGCCGCCCGGACCACCGGCCAACTCCTCAGTATTCGTGGCAGCGGCGGTGGCGGCGGCGTGTGAGCGCCGGTGGATTTGGACCTCTGTGATGGCTTTCCCATCATCGTCACGGCTAGGTGTGCTTCCTTCGCCCGCGGCGCTGAGCAGGTGGTCCAGGAGGCGACGCGCAGCACCGAGCAGGTTGCCCAGGAGGCCAGGAGGAGCGGGAGGCCGCCAGAGCCCTCGCCGCGCGTCGCGCCGCCGACGGGGACTTGCTGCGGCGGCAATGGACAGGGATGTCTATATCCTCCGAGGCTCCTCCGCCGCCTTCCCTGATCCCGCCATTGTGAAAAGGTCCGTCCACCTCCCGCGCCCCTCACTCTCTCGGCCTGATTCGAGTTCGATCTTGCTCGCTTGGGCCAGCGACAAGCCAGTCTTGAGCTTCTCGCATCCTCCCTGTGTCAGGTGCCAACGTCAGCTTGCGGGCGTGCTCCTCGCTTCCTCCCCTACCAGACCCTGCCAGCAGTTTGTCGGCGGCGAGCCAGTAGTGGGAATGTGGATCCTCAACTTTCCCCCTCAGGCTCGAGCAGTAGCTCGCCGGTAGCAAGCCCGTTGTGGGCTCCTCGCTTTCTCACCCCTTTCTTCTCTCCAGCCCGTTGTGACCCTGGTTGGCAATTATTTCTTTTCTTTATGTCAAGCCTATGATAATAATTACCTAGACCATTGATACTATTAGATGGTTCATCGTTTTAAGTGTTCAACTTTACCTTGAGGGGCCACTTTGTGTCGTTGAAACAACAACATCGTTGTTGTATTGGTATTGAGTAGGTCTATTTGGTAGTCAGATTATGTATGCCGTGCTCCAATCTATCGTAAGATCTATAAAAGGTTCAGCAGGCAAAATTTATCGAAGTGTAGACTATTGGTTTGGACCAAGAGGAATCCTTTGATTTTATCTATGAAGCATCCATGATTGCAATCAGACTAATCTGACTTTCTGTTATACTATTTTTGCAGCTGGAAATTTATGTATGAGTTATACCACGGTGGTATCTATTGTTTTAACTGCTGCTAGAAGTACTTAAAAATTGCAACACGGATTATAGATGAAAAAAATAAGGCGGATTCTAGGTTTGTAAGCAAAAATGCCTTCAGGATTCTGTTTTCGATGAGAAGGTGTGGATTCTGATAAGTTTGTGCACCCCAGAAGAGAGGAAATGATCTGTGCAAAGTTTTGCTACGTTTGGTATGGATTCCTCCAAACATCTAATGTTTTTCAGCACAAGATCCCACTTATTGTTTCAATTATATTACGAAGAACGTATAGTCTCTAAGATGTTAAGAAACTTCAGTTTAGAGTAGGAACACCAACTGACTAGCAATCACCTAGGTGCAAATCTGTGTACCGTGGAATCCCCTGGTGTGTTGATTATGTAAGCAAATTATAGTATCGTTTTTGCAAAATATACGGATCTTACATTTATATGTTTGCTCATTCAGTTGTGACCAAAGGATTTAGGGGCAAAGGTTGTTTTGGTGTATCTTTGCAGGATAGAGAATCTTCGGCTGTTAATGTTTTAGCACGTAATGTGTGGAACTCTTTGACTCCAAGTAACGGGATCTTGCATAACCGGTCATGCGATCCTGTCCAAAAGATAGGTGTCATATTAATGGAATATCTTTTGAAGCATGTAGGCTAAGCTTCGATTTTAGGCCCTCTATTGCACAGCTGCTGGCTGTTTGTCTGCTGCTAGACCGATAGCTCTCATCATCCCTGTTTTTAGTGTCAAAATTCAAAGTGTTCCATTTTTAGTACTAACAAAAAGGTGGAGTCGCACTTTAAATTGACATAGTGATGTAGTTGATCGGTTAGTCATGCAGTTTGGTTTAAGAAGGAAATGTGTGCATATATGAAAATTTAAAATCACGGTAAATAAGGAGCTTAGAAGCAGATTTAAGAAAAGAAAGTGTAGAAGCATTGGTGGCTTGTGTTTTCTACAACTCAGTTTCTGAGTGGTGTTTCTGAGAAAATATTGTTGCTATTTTTGTATTTACAACATGTATTTCTAATAGCATTCATGGTTGAGTCTTAGGTATCAGATTTATTTATATCCGTTGAAACAAATATGTTATTTTATACTACAACATGCAGACACAAATGTAGAGATGTAGGCTAAATTTGAAGGTTTAGAATTCCATACTTTTAGCTGTTGAATCAAGCATGTCTTACATCTATCTACAGACTTAAGTCCGGTGCCGAGGGAGGCCAATCAGAGCATCCACGTCCGTTTCAGTCTTTGGCATGTGGGTCCTCTTGGGCTGCTCGGTTGTACCACGCGTGGCCTGTGACTCGAACTCTCCAGAGCGCATCCTCTCCTCCTTCGTTCTCCTCCCCTCCGCCTTCTCTCGTGCTCGCCGCCATCTCCAATGGTGTCTGCGGCTGTCATCAGCCTCCACGGCTCCCTAGACTTCGGCATCGACGGCTCCCGCGTCGTTCTCATCCCCACCGTCCTTTCGCCTCCAGAGCACAGCCTCCTCCCCCGACGGCCTCTTCGAGCCCGCTGCCCTCATTGCCTACACGGAGAGCGCCGGTCGTCGCGGTCTACGGGCAGCGCGTCGGGTGACAGGGGGCACAGAGATGCAGTGGATTTGGCGGAGGACCAGAGCTGCGCCGATGATCCGGCTGCGCCTTCCCACGGCCCCACCTTCGCTGCCGGAGTTCCGGGAAGAGGAAGTGGTTGGTGTAGACCAGGACGGACGAGGACACCGCGGCGGCCAGAATCAGGGGACGTGGAGGAGGTGGAGGGTGAAGAAGATTGCGGTCACCTCCGCCTCATGGTCACGGTATGCGCCGCGCTCGGCAGGATCGGGCTGCTAGCCGTCGACGGCATGCATACCCCCCGCGGCCGCCAATCCACGCGCCGCCGGTCGGTGCCCTGCCCGCCTTCGGTTCCCCCTCCGCTGTATGGTCCCCGTGCAGGCGTCGTTGGCCTCCTCGCGCAGATGGAGGTTGCCTCCCCTTCTTTGACTCCGTTTTCCATCTTCCACTTATGACTCAAGTCCACAGTCTAGGACGTGGTGCCGGCAGCCATGGAGAAAGACGACCCTGATACAGTCCAGTCTCCTCATCCAGACAAGCACCTCAGATATGGTAGCCACCGCTGACCGCTGGCGCCCCGTGCAGCAAGCAGCAGCGGAGCACATACAGACATTCAGTACAATGCCCGTGCTGCATCTGGTCCAAGCTTCTGTGGCGAGGATGCTATTCAGGAAGCACATGTATGTTTCTGTCTGAGTAATTAAAATGATTACTTCTCTCTGAATCTTGAGTTGGAAGATCATTAAGTTTAGTTTTCCTAATCACCTTCAAATTATCTTTTACGGGTAGTTCAAATCTTGAAATCCGATTCGCTGCTTGCAAACAATGGTCTTCCAGTTGATATCAAGTAATTAAGATGTCATTGTCTTTACCAAGCTTTGCATTTCGCAGATCCAGTTGAGGGCCTTGGAAAGGTATGAACATTCTCTCAGTAAACTAAATCTTTAACTATGATTTGTGTTACGGTCATCAATTTGCAATTAGGTATTTATGGCACTCTTTAAACTAGGTTGTGAGCCAAGGCAACATTACACCACAAGGGTAATGCTTATTTTGTATAGCTAGAGAGAAAATAAATTGTAACGATCCTTTGTGTAGAGTGTAGACAAATAAATGCAGATGTCATGTTGAATCTCATTGTTTCCCTGCATATAATGTTCTTTCCATTGTTGTCCGAAATGTGAACTTAATTAACCGAGAGTAACATGATTTCGACATGTTGCATGATATGTATGGCACAGTGACACTTCAAACATTTTCTCCTTTTGATATTGAATTAGCACCGCCATATGTGGTAATTCTCCTGTTTGAGAATTACGATTGTGAAAATTGCTGGACTGCTGGGTAAACCATGTACAGAGTTCCATCTGGCAGAACAAGACTAATAGGGTTATGGTCGACTGCAAGCAGATGAATGGTATATTACTTTATTCAACACCACAAGGTTGTAGATAACTCCTCGGCATGGCGGAAGGAGTCAAGGAGATTGAGATCTCGTGTCCCCTCCCGTTTGGTTTTGGTCTATGAAGGAAGGAGATGGAATATGGCTGAAGTGCTTTACCGTATGAGTGCTATGGGTCTTTGGGGCTGCTCAGGTTCAAAAGCTGGATGATAACCAGTTTATCACAAGAATTGGTAGTACTCATATGCCTGATTCAGTAGTAAGGTGTAGCACGCGCTGGTATGCAAATCGTTTTATCTGTTCCTAATTAATTAGTTTCGGACTCATATACCTCATTCAGTTGAGAGTAAATATCTTCCAGGTTTAGCCATATATGTTTCTCCTAAATGCAAGTAATTGTTGAGCAAAATGTTATAATATATGGCACAAATAGTATATAATTTTGTTAATTGACTCCTGATTAACTCGGCCCATAAACAGAGAAACCGATAATATTGTAGTGTACATAAGTAAGATGCATCTTTTGCAAGGTTGCATATTTCTGACGCAAGGTTTATGGAATTTATGTATCTGTTGGTACTAATTTTAGGTTTGCTTTTTTAACAAGATAATGTTTCTGGGTCAAATGAGCTGCACCTTGCTAATTAAGGACATTTGTGCATACCATGTATTTTGAGCTTCTGAAAAACATGTAAAACAGTTAAGAGTTTGAATTCAGACAATGGAACCGATTAAGGGCGGAAAAAAAATCTAATGGTGTGTTCATTTACTGGTCCTTATGATATATGGAAAATTCTCATTTAATTTTCCTATACCTTCTTTTTAATTGTCGTGAGCTACTTCTTCAAGGTTCAGGCTGTGAGCCACATAAGGGATTAGGCTGCTTAAGACAGGGTTCGCACTGGGTAAAAATCTCATGTTTTTTCTTTAAGGTACATAAGGATTTCGTTTGCCTGAATGATCAGGTCGCTGTTTAAGACCGGGTTGAGAGCTCCAGGTTGGACTACACACTCACACACACCACCACAACCACCACCTGGCCACATTTGGTTATTAGAAATCTGCACTATTGATCTGTGAAGTAGCCTATGCATTGCATCATTTAGCATCTTAATCATGGAAACTTGGAAAGCTTACATATAGGTGTGGTTTGGACTCAAAATCGAAATTGACTCTTTTGTATCCTTCATTGATAAGCTCATGAATAGGGAGTAGTTTGTGCTCAGCTGTGTTGTCGGGTGCTCAGATAAAATGATTTAGTTTGGTGGCGTTTTGCATTTGCTTGTGAAAGTCCTAGAGCATCATCTCCGTTTGTAATTAACAGATTTCTATCCAATGTTCAGGTGCTATTCATCTATCTATTCATTGTTTTTTGAACAACCATTGTGTTTTATTTTATAGGAACAATAACGTTAATCTGATTATCAATTATGCCTCATAGGGCTGATGATTGTATGTTAATTAACTTAGCTTCACGTATGAATACTTTTTTTCAACAAAAATAAACCTTCATTGAATCATACTTATTATAGTGTGTACGTATCTATTTTGAATGCATGCGCATCCAAAGACAGAAAAATTTGTTATGCGCATTTTAGAATACTTGTAGGGTATGAGGGTAATTTTCTTTTCATGTTGCTATATATACTGTATGGATAGCGCACTTTGTTTAAATTTTGCAATACTTAGATGCCACTTACAAAGAGTGACACGTGTCGGTGCACCTACACGCTGAATGTAACAGTATGATCGATGCCGCTATGTTCGTCCAATAAACATTGAAGTGCATCTACGTCACTGTCAAGTGTACACCAACGCTCAACAGGCGGCGCGGCGAAGCGCGCATGCACGTCTAGTTGTGCAATCATTTGTATAGACAAAAGCATTCTATTATCTATTTTCCCTATCAAATACTAGAAGGCTATGTTTTTTACGTAGTGTTCAAAGTGGCATATGCAGATACTATCCTGCAAGACAGCATCCAGACTTATAAACTGCATGTCTACAATCATTAAAAGAAAGAGCAACACAAGCATTGCATCACTCTTTCTTTTCTTCTAAATTAATCACAAAGAGTGTTGACCTTAATTCAATTACGCATTAAATGCATGAACATGAAGGTCGATGACATAAATCATGCCTCAAAGAAGCATCTTGAACAACTATATGCAACATCGATGACGTACCAGCAATTTCACAAGGACGTAGCAGAAAAGGTGCAGCCTTATACCAACACACTTTGGCTGAGGTATGATGACCTGATCGGCAAGATCATGTACCGATCAACCACAGGAGAATTGACGACCGCACTGTCGATCTCACTATCACACCGGTGTACTGTTGTTTTTTGGTAGTGTTGTTAAGTTTCATATGTTCTGTCTGGCACATAATAGCGGGTGCGGAGCTAGGTGCTTATTTTGGACAATACCACCATAAGAGATTGTGACTTGTGGTGTTGTGAATTATGATCCAAGTTTGTTTCTTGATCCAACGTCAATCTTCTGCAATCATCTGATTTATCGCTGTGCTGAATCATTGTACTCAAGTCTGATCTTGCAAGCGCTGGTAGACTTGGAGGTGTCGTTCACACAACGGAGCGAAAAATTCAGGTCAAAATAGAAGAGATTTTTGTGGAAAATTAGCTGTAAGTTACTCCCATCATCCCATGAGTCTACTCTTACTTGATGCTTTGTATAGACATACCTGATATATTTATGCTTTGTTGGATGTCTATTTTAGATTTAGTTTTTTTGCTGAATATATAAGAAGTTATCAATTTATGATATAATACTCCATAGATTATAATTGTCAACAATGTAGATAGCAGACCGAGGGTAAAATATGTTGAGGACAGGGTCAAAAACATGTTGATGTAAGATTTTGATTAGTTAACTTTAAAAAAGAAGATTTTGATTAGTTAAAGCATTCAAAGGATTTACGGAAGTCTTGCTTCCTTTTTTATGTGTATTGTGGAGCGTGGATGCTAATCACACATAAGGATTCGGACTTTGTGCGGACTATGGATTTTGAGAGTTTCTTTTGGAACCATATAGATACATATATATTCTTATGTTATCTGTAGTTTGTTTATATGTTAGGTGAAACATTATCTGTAGTATGCTAATATGTAGCGCATGCCAGTAAAATAAAGGTATATTTCAGATAAAAAACAAACTGCAGCCCAGGAAAAAGTTGAAGGAGATTAACGCAGCCAACTAAAGCGGCGCAGCGAAGCGCGCCCTATCCTTCTAGTGCTATCCTACACATAATTAAATTGCATCAATATTATATCACTTGTGAATTGTTTTATTTCCACTAAATGTTATGAGAGAGTAGACAAGCGAACACATGAACTCAATCCATTTTTTAATATATAAGTAACAACTTTTCAACACTTTTTTTTGCACTTTTTATTTTCAGTTTTAATTAAATCCGATAATACAAAAACAATCTGGAAATCTAAGTGCATACCCAAGCTTAGGGTTTTTGCCTGGCTGCTTCACATGGACAGACTAAACACAAAGGACTTGATGGTTCGCAAGCACTGGCATGTGGACTCTGGCAACAATTGTGCTCTCTGTAATGCGGATGTACTGGAGACACGAGATCATCTGTTCTTCTCATGCTCTTTCGCCGCTGAATGCTGGTCCCTTCTCAATACTTCATGGAATATGGCAGACCCCATCTCGGCTAGATTCACTCAAGCTAAAGGCATGTTCTTGGGGCCATGCTTTGTGGAAATAAGAACTTGTGCTCTCTGGAACATTTGGAAGACGCTGATTACCCCCAAGAGTAGGGGATCACTGTACTACCTCTCAATGGAAGTAGGGTATCGATCCGTAGGAGCAAGAAGGAAAAGTTATCTATTCCCTACAACTAAAGTGTCACAAGTTTTAGTTAATTATGCACTAAACAAGTTTAAAGAATAAGATGGTTGTTTTAATGAATGGAAGTTTAATGTAACAAAACAAGAATGTAAAAAGTGTTCCAATCCTTTTCAATGCAAGAGGACAAGATAAAGGTTTTCTCTTATAGGAACAATGGACATGGGTTCATGGGTTCACTCAATCCTCTCTCATCTACGGTGATTATCATGCTATAGATAAAGTACACACAATTGTCATGTTTTAATGGTAGCTTTTATGACGGCTATATGTCCTAAAACACATAGTTGAAAGAAAATACTCATTTGTATTGCTAGGTCACCCTCGTAAGGCTAGCATGGTTGCTGTCACACACACACATCATACTTCTCCCTTTTTACCCCCAGATAAAGGATGTTGGACGGTACCGTGTCACTCAATACCTATGCCTTATGTCACATCGGCCATCCCGTACCCACATACATCATACTTCTTAACGGACAATATTCTAAACACTAACGCAATGATTCATATTTCGTGTGCATGACCACATCTCTCTCATCTATCTACACTTGGTGGTATCAATCACCTCATGACATGGATAAATAAGGCATTATGCATAAATAAAACCATCACATGCATCATAGAATATCTCCAAAGTATGACAAGTCATAAAAGATCCAACACAGCGGTAAATGCATAACAAATATCATCTCATACCACAATATCCACCATAGTAATTACATAGATAGATCCATACTCATACAAGGCACATCATACGGAGTTCAACAATGATCATACATAGAGAGATTAGATCAAGTTACCACCACAAACCAAAAATCGAGGGGGTGGACTACCCCCCCTTCATCATGGTGACGATGGTGGAGATGTTGGAGAAGATGGAGACCACCCCGGTAGCGGTTGCCCTAGGGGACGGAGGCTCCTTCCCCCTTCTTTTTCCTTGGTGATGGCGCAGCAATGGAGGAGCTCCTCCCCCTCCTTGGCGGCTGCCAAGAGGAGGAAAATTTGTGGCTTTTGATGGCTTGCTTGGAAACTAGGGTTTCCCGAGATGCAATTTAGCCCATGGGATGGATGCCTCTTTGATCGAAGGGCTCTTGAGCACCTCTAGAAACTTCATAGGAACTCCTCTCAACCCTAATGAAGCTCCAATTCGTGGCTTGGACGAATCAATCAAATTTGGTAAGAGTTGGAGTCAATAAAGTCACAATCTTTCAGATTCTCGTAATCAGATATTTGCCTTCCATAAAACGGGTCTCCAGATCACGTCTGGACTCGGATTGGGCCAAATTTTAATTCCAGAAATATCAGCATAAAATTTCCTACAACTTTGTCTTCACCATGACCTTAATTTGACGTCGTCTTTAAGGGTGTACATTGTAATCTTTGAAAACTTTTCTGCAGGGACAGATTTAAGGAAACTCCGAATTAGTGATTTTCTTCCATATTTGTTTATTCCCTACACAAGAAAGTGTAAAACAGGAATTTGTGCACTTTTGTAACTATTAATAAGTTAGTTCCAATAAATATAATAAAGTTGCAAATAAATAGGGAATTTAGCACAATAAAGTACAGAGTTCATGTATGCATTTTTAATGCATCAGACGCGGAATGATTTTATCTTCAATAATATTACTCCATTTATGGAACGCTAGAAAGTTAGATTTTAGGCGGATGTTCTTTTTCACCAACACCGATTGTGCAGCCGCTCTTAAATTGTGTTTTTATACACCTTTACTTAGTGTACTCGATTAATCCTTTGCTATTCCATTTTCTCCCCCCCCCCCCCCCCTAAACTTGTACTCTCTCTCTTGTAAACTGTTTTTCGAAAATGTACACCGTAGGGGTTCTCCCCTACGGTAAAGGTGTCAAAACAATAATAGAAAAACACTTTTAATTATTGCATCTACAAACAAAACCCCAAAAAATCTTTACTTATCTTTTTACTTTACTTGCCTAGATATAGACAATTTTACCTTTGTTTTTACTTTTATATTTTATTTCAGTTTTACTAATACAAAAACATATCCTCGAAAAAATCCGCAAAAAATTACGGAGGGGTTTTACTTCGGAACAAAGCACCACGCAAAAGGGCTCGAGGAGGGGCACACCAGCACGCCGGCGCACCCTGATGCGCGCGTCATGGGGGTGCGCCAACGGCTCGAGCACCCCCTCACACCGCCCTTTTGCCTATAAACCCCCCTCATTTCAGAAACCCTAAAAGGTCGACCTTTTCTAGAAACACATTCCCGAAGCCGCCGTCGTCGAAAATCTAGTTTGGAGGTTCAGAAAGCTTCGCTCTGGCACCCTAACGGAGTGGGGAATCGACCTCCGGGGCCATCTTCATAATCTCCACCACCTTCATGATGGTTCGTGAGTAGTTCCCCGCTAGACTGCAGGTTTATGGCAATATTTATTTGGTAGTCTCTCCCATGTGTTTCAATACAATGATCTCATGAGCCGCGTTACATGATTGATATTCATCCGATGTAATTCGTGTTGTGTTTTTTAGGATCCAATGAATTGTTTCAGTATCTACTATGATTATAAATTGCTGCAATCTTGTTGTGTTTATCGGTTGTCACATGATCTTAACTTTAATTTACACGAATATTGTTATTTAGATCCTGTCTACAAATTACATGGGCCACAATCGTCTTGCAACAATTTTTCCCGCGTTTGCCACGTATGTGGCTTGTAGACACTACAAGTGTCGTCTCCTGCTGCAAGTGTTGCTACCTCGTCGCGCCACGTCAAAGCACAGATATCATCGCCTGTACACCACCGACCGGCTACAGCTCCCGAGAGACCACCATTCTCATCTCCTCCCGCTAGCTCTCCGTTCATCTTTATCCAAAACAGAAGTCGGAACGAACTGGTCACATTCCCGACGACATGAGCACGGCGGCGCCAGCGCCTCCCCCGTCGTGTACCATCACCGGGTCAGGTCTGTCTGTCTGTCTGTCGCCGGGTACACGGGATTCAGCATCCGTCTCTTTGCTTTTGATTCGGTATATAAACTTGTTACATAGGCGTCGATGTCATGGTGGATGAGCGGGAAGGCGAAAGGTGCCGGCGCGTGCTGCTCCATGCTGCCATCGACGGCAACCTCGACCTCCTTTCCAGTACGTTCCTAAATGCATTCACCGAAGCTTGTACTGTATTATTTCAGTCGACTAAATTTCCATCGGACATTGCGCCGTGTGGAGGGATGGCGGTTGAGCTGGACGTGGCGGCGCGGGGCGGCAGTGGCACAGGCGCTGCCGGCGTCTGGTCGACTTGCGGCCGCAGGGTGCTCTATCTGGCCGCGGCCAACGGTAGGACGCACGTCTGCCGCTACCTGGTACAGGACCTCAGCCTCCCCGTCGACGTCCCCTCCTCCTCCGGGGAGACGCCGCTGCTCCTGGCGGCCACGTTCGGCCACACCGCGACGGCGGCGTACCTCCTGGAGCGCGGCGCTGACCCGCGCGCCCCGGACTCCGACGGCGAGACCCCGCTCCACTGGGCCGCCTACAACGGTACGTGCGTACCTCGCCGGCCAACACCGCCGGCTCACTCCGTATTCCTGTTGCTCTTGTCGCCGGTCCGCGCATTGATTTTGACGAATCGACACTGGCGTTCTTCAGGGGATCGGGAGCTGGCGATGCTGCTCCTGCACAGAGGCGCCGACGAGGGCGCGGAGAACCCCCGGGGCACTGCGCTGCATGTCGCCGCCGCGCGGGCGAGCACAGAGGTCGTCGCCGTCCTGCTGCGACACGGCGCCGATGTATGTCCGGCCGTTCTTGCGCCTTTTTTTATTCTAGGCTTCGGCGCATGAGCAAGAAGGCTGATAAGTTTGCAATTTTCTAGCCGAATAAGGTTGCCAATCGTGTCTTCACACCCTTGGTTTCGTCGCTTGTTGGAGACTCTTTGGAATGCATGAAGCTACTCATTCAGGTGCTAGACACTACACTGTCTTCTGCCCTGCACCTGAAACTCTATGCTAGTTGCTTCGCACGAACATAATTTTAGACGAGCTGAAAGATTTAGCAAGTCTCGGCTCTGTCACAAGTTCGTTCCACTGAATCTGTTCTGGAAATGTACACTAGGCTGGAGCTGATGTTAACACCGGTGGATTCCATGGAGCAAAACCTCTGTTCTTAGCATGCAGCCGTCGTGGCAGCGTCCAATTCGTCAGGTGCTTGCTGGAGACTGGAGCAGATCCAAACGCTCGTGACGAAGCACACCAAAACCTCCTTTCCAGTCACATTTCATCAGTTACATGTATGTGTTTAAGGCTTGTTATTTTTCTTCTTCTGCGAATCCCTAGCCCTGAGCGAAACTGTACTAAAGAAACTGATAGCTTTTGTTCCTCGGTAACAGCTTGGTAGGTTGCCGATAGAAGTTGCCATAGCACATTCTGATGTTGAAGTCGTTGAAGCTCTGTTTCCTGTAACTCGACGCTGCCCAGATGTGCCTGACTGGAGTGTTAGTGGCATTGTGAGATGTGTAAATTCTGCAGCTTACAAGGAGTTGGTATGTCATATTGCTGTCAACTAGATACAGTTTTTCTTTATTTATTTTAGAGTAAAAGATACACTATTTAGTATCACAAGAACCCTGGCTCCTGATGTCTCGATTTATTAAATTACATGCTCTTGAATGTACTCATTTGTTGATTTGCCAAACATATATAGTCAAAGGGCCTTATTGTTAAACCAAGTTTGTTTGATTATCTTTGTTTAATGCAAAGTTTGTTTGATTATCGTTTGACTTAAAAGTAGTTTCTTTTTGTTTAGGTGATAAAAGCCTCTTGTACCAGGAAAGATGAATTGAAACAACAAGGGAACTTGGCATTCACAAAGAAGGGCTATGACGCGGCCATACTTCTGTACAGCATGGTAAGTCCTATTCTGTTAAGGTGTCAAGTGGGATCCCACCAATATCCCACTTCTAGTTCATTTGGGGATTTTTAGTTTAAAAATTCGGCCCAAAATTTGTACTAGAAATTCACAAATGAACTAGAAGTGGGACATTGGTGGGATTCCACATGACACCTTATATTCAGTTTTTCATTTCGAATGCATAGTCACGTCTTTTTTTCCGAAATGGGGAGCGTACCCCAGTCTCTACATAAAAAAAATGATGCACAGGCCGATTTATTGCAAAGTTTTCAGAGTATCACAAGTATCATTTTGATGTAGAGAAAATTCGAGCTGATTTGTGTGACTGACTTAGGGGGGATACAAAAATTGGAGCCCTAATCATGTAGTCTTCTGGTGTGGCAGAAGATAGAAGTTCTTAATTTGTAACCCTTTTTTTCCCATTTGTAGGCTCTGAAGTTCGACGGCACGGACGCCATGTTATATTCAAGCAGGAGCGTCTGTTGGCTGAGCCTCGGTATCGGCGACGAGGCACTTTCGGATGCCCAGGCCTTCACCAGGATGCAGCCTACCTCCGCGAAAGGCTACTACCATCAGGCCATGGCCTTCAGCTTGCTTGAGGTGATCCGCTGAATAACTAGATTCAGCTGTCAACTCTTCCTTCACCTTCTTTCTCTGCCGGTCTTTCACATGTACTCTTCGACCTACCGACAAGGCATCTGGTACGTGATTTGTGTTAGGATTACCCTAGTGCTTCTGACGCTCTTCTCAAGGCCTCCAATCTGGATCCAGAGAACGCCGACATCAACGAAGCTCTCCGGTAATCAATTCAATCTACTTGCTCGCAACCTCGCAGGGCTGTTCAAGCAGAGTCACACTGTTTACAGTACATAGCGTCGTGGCCTGATGTTGTATGATGTAACTTGTACAGGGCTTTTCAAGCGTGTCACACTGTATCCTGGAGGAGTAGGAAGATGCGGACTGCACGTTCTGGGAGAAGCTTTCGGCGTCAAAACCGTTGAAACGTTGTACTAGCTGTTTTAGTGGTGGTATGTGTGTATATACTCCACTACTGGTAATGGAAGCACGGGAAACGTTCTTGTTGTGGTATGTATGATAGTTAGGCTAATATGGTGCTTATCCCTAAGAAGGATGAGGCGGAGGTCGGAGATCTCAGACTATAACTTATGCCGTCGCGACAATTATTGCCAAGATGATGTCCCTTAGGCTTGCGCCTTTCATGCACGACCTCGTCCCTAAGGCCCAAAGTGCATTCATAAAGACCCGGAGCATCCATGATAACTTCCTTTTTGTTCAAAATTTCGCCAAGAAAAGACATAGACAAAAGAAGCTAACCTTCCTCTTCAAGCTTGATATCAAAAAGGCGGTCGACTCGGTTTCAAGCTTGATATCAAAAAGGCGGTCGACTCAGTTCGGTGGGACTACATATGCTTGATCTCCTATAACGGTTGGGCTTCCCTCCTCGGTTTCGGGACTGGATTGCAGCGCTACTTTCCTCCTCCACCTCATGTGTGCTTCTCAACGGAGTGTCCGACCCTCCTCTCCGGTATGGCCGTGGGTTGCGCACAGAGGACCCCCTCTCCCCGTTGCTTTTTGTGATCGCCATGGACTCTCTCCAACAGCTCCTCGAGTTGGCTACCGAGCAAGGGAGACTCCACAACCTTCATGGCACCGGTGCCCAATTACGGGTGTCCATCTACGCCGATGACACGGCTATCTTAGTGGCCCCCTTTAGAGAGGATGTTGAGGAACTTGCGAGGGTCCTCAACAATTTTGGGGAGCTCACCGGGCTTGTTACCAACTTTCAAAAGGGCCATGTCGCCTCCATCCAATCCGACAACATCGACCTCGACACCGTCCTTCAAGCCTTCCCCGCCATCAAAGCCACCTTCCCGATGAAGTATTTGGAGCTGCCACTATCCATAAAAGGCCTCAAGCGCATCCACTTCCAAAACCTTGAGGACGAGCTTGCTAACAAGATCAATTGGCGCAATGGGATTAATTTTACCACTGCGGGATGCCGGGTTTACGTTAGATCGGTGTTGACCTCCTTAGGCATCTACCATCTAACATTGCTTGTCATGCCGCAGGGTGATGACTTCCTTCAAGAAGCTTCAGAGGGCCTTCGTTTGGGCCGAGACGGATAAGGTCACTGGGGGGGGGGGGGGGGGGGGGGGGATGTAAGGTCAATTGGGAGACCATTTGTCTCCCCACCAACCTCGGGGGCAAATTTTCCGACGCCTTGCGCTTGAGATTGCCATGACTTGAGTGGACGGACCCGGAGAGCCTCGGCAACCCGTGCAACAAGTTAGATATGAACCTCTTCTATGCGGCCACGACAATTATTATTGGCGACGGGAACAAGGCAAGTTTTGGCAATCCGATTGGTTGGATGGGAGGAGGCCCAAGGAGGTGGCACCTCTTGTTTTCAACATCTCCAAGAGGAAGAATATCAAGGTGCGGAAAGCCCTACAACAACATGCTTGGATCGGTCTCATCAACCTTGAAGACGGAATCTCCCTTGAGCATATCCAACAATTTATCATGGTTGTGCTGACCGGCGGATGGCGGTGCTTCGTGTCTTTCTATCCGATTTCTTTTGTTTAATTCTAATTATGTAGACAACATTTTTTTCCTAGGGACACACACGGTACAAAAGCAAAAACACTCGATGTGAACGCGCACACATAACTTACCCCGATGAGGATCTTCGATAGACTGAGTCAGGGGGTCGACTATTAAGATTGATGAAGTCATCACAATCGTCTCGTCGTTGCCTCCCGCTAAAAAGTATTCAATCTAAATGAGAAACACCGGTATAAAACGTAGGACAATCATCCTCCTAACCATCCTACCATAGACAGGTTCTCAAGTAGACAAAAAAACCATCTGTTAGATCCATTTTGGGGTGACCTCGAACAAAATATATAAACAACCTTTTATTTTTTAAGAATGTTGTACCTGAAAAATGAGTAGTAATAACAAGTTTATATATTGGTTCGATGAAAGAATAACAATTCATATTTTTCATAAAGATAGTATGACGACATAAATATTTGTTAATATCCCTTTACATGAATTATCATATAGAAGGCCACGATCAAAGTAAAGACTAAAGAGGTCTCAGAGGGATAAAGTTGGGAAAATAATACACAGCAATCATTACGTATTATTTTTTCTAAATTTGACCCATTTACAAAACTATCATGCATACTTTTAAAAGCTGTATCTATATCTGATCTCTTGGTTCGACACCAACGACTTTAGTCATGTCGGTGCCAGTGCAGTTTGACGCCAAAAAATTACACCGAGTCCAATCCAGATAGTCTCAAAAAAAAAGTCCAATCCAGATACGGCATGGTAGGGTCGGCGCATCCTTCCAGCGGGAATCTAGGTTGGAACGGGCTAATCTTTTTGACACTGAACTACACGGGCACCGATATGGACACGTTCGGCTCCAAGGTCGCTTGCGTCGAACCGAGTAGACAGATCTTGAAATAGAAATATAAGGGGATGTGGGACTAGTCCGGTAAAAGGACAGATTTGGCAAAAAAGAACCAATTCCACCAACTTGTTTCCTACGGAGCAATTAACACTAGTTTTTTTTTTGAGAAACAATATATATATAAAGTCAGCAAGTCGCCTCATTAAAAACCTTACAGTCCTTTTAGGTACCCTGGTAAGGAAAATAGTGCGTCAAAAAACTTGCTGCTTTCAGTCTGGTTTACAATCCTTATTGATACAGGCATCAAGAAAGGTGGGAACATAATTTATCCAGAGACATATACTCCTATCCAAACTACACTGCCTAGCACACAGATGTGCCAAAACGTTCGGCTCCTCTAGGAACAAAGTTGAGAGTAAAAGACCTAAACATACCGCTTAACTCGCGAATATCCATCATAATAGATGCAATTAACACTAGTTTATTCCCATATATGACAATTTCTCTTTGCACGGATACGGTAACAACTAACAAGTCCACAAGAGTATGTGTGTGCTTGCGTTATAGTAGTGTTTGTACGTAAATATTTATGAGCGTCTGTGTCGGTACTCTGTTTCTAAAAGAAACCTAACAAAACCAAGTTTGGCTCACCATTTGTTTTCGCATCCTGTTCTAACACGGCACTGAGATGAATTGAATTACGGCCTTACGGGACATCAGAGCAGCGGGCAGGGTGCGGGAGCAAGTGCTGCAGAATAACAGAATACATCAGAGTAGCGCGCTGGGTGCGGGAGCGTGCGCGATCACCGCGGCAACGTGCGCTCCCGGCGTGAGACTAGGTCGAGGCCGTTCCAACAGCGACGTACGCCCCTACATAAGCATCAATGGCACCGTGCCGTCGGAGCAAATTAGATCCGATTGCGAAGACGACGTACGTAAGCACACACATCACAGTACTATCACACGGTCAGACGCCGGCATGTCGTCCAAGGCGAAGAGATCAGCTGGCTTCCGGGGCCAGAAGCCGTCACTGAGCTTGTCCACCCGGCCGTCCAAGAGACCCCGCGTCGGCGGCGCACCAGCTGGGCCGGTGATCGTGTACGAGCGCCCGCCGACGGTCATCCACGCGGGGCCGGACGAGTTCATGACCGTTGTGCAGAGGTTCACAGGTCAGCAGCTGACGTCGGCGTCGACATCGGGGACGGCGACGTTACCAGAGCCAGAGGCGACGTCCAGAGCTAGGGAAGACGAAGGAACCTCGACGTCATCGGCCGCGGAAGATTTGGTTATCATGCGTGGGCAACATGCGCCTTGTGGTGATGATCATCCGGGGCCTTCCACTTCTCCGGGTGCTGTACCATCGCTCCTGTCCCCGAGCAGCTTCATCTTCTCCCCGGCCACGATCCGGGCCATACGAGAGCTCATCAGCTGAGCGCTAGTTTGTTCTAATCAGCTTGGTAAAACTGAAGATTTAGCATTTAGGCGATGGTCTTGCGAGAAAGTTCACATGCACACTACACAGATGTGTAACTTGTTTTGTATTTGCTCGTATGAATTTTGAACTTGTCTGGGTTCCGAACTCGATCGAGAAATCTGGAGTGATCTAAGATTGATTCATAGTTTCACTTTTTAGTTGCTGATGAAATATATTCAGCACCACTCAAATCATCACTGATAAAATCTCCAAACATCAGTAATTTTATTTGTCAAATCTGGCCAAATGACCCGCTTCGTAGTAACAATGTTCTTTCTTTTAGAACTAAAATCTTGTTGATGAGCCATGGACCCTACAATTATTCATGCATCAACATTTTACCCATGTTTACCGAACGGCTAAGCGCTGGTTTGTGAAATTTAGCATTTGAGAGTTCGTGTTTGAGGAGAGACCCAATCTAAATGTGATTATGCGAGGAGAATGGATTTAGAGGTCAAGGGGAACTTGACTTATGAAGATTGCAATGGTGATGTCTACTTTCAATTCAGTGACGTCATACACGATGGGTAGATGCGTTGGACACCATTGATGCAGTGTAGTCAATCTTCCCATCAAGAGACGGTTCGGTGCCGAATGTGGCGTCGAGGGGTTGATGACATCTGCTTGGAGCTAAGCTCTTAGGGCATGGACAAGGCATAGCCCTAGGGGTACTACCCCATAGGTTCCGATGGTCCAGCCTTGGTTCGGGTGTTGCTCCATATGTGTCAGGGGGTTTTCTGTAGGAGGCAACCTCTTGGTCAGAAAAAGAGAATGGAAGGAAGAAAAGTGAGAGGTAAAGTTGAAAACAGTGGGATCCATAGCATGGTAAACGTCACCTTTTGCCCAAAGGATAGAAAATTAAGCTCATGACCATAGATTACTAGTTTCCATGCGAGCTGGATGGATCGGGAGCGGCGCCTACTGCTGCCCCCATTGCTCGTGCCCTTATTCCTTCTCCTCATTGTGCGTCCCGACATAGTTTTGTGCCAATAATTTGTTGAAATTATGGTGGAATACACTTTAAAATAGGCACAAAAAATATGGCATGACACTCTTAGTATTCAGATCTCAGAGAAGAATAGATGCATGTGTCTAATTATGCTTCTGCCATGTTTATTGTGACGCGTGTCCAAATATGAAAACACTTGATTTTGCTTGCCAAAGGGGAAAGGCATCATATGGGTACAAGTTTTTTCTTGGTTAATATTTTGCCAGAGGCACAGGTATATCCCCTTCTCGGTAAATATGGATAAATTCGGATTTCACCATCCAACTTATAATCACAAAATATTGAATTTAGAAGTTTTAACACTAACCTTATAAAGTACCCACCCCTATTTCAGCACTAGCAACATTTTTTTATGGTTATTATGTTCCGCTTATATAAGAAATGCGGATGGTGGAATTCACCTCTAGTGTTTTATTTTTTTGACATGAAGGACCAACTTAAGGAGACGGAAATGTCGAATGAGAAAACAAAATTCTTAATGGATGCGGCTTCCTACTAGTGGGAGCTATGGCTGTACGAGTCGTCCTATGACATGTACAATGATTATAACTTAGCAATATCGTGTAGAATGATTAATGAGATGAAGAATAGAGAAATGAATAAAGCAGATATGTCCTTTGAGTAAGAAAGATGAGATATTATCTCCATTGCACGAGTGTCTTATCTTAGTCACATGATTTCTTGTTTATGTTTATTATTCATGCCATAATTTGAGGAGCATGAAAAAATAATAGTTAGAGATAATGCAAAAAGGAACAGTCCTGCATACATATTTTTTAAATCTTCTGTAATTACATGTAATGGATAAAATTAAATTATCTTATCGATCATCGTATAAGCCCTTACCGGAGAAGTCCGTTGGGCCTCTGTGGAGGACGATGGGGCACGGCCGCACGGGGGTGAAAGAAGACATACAGTTTTTTTTTGAAAGAAGACATACAGTTGGTTGGAAACTAGGTTTCTGTGTGTTAAGCTACCAACAAACATTGATTTCATATAAAAGGGAAGAGATAATTAAGTAAAAACAAAAGACTAAAGATATATGCATTATGCATTGATCGATGCAAAGGCTAGGGAGTTGCCCCTTTTCTAGGAAAAAATAAGGATCCAGGATATACTTTTCTCCTCACGTGCGTGTTGTGCAATGTTTGACCTAGAGCCGAGCTAGTTTAGTTTAATTAATGAAGTATTTCTCCTTCCATCCGTGCATCATCTGGTACGTAAAGGCCTAGCTTGAAACTTGGTACCAACAGATAGCCACTACGATAATTATAATTTTAGTTAATTAAACATCTAATATTGAACTCGCGTGGCAAATATCATGTGCGCATGCACCATACTCCGTCCAGGAAGAACCAGCATCAAGAGATCAATTAGCTGACTACCTCTTAATACTACCTCCGTTCCAATGAATAAGGCTTATATTATTTTGAAAAAATCAACACATGTAAAGTTTGATCAAGTTTTTATAAAAAAATATTAACATGTAAAATATAAAATCAATGTCATTAGAAACATCATGAACTATATTTTCATATGGTATCTATATAATATCATATTTGTTGATACTTTTTTCTAAAACTTTGGTCAAACTTTACTTGGCTTGACTTTTCTAAAAAAATATAGGCCTTATTCATTGGAACGGAGTGAGTATTTAATAATATATATTCCAAATCTAGCCACGAAAATGCGCATGTTACTCTTCTACTTAATTGTACTCCATGTATGTTAAATATCTACTGACGTGCAATATTAACATAATGTTAGTTAATTAATATTAGATTTATCATAAAAAATAGTATTAGACTTTTCCGATCCCCTTTACATGGATTATGATACAAAAGATAACGGTCAATATGTTACATGTACAAAGTATTAGACTTTTCTATTTGAGGAGGGATTTTAAATAAAAAACTCATTTTTGTTACAAGTAATACACACAACCACCAACTTGTTCCATACTCAGAATCTTTAGTATTAAAGCAGAATGCGTGGTATGGTGTCACAATCCAAATGGTGTCACACTTCAAATACCCTAATAGTTCGAATTAATTACATGCCATATCACCTATAAGTGGATACCGGTTGAAAAGAAAAAAGAAACAAAAAGGAAGGAAAAAAGGAAGGGAACAAAGGAAGGATTGAGCGCACGGCAAGGAAAAAATAGATCGCATGCACAACAAACTCTGCCACCGGACTCGCATGCACAACAAACTTTTTCAAAATTCAAATAGATCGCACGCACAACAAACTCTGACACCGGACTCGCATGCACAACAAACCTTTTCAAAATTCCTAACAGAAAAACAACACACCTCAAACCGGACCGGATGTTGCTCCCCCTAACAAACTTTTTAAAAATAGCGGCTAACACACCGAACTTTTTTTCTCAACAAACTATTCAAACTTGCTCACAACACGCGCCCAAGTTAACTCGCCTCGCCTACTCCACCACAGCTTGCCGACGCCATTGCCGCTCGCCTCAGTCAGCCGGCACCGCTGCCGCTTGCCTCCGTCCGACGCCGCTGCCGCTCGCCTTGCCTTGCCTTGCCGTGGAGT
Organism: Poa annua; assembly: GCA_026929855.1. Taxonomy (NCBI): domain Eukaryota; kingdom Viridiplantae; phylum Streptophyta; class Magnoliopsida; order Poales; family Poaceae; genus Poa; species Poa annua. The sequence continues at coordinate 53,301,559 of CM049433.1, read as the reverse complement.
GCGTCGACACCGAGCTGCCGCTTTCGTCGCCTACTCCATCACAGGTCGCCGACGCTGCTGCCGCTAGCTCGTCGACCGGCCAGCAGCACGCACCAAGTTCTCGTTCTGCTACAGCACATCTTTGTGGTTGTCGAGGAATGAAAGTAAGTGCATCATGTTCTAATCCCAACTGTCTGCAACAAAATCAAACTTAGAAAGAGTAGGACCTGGAAAGAGGTTGCAGAGAACCGACCTGCAAATAGGAGGGCTGACTGCCACACTGCTAGCTTCCTGCTGTGATGTTTCTGTTAGTGGACGCCCACGGGCAGATCATGTAAGCTGGTGAGCAGCCGTGGCTAACCATTTGCCCAGTTAACCATACTTATTCAATTGTCTCACGAAACACACCAATCCTCCTAATAAGGAAGAAAACAACAGCTCCAGTAGAACGTGCTGCTGCCGACGAATTCCGTCGCTTCCCTCTCGCTCGAACAGGTGTGGCCTAGAAGATCTTTCATGTGCACGGCCGGTGTTGAGCTCGCCGCCGCCAATGCCGTGATGTTAGCATTGCTAATTTCTTACAGTGGCTAGCTTCATGCTGTGATGTTAGCATTGACATGAATCAAATGATCCAATGCCGTACTTCTTTTTAAAGGAGCCAAATGTCTGAAACATGAACAATCATTTTAGTTCAATACTTAATTACCTTTCAAAACTTCCAAGCCAGAATTTAGTTTCTAATATCACCAATGAAGAGTCCAAAATACATTATCATCTCTAGATTTATCAACAGAAAAGTATATAGTCCAACAGTACCTACAGTACATAGCCAGGAAGTTCACCAATGTAAGGGGGAAAGTAACTTTAGTGTAGAATTTTGTCTCACTTTATATTTAAAAAAGTAACCCTCATGACTAGGAGATGCAGACTTGTTTCATAGCATTGACATGAAGCTCATGCGTTTTTTGCTCCTTGTAGGTGCACGTTTCGTGCTGACAAAAGGTGTATTCCATTTGCATTGGAATTTTCCCTGACGCATATTATGGGGTTTGTTTGTCTCAAAAATGTCTCAAAGCAAACTTCTTCATAAAGGGAAAAATGGTATGAATTATCTACACATGGTATAAAATAATTATATGCATGTTCATTGATCATTTTGTGTAATAAACAGTGGTTACTCAATATGACTACTCAAAGACATCAACTCCCATTGGTATGCCACGTCCACAAAGTGGTTTGTTCATACGTCAACCACTGGAAGATCAGACAATCGAGTCATCTGATGATGACGATGAGAGACCATTGACAATGTCATTTCCAACTCAAAGCGCCCTCACAATGAGAGGAACTCCAATGGTCGGAGAAAGCTCAAACGGTATGTCCTATGTTATAGGCATATGATTTTTATAACAAAATGCAATTTATATAACAAGATCCATACTCTTGTTGCAGGCCTACGAGCTCAACCGAGCCTGTCCATTCCAACACGAAGAATGTTGACGCCAGCAGGTACTCCACACACTGGGGAAAGCTCAAACGGTATGACACGAAGAATGTTCAAAGAACGAAATAATGTTATAGATTTAAAATTTGAGTGCAGCTATGTATTTGCTAACTGCATGTTATTGTTGCAGCTATACAATTTACATAACATTTTCCATACTGTTGTTTCAGGCGTGCGAGCTCAACCGAGCCTGTCAATTCCAACGCAAAGTACACTAGCAAATACGGGTACTCCACGGGCTGTGGATAGCTCAAACAGTATGTTCTAATAATTAAATATCTAAATTCAGAGTTGAAATTTCAGTGCATATCTTCATTTCCTATGTCATCATTGCAGACATACAAACTCAAAGATCACGTGATCGTCAAAGAGCACGGCGACAAAGTTTAACCCCTGAGGAGAGGGACGAGATTAATGCACGTAGACACTCAAATAGAAGATTGGCAAATGCAAATGCTACCGACCTTAACGGCTTGATGGATGAGAATGCCGTCCGCAACGACCTCACAGATGAGGAGTACATGTTTGCCGATGAAGGTATGATTGCTAACCTTTGCACCTTCCAAGTTTATCTATATGATGAGTTTCTATGAACCTCGTGATGTGACCTCTCAAAGTTGAAATTTCAATGCATATCTTTATTTCCTATGTCATCATTGCAGACACTCAAAGAGCACGTGATCGTCAAAGAGCACGGCGACAAAGTTTAACTCCTGAGGATAGGGACGAGATTAATGCACGTAGACGCTCAAATAGAAGATTGGCAAATGCTACCGACCTGGAACAGCATAATGCACGTCGAAGAGATAGTAGAACAAATTCATCTCATGTTGAGGGACAGGCAAGACGGGCTCAACGTGTGGTAAGTGATGCGGCTAGGCGAAACAGGCCGTGCGCTCAATCCATCGCTATGCCCTGCCCAGCTGCAGCCGTTCCTGACAACCCCAACCCATCAGTGAGGGTACACGCATCACCTGTCGAAGTCGAAGCTACTTCACCAAACGCCTCCGCTTCAACGAGCACACCAACATATACCATCGGGACCAACGGTATCAATGCCATCTTTACTCTCTTATGTTTTGACGTATTATTAAAACTCTATATGTCACTAACGGCTATTTGAAAAAATTACAGGTGACATGGATGCCTTCCTTGGCGGCTTGATGGATGAGAATGCCGTCCGCAACGACCTCACAGATGAGGAGTACATGTTTGCCGATGAAGGTATGCACGCTAACCTTTCTACCTGCCATGTTTATCTATATGATGAGTTCCTATGAACCTCATGATGTGACACGCTATGTGTGAAGGATCCGACGCTTCCGACGCTGATGACGAGGATCTCAATGGACAGGCAGACTTACCAGACGAGGGAACTACCGATCCTTTTGACTTTGTTTACTCAAATCTGCCAGCCAGACACATCTTAAAGAGAATCCCGGATTGCTTACACTTCAAGGCCAAGAGGTTTGAGCGTGAGACTGACGGTTTCTGCTATCGAAATTGAAGTATCTTGCTGGCTGATCCAGAACCTATCCCGGAGATGATTAGGCTATGGTCTAGCATGGATGACGACTCTCGCCATTTTCGAGAGAACATCAGATACTTCAACGGCCATTTCTCCTTTACAACCCTTGGCATTAACCACGGCAATGATCTCACGAACATGAGGTCAGGTGTTTACACATTCAAAGCGAACGGCACAATGTACCACAATGTGCATTCGTTTGGGCTAGGCTCTCGTCCTGAACATCTGCAGTTATACTTCTATGATGATGATCCCACACTTACTCATCGCAAGGAATCCACAGTGCAACTTGACCAGGAGGTCGTCCATATATTGGCCAACATCATAAAAAATAACCCCTACTCAGAACAGTTTAGGAGTTTGGGCGCTCACAGGGACCACCTCCAGGATTTCCGGATAGAACTGAACACCGACAAAAAGCTAGACCAACGGAGATACAATGCACCAATTTCATCTGAGGTGGCTGCCATCTGGGTTGAAGGCAACGACCTGGCAAATAGGTTCAAGCGGAGCATTACCCTCTACGGTAATAACAACGAGAAGCACATCATACAGGCCACACATGGGTGTTATGACCCGCTATCGTATCCTCTCTTTTTCCCGAAGGAGGAGCTTGGATGGCATCCAAATATCCCTAAACATGGGGAGTCTTGGGAACTTGCGCAGCTACCAAGAGCAGACCGCGATGATGATGAAGGTTCGCTTATAAATAGCTTATGAATTAGGCTGCTATTATTATCTCATTTTGTCTAACCTTTAGTTTTCTATCCTACATGCAGAGGGGGGTGGTCGTATTTGCGTCTCCGTCAGAGACTACTACTGTTATATGCTACAAACACGTCCTGGTATATTTAACCCTATACTGCATGGAGGACGTTTCTTTCAGCAGTGGAGTGTTGACATGTACATAAAGATAGAGGGTTGCAGGTTAAGATGGTTCAGAAACCACCAGGAACAGATACGAGCTGAACTATACAAAGGCATTGTTGATAGCATCACAGTCGGGGAGACACGAGCAAGCGCTGTTGGCACTAGGACTGTTCTTCCATGGTCGGTACCGTGAGTATTCTCTATTGTATATTATTACAAATTAAACATGAAAATTTTGATGTTATTAACATATATTTTTATATATTCCTCATGTAGGATGGTTATGAGATGAGGAAAACGTTTTTGTTATATCTGCTCAAGTATCATGCAAATGAAGTCGAAGACAACATTCCGGATGTTGTACGAGCATATCTTAAGCACGTTAATAGATACCAGATTTGATAGGAGATGGTTCAAATCGTTGCTTTTTTTTGTAAACATGACGTTTAAACTATACGTTTGGATTTTAGTTTGTTGGATTACAATGTGCTATATTATCTATGTACATTAATCTTTACATATATTCAATATTAAATTGTGTAACAAAAATACCCCGTTGCAACGCACATGCATTCAAATATCATGTATAGATTGACCATCTCAACCTATAGTGGAGATTTGTGAGATTCTGGTATTTTCTACCTTCAGTTTGTAACCTTCTATAACTTTTATTCAACAGTGCTGGAAGTATTTTGTTCATGTATAAGTTATTTCTGTAAATGATAAAAATAGTTTCGATTTCATTGGAGAAAATATAATACTACCTCTGTCCCCAATTACAAGACTGTTTTGGTGGGCTGTTTTAGACCACAAGTTAGATAATGCATGGAAGACGTTTCACGACTTCATTATCGGAAGGAACCATTCAGTTATACTAGAGTTCCATCTTCTCAACATCCGGTGACAATTGTTAAGGTTCTTGGAGATGCCGGCCACCAAGATGCAGCAAGGGAGATGTGGTAAACTTGGAAAGAAATGAGCAGAACCAGGCACTTATGAAATAGTTAGTTGTGCACTGAGTAGTTGGTATGTAAGAAGTGGGTTCAGTTTCGATCCTTCAGACAGATGGCAGGGTTAGTTTGTGATCCAGATATAAGTTAATCTCCAATTATTTGGGAAAATGTACAGCCCCCGTATAGTAGGTTGAGCTGATGTTTAACATGTAATACGTACATGATCATCTAATTTCAGTCTGCTGTGATTTTTTTGCAATAGATTGTGTATGCTCACTTTTGATAAGCATCCAAATTTTGTATTTTTAATTATACCTTCCAACAAATTCATCACTGGTTTGTGCACTCCAGAGTTCATGCTCCATAGTATCAGTTTTTTTTTAAATGGATATTACTAAATTAGTTTTGCCTAATAGGGCCAAGATAGGTATTTCAACTAGATCTTCATGGTTCTTGAATTAGGCTACTATGAAGTAACTAGTAAAGTGCCCGTGCGTTGCAACGGGTGCGAATTTTAAAATTAGTAGCGACATGTTACTTGGAGGCAAAAAACATATGATACAACATAATCTCAATAGAACATTTGATACAAGGTAATCTCTATATGACATAACAATTCACATGAATAAAATGATATTATTTGCTTATGTTGCCTTGAACGCATATGCATAATATCACACTGAGTACTTTATATTTGATGGTCTGGCATGTGATATTTATGGGATTGGGCTCATGGAGAAGAGGGAATAGGCTCAACAGAAAACTGAAGGACATCTTTAGTTTCAAAACATACAGAGAATGCATTTCAGGTTAAGAAGAAAATTTGGGTGCCATGAATGCGACGATTGCTTTGCTGGCGAGACTCTTGCTAGTGGCGTCCGATGATATGGCCCTGATCTGGAGATTTCGGGGTTCCATTTTTTATAGAGAAAGTATAGTTTGTTGCACGTGAAAGATCAACCATGAAAGGGTCTTGAACTGCTCTTTAGACTACCTATACGGGACAACATCATTGGTACCCTGTCTCAAATAGAAACATTTGATACATAGTTGAATGCCCTGCAACGGGGTATTTTTGTTACACAATTTAATATTGAATATATGTAAAGATTAATGTACATAGATAATATAGCACATTGTAATCCAACAAACTAAAATCCAAACATATAATTTAAACGTCATATTTACAAAAAAAAGCAACGATTTGAACCATTAGTTGGAACGATTAGAAAAAAGTAAATAATCTGAATAAAAATAAATCTTTAATATGAAATATTAAAAGTAGATATGTGTCTAAACATAATGTCACAAAACGACAACTTTTTTCTTCGCTATCCCGTTGCAACGCACGGGCACTCAACTAGTTAACACTAGTTTATCCCCACGTCTGACCTTTTCGCGTGCATGCAGGATTGCAACCATGGACGGATATGGAAAGTTGGAAACAAATCCAAGTTTGGCTCACCATTTCTTTTGCCATCCTGCTCTAACACGGCGACTCCCCCACTATATAAACATCAATGGCGCCTTGCGTCGGAGCAAATAATCCGCTTGCGAAGACAACGTAAGCACGTACATCACACAGTCACACGCCGCCATGTCGTCGTCGTCGTCCAACTCCAAGGCGAAGAGATCAATTGGTCTCCAGGGCCCGAGGCCGCTGAGCCTGACGATCCGGCCGTCCAAGAAACCCCGTGTCGCCGGCAGCTCTGACGCCCGACCAGCTGGGCCCGTGATCATCTACGAGCGCACGCCGAGGATCATCTACGCTGGGCCGGACGAGTTCATGTCCGTCGTGCAGAGGCTCACGGGTAAGCAGCAGTCATCGTCGACATCGACGTTGCCGGAGCCAGAGGCCACGTCCGGAGCTAGGGACGAAGATGGAACCTCGACGTCGGTCGCTGCGGAAGCTTTGGTTCTCGCACTTGGGAAGCACCAGCGTGGGCCGTGTGGTGCTGGCCATCCAGGGCCTTCTACCTCTCCTGGTGCTGCATCATTACTCCTGTCTCCGAGCAGCTTCATCTTCTCGCCGTCCACCATGCAGGCCATACGAGAGCTCATCGAGTGCTAATTTGTTCGAAGTAGCTGGGAGAAATTCAACATTTGGGTGATGATCTTGCAGGAAAATTCATATCTGTGCGTAGTACCGATGTGAGACTAGTTTTACTTGATTTGTTCATGGAATTCCTTTGTTCATTAGTTCTTTATCTTTTATCCTCTTTGTCGCTACTGTACAGTTCCTAATAGTTTAGTAAATTAACACAGACGGATGCATGGTTTCATTATGATTAATGGAACCGGAGAAGGATCCCTGTTACACTACAAAACACGCAACATGGAGTACAATGAACTTCTCTGCACTCTTAAATGAAGAACCTGTGCTCTCAATAGATCTAAGATTAATTCATAGTTACAAAACTCGTTGTCTAAAAATATTTCTGGCACAACGGAAACAAATTACCAAATCTTCGGTAATTTCGGTTTTCAGTATCCGGCCACATGACACAAATTTCCGTTTAAATATGACTGAAGAAACGAAGTTTGATGAAATTAGACGAAACTTTGAACTTTCTTAGAATTTGGTTTGGATTCACATGTCACCAAAATATTTCTGGCACAACCGAAACAAATTACCAAAGCTTCAGTAATTTTGAGTTTCAATATCTGGCCCGATGATTATCATTTCCGATTGAAATTGACTAAGAAATCAAAACGAAGTTTGATGAGATTTGATAAAACTTGGAGCTCTCTTAGAATTTGGCTTGGATTCATGTATCAAAAATTAGTTTGACCAGACTGCAAATATTTAGGGACGCAATGCAATTTCTATAACTTTGGTAACATACAGGAAAACAGAACACTGGATTGATTACCATAATCATGTCCTTCTCTGGAAGAAAGAGATGAACTGAGAGTAGGAAGCATGCTGGGTTTGAAACGACTGAAAGGAATTCGTGACATAAGTTAGACTAACAGATAGGCAAAATATTGCTGGTCCAAACCTTTCGTTGTATATTTTACCATATTTCTCAGAAAGAAGGTGTTACCTGAAGAAACATTCAGAATGCATTTCAACACATCCAGCATTTCATCTTTATTGCCCTGTAAGCAACATACTATGACTTGCTAGTAACTAAACCTGTCACCCTCGATGCATTTCAACGGCGTAGGATTCTCTCCCTTGACTGGCCAATCGTACATTTATTTGCAATGCAATCCAACCGGCGTTTCTTCTATATAATATCTGTTGTTTGAGTATAATGCTTTGCTCGGTCTTTTCTGTCAGCTATGCTGCAATACCCATGTCCACAAATCAATGTTATTTTTTGTTAAATGATGATTTGTAGACTGAAAGCAGTCTATCCGTCCCAGGACTTTGACATCATCAAATTTAGTAACGAGGGATAATTGATTTCAGTACAACTTGTTGCGAAAGTTTTCTGGTAATTGCAGTGTTTGTTAGGTGGCACCATCGATCATAAGCCAAAAGCGTCAGCGATATAATTAGTTGAACCATCCGATCGCAAATCTACACCAAGCAAGTAATTCATTTCATTGACTAATTCTCAGTTGTCTGAACTTCTCCACAAATCTTTATTGCCAAAGGCTGCACATTGGGTCGCTTAAAGTTGCTGTGTTCATTGTTCGCAAAGTCGCATAACTGTATTTTTTTAGTCAATTTAGACAAATCTCAGACTACGTATGTAGGTAGACAATCCTATAATTAATCTTCTAACGCGCTACAAGATATAGGGCACTAGAGCTTTGATCCTCGCCGGGAACTCCTCGAACTTGGACTCGTACCATCTCCTGGTAGCGAAGCTTCGACCGACGAGATAGGCCGCGGTTCCGGAGGCCATCGCGAGCGCATAAACCGTCTGCGAGATCATCGCAAATCCGAAGAAGCCGGTGATCTCGAAGAGGTAGTGCGGGCAGGTGACGAGCTCGAAGAGGCCGCCTTTGGGAATCTTGTACCCTTTGTCGTTCTCGCCTCCCTTTCTGAGTTGCGAGAGCAGGTAGTGGTGGTAGAAGTTGCCGGCGATGCCCACGGCGAAGAGGATCACGCCGGGGTAGAGTAGGTCTGTTGCAGGGTCAGGGAGGCCGACGGCGAGGTGCTGTGCGTAGATCATTGTGATGGTGCTCAACAGGTAGCTGGAGGAGATCGGGAGCGCCGTGTTGAGTGGCATGTTTCCGCTGTACCTGTGGATGAACAGTACCTAAACAAGAAAAAATAAAAGCTATGTAAGAATGGTGTAATAGAATAATTTGGCTTTACTGGAAAATGAGTTTTCGTTTTCTTTCAAGGATTCTATAAGAACTGAATATCAACCTATTTGTCGAATTATGGTTTCGATCAGATTGATATCCGCTAACTGAAATCACAGATACTGAAATTTCTTGGCAAACACAGCTAGATATATGGTTTCGAACTTGCTCAATTTCCTAAATTTTCAGGTAGCGAGAACGCCAGTACAGGTACATTCTTTGGTTGCAACAGTACATAACGGTCGAAGGGTCAAGTGAGGAACGTAGAAACAGTGCAGGTGTATGTTTTTGAAAAATATACTACGTATATGATTCCTGCAATCCTGCTACAGATTTCGTGGGGCACCCGGAAACATTACCTCAAGGACCCGCTTGAGGAAGTGGACGGCGAGCGCGGCGGCGAGGATCTGAGCGCGCAGCCCTTCCACGGCGCCCGGCACGGCGAAGGACGCCGCCGCGGCGACGAGCGCCGGCATGTAGGCCAGCAGCATCCCGTCGCGGCTCGAAAGTAGCGCGCCGCCGGCCCCAGCGCTCGGCTTCTGCTGGCCGGACACGACGTGCCAGAACTTGGAGTATGCCATGTGCTCGCCGCGGAGCTCCGAGAGGCCCGCGGACGCCAGCGACGCGAACGACAGTACCGACATCGCCGTCACGAATGTCGACGCCGGCGGCGGGTACAGCACTGGAACCGCGGGCAGCAGCGACGACGGCCACATCTCTCTCGATCGTACGGGGATGAGCTATGGCCTATGGATCGATCCTTGCGTTCCGCATCTCGTTCGTACTCGCGCGTTGGTTTATCTTAAGATCGATGCCGACGAGACGTGGTGTCATGGGAGCCTGTGGAGTTATCGATGATGCACGCGACACGTCACGGGCACCGTTCACCGTTGCCTTCCCAAACCGGACACCGGCGAGAAATCAAGGGCCACGAATTCCCAGCAGCCCACTGGATGGAATTCTACCGGATGTGAAGCCAGGAAAGACCCTCCTCGTGTCATATTTTGCACCCCAGAGCACCAAGGAGCAATAACCTGCGAGAGAGGCTATGGGCGCGTTTGGTTGACTGGACCGATTTTTCATCTCACTGGCGCAGTGAGATGAGGCATTTTTCATCTCACCGGCGCAGTGAGATGAGGCCTCCTGCGCATTCTGAACGGGCAAAAAAACCACATCGTTTGGTTGCTTGAGGTGCTATTTTTTGCACCGGAGAGAGAAGGCAGGCGTTTGGTTGCCCTCTTGCAGCTCATTTTGGCCGAGGAGAAACAGAGTAGAGGTGTTTGGTTGCAGATAGAGTGGTCTGTACACTCACCATAGTTCAAATTGGGTGAGAATACCATGCCATAGCATGTTACATTCGAATTACACAGCATTCAGAAGCACAAGATCCTCACAATCGCGATGATCGGGACGACGATGATCAGATCTTTGAGCCTTCTCTCCCTTACCTCCGGTGGTCCTTGCGGCGGCGGCATTGGAAGAACAGGCGGTAGCTGCGCTAATGGCAGCGACCAATCGATGTCCTCAATTGCCATAGCCTGATCATCCAAGAAGCATCGGTACTCTTGCTCCGCCTCTTCCAATGTTGCGTATCCTCTGTAGCTGTTCTTCGAGTAGCCATTGACTTGATCTTGGCAGATCCTCCATGAGCTGTAGATACCTGGAACCCTTCCTCGGAACACCCACATACCACTAGCAGGCCGGCAAAAAGATCGATCAGAAACAAGAACACAATCACAAAGCGAGACATAAGAGATAGCATCACAAGTATGGGACATGCATGATCATTCCAAAAGTCGATCGCACCGCAAATTCATCCTAGCCTACCAAGGTGTAGACCTCCAACCACAACAAAGGTGGGTGTCTTCCTCAAACCGCAAGTTCATCATCGATGAGGGGTTAATATGTACCACCTCATCACAAGTTCATCATAGTTACAAAAGCATCATCAGTCCCTAGCTAACACCCAAATATACATAACCGTCGAGGAGCTCCATCGCCTCCATGCATCCCCATTGCCACATCAGCAGCACTAGTTGCAGCCATAGTACTTGCTGAGGTATTGCCTCAGCCAAAGCGTGCGGTGCTGCTCGTTCATGCCGCCGAAACTCGTACCCTGGGCCCTGTGGTCGACAAGTTGGCTGAGCGCCACCATGAGGTGCTCCTCGGTGAAGCCGATCATCGCCATGACCACATCGTACAGGTCAGGGTGCATGTCGGTGGCCTTGTTGTCCCGGATGGCCTGCGCGACGTCCTTCACCGCAACGGTCATGTTGGTGAAGGCGGTCAGCTCGTCAACGGCGAACGCACCCCTCTTCCTCTTGCCGCCGACCGGCTTTTCAGGCGGGCCGGCGGGCTTCTCCGATGACCCATCTATGTGCACCGAGTTGTACTCCTGGGTCTCGGCATCCTCGGCAGAAGTCGGAGGCGTCCCGAGGGGGTCGCTTGATCCAAGGCGAACTTGCCGGTGGCGAGGCCGAACGAAAAGATGGCTTGCATCTCATTGTAGTTCGCTATGGGCATGTTCAGGAACTCGACGTCCTTCGGTGATCCTACGGTGAGAAAGGACAATGTTAGTACCTACGGGCGACATTGCCGATGAAGCTGACAGAGCATTCTTACCGCGACGTGGCCGTGGTAGTGCTCGGACTCGAGGATGATGCACTTGCTCTACTCGCACCACTGAGCTCCGCTAAGTTCGCAAAGGCGGCTGATGATGAGCCACCTCTGGCGCCACTTCCTCAGGTGGTTGTACACGTGAGTGGAGCTCACATCGGCGCCGCAGTGCTCGAAGAGTGCCTTGGCGACAGTAGTCAAATGCACCTCCTTGAAGCCCTTGTCCGTTCGGACGCCGGTCTTGATGAGTGCGCACATCTTCTCCAGCACGAAGCTCGACATGAAGGGGAGCCATTTCATGGTCCCCTTCTACCCAGATTTCAAGGCTTTCTCCACGTCAGTGCGGTTCTTGGCCTTGTTCTTTTTCATGATGGCCATCCTGGCCGCCACCTAAGCCACGAGCTTGGGCATAACCCCATTACCGACTGGCTCAGTGCTCACCTCCGGCTGCGAATCTGGAACCTGTGACGAGATCAGACTGGAGTCCCCGACGCAGACCAGCGGAACTAGTAGGCCTTTTGAGCCCGTCACTAGTAGGCTATTCTGTAGTAGTGAGCGCTTGGCTAAAGTAGTCACAGAAGGAGTCCTACACAGATCGTTTAATGCAGACCGTAGCAATGGCATGAGGAAAGATCTACCATTAACAGACCTACTATCAGACGTGTTCGACGCAAATCTTAGCAAGAACATCACAATGGCACCATCTAGCATCAACATCTACCAAGATCTAACACGAACCAAGATCTACCAGACCAATCGCGACATCTAAACGAGCTACGTGAGTAAGAGCAATCGGGGGTGAGTGTTTCCTTACAGTCATCGATGCCGGTGAAGACGAGCTGCAGGAGCTGTAGCCGAGCTTCAGTCGCCGTCCCCGCCGCCGCCGACCGGAGATGCCTTCGCGCCGCCGAGCTGCTTGCCGACCGGAGGTGGAGCTCGAAATTGGGAAGAGAGTGCCAGGTTAAGACAACGGTGAGTGGGGGGTAGAAATAGAGGAGGGGGCCGGCGGGAGGTGACGAAATCCTTCCCGCCCCCTTTTCGCTTTTCGCCTGGGCGCCAGGGAGCTCGCGCCATCTTTTCGCTTCCGGCACCGCGTCCCCGCCCGTGCAACTTTTGCATCGACTCGGCGCCAGATTTGCCTGCATCGCTGGAAACGGCCGAACCAGGCGCTCCTCCTGGGCCTGGTCCAACGCTGCTTTACGGTTCGCGCTATGCAAGAACGCGGCCGAACCCAGTTAACCAAACGGGCCGATTTTTTCTCCCCCCATGCGAGCCAAAGGCCTCCCAGGCAACCAAACGCGCCCTATAAGTTTTTTTGGTAGTGCACACCATAATTAAATTTTTATAAGGTAAAACATATAAATTTTAGCTATATTAAAATAAGTAGATAGAAAATCATATTTTTCCCAATAATAGTTATGGACTATTAAAGGTAATTTTAGTTAAATACTTTTTTGGGACCACAAAAGTTGGAACAAGATCCTCGAACATAGAGGATATTACTGCAGAGGGACATAGTTGGCCGTGGTCCACTCATCTTCCATCGTATGCTCGCTGAGAACTACAGGCTGCTAGTACACCTATTTTACTCGGTTCGATTGTTGGAAACCTTGTAACCAGCCCGTCGTGCGGCCCAGTCTTTTTTTTAACCAGGCAAAATATTCGAAAAATTATTTTGGTACACGGGAATACGGCTTCTGTCACCGATTCAAACATTTTAGATTGTAAAAATATTGTAGATTAATATATGGCATGTATTCTCTCCATTTTTTAATATAAGATGTGTAATATTTGTCCATGTTCACATGTATACAAATATATCTAAAGATATTTAAGTATGTATGTTCACCTATTTTATTATGAATCTTGACAATATGTGGAGCACCTAAAACATCTTATATTAAAAAGCGGAGGCAGTACACGCCAAGTTTCATGGAAAACTTACAGTTTTAAGGTTTATATATAAAGACAAAGTTGCGCACATCTGCTGGCGTCCCAACAAGCATGCAATGTGTGTAGTCGCGGCTTGGGGCCGATTTGGATGTCGGAGCGGAGGGGCATCTCCAGTTCACAACTTCGCTATGTTGTGTCAAGGTGTTAGAGTGTCGGCTTTGCTCGTTCGGTCGACTTCGTTATTGACCCGTGCGGGGAGCCTAGGGATCATCGTGGATATCGGAGCGGCGGCTCCGGATGTTCGCTTCTGCCGTGTTGTTTTAAGGTATTTGAGTATCGATTTTGATTGTTAGGACGACTTAGTTGTCGACTTGTATATGACGCGATCTTAGGGGTAGTGTTTTGTGTTTTGCAGATGTAAATAGAGTTACAAATTCATAGTAAAAAAAAAGAGTTACAAATCTGCCCGAATATATCAACAATCTATGTGCTCATAAAAAAAATTTCACAAAAAATCGTCATTTTTCTAGTATGTCAAAAATACCCCCTCCTTTTAAAATAAGATGTCTTAACTTTGCCTAAATTTATATGCATCTACACACTAAATCATGTCTAAATACATGCAAATTTGGACAAAGTTGAGACATCTTATATGGACGGAGGGAGTAGAATGCCATATATATATATGAACATGAACAAATATTAAAACATCTTATATTTAAAAACGGAGGGAGTACATGCCATATATTTATCTACGATATTTTTACAATCTAAAATGTTTGAACCGGGTACCAAAATAATTTTTCGAATATTTTGCCTGGTGATAAATTAGACTGGGCCGCACAGGCTGGTTACAAGGTTTTCAACGATTTAACCGAGTAAAATAGGTAGTACTAGCAGCCTGTAGTTCTCGCGAGCGTACGATGGAAGATGAGTGGACCACGGCCAACTATGTCCCTCTGCAGTAATATCCTCTACGTTAGAGGATCTCGTTCCCAAAAGTTATTGGTCGCAGGACCACCTTTCTGCATGAAAATATGTCTTTCGCTCTCTGGAAGAGTGAAATGTATGCAAAGATCTCCAAGAGAGCTCACGTGATAAGTGTGGCTGAAATGTATGCAAAGCTCACGTGATAAGTGGCTATTTCCTAATTTTATACAGGGCTAGATCCCTCTATTCGGACGGGTTACTTTGCTCATTCTGTTGGGCAACAAGGCATATATGGAAAAATTTAACACACGTGTAGTGGAGTGTGGAGATGGAAGTTTCGTTTTTTCAAACCACAGGAGAGAGCGGCATGTATTGTTTAATCTACATTATTATTAAAAGAGTAGACATGTGTTAAGTTGTGTTGATATTTTAAATCTGATCCGTACAATTTAATCAACGTCATAGATCAATCCTAAATGAAAACGTTTGTGAAGTGGGGAATAACGTCGACAGACCACCGGGAAGTTCCTCTTCGTTGTCTTCGACGGCACGAATTCCGCGACGGCCGACATGGACAGGCTACACTCACGCTGACGCAGCGGACGCTGCGGACCTCTTCGACATCTTCGTCCTCCGCCTGTGAGCTCGGCGTGGAGTTCATTCCCTTGATTAACAAATAAGGAGTAAAGGTACATCTCTACTACTAATAAAAGAGCAAACATTATCTTTTCTAAGTGCACCCCGCCAATGTACACACAGCAGCAAGGATCAAGTACAACCGCATGATCAGGAATATTTAGTTAGATCTGACCGTTAGGGTAGAAACGAACCCTCACCAGTAGTATGTCTCCACGCATGAGTTGTTCCAGGAAAAAAGGGCTAAAATAACGGGAATCAAGAATCAACGCCGATTGCGCTCGCCTTAATCTGCGGCAGTTACCATGTTATTTGGATGGACAGATAGCAAAAATCTCTCTGTAGACGGAGAGAATTTCGTGCTCCAAATCTCCCCGAAGGCGCTGCCGCCGCTACTTCCCTCCGCCTTCGCGACGAGTCATGTCCGACACCAGTCGTCGCCGCTGCCGTTCTTCTCTTCTCCTGACAGGCTCCGCTGCACCAAACCAGATAAAGGATGCCAAACTGCGTTGCTGAGAGGCGGGCTTCGAAACCAGTTCGTGCCCCTTGCCTCGCCGTCATCTTCTTCCTCGACGTCGACTCCATCCTCCTCCGCCTCGCGAGCTCTCCATCGACCAACCCGAGGTGACGACTGAGGCGCACCTCCTACTCCCTCTTCGCCTTCGAGTTGGTCACCGGACCCTTCGATTCGATGTTGGTCGCCGCCGGTCGCCATGGCGCGGCATGTCCTGCTCGCGCACGAGCCTCTCCTGCTTCTTGCTTCCTGCTCTCGCCTCACACACAGCAGCACCGCACCAGCACGCCCAGCTGCACTCCCGAGCTCGCGCACGCCAGGAAGCCACGACCTGCTGCGGTCTTCGTCGCCGTTGCTATGAAACTGCTCCTGCAAGTCTGAATCTTTTCTGTCAAATTCAGTTAACATGGGCTCTATTGTTCTTATGTCGTCGCCTCCGAATTCAATAAAAAATACTCTCTCCGTCTCAAAATAAGTGTCTCAACTTTTATAGAAAGTAGTAGAGTTCAGAATTCTGTTGTTAAGTTAGTTTCAACGCCTAGCTGGCCAAATGTAGTGGATCGATTTGCAAAAATGATGCATGTGCGTCTGTAGATTTTCTATATGACAATGGTTGATTATATTGCTTATTTGTGTTCTACTGATCTGCTGCTTGCTTTCAGAATCGTCAATCTGATAGAGTCTGCAAATTAACATGTAGCAACTAACTTGAAAATTCTGCAGTGATACTGTCTCACATGCATTGAGTACTATACGATTTTTGTCGGGACTGGCATACCGAGTATATAAGGTTTAAACAGGACAACATGCAACTTATCAGATAGTGAATGTGGACGAAATTAGTTATAGAAGTCTGCGGTCCACAATTAGAAACCGTTGCAGGTCCTAGCTTCCCTGCATCTCTCAGTATGTGGAGAGGTGCATAATTCCCTTGGAGACACATCAAAACCTCCTGGGTCTATGGACAGAGTAGAGCACATTATTCTAGCGTTTCTGGAGATGATACTGATTTGGACATTTCGGTTCATAATAATGGTATTGACTCGGGCATTGGTGATGTGGAAGAAATCTGGCAAAGGTTTTGGATATTACTGATGACAATGTGAAATTGGCAGGTTCTAAAAATTATGGTGTTAAGTTTCAGCCTATTATCAGCATTCAAATAAGCCCTTTCATGGGAAACATCGGAACATGATAACATCACATTTGATGGGACATCTCTACTGAGAATTCTGAAAAAAAGTGCTAATACTTAGAATGCTCTAACTAAATCAGTACAATATGAAGACATAAGTCATTTGGTGGAGAAGGAATACATAAATAATATTCCATGATTTACTCAAGGTATTTTTACATTCTTAGCCCCTTGTTAGATCCTAAAATCTCAAATGAATAACATTGTGCAAATAAATTGATTAATTTTTGGCTTAATAATTACTTGTGTACATCAATATTTATTAAAACTAGACTAATCTGTGTGTATGTATTAGTCGACACGTGCTTTTGCACGTGCAATATTTTGTACTTATAAATTGCCCCTTTAATTATGAAAACGTGTGTTGCACGTACATGACAACTAGTCTTTCAAAAAAGGAGTAAAGGTACAAACAGGCTCAATTCAGTGAACCAAAACGAAGTTCCGTGTATGTATTTTCTGACCCATCGATACGAGCCAAACACTACGTTACTAATAAAGACCCACCACTATTGCCTGTACCCTTGCACTTGTACTCACCAAAGGTCCAAAGCCCACCAAGCTGTCCAATTTAGTACTTCCTCCGTTTTTATATTACCCCTTACCCCTATATATTAAGCAGGGAGATTTTGACGGCCTATCCTCGCTCGGGTACTGTTCATGTGAACAGTTATGAACAGTGTTTTGATCCCGCACCGTCGACTCTCGATCCGACGATCTGCGCGGTATTTTTGCAAGAAAGTCCTCGCGTTTTTCAAAACTTACGAACCGGTCCACATACTTAAACTCCAAACCCTAACCCTGGATTCCCAGTCCTCCTCATTTTCCCATTTTTCTCCCGACGCGGCTGCCTCCGGCCTCCACCTCGACGCCGCTGTTGCCCCGAGCTTGCCTGCTACCTCCGGAAGGAGCGAGCCGCCTCTCCTCCGGCGGCGTGGAGAGGAAGCCGACGAGGGCAGAGCCGTCCGGATCCTGCCTCACCGCCGCCTCTTCCGCTTCCTTCTCCTCCTCCCCCTCTCCATCCCTTACGCTGCACCGGCCGGCTGCCACGGGGGTCCTCGCCCCCGCGCTGCCTTCGCGACTTCTCGCCGCCGGACCCCTGTATGAGGGAGAGACGCCCCCTGCTAGGTCCAGCGCGAGTTCTGGGAGGCAGCGTAGAGGCTTCAGCGGAGGATTCAGCGGAGCGTCGAGGAGCTTCAGGCAGCGGCGCGGGAGAAGGATGCTGAGATGGACAGCCTACTAGCGGAGGCCGCCAACGCCTGAAAAAAACTGCAGGTGATTCGCTGAAGCCCTAGCTCCCTGCATTTCTCTCGATTAAAGCTAGCTGGTGTTATTGTGGAAAGAAGCCAGATGAGAGCAGGAAGATTAAATAGGAGGCGGCATACGTGGAGTTGCTTCTTGCTGCTAATCAAAAACTCGCCGGTGAGGAGCCCCTACTTCTTGGCACTCTTTCGTTCGTGTTACATGCTTCAGATCTGTGCTGCTTGCTAATCTCTTTTGTTGGTGCTAATCTCGGTTACTACGTTGACGCCGACTGAACGCCTGCTCCGTCGCCACGAATTTCGTTAGGGAAAGCAACCTGTCCAGTCTTGCTCACGTTCGTCAGGTTTTGTTATTGTCGCTTCTTCTTTCTGTTCTCAACTACTTTGTGTCATTCCGTCATCTCATTAGGTTTCTATAATTAGGTTTTAGTATAACGTACATCTTTCGACTAGCTGCCCTTCGGCAGATGAACAGATGAATTATACTTCTAATTGTATTTGAGTCATTGAGTGTACCTGACAAATTGAATTCAACAAGCGTTCTGCTATGAGCTTACTGTTATACTACTGTTTTCCCTACTTGAAATTCCCGATTGCTTGCATCTTGAAAATAGATTAATTATACTTCTGATTATATTTTAAAAGTGTCACAGGTTTGACATGCTTTTTATGTGTAAAATGAGATAAACGTTGACGTGCTTCAGAGAAACACCAACCAAACTATGCTTCAGATACTGCTACTACTCAGTCGACTGATGTATTTTCGCTTTATAACATAGTTCTCTTGACCTTCAAACAGTTAGTACATACTAATGTTAATCTGTTGCAGACTTTTTGTAAGTATGTGTGCATATTATTTGGAGGGAAGCAAGCGGGGTTGAGCTATACCTGTTATTTTTTAAAAAAATCTCTCCATCAGATGGCTGGTTGGAGAGCTCTTTTGCTTGCATGAACTCAGGATTTCAGAGTACCAACAGTGTCTTTTCGAATAGAAGCTTAGATATTGTACCTCTCAGCTGAACAAGAGTTTTTAAATTATTGCCTTGGTTCTGCATCATACAAAGGATATAACTATTTACGACAGCGAATGACTTTTAGACCCGACATATTTCTGTAGACTACAGGAAGGTACATATTCAACATTTATGTACTAGACTACGATGGATATTTATTATAAACAGAGTGCTGTAAGTTGTAAAATTATACCCTCTGACAAGAAATCTGCTATCTCACATCATTTTCAAGTTTAGTGCTTGAAGTGAATTATACATAGTGCATTTTCGGATTATTCTTTAGCAACCTACACAATGTAAATCACTCGCTGATTGCCTTCCTGTTTTTCAACAAACTTTTTTATGGCTAGCATGTATTTTATCTTCCATTGCATATATCAGTGAATTCAGCCCCATAGTCATTTAAGCAAGTAAAACTATACCCCGCGCATTGCAGCAGGTGATTCTTAAGAAATCTAATAAACATTTGAAATCTAAAATTGACTATAGAAAAATGCTAGAAAATATTTCACTTGATTGTCGAAACTAATTCTGACGTCCCCTAACACACGATTTAATTTTGTAACAACATGGGTATATGGTGTGATCTTATCATTCAATTGGGAAATTATGTCTAATGTTATAGCAACAACCAACTTGCACTAGTATATAATGTTTTAGGTGTGTAACATGTTGTTTAGACGTAAACTAAAATGTGTATACACACTAAAACATATATAGATATATATGTATATATTT
The DNA here is from genome assembly GCA_026929855.1 of Poa annua. NCBI lineage: Eukaryota > Viridiplantae > Streptophyta > Magnoliopsida > Poales > Poaceae > Poa > Poa annua. The sequence goes on along the minus strand of CM049433.1, from coordinate 53,281,662 downwards.
GAATGTGGATGAAGACTAAATAATGTTATATTTAGAAACGGGAGAGTACATTTGTACGCAACTGAGAAGGTGACTGAAGTCACTAACCTCATCACCGTATAAATTTCACGTTCGTTGAAAAAAAAAGTAGCTGTTTATGCCAGGGGCCTATCCAGGGTATATCCGAAAAAGTAACACTTCTTCACCAGTAGAAGGCGCAGTCAATTGCTCATTTCACAACTCGACCCCCGTCGTCCTGTGAGATTTCGGATTCTGTTGTCTTCCCTGTGAGCGTGATGTTGTCGTAATGGTTTCCAGTGGCACCAACAAGGCCTTCTCAGTTACGGGGACATCGCCTGAGGTACGTTATTCAAGGGTTTGCTGATTTTGAGTTCATGCTAAAATGCGTCAACTTCGATTTATTCGGACATTGTCGTCTCGGATGCAGTTTGAAGGTGGTGTTCAGGGTAAGAAAATGGAGTTGAAGCATTTTCTTGGATGCAAAATACTCATTTGAGAAGATTTTAATTTCACAATCGTCAAAAAAAAGTCAAAGAAAAGTTAGGGCTAGCGCAAGAGACATCCTGTAAGATGGAGCAAGTGATTAAGAAGATTTAAGAAGAGAAGAAATTAGAAAAAGATAAGAGTGTGATGTAAAGAAGAGAAGAATTGAAGAAGAGTGAAGATGCAATTAGAATTGCATATCGGTAACTGTAATTGATCACTGCAAACCGATTATTATTTCCGTTCGAGTAATGGAAAGGAGTGAAGCCCGGTTGGAAAAAAAGGTAATTTCACCCATTATCGCAAATTAAGAGGGGTGAATCAACATGAATAAAGTCAAGAGACATGCACTCGAGAAGAAAAACACACATATAAAACATCTTATAATTCGGAGCTAAAGATGGAGTAAAATTATGCACGAGGCTTAGTTAGAGTCGTTAAGACTATAAAATTTAAAATTTGATATGTTTGACTTCGACTCGACAAGGCTAAATTTGAGCTCCGGCAGCAGCTGCAGGCGTTAGAGGTGGCAGGACGGAGCGCTTGGTAGCCGCGCCGGACGCCGGCGGCGATGCAGCGCATGGGTGGATCTCTCCAGGAACAGAATTATGCCGAGGAGCGCCGTCGACAAGCCGAACGTTAACCTCAGATTCAGCACACACCCTTTGCTCGTAAGCCCGGAATTGATCTTCAGAAAACTGCTACTACGTATTAAAAAAAACTGCAACGGAAAGATAGAAGAGCCTGATGTCTGTGTTGTGCGTACCTGGCCGTAATACATCTCTTTCTCCTTAGGATCATGGAGAAGAACCACCGTAGAGATTGAGACGGAATCAGTGGAATCTGTAGTTAGTACAAAGACGGTGAATTGGAGATTTACTAATTGCTTCAGAGATAGATGGATCGTGGAACAGATAAGCTCTGTCAGAGTTTCTAAATGGCACTGCTTCAGTTGTTCATATTCGAGGGAAGTCGCATTGCCAATGATGTACGAGTAGAAAATTGATCATATCCAGTACATACACGTACTCCACATTTTATCATTAACAAGAACAATCATTTTTCCGAGGAATGTTCTCTTGGTACAAGTAAAAATTGCAGACTATACCTTGCAAACGGCGAGCACGGAGGAGCGCGGCTTCTGCTCCGTCGTGACGGCTCCCAGACTCTCGGCGACTTCCACCTCACTGCAAAGGCGCCGCGCCATCTCCTTCGCTAGTACCACGCGTGCTGGCTCAGCGCGCAGCGATGCCGTCTCCCTCCTCGAGGCCGCCCTCTCCGCTTCCAGCGCCTCCACCCTCGCGCACAGGTCCACCGCACCATCGGTGACAACGTCCCCTTCCTTCTCCACCGCCGCCGCCACGGCCTTCGTCGCGGCCGCGCACCCCACGTCTATCGTGTACTCCTTCTCTGCCCGCGGCCGCGCTTCCTCCCGCCCGTTCTTCTCTTCTGGGTCGATGTCGTGGGCGCGAAGGAGGGAGAGGTAGTCGCCGGCGAGGGTGGAGAGTGACGCGAGCTCGTCCTGGAGCTCGCGGGCGCGCTCGGCGCGACCCTCGGCGAGGCGGCGGAACTGGCGCGCCTCCAGGAGCGCGGCCGCCTTCTCCCGCTGAAGGCGTTCGATCATCAGCATGGTCTCGCTCGCTACGGTCTCCGCCGCGCCGCGCTCTGCGTCCAGCTCCGCGCGCAGAGCCGCCTCCTCTGCCTCCGCCTCATCCTTCTCCACCCGAATTCTCTCTATCTCGCCTTCCAGTTCCTCCGCCCTCCGCCCCAGCTCCCGCTCGTCCTCCTCACGCTCGCTCACCGGCGTGCGGCGCCTCACCGAGCGTCGCCACGCGGACGACGTGGAGGTCGAAGAGATGGTTGCCAGGACCATGAGATCCTGTCCGAGCATAACATGTGGAGGGATGGAACAAGAGGCGGGACGGAGGTTTGGAGCCAAGAGCCAGCTTGGCGTACAGGGTGACAAGTGTGCTACCACGTAGTGTAGCAGCACTGAGATGCACAAGCCGGCAGGCAATTTGGCCGTTGGTTTCATGTGCACAAGCACAACAAGACGGAATGAAAACGGGTCGCTCTCTCACACGAATTTTGCCCGGTATCTCGAGTTGTCTATCTTTATCCATTTTTGTAGATACCTCAAAATAAATAAAAATACAAAATGGACAGCTTTTCCTCATTTTAGTTTAAGAAGTTGAAGATAATTGACCAATTTATTTACGCTACGGGGAATGTGTCCTCATGTAACACGACCATAATGTGCACCACTGACCGCTCTAACCATTCACACAAAATACGCGAGATACAGATTAGAAAGATCGTCGTCGAGGTTGTCATTGAGCATAATCGCCATCACTTCTTCTCGAGAAAACGATTTCGACTCCACACTCAATGATAACTCATGAAATCCTGCCGAAAAAGATGTCAGAACTCATGTCGGCCAATGACAGCAATCAAACATATGGTAATGAGAATCGGTTTGGACTTTGATGCCGAGATTCACCGGTCCTACTTGTCACTCGGCAACAAACCCTCCTTCACCAGTCCCATAGTTGTAACTCCCTGTGAGGCGATACCCTAGGGAGGAGAAAGAAAGTAACAACGGCTCCATCGCCCAATCACTAGGATCATAAGTTTCACCGTGGAATCAGACCACGGGAGAAGGAGGAGCACATCCCCACAATAACGCCTTCAAGAAGTTTAACGACGCCCTTAGGCATCACATGTGTTCAGTTCCAATGAAGGTCGTAACTAGGATTTCTCCAAGATATTTTCAAACATCATAGTGCCCGAGCTGGCCGACCACAAGCAGCCCAACCTCCGCTACACACAAACGGGCTAATTCCTGCCACCAACCGCCCATTGCGAGGTCGTTGCGTGACTTTCAGACCAAAGCCGCAAAGCAGGCGGCTTGTATTTACAGCCTTCATCCTCACGAGCGATAGCACCCTGCCAAGCACCCACCTTTGAGTTTGAACTCGGGGAGGTAGGAGCCGCACCAGACCCCGCCGAACCGACCCACGGCAGCGCATACACTCACCTTCAACCAGCCTCCATTATTTCCCTCACCGTAAAAGAAGATGAAAGCTGGACTCCAAACGCGCACTGTTCATAGATCAGCCTACTATTCATCAGACGTGGCAAGTCAGCATTGGTTGTGACGGCTACTGTAGCTGCTACAGTGCATGAGGCGCTGAGAGGCCGCGAACTGCTCGCGCCATTATATATAGTAGTATAGCCGCCAGTCTGTAGCCGGGTCGAAGGGAGGGCTGCCAACCCGAACTCCTAAAACCGCCACTACAAACAATGCACAAGTGCCCACACGGCATCCAGAAGTGAGGGCCCGCCGCCACCGCAACACCGGCGGTCGTGGCGGTGGGGAGAGATCGATTCGGACCTCCTTTGACGGATAGGGTTTGAGTATTTCTTGCTAAATCTGACCCTTTGGAGAAACTAAACCACGTCTGGCCTAATAGCGAAACTGTTACCAAATCTGACTCATAACATCGGTGCATCAAAGTTGGAGACGAATGTGCGCGGTTTGGTGCATGTTTTGTCATTTGGATGCTCCAAGGGTTCGGCGACATGGCTATTGGAGCCGACCTTGGTTCGGCGTTCAGATTTAGAAGTATTGTTCCTCAATGACGGGATATGACATTAGTTTTGTCAATGAGTCCTATTTGGCCAGAAAAATACATGGGTTTGACGCTCCGGAGCGGCATAAATGTGACGGAAAAATATTAGCAAAATGATACCATCGTTGCCACAATTTTCGAGTCGCCTCGGATGCACTCATAGTTTTAGATGTGTAGGTCGTAGGTCAACTTGGTTGGTGTGCTAATTATTTGTTAACCGTTAGTTTTGTTTTCCAAACACGGTACAAATGCAGAGGCTCATATGCCTATTCGAAACAGGCATTCGCCCCGTTTTATAAATAAAGCAACAACCAACAAACAACCACGAAGATACAACAACACACACCACACAAGCTGGGGCAACAACAAACACCACACATGCCCAAAACAGAAGAAATGGAGACATAGGTAGGAAGACTAAACTAAGGTGACCCGTAACCGTTGCGCCCTCCGGAGAATTACCGCCACACTCCTAACGCCGGACCGTTGAGTACCAAGCAGCACCTTCAGGAAGGAAAGCAATTGCTACTACCCGGACCATTGCTGGTCCTAGGGTTTCCCCTGGCACACCGAGGACAGTGGATGGATGGTAGCCACGACGCCATTCAAAAAGGAATGATGCCACAGAGGGTGGCCTCGCGCCGGTGTCAAACATGTCGACAAGGATTTCTCCCGAAAACCATATCCACACCTCGAGCGATCCATTGTGAAGGAGCCCCGCAAAGACGAAGCTTTGCCAACCCAGACTCGCCGCCCACCAGCTTGCGCCACTACGGTTACGAAGTCACCACCGTCGTCTCCTCGAAGCGACTACCACGAGGTCTATAATATGGAGGAGAGGAGAAGCTTGGCTTGGAGTCAGCGGCACCACGGCTGCGCGGGAGGGAACTGCCTCCACCGCCAAAACGGTAGTCGACCGGACGCAACCGCAGGCACACCGGTCCCGATTAGATCCAGCCACCTGCCAGTTCCAACCGGGTCCAGCAAAGCCCGCAGTCGCGCTGCAACCAGGGCTGCCGTCGTCGCTGCTGCACCCCCAGCACGAGCTCTACCACCTCGATTTACAGAACGGGTCAACTCAGAGCAGTTCGGCCCGCCACAACCCAGATGGGGCCCAAAAGGGCCCGGATCTGGGCCGAGGCAGAGCCAGCGCCGCACCGCAGAGATCCCGTCGCCCCATCGTGCTGTGCACCTCACGGCACCACGGGAGCGCCACCGTGTCGCCACCACCCGGCCGGAGCCGGACCGCCGCCGCCCTGAACGCACCGCCGCCGGAAGGGAGAGGCCCCGACCCGCCTCCTAGCACGCGGGGGAGAGCAGTTCGCCGCCGCCGGCGCCACACGGGCCCCGCCCGGCGGCCCTTGCCGACGGCGGCGACGGGAGAGGCACGCTAGGAGAAGGCCTGGGGCGGGAGAGGCGGGGGCGGCGCTCCGTCGCCTCGGGGGGCGACAGGAGCGCAGGAGCGGTCTATTCGGTCGATCTGTTTACTCCGCAGGCTCATATACCCGCGTGCACACGTATCCCTAATGAACGCGTATACATCCAATCCATATGAGCACCTCTGAAATACTGAACCGACAGATTGAGATGGACAAAGTCACTACGAACGCTTCACTGTCGATGGGAAAGTCGCCTCCGACTGAAGAAAATTTCGCCTAAATAAAACATACAGATGTTAAATCTGGGTTTGAATTCTAATGGACTGGAATATAAACAACCTCCTAACCATCCAACCCAGGTTTACACCCGCTAATTCTTTTTTTTTGAGAAACACAGTACAACGCAAGCGCTCATATACACGCGCATACACTCACCCCTATGAACGCACGCACGCACACCCTACCCCTATGAGCACCTCCGAGAGACTGAGCCGGCGGATCAAGTCTTGAGATTGACGAAGTCACCACAGGCGCCTCGCTGTCGACGGGAACGTCGCCTCCCACTGAAGAATATTCCGTCTAAATGAGAAACACCAGCGTCAAATCTGGGATTTGAACTCTGGTGGGCTGGGGGCACAACCACCCTCCTAACCATCTTGCCACAGGCAAGTTCTCACACCCGCTAATTCTTACTCAGCTAAAACTTTACCGAGACGGGATTTACAGATGCTGTCGTTATGAAATTTTCCTTTCTCAAAAGTAAAAAGTGTTTTAGGGTAAATGTTAACTGCAACATCTGATCCAAATCTCGTGGCCAGCATCAAAACCGTAATTAATTTGTATCTACACGCCCGTTTGGACACGTGTCGATGCAGTTTTGCAATAATTTCCCTTTTTCTTTCTTCCCTACAGATCATTAGACTATTCCTTCCATCACAGTAGGATGGGCACGCAAGCAGTTTAATATTCTTGATCGCAACGAAATGTTAACTTATACTATGTCACAAAAATTGTATAATAGGATTTTTATCGAAAAGAGTATATTAGTTATATAATTTGTGTGGCATAAATTTGTTTTTTTGTTGACTAAATTAAAGATCAAACTATGTTCTTAAACTACGTGCCTTCTTGTGTTGCTTGTCATAGGCTTAGAAAATACTCTCTACGCTTGACCGCTTAAATAATCAGTTAGCCGAGTAGTGTTGCACCGTTTTGTCTCTCGAGGTTCTCTCTAGCGATTAGATCTAATCGTCTCCTGTCAGTGCTGCCGTAGGTTTGCGCCGTCTCTGTGACCTTCCGGCCATGGAGCCACGGGAGGGTTTCGTTTTTCTGTTTTTAGTGTTCAGATTTGCTGGGGCGACGTTTTGTTGGTGACGGCGGCGCTTCTTGTAATAATGTCTTCCTGATTTGAGCAACGTTGAGAACCTCGTGGGAGTGGTGTGGTTTTTGAGTATTTTTTTTCTAACGGTGGGTATCCTTGAATCGTCATGGATCTTCACCGATGGTTAATCATTCTTTTTCGGCTTCGGGACAGATATGGCCTTCTTGACCCGCTCGACGACTTCACGTCCGCAACCAATAACATCAGACCGGCTCTAGGATGAGTGCCAGCAGCGGCGCGGTGTCGACACAGTCTGAAGGCTGAAGATGAAGGACATGTCAAGGATTTCGTTGTAAATTTCGTTTTTACTGAGATGTTTTATACTGTTCGGTGTTTCCCTTCTTTTAATGTCTGGACTTTTTATTGCAAAAAAAGAAAATAGTGCCTATGTCCTGTAATGTATAGCTAGCCAAAGCCAAAAACACTTCTTTCCCGTCTTATGTGCATCCGGTTGTTACGAAAATCAAAAACTAATATTTTAATGTCTAAACAAATTTTGTAAAGGTCATACAAGTATATGTACATATCTTGATGTATGTGAAATATAATTGCATGCCTGATTTGTACAAAAAATATTAGCAAGTAAAATGAGTTTTTCTTTGCCTTTTACAAAGCCATGATTTTGTGACTTTTGTGTAGCCTAAAGTAGAGCGTATCATAAAGGACAACTATGCAGATATATAGATAACATGTATATCTATTCACGTAATTTTATTTGATAATTTTTGAAACCGTCCAATATCATTTTTGAATTTTACAAAAATTAGGTGTATTGGAGCTTGGAAGTATAAAGTCACGCCTCAAAACCAAAATAGTTTATACTCGCTCCGTTTTAAATTAGATGAATTTCTTTTGTATAAAAATAGATATATCTAGACATGTTTTAAATCTAGATATATCCACTTTTAACAAATAAAAATTATCTAATATGAAATGGAGGGAATATTACAGAAGAAAGTGCTAGCAATTATGTCGAAGAAACATAATATCGACTTGGTGTATCTCAATGGTGTCTGCCGACAGAACAACCTAATTGATAAGTTTGAAGAAGAACAATTCCCATAAAGACCAAAATAATTCTTCCTTCGATAAAAAGTAACCAAAAAATCAGTAAAGCATGGACAAATGGGCCAAAACAAGCCCATAATAAACTACTGTATTATATTTCACAGAAAACACAAGTTTGAGTTTGCATTTACATAAAGTGAAAAGAAAAAAAACGTTCCTTCCAGAAAAAAAAAGTCTAACCACCAGCATAGCCGATCTAGAAGCACGGGCATCCAGATGACGTTCATTATTCTTTCTTCTTTGCGGGACCAAGTGCACTCAAGGCAAGACTAATCAGACACCAAAACGAATCACTCCGCTCGGCTACTCCGTGTCCATGTGGTCGACCACGAACTTCCTGACGATCTGCACGAGCTCGTCCGCGCGCTCCGACCACGGGTCCACCACGAAGAACACATGCTGCTCGCCGGCGAACTCCACGAGCTCGACATCCTTCCTCCACTCCTCCTTCATCCGCCTCGCGTAGTACACGTTCCGGTCCCGGAGGATGTCGTGCTCGGCCGCGACGACGAGCATGGGGCCCATCGCCGCTGCCTCCAGCCCCGGTGCCTCCGGCCCAGCTGGGTTTATTGCCGGGTAATCCCTCGTCGCGCCGTCGGGAAGGATGAGCCGGGCGTACATGTCGCTCATCTCGGTGGTTAGGAGGGCGTCGGGCGCGCACTCCAGCTCGGCGCGCGTGCGGGTCTCACCGGCCATGGCCGGCATGAGGAGCACGTACCCGCGGAGCCGGACGGGCGGGCCGAGACCCGTCTTGCCGAAGCTGGCCGCGACGTGGTGGGTGATGTTTCCGCCGGCCGAGTCTCCGGCGACGAACACGCGGGAGAAGTCGGCGGCGCCGGCGAACCAGGGGTCCGAGGCCGCGGTCGAGCGGAGCCAGGACATGGCCGTGGAGCCGTCCTCCTGCGACGCGGGGAGGCGGTGCTCCGGGGCGAGGCGGTAGTCGAACGAGAGCACAACGGCGGGGAGCTCCGAGGCGAGGCGGAGGCACCAGGCGTGGAAGCAGGACCAGCGGCCGGAGCCGATGCAGAAGCCACCGCCGTGGAAGTAGGCCACGACGGGGAGCCGCGCGTCGTTGGCCGCGCCCAGGTGCCGCGGCTTGTAGAGGCGCGCGTTGAGGCCGTGCTCCGGCTCGTACGTGACGTCCTTCCACACCACGCCGAACTCGCCGTCGGGGACGTCCACCTGGAACGCCGCCGGCTGCTCCACGCTGCGCCTTACCGTTCCGTCGCTCATCAGCTGTACTGCGCCCCGGCAGTCCTCCACTACGTACGGCGGCTCCGGCGACATTGTTGTCCACTTGTCCTTCACTAGCTCGACTGGATCCTAGTACTCCGTGTAAGTAGATTCAAGTCTAGCTAAACGGAAGTTGGAGTAGTGAGTTGTACAAATCCGTGTAAATAGTCAGGTTGTAAATGGCAGCGGCGTCCACTGGGCCCATTTACGCCACCCACCAAAATTAGCCTATATGGCATATATGGATAACCAAGTAAATTATGTGGCGTACCTGGACAAAACCACGAAGCCCAAGAGCGCCAGCGGCACACCTCACGTTAGACGCCTCTCCCGCATGCCACCTCCTGAGGTTGACACTCGCCGTCCGACACTCGTCCCCACCTCAAGATCCGCGCGTCCCCAATGTCCCTTCATCGGACGCCGCCAGGATCTTCAGCGTCGATCTGGACGCGGAGGTCGATTCAGTAACTGGCGAGAGCTACAGCCGCGCAGATCGAGCCAGGCGTGAAGATCTTGATACACGGCTTCTATCAATCTAACTCCAACCCAATGCGTGAAGAGCTTGCAACAATTGAGCTGGTGGCGTCCGGAGGAAGGAGCAGAGCATCAGCAAACTGTTCGACCTTGTCCCCAAGTGGCCAAGGAGCGGGACGACGCACGAGACCATGTGCAGCGCACCTCCTCGCCGCCGCGAAGCGTGCGCCGCCGACTCGGCGCCGGTCATGTTAAGCCTCACCCAGTTTTACTGCAGCCTCGTGTCGCCCTCGGTGGACCCCTACGTCGATTCCGTCACCTCCTTAGACCGGCGACGCTGCAGCAGCGACAAGCTCGGCGTCGGCAGCCTCCGCCGGCGAAGCAGCAGTGCGGCGCATACACCGTCCTCGACATGCTCGCTATATGAAGAAGCCGCTGCGGCTGAGGCTGCAGTCCGTCATGCAGGCGAGGCCCCTGCTGCAGAACCTCCTCGTCGCTGGACATGCTCTCTATACGTACGAGTCTACATTGGCGCAACACTCCTCCGTACTCCGTAGTCATGGCTGGCTGCTGTCATGGCGCCGGCGAGCTGCGCGTATGGCAGGCGAGGCGCACGTCAGGACTCAGGAGCAAGGAGCCTCGTGCGAATCGCGGCACCACGAAAGCCGCTTAAATCCCATAAATTATTTCGTGGCCGCCATATAATCCCATTAGTTACTACGTGGCTCATGGTGGACATGTCCATAACGTCCACCGAGCTGTCCATTTACATCCTGAGTAAATAGCCACTTGCGGTTAGCTAGGAGGCAAACGCATTAAATCACGACATCTCAACAAATAGGCCCAGCTTGGCAGCATCTCAAGAAAGTCAGACCGGAATGGAGCATCTTAAGTGGATCCGTGCGTTGTACCGGTAGAAAAATCTTAATTATTCAAACTTATAATCATCGTATTATATTGGTGACAGTAAGAGTTCGTCAATGAATTCTCATTTATTTTCATCGAGATGGACATCGGTTTGTGTAGAGGACGATTGAAAAAAAAGCTTTGTTTTTGCCACGCCCTATTAATTCCTTTCTCTTTCACACTACACATGTTGCATGTTTACGTAAAATATTATTGTATAATTCGACGTTTCACCTATTCGATAATTCATAATTTGGTAATGTTTGTATATATTAAGCGCAGACATATGGAGTCTATTATTTATTTTATCTTTATTTCTTAAATAATCGTTTGAAAATAGTTCAGCCACCCCTGTCACCAATAAGTCACCCTATAAGTTAACGTTTTGCTCCTCTGACTCGGTCTGCTCGTAGGCATGGCGGAGGGCCGATCCTTGATGCACTCACGGTATAGTTGGAAAACCCCAAGAGAAAGGTGTGAAATAGTGCAGCAGCAAATTTCCCTCAGTGATGAAACCAAGGTTATCGAACCAGTAGGAGATGAAGAACACGTCTGAAGGTCTCCCCCTTGCAATGTCGCCAGCAATTGCTTGGTGGAGGTGGAACCTGCACAACACAATCAAGAAACTTTGCCCCAACTCAACAGTGAGGTTGTCAATCTCACCGGCTTGCTGTAACAAAGAGATTAACTGTATGGTGTGGAAAATGATGTTTGTTTGCAGAGAATGAAAGTAACAGTTTGCAGTTGGTTATATTATCAGTTTAGAGAAAAGGATCGGGGTCCACAGTTCACTAGTGGTGTCTCTCCATAATAATAATAATAGCATACATGCGGGTAAACAAATTACAGCTGGGCAATTGACAGAATAAAGAGCTACATAATTATGCATATACTAATGACATGATGTCTAGTGTGAGATTCATTTGGGCATTACAACAATATGTAATGTAAGTAATAGCATCATCCTTAGATAAAGTACTACTGTTTTATCCCTAGTAGCAACAGTACATCTACAACCTTAGAGCTTTCTGTCACTGCCCCAGATTAAATAGAGACATGAACCCACTATCGAGCATAAATACCCCCTCTTGGAGTCACAAACATTTACTTGGCCAGAGCAACTACTAGCAACGGAGAGCATGCAAGATCATAAACAACACACAACATGATATATTATGAAGCAATGACAAAGTATTCAATATTCATCGGATCCCAGCAAACACAACATGTAGCATTACATAAAGATGATCTTGATCATGATAGGCAGCTCACAAGATCTAAACATGATGGCACAAAAGGAGAATACAACCATCTAGCTAATGCTATGTACCCGTAGTCCAAGGATGAACTACTCACGCATCAGTCCGGAGGCGGGCATGGTGATGTAGAGCCCTCCGGTGATGATTCCCCTCTCCGGCAGGGTGCCGGGAGCAGGTTCTGAACCCTCCCGAATTAGGGTTGACGACGGCGGCGGCTCCGTGAGGAAAAGTGGAAAAGTGTTCAGGTTGTTTGCCTTAGGTTTTCGGGGGGATTAAATAGGCGAAGGGGCGAAGGCGGTGGAGCCCCGAGGGCCCCACCTCAGGTCCTGGCGCGGCAAAGGAGGCTGCCGCGCCACCCCTTGAGGTGGGCGCCTCGGTGCCCGTCTCCTTTTCCCACTCGGACTTCTGGAACGTGTCTGAAATTCTAATATATTCGGTATAAAAATTGTCCAATTCCGAGAATATTTCCTTAAGTGGATTTCTGAAATCAAAAACAGCAGAAAACAGGGAACTGGCACTGTGGTATCTTATCAATAGGTTAGTTTCAGAAAATGCATAAAACAATATAAAATGTGTATAAAACATGTAGGCAATTGGTATAATATAAGTATGGAACATAATAAACTATAGATACGTTTAAGACGTATCAATCCTCTCCTCCGCGCTCGCCCTCGCACACCTTCCCTACGCCCAACGACGCCGCATTCGCCATCGACCTCTTCGCCGCGAGTGGCGAGGCCACGCTCTCCTTCACCTTCGCCGCATCTGAGGCCGGAGTCAAGAAGGCCACATCGAGGTGCTCCAGATCAGCCGCGAGTTCGAGGCGCTCCACGATGCTGTGCTTGGCGGCCATCGCGGCGACCCCCTCATGCACCTGCTGGAGGCCGGCGTATGGTGTGTCGCTCCCGGCGTGCCTTGCTTCCTTACTCGCCAGGACATCGCCGCCGTCAGCCAACAAAGTCACGACGTACGAGGCAAGAAACGACATACGTACAAAAAAAGACAAGAACAGACGAAAATCTGGGAAGAAAGTACAAGTCTGGAACTCTTCCTTGCAATGGAGAAAGTCACGCATGTATTTCAACAAACAGCTCGTGTGCGAGTGTACTCCACGTGACCACCTCGAGGGTCCAGGCAAGAGACGCAAGACCAGATTAGTTCGCTGGTGCGCGAGATGTACTTTGCCGCACGGAGAGCCGGCCGCACTGGGTCGAGGACGTGTCGGACAGAGCTCGCCGGAGCAGGTGGTTGCCGTGCACACTGGGCACCGCCTCCGCCGGGAGTAGCGGCAACATGGTCGAGCGCTGCTGCTAATGCAAGAACCCGGTCGCCGCTGGGAGGTTTGCCGGGAGATGCCGCCGGCGACCGATGAGGAGTCCGCTACGCCTTAGCCGAGCCGAGCGCCGTTTGCAGGCTATCGCCGCCGCCGTGGCCCGTGGAGGATGTCGCGGGTGGAGATGCGGGGCGGCACCTTGGAGTCGTAGAGAGCGGAGGATCTGAACCGTTATTTTTCCACTTATGGATGGCAGTGGTGGGTAAATGTTTCGAACCAGTAGGGGTAAAATCGGTATAAAAAATGACGTACCGTAAAAGATTCCTTCCTTTTCCTTTATTATTAGCTATATATATATATAGACTAGTAAAATGCCCGTGCGTTGCAACGGGCGACTAATGTGAAAATAAGAATCATCAGACCTATGCGTTACAACGGTTTTAAATTGAATCTAAAATTGCTCATAAATATGATAAACACCTTATAAATTTTATTCCTACGAAATATCTTGTATTTCAACCTTATTTTAGTTGCATATATATGTTGGGTTTCACTCCATTTTTAGAGTTATTACACATTAATTCAGTCATACCGACATTTTGATCTCCTTTTTTTTACATTGTGGATAGCCAAAAATACAAAAATATTCCGCCGATTAGTTCATAAGAAAATAACTTAATGTTTAAATTTTCTAAAATAAATGGTAAAATCACTAAATAAATATTTGGTTGAAGCATAAGATTGACTCGCTGGGGTGATTTCAGTCATATTTAAGAAATATAAAAGTGGCCTACATTGCAAATTTGATGTAGCCTCATACTTTGTACGTATATATTGTAGACACATCTGTTCAGAAGCTTCTAAGCTCTCCTACAACATCAGGTGAGATCCATCATCTTTCCCTACAGCAATATATGTTTCCTTCATGATGCATTGCATGTATCAACGTCATTAGAAAATGTACCTTTTTGCGGGAATATGGCCGTTTAGTTCATGTATACATTTACTTACCTATTGAAGTCAGAATTTTTAAAATGATCTAACAGATTGAAACCTGTAGAATCATCTGACAAATTGAAACATGTACTGGTGGACCATTAGAACAGACGGCACAAACAGTCATTGTCCAGAACATACGCTATTTGTTTAGCCTTTTATACCAAATCAATAAGAAAAATAACAATTTGTGACATGAAGCTCACTGAAATCAGCACATAGAGAATCAGTATAACTCGTAGGTCAAGGTACAGTACATGCAACTGTAGCTCTTTCACCCATTGTCGGTGTCTTTTATACCAATTCCAGGCTACATACGCCTTACGCTTTTCGGTGTCCCCTGCATATCCCTGAACACATCAATAAGAGGTAAACCCAAAACAGTGAGTGCATAGAAGACCTTAAGCATAAGCATAATACTCGTGCCTTGCAACGGGTGAACATTAAAATATTTAATTTTTTTGAGAAAGGGCGAGACTCATATTTCCAAGCTCGCAGCGAGAAGTCATCTCTGCCGCAGCCCCTCATAGTTGCGGCACCGGAACTCAGGGCGCGAAGCATGCATTTGAAAAAGGAAAAAAACGGCACAAAAAAAGATACACCTTCCAAGTATTTAAATCTTGGATGAGATTGGCTTCATATCAAAAGGTATCGCTCACCAATTTGCATTCATTTTCTAAAAATGTTTGGAGCATTATATCTATCCCAAACTCCTTTTAGTTTTCTGAGAAAATATAAATGTTTAAAGGGACAGCCAGGCCAGCACGGCCCAGTTCAGCCAAGCTACCCCAGCCCGTCTAAGCTCATATACGTGAGACACACGCACACCGTCCGGTCGCTCCTTTCTTCCTCGTTCCCTGCCGGCCGCCGCCACCCTCCTGTGGATCCCTTTCCTTCTCTGCTTCTTCCTCCTCCCACCTCGGTCACTCTCTCCCCTCGCGCGCCTCCAGGATCGAATCCCCCCTTCCCTTCACTCCTCTCCCCCTGCATCCAGCGACCTGCGCGCCCGACCCAGCTCTCCTCGGCCTCCTCCCGCGACAGAGCTTCTCCTCTTGCGCCGGCTAACGCGAGAGGCCCCTCCGACCTCCCACTCGCCCCGGCTCGCGCGCAGCGATCGACCACAGGTGGCGCGGTGGAGGCCTGTTTCGGCGGCTTGTCCGGGACCGCGTCCACGCCGGAGGCCCGTTCTGCGATCCTGCCAGGACCGCGACGGCGAAAGAGGTCCATTCCGGCGATGAGCAGAAGCACGGGGGCGGCGTCAAGCGGGAGGAGAGCTCAGGAGGTTGGGGAGCGCAGAGGAGGCAGAGGAAAATATATCGAACCGTTTTGTTTACTTATCGGTGGCAACGGTGGTAATATTATCGGAACTACAGGGGTAAAATCGTCTAAAAAAATGACGTACCATGGACACGATAAGCCGTATTATATAGTAGAGATTATAGATATAGATATAGATATCATTAATTTTTTTTACATGTTATCTGTTTTTCCAGTAAAACGTCTACATTCAGCACCCTCTATATTTTCTCTCTCATATTTTAATAATCCTAAATGCTTCATCTCGCGCGCGCGTTGTTTGGTTGAAGCTAAGGGCCGCGTGCGAGCCGTCCGTTCCGTCCTTCGCCAAGATAGTTGACTGGGTCGTCTCCTTTCTTTGTTGACTCTCGCTCACTCACACATGCGTGCTCTGCATCGTCTCCTTCCCCATTTTCTCTCTCGCTCACACATGTGTGCTCTTCATCTCCCTGGTCCTCCCCACCGGCCCAAATCCTGGTCCAGCAGAGCTTCAAAGCTGCTTCCGGCCACCATGGCGAGCGGCTCGCGTCCACGCCGACACCGGACTCCGCGTCCTCGCCAACATCCGGCTAGAGTTCCAGCGGCTCGTCCGGGTCACGTGGCCCGGAGACGCCCTTTCCGTCCACTACCGGCGAGCCACCATCCGACGCGAGCACGGCAAGTTTTCCCGACGTTCTCTTGCCCGTGGTCACTGCTCCTCCCCACCGCCGCTTCTCCACGGATCCAATTGAAGCTTGGGATCGAGCGGGGATTGTTGGCCTGCCCCCGGCCAACAACCGCTACACCCAGCGCCGTGGTCGTGTTTCCTTCGACGGCGAGCCAGCGACTGCCACTGAGCCAAGCCCGGCGCACCTCAGATTCTCCCATTCTGGCGCAGGGCCGGCGTGCCCACCCTGCTCCCCCCGCACCATCGACAGGCCGTGCGCCGCCCTCCTCCCACACAGACGCGAGGGATGCGAGTCCCTGCCGGCGAGTGGCCACCGACACCTCTGCTCCTCCCCCGCCGACGAGAGGCCACCTCCCCTGATTCCTCTACCCTATAGTGGACTTCCGCCGGCGGTCTAGGAGCGCCGCACCACGCCACCACTGCCTCCTCCGGGCCCCTCCTCCTCCCTCGCGGTCGCGCGTGACACCGCCCTGAGCGCATCCTCTTTCGGTGACAAATCCATGTGCGCCGCCGCCACCGACGGTTTTGACCCCACGGTATGCAGCGTCTCCTGCTGGATCAAGGATGGCAAGGTTTCGTTCTCCTCTAAGTAGTGCTTTATTTCTAGCTTTTTTCAGATAATGTGAGTAGTTTTTGAGGCAAACTAGCAATGCCGGATACAACTAAAATAGTGCTTTCAGGCAACAAAGTAGTGTTTCATGCATTTCAGGCAACTAAGTAGTGTTTCATGTATTTTAAGGCAAAAAAGTAGTGTTTTCATGCATTTTAAAGTAGTGTTCTTAGGCAAGTTTAAATCTTTGTTTAGGTATTTTCGAATTATGCCAGTAGGCAATTATGCAGTGTGATTTTCTTCTTTGAAAGAATATTTAGGTAATTAAAATACCATAAAAACCACACTAGAGCACAAAATGTTTTGCCTTGTCAACATTCGGCTTGTAATGCACTGCAGATAAGATAACTCTTATCCAGCCAACTGTTCAATTAACACAACTCTTCAGTAAGTGGATAATTTGCAATGCTGCTCTGCAAAATAATGATCCCCGGCGAAAGAAAGCTCGTTATAGAAAATCCCAGTCTACCACATTCCACCTTGTAATCCCGTCTTCACAAGTCTCTAGCTAATTAAGCTACTCCGTCAGTGTCATTCTTTCAACCAGAAATCTACTGTATGTCCCAGGAGATAAAAGCATTTACAGGATGTGCTCTGCGGGCCTGCCATTGCACGTTATTAAACTGAGCTCATGTCATTTAGTATATTACCAGTACCTTGTACAGTTTAGACTTGTCATTTAGTAAGTAGTGCTTTATTTCTAGCTTTTTCAGACAATGTGAGTAGTTTTTGAGGCAAACTTAGCAATGCCTGATACAACTAAAATAGTGCTTTCAGGCAACAAAGTAGTGTTTCATGCATTTCAGGCAACTAAGTAGTGTTTCATGTATTTTTAGGCAAAAAAGTAGTGTTTTCATGCATTTTAAAGTAGTGTTCTTAGGCAAGTTTAAATCATTGTTTAGGTATTTTCGAATTATGCCAGTAGGCAATTACGCAGTGTGATTTTCTTCTTTGAAAGAATATTTAGGCAATTAAAATCATAAGTGAGGCAATTTGATTGGTTGAGTGGACATCTTTTTGGCTGCTGTAATGTATGTCCACTTTTGAATATCTAGGACAAGCAACTATGGAATCTGCTAGGAATATTTGCTAGCAATAGGGATATGTTGGTTTTTTGTGCTTGTTTCACTCTTTAAATCCATCTGCTAGGAATATTTGCTTTCCTAGGTTGTAGCTTTCATCTCACGAGCATCTAATACGCACTAAGCACCGTTCGCTTTGAGATAGTGCTTTTCATATACCAATATCATTTTCTACTCACCGTGCTAGATGACAAAAGCCCCATTGTTGTTCACCAGCAGAACATTGGATTTTCAAAAAATATATTTTCACTTATAAATTCCATGGATTTTTGTGCAATCATGATATATAAGCACATGTGTTTTTATGCAAAGACACCACACGTGGTTGTCTAAAATTTGCCGAATTTGTGGATCTCAAAATGGAACTATTATCCTTAGCTTTTTCAGTTTATATGATTTGTTTTTGTCCTAGGAAAACATGAACTATGTTAATGTCGCTTACTCAAAGTGCACCATGTAATTGGAGTGAGGAGGCAACTATTTTTGTTTTGGCAATAGAAAATTAACCAAGACAAACATTCTTTTGGACTTTGCACCAAGAACATATCAAACAAAGAAGCAAAAGCAATTTACTAGATTAATTTAGGCAAGTTATGTACTCAGACCATCTCATCACGTTTTTTGCGAAATTAGTTTTCTAACTATTTGTTCACACGTTGTGCAACCTGGTACACTTATTAGGCAAGTTGTTTCTTCAGGCCATCTCAGCATTTCTCCTTTGTGGATTTTTCGTTCTAACTATTGTTGTCACATTAGGCAACTTGGGACATAATTAGGCAAGTTATGCCTTCAGACTATCTCACAATTTTTTCTTTGTGAATTTTTTATTCTGAAATTTGTTGATACATTAGGAAAGTTGGGACATTAATTAAGGCAACAGTGGTGTTCACTTAAACAACTTTATAAGCGTTCACTCACGATGGTTTGGTGTGCAAAGTTTTGTTGGCTATCGAGGCAACTGATTCATGTTTTTGCATCTCTTATCTAAAAGTTTGGCATTTTTTTACCAGTAAAGACAATTTAGCACAATTATTAAGGCAAGATGACAAGTTTTCCTCAAATGATTAGTAAGAGTTGCATGCACAACCAGCACGAGTTGCGCATACGTCCAATAGGAGCTGCCCAGATTTTTGTATGAGTTGCCCAGACCATCAGGGGATGTTGACCAGACCATCAAGGGATGTTGACCATATGTATATGAGAGTTTTTTTGTCGATAGCATCTGATTCTGTTTTGCTACATGCACATTTTTGACTCCTTGTTATGCTTATTTTTTGCCAGTAATCGTAGCAAAGTTTGCCTATCAACTATACAAAAATTGTACATCAGCTTCATAGAAGGTGCCTAGCAGCTGTACAAAGGTTGCCCAGTAGATATAGAGAAGTTGCCTAACATATGTAGGACATTATTTCCTTTTTTTTCTTACTGACAATATGGAATCATTCACTTTTTTCTTGATGTTTTTTCAGAAGTTGGTCAATTTTCCCCTCATGTTCTTTTTTTATACCTATATATTTCCCCCTTATGGTCACATAAGTTGCTCACTCTATTTTCCTGTTTTCCTTACAGGGGGAGAGGTTGGATTCAGGCAAACAACTACATATCTACAACATGTGGTTTTCTTGTAGGTTCTAAGAATCATTCTGGCTACTTTATTAAACTGAGCTCATGTCATTTAGTATATTACCAGTACCTTGTACAGTTTAGACTTGTCTTTTGTGAACAATACATCCATCTAGTATCAGTGCACGTTTTCTATCCAGCACTAGTTGCACATAATTTCAAGGTTATTTTTCCTTTTTTGCCTGCTACTACTACTACATTTGCCCAAATCAGTTCCTAAGTAAGTTGCACACTAATCTAGCATAGTAAAACTCGATAACTACAAATTGCCTGGTCCCACAATGGTGTTGCCCAAATATATAGTTGGATTTGTCTACCTGACTTGTTATTTGCCCAGAAAATAATAATATCAATTTGCCTAGTCCCACAATGGTTTTGCCCAAATATGCAGTTGAATCCGCCGGCCTCCTCTGCCACAATTCCCCACAGGAGAAGATGTCGTTCTTCGCCGCTCTATTCTCCCCGGGCTGCTGGTCCTCTGCTGCTCCCTGCTGGAGGCGCAGTTGTCGGGGAGGACGAAGAGAAGCCGCCGGGGAAGGCGAACAGGTGGCGTGGGAGCCTAGATGCAGGGGATCGGCGGCGATTCTCATCCCGGTGGCGGTCGCGAGTACTGGCAGGCGGCGTGTGGACTCACACGTGGTCGGCGGACCGGTAGCATGGCCAGGAGCCTCCCGCTCGCCGGGATTTCGTCGGGGTGAGGGGAGAGAACGAGGGTGGCGAGCGGTGATGACCGGAGCAAGGGGAGGGGGCGGTGCACGTTGTTGGCCGGAGATTGGTGCGGGCCGGAGCGTGGGTGCGATCTGGGAAAGGAGGAGTGGGTCGGGTGGGTAGTGGACGATTTTCCGTGGCCTTTCCTTTTTGTCACGTGGGACAGATACTTGCCTTTTTTGGTGGGCCGTTGGACACAACAAACCAACGGACGGCCGTTGTGTAGACGCGTCCTTTAATAATATCTTGCGACTAAATTTTATTAAATATACTTTTCACGTCTTTAATTTTAATAGTGATTTTTACAAGATCATGAATTTATTGTCTCCTCATAAAGTCTCTTTATTTATAACTGAATGATTACAACCATATTTTTACAAAGTCCTTTTTCTCTATTCTCAATACTCCCTCCGTCCCAAAATAAGTGTCACAACTTTGATAGAATGTTGATGTGGGACGGAGGGAGTATTATTTTAACGGGCACTTGGGTTTGAGTGATCCTCCAATCGACATCTATATGTGGATGATGCCTAACAGGTTTTTGGGACATCACGTAGATTAGCCACCGGAACCCATTTGTTACCCCATGGTCATCTAAAATCGTTTGGATGTCCATATAGATGATCCACTGGAGATGATCTTAAGTCACGAAAGAAAAGCACCGTGCGCAACGAAAGAACTCAGCTTTATCAAAGCCCAAAGTCACCATCCCGATTCCTGAGCGAAGCGAATAGCCGTAAATCGGAATGGACCACTAAAAAAAATAGTCGTAATAGAGCACGAGGTTCAGGCAGCCCGTTTTGAATTCCTTTTTGAAAGTATTTCAAAAAATTGAGAAAAAATAGCTGTATGTAGCCAACTCTATGCAATATAAGATATAAACTTTCAATCAAAAATACATATATTTTGGGATGAGCAAAAAACCCAAATCCAAGCTTCTTTGAAAATTTGAAATTTGCACTATTCACGCCCCAGATTAGCAAATTTATCATTTTTATTGAGGCTAAAATATAAGATATTTTGTATTAATAATTTAGAGACGGAAAGAACAAGGAATTAAGTACATCGTGATATTTGTTTTGAATTTGTTGAATCGTTAAATTTGCACTATTAATTATTTTCGAAAAAGGGGCTACTTGGAGCCTAGGAGCCAAACTACCGCCTTCCTTTCCAGAGCCCTTTATTTCATATAAAATGCATCCTATTAACTCGGATTCGTGGTTTAAAATTTGAAAGTGTTCTAATTTTTTGAAACCTTCCAATACATCGGAAATGTTATGTTATATATATTCTGAAAAAAGTCAATTCACTTAAAGATTAATTGCGATTACATGTTTTGTAGGGGTTGAAACATAAAATGTTATTTAATCAAAAAACACTTAGTCAAATCAAATGAAACTATCTCAGAATCATAATGGAACACTTAAGATTTATTAAAAAGTTCAAAACTTTATGAACACTTTGAGTATTTTAGCCACTAACCTTGGTCAATCTAGTGCGTATGATCCAGAAAGAAGGGCTCGAAATGATAACTTTGTCTACCATTGTGTGCGTTTTCCCTTGTTAGGATTAGAACTGTTGCCGGTACTACTAGTACAATTGTAGGAAAGCGACTCCTGTGTCGACATGCCGCGCGAGTGAGCCCTCGATCTTTCGTCGCCGCTGCGCGCCGGCGGCGGATCTCGTTCTATAAAAGAATGAGGGCGTCCGGTTGTCCCTCATGTGAATGCGGAATCATGATTCTGGGGCGGTGGTAGATGAGTTTCGGCCCACCCTCGTTGGTTTAGCAGCTTCGGCCGATGGTCGCTGGGTCGCGGCAACAACGAGAAGTCGGGCTCATCCAGCGTCTTGTCCTTCTTGGCTTTGTGGGATGGCGGCCTTCCCTCCATGCTCTGACGGGGAAGCTCTCCGGCGACACGGCCATAGCATCGCCCTCCGCGGTGGCTGCGCAACTGCAGGTGGGTGCCGGATCTCGGCGGCCAGATCTGGCTTTCGAGGTTGGTGGTACCCTGGCATGGCGGTGGACTGGCTCTTTCCGGTCGGCTGCAATGGCGCATGTGGGTGTCGCTCTCCTGCTTGGAGGCAACGCCTTGGAGTCTTTTTCGGCCTGCTTATCCTTGAAGCAAGCTTTCGGGTGAAAGCCTAGACCCAGTTGGGTCGGGCGACGAGCGTCATTCTTAATGTCACTTTCCTCCTTTAGGGTGTTGTCTTCAAGAGCTTGCTTCCATCCACGCTTGTTGGTGGGCTAGCTACTCACAGCTTTACTGTCGGCATGTGTCTGATGGGCTAACTGGGGTTCCCGTGTGGCGGTTTGCGCGGCAACAACAAAATTGGTGAGCGATGGTTTGATCACGACAAAGGCTTCCTAGTCGGCTCACATAAATGGTGAGTGATGCTTTGAGTGTGTCCGTGATGGTCTCCCCAGGTTGTGAAGTCAGAGTTGCTGTGTTCTCAAACATCTACCTTTAAGCGGTGTACGGTGACCTGAATGGGCATTTCGATGGTGAAGATTTTCTTCAGCGCGGGTCTTGCGCATCTATATGTGGAGGTGATAATAAGAATCGGAGTTGTCTACCCGTGCTCACGAGTGATCATGTTTTTTTTTTTGAAAAGTCTACCGCTTTATTAATAGTCGTCCACAACATTAGAAAAGACCCAAGCAGTAATAAAAATACAAATCGGTCCTTGGACCACTAGCAACGACTATGAACGCTGATGCGATCGAGCCGTCGACGCGCCGCTATCCTTGCCCCTCCGTCACCGGAGTTGGGCAAAGCTTGTCGTAGAAGATCTTGTTCAAGTAGAAAGACGAGAAGTCGTCGTGGCAAAGCCCAAAGGGCCAATACACCGGAGCAGCAACAATTGTCAAAGATGAGACCCGTAAAGTACCTGACGTGTAACCACACCGAGGAACACGAAAACCGAGCAGATCATAG
This sequence comes from Poa annua, assembly GCA_026929855.1. Lineage (NCBI taxonomy): Eukaryota > Viridiplantae > Streptophyta > Magnoliopsida > Poales > Poaceae > Poa > Poa annua. The sequence continues at coordinate 53,258,656 of CM049433.1, read as the reverse complement.
AAGATCCACCGGGCACACATATCCAAACGCCCTCGGTTAGCGCTAGATGCACCACAAACTAGCTAAATAACAACCCTCCCGTCAGTGAGAAGCCGGGGTCCGCAGCCCCTCCAAGGCCTAGAAGGCCATCGGAGGCGGGGAGATCTCGCAGCGCCGTCAACGGCTGGGACGAAAACCGTAATCGCCCGACGATCACTTGTGAATCTTCCTCTTCTTCTGTACGTACTGGTTTATCACTTTGGCATAGTCCGACATGGGTTTCTCGATGCCGCTTCTACAATGTCTTCTCGTGTGTTAGAATCGCTGCAGAGCGATGACGACAACACATGGGGTAATCTTATTGATTTTGTGTCCACACTGTGGGTGGGTAGCCATGGCTTTACGACAGTCATGTTTTTATGATGGTCGTTGAGGGTTTCTGATTCGGTTTTCGGTCGGTTCGCGATAAGAACATCTCTAGCAGACCCCCCTTCCGACCTGCATCTGTCTAATAACCGTCATCGGTTTTGGACGCGAAAATCACGCAGACCAGATCCCGCATCGAACCTCTAAACCCCAAATATTTTGCAGGCTATCCAGTTCCGCGCCGAGACATCAAATATCCAGTTTCGGCAGCCCTCCCCGTGCGAACCCCGTCACCACTCCCGCATTGGCTCAAAGGAATATTCAGCATATTCCTGAATATAGTGTTATGCGGTTCGCAATTGCGGTGTCCGCTCCCTATGACCTATTTTCATCCTGCAAAAACAGGATGGGTGGCCTCCATCTGCGAATTTGAGGTTTGGGGTTTAGGGATCTGCTCTGTCAAAGAGCTCTCCTATTTTTAATTCATGACAATGTCAAGCCCTTTTTTTGGGCTTGTTTGGAAAAAAAAATACTTGTTGTATCACCCGTGCTATCCAATCTCGACCAGACAGATAGGAACGACCAAAGGCAAATGACTGAGTATTAATGTGTTGTTTACTCGCAAATCGGAGAGCACCGGCGGCTGCCTACATTGTTGCCAAGATCAAGCTGAATCGGCTGCATCTCTGTCCATGAACCGCCCGACGACTCGGACGACCTCGCTGCCCGTCTCCGACCACGGGCTCCTGGAGAAGAAGCCGTGCTGCTTGCCGTCGAAGACGACGAGCTCCACGTCGTTCCCCACGGCCTTCATCTGCTCCACGTACTGGACCTGGTTGTCCTTCAACATGTCGTTGCCGCCGACAATGACGAGCATGCGGCCGCCGACGGCTTCCAGGCTCGGGCTTTCGGGCCCGATCGGGTTCAGCATAGGGTGGTCCTTGGTGGCACCAACCGGCAGAGCGAGCCGGCTGTAGCGCTCAGCGATTTCCCGGGTGAGGTTCGCGGTGCTCGCTGTGAGCAGCTCGGACTGGGTTGGCGTCTTGGAGTCGAACGCCGGGATGAGCAGGACGTAGCCGGATATCCTGACCGGATCAAGCCCCGTCGCCCCGAACCGCGAGGCCATGTGGTGCGTCATGTTACCGCCGGCGGAGTCGCCGGACACGAAGAGCCTTCCCGGATCGGCGCCGGATTCGGTGAGCCACGCGTGGACGTCGGCGCCGTCGTCGTCAGATCCGGCGACTAGCCGGTCGCGGAGCCAGAGGAGGGCGGTGGCGGCGTCCTCGTGGGCGGCCGGGATCCGGTGCTCCGGCGCGAGGCGGTAGTCGAAGGAGAGCACGACGGCGGGGAGCTCGTGGGCGAAGCGGAGGCAGCAGGCGTGGAAGGTCGGCCAGGCGTAGCTGCCGATGCAGAAGCCGCCGCCGTGGAAGTAGGCCAGCACCGGCAGCTTCGCCCCTTGTCGCAGGCGCGGCCTGTACATGCGCACGCCGAGCCCGCGGCGTACGTCGTACACGGCGTCCCTCCACTCGACCCGCCCGTCGTCGCGGTCCTCCACCACGTGCGGCGCCGCCGCGGAGCGGACGATGGTGCCGTCGCTGAGCAGCTGCAGCACGCCGCGGCAGTCCTCTACGACGTGCGGCTCCGCCGGCGGCCCCATCGCGCGCAGCTGGGTATCGATCGGCCGGACTATTGAGGAGTATAGGCGCTGCGTGCGAATCGATTGGATTAGTGGACTAGCGTCGAGCACTTTGAAAAGTGTAGCCATCTTCCACTACTATTCTACTTGGTTGGTGGCCTGTTCGTTCGTTGTGACTTGTGAGCGTGGTCAAGTAGAATAGTACTGCCTAGACTAGATGGAAGTTTGTGTCCTCCTTTTCGCTCCGGTTTGGTCCATTTGCTTCGCTAAACGAGACGGGTGGATGGCCCATGTCCTTATTTTTTTGGTAGCTACAGCACCAATGAGTTTTTTTTCTAATTTAGAAACAGGCCATCTATTTATGTTAAATTTATGCACGACTGAACAACTTCAAACCATATTTATTTAAAAATAGCAATATAAAATTCTAAGATTTAAATTCAAGTTTAGAGGATTTACATCCTCAACTATAATAATTCAAGAGTAATTCTTCGTCACCGCACTATGACACTACTTGTTCGCCGGTAAGTTATTTCGGTACTCACCAGATGAGTTGACCCGAAGATCGATATTTTCCAACGGTACCCAAATAGCGATTTTCGGTAGATAAGTTAACCCGGACGAGGGTGCGACAGTTTTTGACTTCCTCCACGGTAATTTCCAGCCGGGGATTTTCAGCTCGATAGTGATAATTTAGAACTAATTCTTCGTGGATGCACTATAACGATAATTGTTTGGCACATCTCTTCGGCTTCGGCCGTCTTTTCTCGACGGTGATTGTTCTACATCCTATCTATTTATGTTGAATTCATGCATGGCTGACAACTTCCAACCATATTTATTTAGAATAACCTAAGATTCCAAAATTTCAAATTTAACTTTGGAGGATTTACGACCTCGACTGCAATAATTCAGGAGTAATTCTTCGTTGCTTCACTATGACATTAATTGTTCGACGGTAAGTTCTTTCAGGATTTTCTAAATTTACTCAAACCATGATCTTCACCGGATGAGTTAACCTGAAGGACGTCTCCACTATGATAATTCAGAAATAATTCTTCGTGGACACACTATAACTGTATTGTTTGGCACATCTCTTCGATCTCAGTCGTCATTTTTTACGGCGATTGTTATATAATAATTTTTCCACGAATTCTCTAGCAGTAAGTTCTGTTGGTATTATGCAACGGTTATACAGTTAACTTCACCACATGGGTTAACCTGAAGTGTAGTATTTTCAAACGGTACCTAAATATGATTAACCCGGAGAACACGACGATTCGTCGCGTAAATTTTTGTCCATATTTTCCAACGATACCGCACGTAATTTTCATCGGTATTTTCCAACGTTACCAAAATATGATTAACGTGTCGCCGCGTCAAGTTGCCTAATACAGTCCAATAAGGTAAACAAAGAAAAGTAAATAGCAATCCATTCCCTAGATTTCACACGAAGGACCCTATAGGTAAATTTTAAAACGTGATTAGATCCTTCGTGCAGTACGAGCATGGATTCGACGGCCCCACCGTCGGGGACTTCGCCACTGTCGCGGAGCGAGCAAGTGTTGTACTCAATTGAGGGCATCACCTATGTATATGGACAACTTCGGGCCACTTTGGATTGAAGGAATTCCATATGAATTTTGGAGGATTTCAATATGTAGAAATTTTTCCTATGGAATGCCTTTGGATTGTAGGATTGAGCCACCAAATTCCTATAAATTCCATTGCTATGTTGTCCATTCCATAGGAATCTCAACATGAGCTCAAACCTCATTTTATTTTTCCTTTACGAAGTCCAATGCACTCACACTTTATCTCTCTCCCCTCATTCGTGCAAATTTCCTGTGTTTTCCTGTGCACCATCCAAAGACATTGTTTACAAAATTCCTATGTTTTGAAATCATGTAGGAATTGAAATGCATGACATCTCAATCCTTTTTTTTTCCTATTCCTACGTTTAAAAAATCCTGCAATCCAAAGAGGGCCTTCACCTTAAGATGGGTCCCACTAAACATACTTGTGGCATATAGATTTCTCTACTATGTATGTTGCCAAACTTCACCTTAATGTGGGTCCCACGCATCAAGAAAAGTTATGCATACTATATTATCAAATTCAACTTAAGTTGTCAAATTTAATTTTTGTGTACACTCTAATGTAAAAGTACTATTATTATATTCCTTATGGTTGTCCATAAGTTTGTGGATAACCCATAAGTTTTTTTTTGCTTATGGACAACCTTATGGATAGATGTCACTATGTATATAGTTGTCCATAAGGGTTAGTTTTGCTTAGGGCATCTGTAATGGTTAAGGTGTGGTTTTTCCATAAGGTGGACCCCACTTTTCTTATGGAATTCTCCACAATGTATATGTTGTACTTTTAGCCATAAGATGGGACCCACATATCATGTCATGTTGCTACATGCATGAGAGAGAGTAAAGAGGAAATCATTTTTCTATTTCCTTATGGCATACCACAACTCCACAAGCTTGAGGTGCACCTTAAACTTATAGACAACCTTATCTTTCACAATGTATAAGATGTACTTTGCATGGCGCCAGGTAGGAACGTAGGACTTAAGGTGAGGTTTTTATGCACAACGTAGTGGATGTTCTCACAGGGCGTACGTGCCTGCACAGTGTGTCAAATCAGTTCGAAAAGCCATCCCGCCCGGTGGTAGGTGGCTCGGGCTTATCACGCATGTTCATTGCCTCCACTAGTTGTGGCAAAGCGTACTCATATTATATCAGTTTTCGGCCCTACAGTCCCTATTATTTTACATAACCCTCCCTCGAATTCGCTTAAGTCCATTAATTTTGGAGCATCACACATCCGCCAAACAAACATCGAGGTCCAAAGTAGCCTGCTTCACGCAACAGAGCAGAACCACAAGAAAAATGGAATCCGGTAAATAGATCGCGTAAAGAAACAAACAAATTAGAAGGTGCCGGATCTGGGAAGGTTTCTTTTTTTAAACAAAATACAAGCATCACTCTGATTAACCATCAAAACGCGGAGTACAACGGTGACTATAACTTTATACCTAATGTAGAAACCTAGCTAGGCACCAAAGGAAGCTATTGAGTACATACAGTGGATATGCCGAAGAGTACAACCGGAACCTATCAGGGGGTCCGTTGAGAATTCAGACGCGATAAACCTGCATGCCGTCACACTCTTCCAGGGCCTCCCGCAATGTAGCCAACAGTAGAGCCAACGACCCAACCAACAATTTGCGTTGGCAGATTCCTATGAGGTAAAGGATTGAGCTGTAGATATGAAATGTCCAACACTGAGCCCAAATCAAGAGGTTCTTAACTTAAATCTGAGAAACCGCAGCAGAGACGATCTCACCCGCCTCCGGCCTGTCCCGACCAGCAAGAACACACATCCAACATGCACAACAACTTGTAAAGGATACAAAGTGCTACAACTAGATGAATACCAGTGAAACTCCAAGGATGAACTAGGGGAGTCGACATCACCGAGCAAGACCTACTGGTAGCATCGAACTCACACCTCCACCATCTAATCCGCCAACCAAGCTCAGCAACACCACCATCTCCATCCTCTCCCTCACCATCTCTTCTTTCTCCTTCCTCAAGAGCACGTCGGAGAGGTTCAGCCGCAGCCGCAGCCGCCCCACGGAAACACCAGATTGAATCAGATCCAGCCCCGTACCGTAGCTGCATTAGAGCAGGTCCGCTCCCCTCTCTCGCCACCACGGCAGGCCGAGAAGGAGCAAACAAGTTCGCACGAGCCGAAGAATAGGGGATGTCGATGCTTGAAGATGGGGTCGATATCGATCTCGCCATGGACACCCTCCCGCCGCAGGAGCATGTCGAGGAGGAGTCGAATCAGCCGCCTGGCGCAGCACCCTAGCACCAAGATGGAACTACCCCGCAAATCCACCAAATCCTCACCCTCTGCCAACACCATGAGAGCAAGCAGGAAAGGGATTCAAGAAGATTGGCACCTAGCAGCCTTTATTCGGAGAAGAAAAGCCAGATCCAGCCACCCACCACCATCCCCACCATGGAAAAAAAAAGAATGAGCCGAATTTAATTGTAAACACAGTTAGAAGAATAAACAAGAATTATTGCATTCATAACTTATCTTTAACTACACTGCTAGATACAAATGTGAAATATACACAGATGAAAAAATAGAACTGTTCTTAGATTATGTTTTTGTTTCGCGATGACAAAAAGGTATGTTCTAATGATTATAAAAATGTGAGCGGTTCTCTCCTTATCTTTCGTTACCATGCACCATGCTGCAAAAGAGATCAAGAGCGCAAGATGGCCTATTCTTTGATACCACCCTACTAATGGAACACTTTAATCTTGACTGGTGGATGCCACTCGTTGCAGTATGAGCACCTCCGTACTTGCAAGTATTTCTCAGAAGTTATGCATGTTTTGTGCAAAATATTCACCAATGCGAGAATATAAAAACAGAAAAACAATGAGTCCCTTACCAGTAAGTAAGGATTGGTTTAAAGAAGGCAATGTAATGTCGTTAAACTCGTTAGACAAATCCTGTCGCTACTCGCTAGTCCGCACGCGCTCTTCTCCTAGTGTAACAGATGTGGCTACTAGTGAATAGTGATTGCGGCGTATGGCATGAATAAACATAGTCAAAACGATAGGTAGAACTAGAAAAAAAACCAACGAGTTTTGAAGAAAAAAAGTGCACATGATTAGTGGACTAACCAGATGTTGCAGGTGTATATAGATATGCACAGAGAAGCGTGTACATCATTGCACACCTTTCTTATCTTTTTTTCTTGTACTGTACATTATTACGAAAATAAGATCACTGTTATGCAAGAACATAATGAAAAAACATAAATAATGATGGAGTTGCAAGTTCTAGCAAATTATTCCGGTCTAAATTTAAAATAGTCACACGGTTGGTATTAGTCCATAAAGAAATATAACATATTAAAATAGTCTAATATGATCTAACAGTTACACCCTAATAATTTTTTCTAACACCTTTGTTATGTAACAATTATTGGAAGGTACTAACATAACCACACTAAAAAAGATTTAACAGAATTATCCCAATAAATAAGATCTAGTAGAAGCATCCTAATAAACATTGTATTATGAGACATCAGTACAAACAAGATAGTTTAACACTATTTGATACTGGTGCATAAACAAATGTAACATAATCAACATATCAATATATAGAAGATAAACTAGTCTTGCTAAACGTGATCAATAAACTAACAAATCTGACCTTAGTAAACACGATCAAGTAGTGATAATGGAGAGGTGAGGTTGAGAAGAATGTATAGAAAATGGTAACATATACTGTCGTTTGGACATGTGTGGTGATGCAACAGCGGTTTCATAAAACAGAGATCTGCCGCAAACTCGCAATGTAGACCGGGGATCCGCACCCCCTTATCTAAAAAAAAAGGGCATCTCTAGACTCACGAGAAAGGAGCTAGACCCATTGTCACCTTTTGGTGCTTACGTCCAATTTTTTCAGAAAATTATTCTGATACTTGGTTTGTATTGATTATTGTTCAATATGTTTCAAGGGTGATTGGACCTGTTTATAATGGTCTCTGATCTAGGGGTGGATGCGATGTCGTGGCTGTGGGGGTCATAACTAGCCCTGGCCATGTTTGGCCCGGCCCGACCAGCCCGGCCCGGCCCGGCCCGAAAATACCGGGCCTGACCATTGGGCCGGGCCTGGGCCTCACTTTCGGGCCCGACGGCCGGGCCGGGCTCGGGCCTTGCAAAAACAAGAAAACAGGAAGGGACGGGCCGGGCCGGCCGGGCTTTTTCGGGCTCGGGCCGGGCCCGGGCCTCATTTCTGCAGCCCGACAGCCGGGCCGGGCCGGGCCTAGCATTATGATATCGGGCTTTTTCAGGCCCGACCCATGGCCAGGTATAGTCATAACACACCGAGAGTCAGAGACATACTAGAAAAAAGAAATAAAAACAACGCACGGAGAAAAGGCCTAGCGTGCCCGGTCGACCAAGCCAAGGTGAATGGACGACGAAAAGACCGAGGCCGCGGTTTCGTGGGTGCGTCTTTTGTCGTCTATGAAGGCTTTCATGACCCGGAAACTCTTGAAGGTTTGGCGTGCAAGGAAGCCCTATGTCTGGCAAGATATCTCTCCATTCGATGGGAGTTTATGCTAAGGAAGCAAAAACGGGATCCATTTGTTACACTTAAACTTTATTTTGTATATAATTAGCATAATATTTTGTACAATTTTTTATACTAGGCATATATAAAATAGAGTTTAAGTGGGACAAATGGATCACGTTTTCACATCCCTTGTTTATGCTCAGGTAACTCATGAAATAACTGTTACAGTAGGTGTGAGCAGTATGAAGTCGTGATTTTCTGCCACGAACGCAGAGGCTCAAATAAATAAGCCCAAAGGTTAGCTCGGAGCTCTCTCCGTGATGGCAGTGGCGTAGGCAGGATACAGACTCAAGGGGGCCAAAGCAGCTAACTTTCCTATAAGGGAGGCCGATTCAGCTAATCTCTATGCCATTTAATTTAGGAGAAATCTACTATGAGGCGCCGCACCACGTCTATCCCGTGCGGCGGCTGTGGAGATTCGTGCCACGCATCGCGCCCCCCTTTCTCCTTGTCTGCTTGGTAAAGGTGGGCCCGGTTGTCAGTGTCAATTGGTAAATAACCGTGTACCAGGTTTTTTTTCCCAAAAAATCATTTCCGTTCCCCTCGCTCTCTCTCCTCCTCTCTCAGCGCGGGGACGAACCCCTGGCGATTCGCCGTTCTTCGCCGCTGCGAGCCCTCTCCGGCGGTTCCCCTCCGTCCGTGCGGCGCCGCACCACTTCTCCGCTCCCCGGTGAGTCCCACACCGCCACAGATTCGCTCCAATCGCTCCATATGTGTCCATCCTGGCGGAAAGGAGTTTTGATTTTCGCGTGTTCTTCGCCGCTGCAAGCGTTCTCCGGCGATTCGACGCCGGCCTAGAACATTGCCTTCGCGCATCCTCTGTTGGTTATCATCCACCTCCGGGCTCATTCGTTTCTGCTGTTTAGGGTTCCGTTTTAGTTTCGTCGGTCCGGTGGGATTCAAATCGGATAGTGTCGCGTGGTTCGTCAGTAAATTTATTGCGTTTCCATGCGTGTGGCTGTGGTGTGTTGCCGAGTATTAGGGTGATTTAGTTAGGGTTTCGGTATTTTTTCCCTGGCCGATGCAGGTGCTGTTTGTCCTATGCATGTGCGATTGTAGGGGTTGCTTGCTAAAATTATTGGAATAGGGCACTGACGGGTTAGATGTGATGTGGGCTCCAATTTGATAGAACATGATAGCTAGCTTGTTTTACCTGGTGCTTTTTATGGGCAGTGTGATAGTGCTATGTGCCTATTTTGTTGTCTTTTGATGGTTACTAGTATCATGTGTTTAAGCTATCATTTACTTTTTATTTACATGATAGATAGCTTTTTTTTTCCACCCTGGTTGGTTGTTGTCGATTTGTTTGGTTTAAGTTTGTCCATATATTACCTGCTAGCTACCTTCAATTAACTTGGTAGGTCCCTTGAAATAATTTGGTAGTTAGCATCATTTTAATTGATATTTTCTCTAGATAGGATGCTCACGTGTGCTGGCAGTGTTTTTAGTGGTACATGCAGTTTGTTTGTCATGCTGTGTTCTAAGGTTTTTTATGCATCATTTTTTATTTGTGGTGAATTTGATTATGTGTTTCCTACACAGGGTTATTGTGATGGCTAGGAGGAAGAGCAGCCGAAATAAAGCAGTCGGTAATGCACTACGAAAAGGCAACAAAAAGAGTTGTAAGGTTAGTTTTTTTGGCTGTGACATATGTTTTTGTGCAGTACTAGCGTAAATGTATTGATGCACTTGTGTACTTCATTAGATTGTTGTAAAAAAGTTTGTCACATGCAGATTAAATAAGGGACAATTGCTTCTATGCCCCGGTTCTCTCTAGTTATCCGTTTGTGCCATACCCGCGTAGTTTCTCTCGTCTGTGCCCTGTCTGGCTCGCATATCGCTCAAACACTCCGTTTCTCTCTGGTCAACCTTCTTTAACCGGTGGGATCGGCCTGGTGGGGTCGGCCAGGCGCGGCTCGGCTTGACTGGTGGGGTCGGCTCGGGTCCTCAAGTGGGGCCAGTAAGTGGGGCCAAGAAGGGACGAGTCTGACGCCCAGGTTGGGTATCTCCGCCCCAATTAACACGTCGTTAACACCGAATTAACTGAATTAACACTAAATTAACTGAATTAACTGACAATTCGTTGATTAGTACGTCATTGTTTAGTGAAACTGCTACTACTAATTGAAACTGCTACTACTAATGGAAACTCGATTTATAACTCGAATTGATTTATAATATGATTCATAACTCGATTTGAAAACTGAAACTCGATTTATAACTCGAATTGATTTATAATAGGATTCATAACTCGATTTGAAAACTGAAACTCGATTTATATTAGGGATTGAAACTGCTACCACTAATTTAAACTCGATTAATAACTCGAATAGGATTATATTTGGATTATATTAACAATTACAAACGATTACAATGCATGCAACACTGCTACTACGCCGGCGGCGGCCTAATACTACTACTTTTTTTGAGGTAAATCATAACACTACTACTAATAAGTAGCAGTGCAACTAATGCACTGCTACTGCTACTACGACGATCGACGACCTCCTACATCCGCCGCCTCTGGGCTGGCGGTTCGTCGTCGTCGGAGTCGTCGGAGTCATCGGAGTCATCCTACTCCTCCGCGTCGTCGGCGTCGTCCCCCTCCTCCTCGCCGCCCATCGTCAACTCCGGGTCCGAGTCCTCCTCCTCGGACCCGTCGTGGTCGTCGGAGTCGGGGTCGGGGTCGGAGTTGTCGGGGTCGGAGTCGCCGTCCTGGCTCTGCTCATCGTCGTCGCCCTCGCCGTCGTCGTCGGTGCCGGAGCCGCCGGCGTGCCCGTAGCCCACCTCCCACCAGGGGAACGGGTTCCCCTCGCCGTTCGAGTCGCTCGGGATGTCTTAATTCTGCCACCACGGATCCATTGGAGTTCGAGAGAAGGGGTGGTTGGGGTTTTTTCGGAGAGAAGAGAGAACTGAGAATGGAGAGAAGAGCGAGTGAACCGCAATGTAATGAGATTGAGGTTTTTATTTGTGAAGGGATAATGATGAATTCACTGCCGCCGGCGCGTAAATCGATAACCGCTTGTGGCACCGAACAGGCGCATCGCTTCGTTTTCTTGCCAATGCAGTGTAACATGACTACACAATTTACAGATTATATTCTCAATGATGACATCGTGTGACCGCGCTTCATGTCTAGTCGAACTGACATGACTGTAAATGTTTACCACGTCATCTGGTGCCCCTAGACATGTCGAGTACAAGTGTCGAACAGTTGATGCGCGTCGTCGTTCTGGTCCAAGTTAATGCAGTTGGAGACGCTGTGAGACATTTACACGTATCAGAAGCATTTTTTGCGAGAACTGACGCGATTAATTTTCTTTTTAGGCGCAAATATCCGGACACGAACTGGACGTGAACTACACGTATCGGTGCATCCGTGTCAACACACCAAGCGCAATCTGGACACGAACTGGACGTGAACTGGCACCCACAATGCGCGCTATGTGTAGTTACGCGATCTGAATGTGTGTATACCTTGTTTATCAATTTGAATCGTTTGTAATATTTGTTATTCTACTTCTGTCGAACACCTTAAGTGCGCACTCTGGACGCGCCATGTCGTGCTCCGGATGCACCACGGCGTGCTCTAGGAGCGCACTGGCGCACATTTGGGCGCGAACTAAGCCTAGACCATTATTAGTCACTCCAAAATGATACTTTCGTGAGTATTTTAAAGTTATCATGTTGCAATTCCAAAACCACTTCTTCTTAACCTTAGACCTCATCATTTGAGTTTTGTGATATCACATGAGATACATGCCCTTCTAATTTTAAATGTATGTAGACCATGTTTTTCAACTTGAGTCGTTAGTATATGACATATGAAAACTATGTGCGTCGGTTTTTCAATTTTTTGACAATTTTTGAATTTATTATGGTTATTTCAAATTCGGTCAAATCTAAGTTTGACCAACATTTAAACAAGTTTAAAACATGAAAATGAAAAACTAAGCATGGATCTTTCTTAGTCACTCCAAAATGAAGCTTTTGTGAGGTTTTAAAAATTTCATGTTGCAATTCCAAAACTAATTCTCTCTAACCTTAGACCTCATAGTTTGAGTTATGCAATATTACATGAGATCCATGCCCTTCTCCTTTTGAATGTATGTAGACCATGTTTTTCAACTTGAGTCGTTAGTATATGACAAAATACGACTATGTGCGCATGATTTTCCTTTTTTTGATTTTTTTTGAATATTTGAAGCTCATTTCAAATGTCGGTTAAACTGCAGCCGTCCGATTTCCTCTAGAAGAAATCTGCACGCATAGTCGGGGCGATCCGCGAGAAGCTCATTCTGCGATCTGATTGGACGCGCGCGTAGTACCAGGGCTGTACACTCGCTGACGAGTGGACCACGGCGGACCCAATGGGGATTTTGGCTCGCCCACCCCCATTTGCCTCAGTAACACAAAATGGGTATTTTGGCACACCAAATGCGGATTTTGGCTGTTACCCGTCATCATAACTTAAATGGGGATTGGCTCGCCCACCCCCATTTGCCTCAGTGACACAAAATGGGTATTTTGGCACACCAAATGCGGATTTTGGCTGTTACCCGTCATCATAACTTAAATGTGGATTTTGGCAAACCAAATGAGGATAGCCATGAGCTTGTTCAAATCTAGCTTGAATCCATATAAATTTTCAAATGAGCTTGGACTCGCTGAAAAATGTGTTTCAAATGAGGTCCAAAGATAGGGTAAACGGCCCCGTTTCTAAGCAAAAATGGTGGACTCGCTGAAAAATGTGTTTCAAATGAGCTCCAAAGGTAGGGTAAAAGACCCCATTTCTAAGCAAAAATGGTGGACTCGCTGAAAAATGTGTTTCAAATGAGCTCCAAAGGTAGGGTAAACGGCCCCATTTCTAAGCAAAAATGGTGGACTCGCTGAAAAATGTGTTTCAAATGAGCTGCAAAGGTAGGGTAAAAGGCCACATTTCTAAGCAAAGATGGTGGACTCGCTGAAAAATGTGTTTCAAATGAGCTCCAAAGGTAGGGTAAACGGCCCCATTTCTAAGCAAAAATGGTGAACTCGCTGAAAAATGTGTTTCAATTGAGCTCCAAATGTAGGGTAAACGACCCCATTTCTAAGCAAACTTTGCAAACTGAAGTGGATTTACACACACAATTGGAAACGTCAAGCACAAGACCATTGCCAAATTTCATGGTAGTACAAAATGGACTTGCCCTTGCTAAATTATAAAATAGATAACAACTAATAACTAAATTGGCACTTGCCCTTAATAAAGCAACTAATAACTAAAATGGACTACCACTCGTCCTCGTCATCGGAAACCTCCACCGACTCGGCCTTGCCCTTGCCCCTTCCCTTGCCCTTGGCATCGACCTCTTCTGAGGCGATGCTGTTCGACGCCGACCACATGTCCTCCTTCTTACCCTTGCTCTCCGAGTAGATATTGAGCCGTTGCTGCTCGGCGGCGGAATGCTTGGCCAGGTCCATGGCTTTCTGGTCGGCCATGGCCCAGGCCAAACCCTGGTCCAGGACCTCCGTGACCTCCTCCTTCCAGGCCATGGTCCAGTCCATACCCTGGTCGTCCTCGTCGTCCTCGTCGGACAGATCGATGAAGGGAATGGGATTGGGAGCAATGGTCCTGCCCCTGCCCCTTGGAGACTCCCCGTCCCATGCCGCTTCCCTCGCTCGCCTCCTGCTCGAACTTGGAGGAGTACGCACACGCCCACGCCCACGCCCACGCCCACTCCCCATGCCGCTTCCCTCGCTCGCCTCAAGAAACCAAGGATAGGGGACGTGGCTGCGGCGGCGGTTCGAGCTGGGAGTGGAGCTGCCATCACCACGAGGCATGGAGAGATACGGGACTGGGCGAAGGTGTCTAGGAGAGGAAGAGGGCATTTGTGAGCGCAATGGGCAAGGAGATGGCTCCTTTTAATGGTAGGAGCGGTCTGGACGGCGTCGCGGTCTAGACGGCAGTAATGGCGACCGGGCATTGATTCGGCTCCAGACTGCTCATCTTGCAGCAGGATAGACTAGGCAAGAGAGACGCGAGGACGGCGGAGCAGATGCGCGTCCGGTCCGGCAGTATAGGCGGCGAGGCAGCTTTTTGCCGGCCAGGGGGGCACGCCATTGAAGGCGCGGCGAGCACAGGTGGAACGGCATGGACGCGCACATACGGCCGCATGCATGCAAGTGGGACGAGGTGCATGCACTTCGCTGGGCCCACATCTAAGGTCAAAGGGCCGACCCTACTAGTCAAACCCAGGAAATCCCAACCGAGCCGCGACAGGCCGACCACACTAGTCAGGCCAAGTGACGGTTACCAGAGGGAAACGGAGCGTTTGGGGGATTTCCGAGCCATCCATGGCACAGACGAGAGAAACTACGCGGGTATGACACAGACGGATAAACTAGACAGAACCGGGTCACATAAGCAATTGTCCCATTAAATAATGCGGTCAGCATTGTTAATTTACTTGGTAGCTCTGTGTGCAATATATGGTTGCTATGTACTGAAATCATGGCAGTTGTATTATCTTTTTTCTTCCAATGTTTCTGTTTCCCTTTTTCAAATCCTGGTAACTGTTTATCAAAATTCTGATAGCTTTGTGCTCATAACATGCTATCTGCACATTTTTAAACATGGTAACTGTAATTCATTTTGATTTTTAGATGGCTTCCTGTAGTTGTACCGTATGTCGAATCCTGCTCTCATGTCAGGTATTCTATAGTGCGTCTCTGCTTCCGCTTTCAACAAAGTGTCCAACCTCATGTGTGTGGCGTGTGGCTGCGGTGTTGATATAGCCTGCTCGGGCATTATTCACATTGTTCCCATCATGGGTGTATGTGTACTTGAGTGTAACTTCCAATCCGTCGGTAGCTCAGTCACCAAATCCAAACTTTGTCCGTTGTGTTCAGCAAATGCATTTCTATAGTTCATGCCATGGAAACATTATTTTAGTTAAGCGTACAAGTATATGTGATAATTGTTGTAAAATTAATTGGTAAGCACTGTGATATATACTAGTATCTAACATACATGTTTTCAGTTGGATTTTTATTTTCGACATGACAACAACATGAATCAACGTGGCATTTGTATTCATTTTACCTGATATTTTTTTCCAGCTAATTTCATGTGATATTTTTCTCGCAGGCTAGCATTGTTCACCGGAACTGGGCATCGCCATATGCCATCACACAGCTATATAATCCTCTCGTGGATGAGTTCCAGATGGTGAGGATGAAGTACCATGTAGATGATGAGTTGGAGGAGTTTGCATGTTGCTCTTTGCTGGTCAAGGAAGCAGGCCAAAAACAACTGTGGCAACAAGAATATCTAAGCACAAAGAGGCTGATTGACCTTTCAAACGACTCTGGATGGTACTTGTCAACAGTATTGGCGCATACCATAGCTAACCAAATCATGTAGGTATGTTGTATTGTATGGTGAACTTTGTTTTTTTATTGCTTCCATCCCTGATTTTTTTTCTCGGTTCATTTGTTGATATCCTAGTGATACGTCTCCAACGTATCTATAATTTCTTATGTTCCATGCTATATTATACCAAGTTATTACATGTTTTATATGCATTTTATATAGTTTTATGCATTTTCTGGGACTAACCTATTAACAAGATGCCACAGTGCCAGTTCCCTGTTTTCTGCTGTTTTTGGTTTCAGAAAAGTACTTAAGGAAATATTCTCGGAATTGGACGATTTCTTTTCAGAAGTCAGTTTTTATTTGGGAACGTTCCAGAGCACCGAAGAGGAGTCGAAGACGGAGCCCGAGGGGTCCACACCACCCCCAGGCGTGGGAGCCCTCCTGGCCGCGCGAGCACGTGGTGTGGGACCCACGGAGCTCCACCGCCTTCACCCTTTCGCCCATATATACCCCCCAGACCAAAAACCCTAGCACGGTGTTCATATTTTACTCCACGGGTCCCGAGCCGCCGCCTTCGTCAACACCAATTCGGGAGAGATCAGAACTCCTCCCGGGCACCCTGCCGGGAGGGGGAATCGTCACCAGAGGCCTCTACGTCGCCATGACCGCCTCCGGACTGATGCGTGAGTAGTCTACCCTTGGACTACGGGTCCATAGCAGTAGCTAGATGGTTGTCTTCTCCTCTTGTGCTATCATGTTTAGATCTTGTGAGCTGCCTATCATGATCAAGATCACCGTTATGTAATACTTCATGTTGTGTTTGCTGGGATCCGATGAATATTGAGTACTAAAGTTATTGCTTCATAATATATCATGTGTGTGTTATTTAATGATCTTGCATGCTCTCCGTTACTTGTGTATGCCCTGGCCAAGTAGATGCTTGTGACTCCAAGAGGGGGTATTTATGCTCGATAGTAGGTTCATGTCTCTATTAAATCCGGGGTGGTGACAGCTAGCTCTAAGGTTGTAGATGTACTGTTGCTAATAGGGATAAAACAATAGTACTTTGTCTAAGGATGATGTTACTTACTTACTTTACACACAGTGCTTAAGGCGATAATCTGTTGCATGCAACTTAATACTGAAAGGGGTGCGGACGCTAACCGGAAGGTGGATTATTAGTCATAGATGCGGTTGGAACGGTCTATGTATATTGTTGTAATGCCCGAATGAATCTCACACTAGACATCATAACGTTGGTATATGCATTGGTTTGCTCATCATTATTATTCTATCAATTGCCCAGCTGTAATTTGTTTACCCGCATGAATGTTATTATTATTTATGGAGAGACACCACTAGTGAACTGTGGACCCCGGTCCTTCTCTTTAATCTGATAAACCACAAACTGCAAACCTGTTACTTTCTACAAACAAACATCTTTCTTCCACACATACGTTTAATCCTTTGTTACAGCAAGCCGGTGAGATTGACAACCTCACCGTTAAGTTGGGGCAAAGTATCTTGATTGTGTTGTGTGCAGGTTCCACGTCACTTACATCAAAAGAACTTTTCTGGCGCCGTTGACATCTCGGGGGAATTCATTATTTCCTACTGGTTCGATAACCTTGGTTTCACAACTGAGGGAAACTTGCTGCTGCACTACTTCATACCTTCCTCTTGGGGTCTCCCAACAACACACCCACCGTGTGCATCAAGCAATTTTTCTGGCGCAGTTGCCGGGGAGATAAGAATTCCTTTGAAGACCTTCACACTCCTCCGCCAACTTCGTTGACGGTGATTTGAAGATTCTTTTACGAGGGGAGTTTTCGCACTTCCAATCTTTTTATTTTGTTATTGTCTTGCTTAGTTTATTTTTATTACTGTCTTGTTTGCTTAATATCAAAAATACAAAAAAATTAGTTACTTGCAATTTATTTTATTGTCTTGTTTGCTTAAATATCAAAAATACAAAAAAATTAGTTACTTGCATTACTTTTTTTATTTCGGTTTGCTATTTTATTTTCAGTTTTTGTTAGTTTGGTTATTTCGGTTTTAGTTTTACTTTTGCTATAATGTTGCTTCCTAAGTACACCCTGGAAGACCTGTCAGTAGGTAGTGGTTCTATAATTGGAAAGGAGAATATTGAAGAATTCTTTAATCATGTTAGTAAGCATAAGGATCTTAGGAAGAAATCCATAGTAGAACTTGCTCCTAATTATGAAACTGCTGCAGCTTATTTGGTTCACATGCTAGAGGCTAGGTTTGTTAACCTACATCCTATAATACAACAAATGTTTCTTAACCTTCATGATGTTAAAAATGCTGAAAAGAAATATTTTATTATGGAAACCTTGCTTAATGAATTTGGTGATGTTGCTATAGAAGCTAGGAAAGTCTTTGATCGTTTTGATATGCTGGGTTCATGTGTAGATGTTATTAATGCACTTGAAAAATTGGGTAAAACTGAACCTACTAAGGGGGAGAAAATTAAAGTGCCAATACCTATTAAACTTGTAGCTATGCATGAAGCTTTGGAAGAAAATTTTGATTGGATTGTTCCTCAAAACCCATTTGATGAATGTAGTAAACCCAAAGGTAATGAAAAAGGAACCTGTGTACCTTATATAGATAAAATACAATGCATAGTTGAGAGGATTTATGTTCTTGATCTGGATAACACTTGAATATCACTTTCTGTGCCTAGCTAAAAGGCGTTAAACAAAAGCGCTTATGGGAGACAACCCACTTTTATTTCCTGCTATTTTATTTTGTTTGTGTCAAGGATTTGTCCTACCTCTGTAGCAATTCCTTTGTATCTTTACTTTATTGCATTGTTGTGTCAAGATAAGCCTCTAGTTGAAAGTTCATGCTAAATTTGGATTGCTGTGCTGAAACAGTTTTCTGCTGTCCACCGTTAAATTTATAACTCTTTACAGAAAAATTGGATGGACCTGGGATTTTTTGTGCGTAATCCTCAGATATATATGCAACTTTCATTAGTTTTGAGTTTTCTGATCTGAGCAAGTTAAGTGCCTCGAAAAAATTCGTCTTTACAGACTGTTCTGTTTTTGACAGATTCTGCCATTTATTTTGCAATGCCTCTTTTGCTATTTTGATTGGATATCCTATGAAGTATCAGTGGCTGTAGCTAATGTCCAGTAGCATTGGTAGCAATTGTGTTCCTACAGAATATCATAATTTTTCGTGCACTAACCCTCTAATTAAGTTTACTCTAAGTTTGGTGTGGAGGAAGTTTTCAAGGATCAAGAGAGAAGGATGATATGATGTGATCAAGAGGATAGTAAAGCCAAAGCTTGGGGATGCCCCGGTGGTTCATGCCCAACATATTTCAAGAAGACTCAAGCGTCAAAGCTTGGGGATGCCGAAGGCATCCCCTTCTTCATCAACAAACTATCAGGTCCTTTCTAGTGAAACTATATTTTAATTTCACCACTTCTTATGTGCTTTTCTTAAAGCGTCGGTTTGTTTTTGTTTTTGTTTTTGTTATTTTCATTCTCTGAATAAAATGGATCCTAGCATTCCTTTGTGGGAGAGAGACACGCTCCGCTTTTTCTTATGAATACTCGTATTCTTCACTTATATTTGTTGAGTATTCTTCTATATTACTTCAATGCTTTCTAGCTCTTGTTTTTCATGCATCTCTTGCTAGAGCTGTTAGCTTTATTATGTTATACTCTCATATCTCATTGTTTAATTACTTGGAGAGTTTATCTTTTAAATAAGTTGATTGGTGTTTGGTTGGAAACAGAAAATGCTAAATGTGGTAGATGGTATAATGAAAAAGATATACATGATCGTATGGATTGTTATCTTGCATGTTGTGGTGCTTGGCAATTGTTTTGAGCTCTCGAGTAAATCATGTTTAAGCTTTTACATCATGTAGTTAAAACCTATTAGTGAGGAACTACCGTAAAACTTGCTGAAATTTGGTTTGCATGTTTGGTATCTCTAAGGTCTAGATATTTTCTAGTTAAAGTGTTTGAACAACAAGGAAGACAATGCAGAGTTTTATAATGCTTGCAATACGTTTTTATATACGTCTTGTTGTCATACTTTATACTTGTGTTTGTTTCAAACAACCTTGCTAGCCAAAGCCTTGTACTGAGAGGGAATGCTTCTCGTGCATCCATAATCCTTGAGCCAAAACCTATGCCATTTGTGTCCACCATACCTACCTACTACATGGTATTTCCTGCCATTCCAAGCAAATACTTCGTGTGCTACCTTTTCTTATTCAAAACATATTATCTCTTATTTGTGTCAATGTTTATTAGCTCATGAGGAAGTATGTGGTGTTACGGATATCAACCTTGTCATTTGCTTCTAGACAGACTTTCACCAACCGGACTAGTGGCATATACATCCGCTTATCCATTAACTTTGCAAAAAGAGCTGGCAAATGGGGTGCCCAGTCCCAATTAATTACAACTTTAACCGCTGCAATCTCTTCACATTTTTGCCCTGATCCAATCAGTCAAGCAATGACAACAGTTTTTAACTATATGTGTAAACAAAAGAGATAAGAGGGATGATCTACCTTGCTGGTAGAAATAACGTCCTTCATGGGAGCCGCTCTTGAAAGTCTGGTTGACAAGGGGAGTAGAGTGCCCATTACTATTCGTTGACAACGACAAACACCGCTCAAAACTTACTTTTATGCTCTCTATATGATTTCAAAAACCTATAAAACTAAGAAGCTCTAGCACATGCTTGCATCCCTGCTTCCCTCTGCGAAGGGCCTATCTTTTACTTTATGTTGAGTCAGTTTACCTACTTCTTTCTATCCCCGAAGCAAACACTTGTGTCAACTGTGTGCAACAATTCTTATATGCTTACTTATTGCACTTGTTATATTTCTTTGTGTTGACAACTATCTATATGATATACATGTTCAAAAGTTGAAAGCCAATGCTGAAACTTATATCTTCCTTTGTGTTGCTTCAATGCTCTTTTGCTTAGATAATATTGCTTTATGAGTTAACACTTATACAAATCTTTTTGATGCTTGTTTGAAAGTACTATTCATGAAAAGTTTTACTTATATGATGTAGTTGTTTACTCCTTGTCTATTTGTCAGCAAACTATAGATCATTGCCTTGAGTCACTTCATTCATAACATGAGCCTTACATTATATTATGATCAAGATTGTGTTTAAGCATGTCACTTCAGAAATTATTATTCTTTTATCGTTCTTGCCTACTCGGGACGAGTAGAACTAAGCTTGGGGATGTTGATACGTCTCCAACGTATCTATAATTTCTTATGTTCCATGCTATATTATACCAAGTTATTACATGTTTTATATGCATTTTATATAGTTTTATGCATTTTCTGGGACTAACCTATTAACAAGATGCCACAGTGCCAGTTCCCTGTTTTCTGCTGTTTTTGGTTTCAGAAAAGTACTTAAGGAAATATTCTCGGAATTGGACGATTTCTTTTCAGAAGTCAGTTTTTATTTGGGAACGTTCCAGAGCACCGAAGAGGAGTCGAAGACGGAGCCCGAGGGGCCCACACCACCCCCAGGCGTGGGAGCCCTCCTGGCCGCGCGAGCACGTGGTGTGGGACACACGGAGCTCCACCGCCTTCACCCTTTCGCCCATATATATCCCCCAGACCAAAAACCCTAGCACGGTGTTCATATTTTTCTCCACGGGTCCCGAGCCGCCGCCGTCGTCAACACCAATTCGGGAGAGATCAGAACTCCTCCCGGGCACCCTGCCGGGAGGGGGAATCGTCACCGGAGGCCTCTACGTCGCCATGACCGCCTCCGGACTGATGCGTGAGTAGTCTACCCTTGGACTACGGGTCCATAGCAGTAGCTAGATGGTTGTCTTCTCCTCTTGTGCTATCATGTTTAGATCTTGTGAGCTGCCTATCATGATCAAGATCACCGTTATGTAATCCTTCATGTTGTGTTTGCTGGGATCCGATGAATATTGAGTACTAAAGTTATTGCTTCATAATATATCATGTGTGTGTTATTTAATGATCTTGCATGCTCTCCGTTACTTGTGTATGCCCTGGCCAAGTAGATGCTTGTGACTCCAAGAGGGGGTATTTATGCTCGATAGTAGGTTCATGTCTCTATTAAATCTGGGGTGGTGACAGCTAGCTCTAAGGTTGTAGATATACTGTTGCTACTAGGGATAAAACAGTAGTACTTTGTCTAAGGATGATGTTACTTACTTACTTTACACACAGTGCTTAAGGCGATAATCTGTTGCATGCAACTTAATACTGAAAGGGGTGCGGACGCTAACCGGAAGGTGGATTATTAGTCATAGATGCGGTTGGAACGGTCTATGTATATTGTTGTAATGCCCGAATGAATCTCACACTAGACATCATAACGTTGGTATATGCATTGGTTTGCTCATCATTATTCTATCAATTGCCCAGCTGTAATTTGTTTACCTGCATGAATGTTATTATTATTTATGGAGAGACACCACTAGTGAACTGTGGACCCCGGTTCTTCTCTTTAATCTGATAAACCACAAACTGCAAACCTGTTACTTTCTGCAAACAAACATATTTCTTCCACACATACGTTTAATCCTTTGTTACAGCAAGCCGGTGAGATTGACAACCTCACCGTTAAGTTGGGGCAAAGTATCTTGATTGTGTTGTGTGCAGGTTCCACGTCACTTACATCAAAAGAACTTTTCTGGCGCCGTTGACACCTCGGGGGAATTCATTATTTCCTACTGGTTCGATAACCTTGGTTTTACAACTGAGTGAAACTTGCTGCTGCACTACTTCATACCTTCCTCTTGGGGTCTCCCAACAACACACCCACCGTGTGCATCACCTAGCTGTTAGCAATAATTTGGTAAGTTTTCGTTCCTAACTTGATAACTGCGTGCAATTGTGTGCTATAGACTTGGTACATGCATTGTTTTTTTCTTTGAAAATTGTATGTTATAAATCTGGCATCGTTATGTCCCAAATCTGGTAGTTTGTGTGCCATAAACCTGATAGTTGCATTTGTTTTGAAAAGTATATGTTATAAATCCGGTATCTCTGTGTCCCAAACCTGGTAGTCTTGTGCCATAAATCTTGTTGTATCCCAACCAGGGTTAGTGTGATGGCTAAGAGGTTGGGCAGCCGGAATAAAGCAGGTGATGATGTCAAGGGGAAGGGCATAATGAGAGGAGTGATGTGACTTGTTTGGTCCTACCTTTATCTTCTGCAATTCTAGTGTATATGCCAAGGGGGGAAGGGCAGTGATGTGGTTGTAGGAACAATTTTGGTACATAACAGTTCAGTAACTACCTTGAATTAACCTAGTAGCTATCACCAAATAAGATGGCAACCAACTAGGAATATCATGGCAGTAAGCTCATATTTTAACCAGTAGTAAAATAACATTGTAACTATGAGCAAATAACATTATACGAAACAATGGGGGAGCAGCGGCGCGCCGGAGAGACATGATAGGAGAAGGCCGTCGCCGAATAGTTATCATGTTATTTCACAATAACTATCAGATTATTTTACTATAGGGTCGACTACCAAGTTATTTTGCAATAGCTACCTGATTGTTTTAGTATAGCTATCAATTTTTCTAAAAGTACCATTGTACCGTGTAATTTACCAATAACTACAATATTATTTAATATTAACTATTGGGTTTTCCGAAAGCGACCACCTCTAGTTTAGCTACCGGGTTTCCCCAAAGTGACTACCAAGTTACTTAGCAATAGCTATGAGGCTATTTTAGTATAATCACCAGTTTTTTCAAGTAACCATCAAATTATGTAGCAACAGCCATCAGATTGTTTTAATATAATTACCTGGTATTTGAAAGCGGTTGTCAAGTTATTTAGCAATAGCTAGCAGGTTTTTAAGCAGATGTCATGTTCACAAATATTTACCGGTTTGCAAAGCAGATGTCATGTTGCAAAATATTCTTTACTAGATCATGTAGGCGCGCGTTGCTGCGCCCGTCTATTAGGACTGTAGAAGGTCATGAGTTGATGGAAATATATTTAAAATTCATCCTCAATGAATTCACTTACCGCATTGAAATCTTGGTCATTTCTTTGGCTATACAACTCGGTCTTAACGCAAAATACAAAAAAATATGTTCATATGTTACTGCTGTACATGAATGTTTTGCGCACACTATAGCAACGAAACAATAAAGCAAACATTTAATAAATACTCCCTCCGTTCCAAATTAATTGACTTCTATTTGTCCACATGACATACACATATGTGGGCAAATAGAAGTCAATTAATTTAGAACGGAGGGAGTATATGGCAATGTGTACATAAGCCATGAATAACAAAAGTTGGACATGTTATTTGCTTCCGAACGGAGCTGCAATAATTTAAACAGAGTTGTGATGACAAACAATCAGTATAAGTTGATGAAGTGAAACTCTATCTTTGAAGTGCTTCAGTTCGGCAGTGCTAAATGCTAAATGCAGAGGAAAAGTGATTCTTTGTGTTTTCATGGAGCTCACGATGGGTGAGCAATGTGGTGGTCAATGTTTTTATCAGGTTCGTCAATCATGATGTATACCAGATATAAGACAATGCCTTGTACTGACGGGATAACATCAAAATAGAAGTATTGGATTTAACAATTTCGAGTTTCACCTCAAAATAAATCACAAGTATATGATAAAATGTGCGCAAAAGTTCAGAAATACAGGATCAAGTATAATTTTTAGTTGTACCTTAAGTGGTATTGACTTGTCATAACGTCCTCCTGTGGGATTTGCTGCTGCTAATACAAAAGTCCGCGCATTCAAAGTTGCCTGTATTCCAGTACATATGAAATTGGCACTCATATCTTCACGTCACACCGAGAAAACATGTATGGGCAACAATAGGTAAAAGTCAATATGCCTACCTGATCCTCAATATCCATTTTATCAGATTCGTCCATGCAACAAATACCGTTTTTTTTTTTTTTTTTTTTTTTTTGTAAGAATGCAACAAATACCGTTATCAGCAAGCTTTAGTGCACCTGCATGCAAGAAATGGATTCTTGGCAACAACCAAGGAAAGACATCAGCAAGATTGACATCTAGCCAGAAGATTCACCACCTTTCTCGTCCTTAAAAAAATAGTCAGTCGAATAAAAAATTACCGTCTTGTAAGTGCACTTGCTGCTCCATGTTCTGCACGCGCATCTTCAGTTCAGTATTCAATGTAGATAGCCCAAGCGTCTCTCCCTGTTTATCAAGATGATGAGAAGAGCAACATTAGCTATATGTTGTGAACTTGTGATGCAGGTTCATAAATGCAAAACAGACATACTTGTGGCAAATAGAAAGCAAAAGAAAGGTAATTGCATCCGACCAGCCTTGTATTGGTTAATTCCGTCAGCAGCATAGAAACTAAACAAGAATTACTATTTTAGTGCAGTATTTTCGTTATTTGCAGGGACACACCTAGGGTAGGGGAATGGGAGCTCATATTAGTTAGTGTATAACGTTCATACCACATGGATCTGGTACTCACATGAGAGTGGTTCAGTCTGGTACCGTGCACCTGCATGATTCACCCATGCCGAACCGCCTCCCAGTCCAACATCACCAAGAAAAGGCAATATGAAAGTGAAGTTGTGAGCTTTAAGATAATTGCCAACTCTGTCAACATCACTTGTTAAAGCAGAAACACCGATTCCTGGTTGCTATACGATGATCCCACCTTATCCTGAATTAATGTAAACAAGTTTTAACCATTGGAGATAAATCAAGCAAAAAAACTGAATGTAATTGAAACAAGATGCAAAGAAGCACTACATGATCGCCATCCTTGTCCTTTTCCTCCTCCTTTGGCTGATTTTTCATCGTTGTCGGGTTCTCTGTAAGTTCACAAATACACTAAGTTTTAGTAACTTCAACATTTCAGATATTTATCTCACTGAAAGAAACTATACAGAATTCAGTACATATATTATACCTCAATGCTTCAAATACAAGGGTACTGCAAGTGTGTCAAAGTTAAGGAGGGAGAGTATGTCCGTACATGGTCTTCCAGGAGGGCTTCGATCTTGTCACCAACGCCGGCCTGGCGGCCTCGTCATCCTCGCGCCTCCAGCGGCGGCGCCCTTGGAGGTGCCACAACGCAGCAGCCTGGGTACGCGCAGCCGAAGGGCGGGTCGACCCTCTACGGATGTGCCGGATCCTTTCCGATGAAGGCACGAAAGTGCGGCACATGCCTGCCGCCGCCCAACTCCTCCAACTTCTAGTAGATCACCGGTTCCGCCATGTTGTAGTCGGAGGCGATGTATTCGGGTTGGGTACCAGGGCAGAAGGTGAGGTCACAGGAGGGCTCACCGTCCGCGAGAAAGAGCAGCACCTTCACAATCTTGATGACTCCGGCCTTCCCCGCTCGGGAAACAACCGCATCGGACCGGAGCCACCCTTCCCCGTTGAACCCGACGCTTGCGGACGCGCCGAGCACAACACAGCTTGGAGGGCATGGAGTCTCGAGATGGCGACACAGCTAGGGAATGATAGCGATGGTGTTGCTGAGATTGGGGAGGCGATGAGGTGAGAGAACGAGAGGATGAGGAAAAGAGGCGGAACAGCGGGGGCCTCGAGTGGAACGAGCGGAGATGTTCCGTCGGACGTTATACCTAGTTGGGCTTTAGTTAGCGAGGCCCAAATTAACCACAATCCGTGAATTTGATCGCCGGAGCAGCGTCCCCAGGGATAACGTATCCAACGGACAGAAAACGTCAGATATGGAGATCTCACGGTTAGAAACGCTAATGGCCTGAGAGAGCTTGTTTTTGGCTCAGTTTTAATATCCCTAATAATGTGCATGCTTGTCAAATACTCCTACCAGGTATAGTAATCAAGTGCATGCATGTCACAGTGGCGTGCCACTTTAGTTCTAAAGCAGCTTGTTGTTTTTCGTGAACCTCACAATTCATTTGGTAATCTGCTAGCTAGTTCTGACAACATGGTAGTTGTTTCTCATAATTCCGTTAATCTTCTTAGAGAACCCGGTAGGTGTTACTAATGAACTTTGTAATTCTTTTTGGAAAATCTGATAGCTAGCTATATCTTAACATGGTGAAAAACCTGAAAAATGTTTTTAAATAAATTTGGTGACTAGTTATAAACAACCTGGGAGTTATTTGTAATAACCTGATAAACTGGTAGCTATTATCAATCAACATGGCATCTGTAGTCAGTTTACCTGATATGTAACATGTATTTGATCTGGTTATGTTTTCTTTATCAAAATCAACTAGAAGTGAGATAACCTCATAGTAAGCTTGAGTTAACATGACAACTGTGGTTGGTCAATTTGATAGCTATAATTATTCATGCTAGCAGCTCTTATCCAATTAGTTTGATAGATAGGGTATTTTGAATTCACATTTAACCTGAGAGCTAGCAACAATGAAATTAGTATGTTCATTTGAATAACATGGTAGCTACCTTGAACATCATGCAAATGATCGTATTAAGTTGAATCTGGTAGCTAACTCGATCAAAACTGATAGCTAGTATGAAACAAATTTGTAACCAGTGTTCAATATGATATCTTGGTTGTTTGAGATAACATTCTCCCAAACAGCAATGTTGGATCATGGATTGCACTGTCCATCTTTGTTGTACCTGCATGTGTTGATCCTTGTTAGTGTTGCTAACTCAATCTTTTTCCTTGTGTTTTTTATGCAACAGGACGTAAAATCTTTTTCCTTATGTTTTTTATGCAACAGGACATGAATATAGAGGGGCTGGATTATTGTTATCAATGAAGAAAATCTCATCCGGATCCAAGGGCTTCAAGTGTATATTGTGTAAATATGATCACCTAGCTAACAAAAGGGGAACCTTTTGACCCATTAATTCTGAGTCTTTTTTCTAACATATGCTATGTACCTAATTTTCATAACGTTTTGGAGGTATGTTTACATTTGTCATTTTGCACCTGGTACTCTTATCTATCGAGCTATATGATTTGTGGAGTTCTTTTTTTTGCGTGAGATTATCTTTACTATTAAAGCAGAATGCGTGGTATGGTGTCACACGCTAAATGCCATCCCACTACATGTCTAATTACGTTACGATTGGTCTGCCACGTATAAGTGAATATACCGGTTACAAACAAGTCTCACCGCACCGCACGGCTCACCCTTTTCCCAATATTTGTTCCCGCATATTTCTTTCTTCGCGTGGCAGCGCATCTCAGTCGTCGGCGGCGGAAGGAGACGACCGGCTAAGGCTTGTGCTGTACGGCGACCTCCTCACCTGTGTGGCTGTGGCTGTGTGGCGGAAAGAGACGACCGGCCAGGGCTTGTGATCTACGGCGACCTCCTCACCTGGGCGACGACCGGCGGCCGGGGAACCATCTAACTTGGAGGCGAGCAGGTAACACGGACCATGAAGCATGGAAGAGGAGCAGCAAGCAGACAGGCAGCCAGCAAGGAGCAAGCCGGGGCATGAACTAGAGGCATCGAGCAGGGAGCAGAGAGCAGAGAGGGGCGGCAACATGAGGCACCGTGGAAGAAGATGGCTGTTGCAAGTGATTCGCAAAAATAAGTGATTTGACGGTAGCAAAATTGAGATTTACTTTTTGTATTTTTGCTTGTCGCTAGGGGAATAGCAGATTACAGCCACAAGCTCAAACTTTCTGATGATTATATTATTTGCTACAATTATATTTGTGGAAATTTTGAGCACACTACTTTAGTAATTGTTTTTTGATAAAACTTTAGTAATTGTTTGTGTTGAAAATATAAATAAAATGGTATTTGAATATTTGAAAAAATTAAAAATCTGCCATTAAGATTTATAGATATAGTTAGAGGTAACCTCACCATTTATATGTAGGAGTAGGAGGTTATAGAATCACATTCCTCCAACCAGACATGGAGATGACACCATTCTATTCCATCCAAATATGGAGATGGAACCGTTACATTCTACTAGAATGGATGGAATGGAATGCATTCCATTCTACTTGGTTCCATTACCAAACACACCCTTAGATTAGCTGGATGCGCTTGATACATGAACCCTTATCTATTTAGGGTTTGTTAGATTTTTTTTATCTTTCCCGATAAAAAGGACTCGATGTCATCCGCCTCCTCACGGGCATCCGCTTGTTGCTGTTAAACCAAAGTGGTTATTTGATAATGAAGTTTAGCGTTCAGTTTTCACAACTAGGTTTAATAGGATCTTTAAGAAAACCGATTTTAAATACTTTTCTGTTATGAATAGACTGACACAAAATCACGTTTGTGAGGAGAGCCTGGACTCATTCTTACACATGCCACTTGACCATCTGGAATTGGTAATGTATGTTTAACAGGAGATGGGGTGATCAGGATGACTCCCATGGGCTAACCCATCGAGTCTGTCCGCGTCCGTTTCTATCCGCGCAAGGTAAAATCAAGGCCCAGCGGTGCGACATATTTGGTCCGTTTTTCTATCCGCTGAGACCAATTCTCGACCAAAATTTGGGCCTCGGACGCCGCGCGGACTGTGTTTGCATGGTGTGGTGTCAAAATCTACAATATTTACATAACAAATGCATCGTGCAACAAACCATCCGATCTCACGGGCACCCTCTCCCATCTCACATGCAACGGATAGAGTCATGCTATATCCCCTGTCTCTCTCATCTCACATATAACACCAACTACATGGGGTGATTTTGTTATTCATGTTTTATCTTAAAAAACTAACGTTTTTTCCAGTGATACTCAACGGTAAGTTAGAGTGTGGATATCAATAACAAACTAACAATATCAATGTTATCACCAACGCTAATTAGGCTCCAAAACAAACTTATTTATCCACCGCTTTGGGATGTTGGGACTAATGCATTTGCCAGCGTGCCAGTATATATGTGCAGATGTGCGTACGATGCGTATAAGTCGATGGTTTCAAGGAGCGCATACATGTCCAGAGGCCGACGTGTCACGTGTTGTGTGGAGCCGAAGCAAGTAGTGAAGCCAGCGGTATGCATGTAGTTAGATGAGTGAATCGGTCTTGATTAGTTAATCATGTGTGCACATGTATTACCTAGATTGGCTCGTGTAGTTAGTGGCGTCAGTATAGAATTGCTTCCTTAATGGCAGGACTACCTTAGTATCAAATTGTAACACAGGGAAGAAAAGTTTGAGTTGTCTGACGCAGCTCGACGCAAATACTCACATGTCTATTTGACCTTTTATGTGTTGTGTAGAGAATAAGTGATTTGGGAGAATTAGCTCCAACAACATAGATGGTGCGCGTGGCATGATTTGCATGAAAGAGCTGCAGTGCTTGTAGCTAACGAAGAAATAGGATACGACACCAATACACAAAGGCGCTTGTACTACGAAACTGACAAACCGTTGTTGCAAAGCTTGATGGAAATGTCGAAGAGCAGCATGCCTTGGATGTTCATGTCGTAGTCGAGGCGGTTGTAGGTGGTGCGTTGTGGTTGAACTTCCACCAAGCGATGCTGAGGCTGGTGAGGCAGTTAATCGGGGTGATCTACACGAGGTGATGAGGCGGGCAGCTGGTGAGCTCGTGGTGGACGGATTGCACACCAGCCGGATTGGTTCCAGATGAAGACAGTGACGCCGCCCACAAAGAGGAGGCATAGGCGCAAGAGAGGATGCCGATGATGGTGATGGAGAAGAGAACCAACATTCACAACAAAATGGAGCTTGGGTGTGGGCCCCACGTGCTTGAAAAATCCTGCACATGAGATCTAGACGAGGAGGTGGGCGGGGGGATGGTGTAGTGGTAGAGGTGGCCAATGAATAAGTAGCGAAGGAACGGGCGACCTGAGAGTGGCCAATAAGTGGTGACAGAGCGGTAGGCCATGAATGCGTCGGCGGCGTCCTCGCCGTCATGTGCAGCAAAGGCGTCCGTCGTCCTTCAACCATAGTTCCCACATGGCCACATCGTACCTCATTTGGCTTCAACGAGGCTAATTGGATAGAGAAGTGGACCACTCGCATGTCCAGCTTATTTCAGCTCGTCGTCACCTTAGGGTCATTGATTCATTAGAAATACTAAGAGCACCATAGGCATGTACCCAAGTAGCATGATGCGGCAGCAACGACATGGAAGTAGGAAGATCATCATCGCCATCAAAGCTGACGCCTTTGGATGGTGACAGGGCCACGTGTGTCGCACATCTTGATAATGTGATTACACACAACAATTAGGACACAAATGTTGAGCCAAAAGTTAGGCGGCAACATGGCAATCCTAGGAAATCCTAGGTTCTGTGCTGGAATGTTTTTCGATGTGCGATATGTTTAAGTGTATGTGAGAAGAACTAGGCTCAAGGAGGTGGCACTGGGCATTTAGGTTGCTCTCTTTGGTTCGCTTAAGGTTAGTCACACTTCCCTCGACTCCTCTAACCCTACTCTACGACGACACGTCCTCCGATGTACCCTCCTCCTGTACAAACTTTTGATTTTTGTCTTGTAGTAGCCTTTCCTTGTCAATTTTGGATTGGGAAATTTAAGTAAGATGGATCACCTCATATCTTCAAGTTGTTCTTTCAAATCTGGGTTTTCCATATCCGCTGTAATGTCACCGTCAGAGGCAAAAAAAATAGGTATAACAAAAAGGGTATATCTGTATGGATATAATGAGTACAGTTAAAATTTAGCACATCACTTTCTCAGGGTATCAAATAATGGAAGCGTCTTTATCGTTGATAAATTGTTAGTTATATACATTTGTGTTGTACTCCCTCCGTTTTTATTTATAAGACCTTTTTAGACATCATTTAATATACATGTTTATTCACTTTAGTGTGCATGTGGACACCATATAGAAAGCCCAAAACGTCTTATATAGAAAAACAGAGGGAGTATCATGTATGTAAAATAAAACTTTTTTAATAAGGTAATTATGTTGCATAAGAGGGTACTTGAAAACATACGAATATCAAATGTGAGGCATAAGCAACGTAAACTGTGACTTAGATAGCGCAATTGTCATGAGAAGACACAACCAAAAGATGTCATTTCGAGGCAACAAAGCTAAGGGACTAAGAAAAATGAAGTAGAAATACAACACATAAAAGGAAACAAAATCAACATGATCACTGAAGAGACTACAAGGATGAAAATAACATGACCGCCGTCGACTGTGTACGGCTACGTCCCTTTCGATCCACATTAACGCACGGGTATTTGAGCTCCCTTATTTTCATTTCCATAATACTCAGCGATATTTCATTGTCAATTAGCAACACATACGGCTACGTCCCTTTCGTTCTGCATTAGATATTTTTGTTTTATTTCACAAAAAAAGTTTCTATCCCGTGGTCACTAGATAATGTTTCAATCGTCTTATGAGTATTTTGAATAATTATTTTCAATCACGGAGAGAACAGACTCCATCAATTAGAGAAAAATCATTTGAAAAATATGACTTCATTGTCTAATTCATTTTGTTGAGCTGTATACAAATCATTCCAGTTTGGTAAGCAAATGTGAGGTGATATGTGCAGTTAAATTAAACATAGGAAAGAAATCAGATTTTTTTTGATACATGTAGACCTCAGGTAGGAGAGCAGTTAAGAGGGAAGGAGGGAAATTAGGATATTTTTAAATTTTGTGGAATTGCAGAGGTCGGACGAAAACAAGGTGGAACACGGAACCTTACATAATTATTTTGGTATAGGAGAAGAAGATAAATTTCTTGATTTACAATAAAAACATACTATTCATTGTATTATGATTGACCCAGTTACAGAGTTATGTTGGTTTCTAGCAAAAGATTCACAATTTCTGCACATCTGATTTTTTTAATGTATTATGTTACAAAAAACTTAAACCTCGTAGCAACGTGCGGGCATTCAGCTAGTCTGTAATAATTGCTAGAGCCCCTGATGCTCATTTGTCACAACAACGATCTAGCCTAGTTGCTAGCCCAATACGAGCCAACAACGTGGTCGCAGCCCAGCTAGTCGCGGAAAGCGCGCGCTCGGATGGGAAATATAGGTCGGATGAAGAATACCGCGCGCCTTGGCTGGTCGCGTTGACCGCCGCACGGAAGCTACCTGGTGCAGCGCCGCTGGGTAGTCCTGTCCATCTTTAATTTATACTTAAGCTGCTATTATCCCTTGCTTCATCATATGACGTGGGGGTGGCCCCTGTTGGTCCCCCTAGCTCCGCCTGTTAAGCCTGTGCAAAGACGGTTTAACACGGTTTAGGCCGGTTTCTCAACACCGGCACGAAATCAGCGGTTTGGAGCGGTTTGGTTTCAGCGGGTTTGGACGGTTTGACGGTTTGACACCGCGAGCAGTGGTGTTCTCGCCGTCCGCCTCGTCGCCAGCAACCACGCCCTTGAAGTTCGCCGGGAACCACTTGCTGGCCAACGACAGTGAGCCGGCCGGCGCACGGGACATTCTCCACATGGCCGAGACCCGTCGCGTCGCGTGTACGGCCAGGCTGAGACGAGCGATGGCGAGCCGGCCGGCGCGCGCGGGACGTGCGCCATGCCGCCGGCCGCCTGGGACTCGTCGCGCCGCGTCATGGAGCGCCGCCGGCCGCCCACGCCCTCGCCTCACTCTCCGGCATCTCACCGAGGTCGGGTGCGACGGTCCTGTCCATGTCGTCATCCGACGGTCGGCCACGGCGTCGGGCGGCCACAGCGTCGGCGTAGGCGGAGCTGCTGAAGCCCAAAGCGCATCTGGATCTGGTGGGTTTGCCGGTGTGCTGCGCCACCGGTTTCAACAGTTTCAAACCGCACGGAAACTGTGCCCTGTGGAAACCGGCCACACGGTTTGCAACGGGTTGGTTCCACGGTTAGCACGGTTTGAGACCAAACCATGCCCGGGCTTACCGCCTGTACATGATCGTCTAGGCTGATATACTTGGTTGTTATGTCATCCTGATGGAGTTTGTATCCCACAAGCTCTTTGATTTTTTTTAGGATCTATTAATAATCACCCGTAGCTGTTAAAAACCCTAAAATTAATGAAAATTACAAATACGTTGTTTGATCACCTAGCGACGACTACGAACACAGGAGCGAGCCGAAGGTGCGCCGTTGTCCTCGCCCCTCCCGCACCGAAGTCAGGCAAAACTTGTCGTAGGAGAGCTTGTTATAGTAGACAGACAAGAAGTCGTCGTGGTAAGTTCCCAAAGGGCCAACGCACCAAGCAACAACCATCGTCAAAGATGAGAATCTTCGATCGGGAGAACCTTACCTGCAACCACAGTAACGAACATGGAAACCGAGAAGATCCCAGAAGATTCACCGGACACACAACTCCACGTGCCATTAGCTAGCGCTAGACGCATCACCGAACCGGGGATAGGCTGAGAGGTACCTTTATCTGATACCGGGATTCGCCACCATTTCACCACCCAGAGGAAGACAAAAACTAGCTAAAATAGCAAACGAGAACCATACGTCAAGGAAAGGCCGAGATCCTCAGATCTGCCACCTCTTAGAGGCCTGAAAGGCCATCGGAATCGGGACGGACCAACAACGTCGTCGGCGGCTGGGAGGAAAACCCTAATCGACTTAGGATCTTTTGTTCCGTTCCTAGGGGCGGAGCCAGGATTTGAACTTAGCGAGGACAAGTCGATAACATCTCATATGGATATAAATGACCTCTAATATTTTAAAATGGTAAGAGGACTGATATTTCTCGCCTAGGTACACACATCTGTTGCATTGGCTCTTTGTTGTCCATCTGAAGGTACGCTCTTTGATTGATGAATAAAGGATATGAACACTACAAAAAAAACTCAAGACCACCCAAACGTAGCACCAGTAGGGATCACAAAATCCTAATCAACACGACGCGGTCTGCTTCAGCACCAGTCGGGCCTCCTTCACGTGTAGCTGGGCGTCATGGCACGGGTGGTCGGTTTTTTTTCGACAAAGGACAACATAATTATATAAAATTGAACACAAAATTTCTGCAAACACACGATGTTAGATGCAGTCGAGCCATTGATAAAGCCCACATCCAAAAAGATAAAGAAGAGAAAGGTGACACTGATATATCATGATGAAGCGATCAATAACAGACATCAACAACCGTCCACATCAACCTCTCATTAGTAGTAGGACGCGACTATCTGGCAGGCGCATGCTGGCTGGCGTACGTTGACGCGCTACGCGACAAAAACGGATCGGGAGAAATCCCGCGCGTCGCGCGCCCAATCCCGCCCGCGCGTGCGAAGCTTCCTTCGCCAGCCTGGCCAATCCAACCGCGTGTGATCCGGCCCACCCAACAAACAGAAAAACTGTCCTAAAAAGGCCATAAAGCCACCTGCGTCTAGACAGAAACTCACCTGGGCCATAAAGCCACCAACCACGTCTCGATCGTTACCAGACCATCTTCTTCTTCCTTGCGAACGCCATGGACAGCCTCTCCTGGATCTGATGAACACCAAAACCTGAAGAACAGCAAAAAAACAAGAGCACAACGCCAGATCCAAAAAAGCCCCTGCCCCTGCCCCTCCCTGCCCCCCCCCCCCCCCCCCCCCCCCAGGTACTACCTCTCTGCTACTCTCATACCTGCATCTATGCTTCTCTCATACATGTCTAAAAAGGAATCTGAAATTCTCTTACCCCCCAACACCCAATCACAAGTGAGAATAAAGCACTCCTGGTTGTGGGCGAATTTAAGGGGCAAAATTGAACAACAAAGGGGAATCAATCATCTGATCCATAAAAAGCCATCGAAACAACAAAAACTGCATGTTCTGTGATGTAGTTACAATAAGGACATGTAATACTTTGAGTGGATTTTACATATAATGATGAAAACTAGTTTAGTCCTTATCTGTGGTTTATACCCATGAAACAAATTGGATGAACTCCTAAAAAACAGTATGTCTGCATAACATATGCTTGTGTGGTCTTGATGTTATATCCTTGTCATAAAAAATATTGATAAATGTGTGAGAAACCCTGCAAATACACAAACATAACAAAACATAAGTTATCAACCTAAAAACACTAAAATTATCATGTGTAAAACATTGTAGTTACAACCGACACACTGACTCATGTCGTGCATTACTCGGATATGCATTAAAACACTACAGTAATCCATATAAAAAGCAATGTAGTAACCACCAACACCCCACAGCTTCCTCATGGCATTTATCATGTACCAGTCCATCGTGTGTTAATCGTTACATTAAACATACACATTTTAGTTATCAACGTACGCACACTAAAATTATCCATGCAAAAGCAGTGAAGTTACCACACGGTATTCCCTATGAAATGTACAATCCAGGTATGCATAAATCTAGTCTTTTCATAATACATGAATTTACAAAAAAAGTCCAAAAAGTATAGCAGGAAAATGTAGTTTATCCGTATACAAGCAATGTAGTTATCAAACTAGAAAACATCAGCTGATTCACAGAAAATAAAATGAGTGCTCTCTGAATATACAAAGAAGTTATCATCTAAGAAGTGCTATAGTTACCATCAGCAAAAGATACAAAATTAGGTTAACACACTAACATGACTTGACATTAAGTCGGACATTAAAAATTGTGCAATGTACATGCATGTTCAGTTAGTGTTGTATGTACTACCAACTGACCACTTATATGTTTCTCCATTGCTTTTATCTCATTTATTCTGAAACTATTTTGAAACAGGTCAAACAATGGTTATAGATCTAGATCTCAACTTGGAATGCAGTGACACGGATGATGACAGATATTTTGATGCGGAAACTTCAAATGCAGGTAAAATATAAAAGTTACAAGTGACTACGGATGGTCGCTATTTATTGAAGTCAGACAGTACCATTTAGTACAAAAAAAATCAATTGCAACAATAGTTACCAGGGAGATATAGCTGAAGTTACACACCACTTAATGTAAAAATTACCTCAAAACAACAAGGACAACAAATGCATACAGTACCATTTAGTTATCAGGGAGATGCAGTACAAAATCAATTGCATCATTAGTTATCAGGGATATATACCTGAAGTTACACACCCTTTATTATAAAATTGACCTCAAACAATAATGGCTACATTACCATTTAGTAAAAAAAATCAATTGCAACAATAGTTACCAGGGAGATATAGCTGAAGTTACACACCAGTTAGTGTAAAAATTACCTCAAAACAACAAGGACAACAAATGCATACAGTACCATTTAGTTATCAGGGAGATGTAGTACAAAATCAATTGCATCGTTAGTTATCAGGGATATATACCTGAAGTTACACACCCTTTATTATAAAAATGACCTCAAACAATAATGCCTACAGTACCATTTAATACAAAAAATTAAGTGCATCAATAGTTACCAGGAAGATATAGCTGAAGTTACACACCACTTAGTGTAAAAATTACCTGAAGAATAATAGCTGATACATCTCTTCATGTCAGGTGCAGGAATAGATGGAGATGGGCTCTTCTCAAGTGCTGCAGGCAAGGAAAATGTGTCAGCCAGCAAAAAACAGAACACGGTTACTGGAGCAACTATCGATGGCAAGACACAGGGCACTAATGAAACAGCCAAGCAAGATGGAGATGACGCTGCAGCTGACGCAAGCTCAACACCAAAACCACCGACAGTTAATATGCGTTTCGACAGCTATGAATCTGCAAAGGCTCACTACTTGGAATACTCACTAAGGAAAGGTTTCAGTGTCCGGATTGCTTGGTCACGAAAGGATGCGGAAAAAGAGTATCAGAAAGTTTTCCTCGTGTGCACCAAGGCAGGAAAAACAAGTGCAGCAAAAGAAGACACACAGAATCCGCAATCAGTTGTGAAGAAACGAAAGAGGAGCACAATCCCAAGGACTGGATGCCAGGCACACATGTACATAAAGAAAAATGATGGCTGGTTCCGTGTTGTGCAAGCCTCGGATGAACACAACCACCCACTGATAAAGAAACCATCTCTGACCAAGTTCCTGCGCGCACATCGCAACATCCCATTGGATGAACAGCAGTTCATAAAGATGTTACATTCCTGAAACATTCCAACGTGCCGGCAGATGCAGCTAATGGCAAGGTTTTATGGGAAGCTCGAAAACGTGCCGTATACAGCAAAAGATGTGGCAAACCTGAGAGCATCTTTCCGGCGTACACACAAGGTAAATGACATGGAGCACTGTTTGGCATATTTTAGGAAGATGCAGGAGAAAGACAAGGATTTTTTCTACAAGATAAAACTAGATGAAGATGATTGTGTTGAGAGGATGTATTGGGTAGACGGAGCATCACGACGATCGTACCCACATTACGCGGACTGCATCTCTTTCGACGCAATTATTTAACAAACTGTTACAAGATGCCATGCACACCATTCATCGGAATCAACAACAATGGGCAATCTGTGCAATTTGGCTGCGGATTCTTGCGCAACGAGCTCACTGACAGCTACGTTTGGCTGATGGAAACATTCCTAGAAGCAATGCACGGTATAGCACCAAAATGCATCATAACAGATCAAGACTTTGCTATGCGCGGAGCTATCGACGCGGTTTTCAAGCAGACAATACACAGAAACTGCAGGTGGCATATTATGCAGAATTTAACAGAGAAGATGGGTTCATATATGGCAACACACCCTGATCTACATGAATCATTCAAAGCATGTGTGAACAACAGCTTGAACCCACAGGAGTTCGAGGAAAGCTGGGACGCAATGCTCGAAGCGCATGGAGAACGCGAGAACACTGATCTGCACGCAATATGGGTGCACAGGACATGCTGGGTCCCGGCTTACTTTATGCATGCGTTCTTCCCCTTCCTGCAGACCTCATCCAGGAGTGAAGGGTTCAACGCAGTCCTGAAGAGATATATAAGCCCAAAGAATTCTATACTTGATTTCCTACAACAGTACGAGGCGCTGCAGGATAAGATACTGAATGCAGAAAGGCAAGCGGAAGCAGACACGGCTCTGACAGAACCAGATTTGTGGTGCCCCCGCAGCCCTATCGAAAAACAAATGTCTAAAGTATACACAAGAAAGATTTTCAACCGGTTCGAATGGGAAATGAGGGAGTCCATGTCATACTTTTGCCAATACTTAGGTTCATACCTATATGACCTGACCATAGTAGATGCTCCTGTCCCACACTATGGGTACAGGAACTACTTGGTGTATGCAAACCTTGATGAGGAAACTTACTCATGCAACTGCTGTAAGTTTGAACGCGACGGGATGCTATGCTGCCACGTGATAAAGGTGATGATATTCATAAATGTGCGTCAAATACCAGAGAAGTACATCCTAAAAAGGTGGACCTGGGATGCTGAACCAGATCCAAATGAGCTAGGCCCTAGTGTCCCCCTACATACTACACGTCGAGGTATGCCAGAAGAAGCAAAGTACATGATGGCGATGGCATCGGCGAAAGATGATTTCAGAAAAGTTGCAAAGGTGGCGTGCTTGACTAGCGATGGGATACGTATAGTTCACACACACCTAAGGAATATGAAACAGGACCTTACTCTATATCTGAAAAGAGAGGAGAAGAAGAAGAAGGATGCAGCAGATGCAAAATCGACAATGCCGTCAAGTGATGCACCCGGAACACATGCGCACCAATCAGGCAACAACACAACTGATGTGCCCGGATCAAGCGCTTTGGGGACCAACTTGCCAACCGAGAAGAAAATAGGAAACCCGCCGAGGTCTACCATGAAAGGAAGGCCATGCGAGATAGCAAATAAAAATCCGCTAGATATTGGGACGAAGAAGGCAAGACAGTGCAGCGGCTGTGGATCCACACTACACACGATAAGGAAATGCCCGGATAAACTGAAAAGGATGGGGCTGTTGTCAGAAAATACCGCGTAAAACAACTCCGCCACGCAAAATGTTTTGCAGCAAACAAAAGAGCAGAAAAAGATGATACTGGAGGGGGTAAAAAACAACCGCAAAAAGGACAATGTGTGCTTTTTTATTTGTAATCATAATTATCGTATGAGACAATTCTAAATTATTGTGGACATGGTTGTATCTATTTTATTGTGCAAAAGGACATGCTGAACAAGAAAAAAGCTATCGCGATTTACCATTAAATTCTGTGAAAATAGAGGCATGCCACAATAATTTATAAGTAAGATTACCAGGCAGGTTGCACTAAACTTATCGGGTAGATTACACAAAAGTTTACCACACGATCACAAAAAAAATGCTACAAAACTTACCAATCCATTTAAACAAAACTTACCATCTATTATAACTAAAATGACCAGGGAACTACAGTTAAACTTACCAACCAAGAAAAATAAACAGAAAAAAGAAACAGACTATGAGCAAAAAATGAAAAACAGTACATGTTATACAAAAAATACCTCAAAATGCATGTTTGTCAAGCAGGTACTTCCACTTGAGAAGCTTGTTATTTTTATTCTCCAGCCACCTTACTGTCAACACCTTCCTTAGCTCCGCGATCTGTTCACAAGTTATGGCAGGAGCCACACGTCCATCCCAGAGTTCAAGGAACTTCAGCACGAAAAACCCACAGTCATACCTGTAGCAGCCAAAAAAGAAAAAGAAAAAGCCTCAAATAAACATATGCAGATCAAGTATAATGAACTTCGAGGACACATTAAAAAGTTGAAGAAATATATAAAAAACACTTACTTATTATCTTGTTTTGGTGCAGGAATATACACCAACTCATAATCTTGGATTTGTTTTTTCGAATCACTGTAATTGATAAGGTACATTTCCTTGATCGCAATCGTAAGCCGGGTACCATAGTCAATCATCTCTTGATCATTTGGGCCACGAATAGAATCAAGAATTTCAAACCTCTTTGCAACCAGATTCAGCGACAACATGAACCAATGACCACAAGGCTTATCAGCTGTACCAAGTTCTTGAAGAACAGGAAAGCTAAGCTGCCATAAACAAAAACTTCAACAATTATAAAAGCACAAAAAAGATAAAAATATATACAGGAAAAAATTGCGAAAATACGAAAAGCATACCAGATTTTTGTGACTTAGCATGTACTTGTCATCTCTCCGAAAGTGCTTCTTTAAAACATTTGTATTGAATTTATGATCAAGCAGAAAAGACGTCACAACCCAAGGGAAAATGACCTTCTTGTCTGGACAAGTTTCTTGCAGGATAGCAACTCCAATTTCAATAACAGTGTTGGACAGTAAACCATCAGGTTTCACACTGTCGGCGAGTTCTCCAGTTGTCACCCGCATGGGCCCAATTTGTAAAATTCTAGTACTGTTAATCAAGGACGAAAGAAAACACAGAAAATGAGATAAAGTAACCATGCATAAAGAACTGAAGTTTCCACACCCACAGCAGTAAAGTTACCAACAAACAAATAGTATATGATAAGTTAACAGAAAACAAGATAAAGTTACCATCCATATAAATAAGAATTTACCACACACACAACAGTATAGTTACCATCTTACCATAGACTATCAAGGTTAACATAAATTATGAAGTTACCATCCATACAAAAATGGAGTTACCAACCAACTAGTGCAAAAATTACCACACAAACTGGAGTTCAGTTACACACCAATAAAGAAACAGAACGAAAATAAAAAATAACTTACTTATTAATCTTCGACACAAGAGAATCTCTCGTGTGAACAATAACCTTCCGATATAAAGCATCTTGGTGAGCAGTGCTTCTAATAGTAGTGTATGGAGGCAATAAATACATGGAAGGCTGAATAACCCTCTCCATACGAATCCTGGACTTTGGAGTCATGCTATGAGCATCCATACTGCCATGTGGCATGAACGTTGCAGGAGTACATTCAACTTGGGCACCTACATAGAAATAAACACAAAAAGGCAGAAAAGTTGATCATGCTATAAAATACAAGAAGAAGTCAGAACTTCAAAAATAGATAACTTCAAAGAAAGGGTCAATTACCTTTAGATCAAGCTTCTTGTCCGTTTGAATTGTTTTACTTGTGCTGCAATTATTTTGAAATGCCTTCTTCTCAAACAGCAAATCATCAAGAGAAATTACTCTAGAACAATCATTGCCATGAGATTTGGCATTATCATGGGATACTGGTTCAGTTTCACAAAATTAGGTCGATAACCAGGAAAAGATGTTAACAACCAGAAACACATAAAACTTGTAAAAATACAGAACTTTGAGAGCATAGGACAAAAACAAAACATGGTAATATGGAACACGAGTTATTACAACAAACAGATCCAGAATAAAAAATATAGGAAATGAGACATTAAGTTTTACACTTGGTAATAAAATAAACTACGATAGTCTTGCAAAAGCACTAAAACACTTCTAAAAACTGCGCCAGATTCCGATATCCAAACGAACAACTACATCAAAATATAACACCGAACGCCGCCACCACACCACAACGCCGACAGAACCCCCACCATTCCCATACACTCCTTCATATCTTCATATATAAATATATGTGGAAACCATATAAATTATTCCGCGCCGTTGCCTTTATATACGACGATGTCCATCGATATAGCCGAGGAAGATGTAGGGATATCGATCCCATAGTTAAAATCTGCATAGCAAAAAACGTGTGCCAAACAAAGAAGGCACAAAAAACAAAAAAAGACAAAAAACAAAAACACAAAAAACATCAAAGCGTTATTACCACCCCCCAAAATATAAACAATACAGTATACAGAAGTAACAATTTAGTCACTAACTTACGCACATGCAACCAGGGAAAAATAAAAGCATGCCGCATTTATTTATAAGTGAGATTACCAGGTAGGTTACGCTAAACTTATCAGGCAGATTCAACATAGTTTACCACACACATAAAAATGCTAACAAGACTTACCAACCCATTTAAAAATACAATTTATCTGGAAGCCGTTATTAAAAAAGCTTACCAATAAGCTTCCATTAAACTTACCATGCAGACAAGACTAACTATGAAAAACAATGAACAAGGAACATAAAAGTGATCAGCTAAAGAAACTAAAAGTTATCAGGCTTAAACTGATAAAAATACCAGACATGAAACAGACTGAACCTAAAATTATACAATGCATGAAGCAAGTCAAAAAAATGTAAACCAACAACAAGAGTTACGAAAACTAACCAGTTGACGTAGGCATCGCAAAGGACAAAGGGAGCGCGTCCTCCGCTTCCATGACGTTCACAATGCTAGAATCAGCAACAGGTGGAACAACAGTCACAACATCTGGACTAGATTGCATGGTTACAGAAGGTTCTGCTTGTTTTTCGGCACCAGAGCTACCAACATTCTGAGCTGGTTCAACTACTGCTTGATCAGTATGATCAGAGTTCTCAATGTTCTCAAACTGGCTGCCCAAGTTCCATTCAGGAGCACAAAAATGTTCAGGAGCAGTAAAACTCTGGAACAACATACTCGCAGGAAAAAATCCGCCATTCTTCGAAGCAACATCATCAATCATCTTCTGTTTACACTTGTCAATCACACTCTGTTTGGGATCGTTCTGATCTGCCAAACCTGCATGTGGGGAGTGGGCTGCTGGAGCATTCACATCAGGTGCAATGGTATCATCAATCCTAGAAGCAGATGTGCGAACAGATTCGGAGAAAATAGGCAAAGCACCAACAGTTGCTGTACCCAAACTAACTGATTGAACAAGCCCGCTAACAACATTTCACAGTGGATCCGGGGCAGAAGGAGCAGCAGAGGTGTTACCAATAATTGGCACACTGGATGTATCAGGATCCATTAGTGGAGGAGCTGCAGAAGCTTTTGATACAGTAACAACATCAACAGTGGAAGTGTTTGCATCCACAACAGAACTCTGTTTGTCCATAAATCGAGGAGATGATCTTGATGGCTGAACCCCCAATTTCAGTGATTTCTTCCTGCAAATTTTAACAACAAACAAAGCACAAAAGCGGTTATGTTCTGAAGACAAATACCAAATCAGAGCAAAAAATCAACACCAAAAAAATAAAATTTATACACACCTAAAAAGTTACACGGTTTTCAAAAAAGTTACAAAGTCATCCATTGCATTGTAAAATGAAGTTATCAACACTTACACACTAAAGTGATCAATACAAATGATATAAAGTTACACAGATTTAGAAACAAAAACATGATTAACACACAAAAAGTTACACAGTTTACAAACTACAAAGTTATCCAAGTAGTGTAAATGAAGTTACCAACAGTTAATAACTAAAGTGATCAATACAAAAAAGATAAAGTTAACCAGATTTAGAAACAAACATGGTTACACACAAAACGAGAAACGTGTGCAGCAAAAGATCATCAGGTATTTCTTTTTACCTCTTATACGTTTCAGTAACAGTCTTTCGAGCAACCTCCAGCTCTCCAACAACAGCGGGTTCGGAAACTGATGAACCCAAAGCACCCGCAAGTCCTTTTCCATCTACAAATCGAGGCGATGTACGTGAAGGTTGAACCTTTTCTTTGCTCATTGACTTCCTGCAAAGAAAGAAAAATGCAAACAGAAGTTATCTATACAATAATACAGAAATTACCACACAAAAACACTGACTTAACAAAAAACAGAAAAGCACCCATCATTTAATAATGAACAAAAAAAAGAGTTGGGTCTACCTCTTAGGCGTCATCTTTTTAGGAGCAGGCACATCAGTCCGTTTGACAGAGCTTAAAGCTACATCACTTTGCCGCACAATGTCAACTCCCTCATCACGAAGTTCAGAAACAACAAGGCCCAAAATAGACTTATGCTTCTCACCCA
This sequence comes from Poa annua, assembly GCA_026929855.1. Classification (NCBI taxonomy): domain Eukaryota; kingdom Viridiplantae; phylum Streptophyta; class Magnoliopsida; order Poales; family Poaceae; genus Poa; species Poa annua. The sequence continues at coordinate 53,214,482 of CM049433.1, read as the reverse complement.
CCGATAACAATCTCTTCTGCTTGACAGGTATACTTTGCGCAACCGGTGAGTTGGGAATAACAACAGTATCAGGGGCAGTGCCACCTTCAATATTCAAGTCATCCTCTCCCGCACGTACACTAGCTGGTGGAATAGATGAACAATTGGAATCAAAGTCATTTCCTTGGGTGGAGGGAGTATCATCCAAATTTGTCGGGCTAGGCAAAGTTGTGTCATCAACACCAGCATCCACATCTTCATCAACAGGGGTGAATGCATCTAAATCTTCGCTTGACACATCAGCAGTAGATTGGGTACGTGGAACTTGCTCAGATCCTACATTTCTTTTCCTAGCAGCGAAAACAAAATCCTTATCAGACCCATCATCATCGCCACCAGACCCGCTATCTTCACCACAAGATCCCCCATCATCACAATCAGACCCGCCATCGCCACTATCTGAATCTTCATCTGAATTGCTGTCATCCATGTTCGATTCAGCAGCAACAAATGTAGAGTCAGACTCCTCTGAAGCGACCGAGCAAACAATCTTGCTTGAACCAGCAACTGTCGAAGAACGCAGCTTCCGACGAGATTTGACAACACCAACATCAGCCTCACGCGCATCAAACACATGGTCATCTGTCGGTTGACTGCCTTCTGGTTCAGCCGAAGTAGGCACTTTACTTGTACTTGGTTCTGCAGCTGATCGCCCAGCCCTAGACATCGGCCGAGGTGCTGTGGTCTTAGAACCAACTAAGCTATCTGTAAGATCTCCAAATTGTTGTTCCATCTGAACACAAGAAGCTGGTAGCATTTTTGTCCAGCTTCCAACCAAGGAGCCCATCAAACCAACTAAACCAGTAACAAAAGAACCCATAGCATTAGCAACTTCTTTCTTTTGCTACAATAAAAAAACAACACAGGAAACATTACACGTCTATCTGTAAGAAATAAAAAACAATATAAATATAAGCTCCTGAATGTAAAACTACCTTGATTGGACAGGATGGATGAGAATACGTGTCAATCCACCTATTGAAGCCGCCAACTCCACCAAACAAAGAATAATCAAACCCAAAAGTAGGTTTAAGCTGTGACAAGAGCAGAAAAAAATTAAAACTTAAAGATGGATACACAAAAACAAAAATATAAAAATAAGCAACAATGAAAACAAAAAAGAATATGTGAATAAGTGAAATCAACATAACATGTAAAGTTACCTACACTTGACAACTAAAGTTATCTATTACAGATGATATAAGTTATCAAGCAAAATTACCTACACTTGACAACTAAAAGTTATCTATTACAGATTATATAAGTTATCAAGCAAAATTACCTACACTTGACAACTAAAGTTATCTATTACAGATGATATAAGTTATCAAGCAAAATTACCTACACTTGACAACTAAAGTTATCTATTACAGATGATATAAGTTATCAAGCTAAACAGACAGAAGTTATCAACTAAAAAATAAAATAAAAAGACCCAAGTGCAAAATTGGTACCTGGAGCTTGCCATAAGACTTTCCGTCAGGTTGTAAATCAGCAGCCAACACACGATCAATATCCTCTTTGCAACAAATGTTCACAGCAAAACGCCCATCGAGAAGATGGACGTCCATATCACTAATGTCAATAGAGTCCACGTACAAGAGCTACAAAACACAAAATAAAAAATAAACACAAAAAAGGTTGAAAAGGGGAGGACAAACTTGAAGTTAGCAAAATAATATGATAAAAATGTACCGGCATAAGAAATAGGCAAGCCTTAGCGAACTTTCCACTAGACAGCTCTTCGTGAAGTTGATCTGCGACAAATTTAGCCCAGTTCATCTTGTGTACATTATCAATGTTGGCCTGTTGGAAGAAACAACAAAAATACTGTAAAGTACAAGTAATAAACAAATAAACATAAAAGTTATCAAGCAGTGACAACTAAAGTTATCACATAAAAACATGTAAAGTTACCACATAAAAACGCATTTAAAAAATACACCAAAACCTGACAACACACAAAGGTATAAAACACAATAATGAACACTCACCATGGTAGGATAGCACCTGCTACTGACTTTAACAGAAGTCGTTGGGCGTAGGACAGTGCACATAATGTACATAAAAAATATTTGCTTAAAACCCTTATCAGCCGTTTTCATATCCTTCAATATCTGAAACACACGAGTTACTTTTGGTGTGTTGCCATCATCTGGAAAAATAACAGGACCAATCTCAGCCTCAATATCCCTGTCAATAGCATACACAACAGGGATATCGCCAAAAGGCAGTCCGAGTGTACGGAAGACTGAACGATCAGTCAGCGGGATCCTTCCTCGCACAGGAATAATAAATTCCCGACTATCCTTGTGGTATAACCCAGCAAGCCAACCAATGAGACCATTGTGCAACACAGGACACTTGATGTCCAGCATGATATCAAGCTCCATGTTAGAAACAGCAGTTATCTGCTCACTCGATAAATGTTCATACAACGCGCAAATGCCACTTGGCGATGCCCTGTTCCGCTTCCCTTTTATATCATGGTCCACAGGGACATACACAGCTTTACGTTTCCTCCCCATTGAAACAACCTACAAAACAGATCAAAATAATCTTCTAAAGTGGGTAACAAAAAAACAGATGTTAACACGAAAAAGTGGGTAACAAAAACAGTTACTAGCCAGGTATTTTATTGGATTAACAAACTTCTAAAAACCTATAATGGTACAAAATTGGAAATTCTATACAAAATCAGACAATTGTGCCAGTTAGTTGGTTATACAAAACCACCTACAATGTGGTAAACAAAAGTCAAATGGATCACAGTTGACAAAAACATAAAAACTTATCATGGTGTTAAAGATAAATTTATCATACAAAAACAGATAAAGTTACCACACAGATACAATACGATCGTTTCCACACAGAACAAATTGATGGCTTAATCAATGAAAATACTGTCACTGCCTTGTTGTAAGACACAAACAAATCGAAGTAAGAAAACCCCTGGTTGTTCTTTTACACTGGAATAACTAATTACAATGGAATAACTAAGGGCTAATTACATTGATTAACTGACATGCTAGAAATCTAGAAGCCACTGCAACTCCATCCAAACACATGTCTACATCCATGTCTAAAAAATAGTGCAAAAGCACACAAATCACAACTCAAAAAAACACATAGCAAGTGCATTACAGCTCAGGAAAATTCTCTGAGCACAGAAAAAAATCATGAGAGATACAGCTCACTCGGCATAGCATCAGGAGGCGACCACAAAAAATGGATAGCCGGACATGCAGGTGCTCGATCTCGTCCAGAGAATAGTCAGGCGCAAGGGGAACAAATAGATCTAGACAACAAGCACTCGTTCTAATACCGGATTCAGACATGGAATCCACAAAAAACGGCGAGCTCTACCACCGCGCCCGATTGAAAATGGCGGACGCGAAGCCCTGGATCAAACCCTACAACAAATAAAACCGCATGTGCACACTACCCCTACGGCGCACACTCATACGGCGACCTACTCACCGGACTTCACCTAAAAACGCACCGAAGCAAGCCTGATTTCCACCACCAGCGGCAAAACGAAAATGAAATCGACTAAATCCGGGACACTCCTTGGCTAATCAACTTCAGAAACTAGCTGAGAAGGAACCTCACCTCCGGCGCACGCTGCAACGGCGAAGAAAACGCGGGATTTGATCCACAGACGGCGGAGAACGGCGAAATCGCCGCGGCGGAGGCGGAGGAGAGCGGAGAACGAGAGGGGCGGTGTGCGGGGGAAGAACCGCCTGGGCACGGATTTCGAAAAAGGACCAGGTGTGGTGGGGACAGATCGTCAGCGAGATAAAGCGCAATAACTGCGTGCGCAACGTGCGCGACGTGCGCGGGGCGCGCGGACCGGCCGTCCGACCGCGATCCAACGGCCAGGATCGGAGCGTCGCGCTGTGGCCGGTGGCAGGCGCCTTATAGTTAGAAAAATCGTAGTAGTAAGCAGGCCGTGAGAAAGTTTCTACAATAGCAACACCTTCAAAAGGTAAGTACGCACAAGCTTCGCCGTCGCCGGATCCGATCTACCTTGCATATGCTTTCACCCTGAGGAGTAATCTGAGCAACCTCCAAACATCGACTTCAACAAGGAAATAGTCTAAGCTAGTCCTTTCTTTGTGGTGCGTATGCTTGTCGCCGAGCTGTTGCTTGTGACTCCGGTGAATGATCAGCGACCACCGACGAATTTGCCCTTTTGCTTATGGGTTTGTACATCGTAAGCCTGATTCTGTTTTGCGCCTCCCCGCTGTCCGTTGAAAAGTGTGGTAGGCACGATGCTTATATCGAATTAAAGGAAAAGGTAAGAACGTTCGTGGTTGGATTATTGTAGACTATTATGGTTTGCCGTGTGTTCGTGTACGCCTATACGTAATATTCTACGTCGTCTAACCAGATCAGCAACACTCCCTGTACATAGTATTATGCCATCGAACACTGGGTCAAATTCGCAAAGTGCCTCGCATGTTGCCGTTGGGTTCTTCTTATGAACCCTTCCTTCATACTCCCTCCGTTCTGAATTAATTGACTCAGATTTAGTACAACTTCCACTAAATCTGAGTCAATTAATTTAGAACGGAGGGAGTACTTATGAAAATACAAATCAAGAACTGTTCATTTAAATAAAAAAATAAAAATAATGAACCCCTTAAACACTTGCCAAAAACTCGGCCCTATATATTCCCTCTAACCTTAAGCCCAACATCACATCCAAAAGAAGCAAAACTAATTAAGGCAGAGCTTCGATCTATCTGCGACTAGCTGCCGGTTAGCTCCTCGCTAACATGAAGCTCTCGGTGTTTCTCCTGTGTGTCCTGGTTGCCGTCCAGGCTGCGCTGCTCGTCGCGCCATCTGCACAGGCTAGCGAACTGAAGGTCGGGTACTACAACAAGAAATGCAGGGGAGTGGAGAAAGTCATCAAGTTGCACATCAGGAAGGCTATCAAGGAGAACCGTCGCGTAGGCGCCCAGCTTGTCCGACTCGTCTTCCACGACTGCTTCGTTAGGGTATGTGCATTTACACTCTAGTGCAAAACATTTACATTATCGATCTCTTGCGGAGCCAACGATATACTCCCTACAAAAAGTAATGGCATGGAGTTGACTACTTATGCAGGGGTGCGATGGCTCTGTCCTTCTTGACAAGACTGCCGAAAACCCATACCCGGAGAAGGAGGCAGCGGCGAACATTGGGCTCGCCGCCTTCGACCTCCTTGAGGAGATCAAGGCTGACATCGAGCAGATGTGCCCCGAAGTTGTGTCCTGCTCCGACATACTTGTGTATGCTGCCCGTGATGCCGCCAGCATCCTCAGCATGGGGGGCATCCACTACAAGGTTCCTGGCGGCCGCCTCGATGGCCTTGTCTCCTCGGCCTCCGAGGCACAGGCGGAGCTGCCGGACTCCACCTTCAACCTCCAGCAGCTCATCGACAACTTCGCCCGCAAGGATTTCGACCTGGAGGAGATGGTCATCCTCTCTGGCGCGCACTCCATCGGCGTCGCCCACTGCTCGTCCTTCAAAGGCAGGCTCACCGCGCCTGCAGATCAGATCAACCCGGGCTACCGCAATCTGCTCAACTACAAGTGCCCCCCGAGCACCAACCCGACAGTGGTCAACAACTTCCGCGACGAGGACTACAAGACCGTTGCCGAGTACATGCCGCAGCACGCGAGCCGTGTCCGCAAGATCAACTTGTTCGACAACACCTACTACCACAACAACCTCGCCAAGATCGTCAGCTTCAACTCCGACTGGGAGCTGCTGACGACCGAGGAGGCGCGGGGCCACGTTCATGAGTACGCTGACAATGCCACGCTTTGGAACGAGGATTTCGGCGACTCCATGGTCAAGCTCAGCAAGCTCTCCATGCCGGCGGGGAGCAAGGGCGGGATCAGGAAGAAGTGCAGCATCGTCAGCCACCCCCTGCACTAAACCATACTCCCTCCGTTCTGAATTAATTGACTCAGATTTAGTACAAATTGAACTAAATCTGAGTCAATTAATTCAGATCAGAGGGAGTACATGCGTACGTGTGTGTGCATGGAGATGAAACGACGAAACATTTTGCGTGTGTGTGTGTGTGTGGAGTTTTTGTTTGATTCCTATTTCTTGGGGTCTGTTTGTTCATTCCATTCGTTTGTTTTCTTGTGTTTTCCGGATCCTTTGTTGATCTGCTATTTATTTCTTGATATATCGATGCAATAAAGTTGTACTCTTGGCAGACTGTTACAAATTATATAATCAAATTACGACCGCCACAAATACTGGCACTCCATTTGGCATGCGGTAATGGTCATGCCGAGCTTTTTGTTACAGATTCTGAAAAAAGTTTTCTTTTAGTTCTCTTCGATGTATCGATCATGCATTCCTAAACCACATAAGCCGGGGGAGATGCACCCCCATTAGGCAGCCTCATAACGCAGACATCGGTGTCATGGATACGGGTTTTGAACATCGTTTTTGCATCTTTTGAAATTCAGTTACATCGATCCTCGGCGCTAGCTACTCAGGTAAGTCAATCGTAAATCCCTGTCACAATTCAAAGTTAGATCGACTGACTCCTCTTTCTTGGAAGGGTCTCATGAATGTCATAGACCGTTAGAATTTTTTTAGAGGATACATATGGCTTAGGAACACTCATTTGTCCTGCCAGTATCCGTCTATTTGCAACATAGTTCAGCATAAAAAAGTTTCGGTGGCTGAAGTCTTATCATAGGCTACTCCCCCCAACGTAGGTTTCACTAGAGCCTCAACCAGAAAAAAGCGGTCAAGATGGCTACATGTGGTGAACCCATAAATAGATGTCCAATTTTCCAATCATGTGGTCAAGTCCTTGTATTCAGATCTCATGAGTGAACATAGCAGATTTCTCCATAAATATATTTGAAAAATGAAAGTTTGACTAAAGATCAAGATTTTTTGTGTGGTTCTTATTCTGCAAGGTGATTTTTACTAAATATAATTTTACTAAGTGAAACAGAAACGAGTGTAAAAATATTGTTTTTGTGATCAAGATGAAACGATTCAACATGTCTTTATAACATGTCATTTAGAAAAAAAAGGTTTTAGCGTATAGTGTACATTGGTTTTAATACCCGTCCCCAAATAACAAACTTGTCGGTAATTGGGCGTTGATAAGAAGAATAGTACAAATCCGAGTCGTTGTTTGTGCTTCAATCTGGATCATTTTGAAAATACTCAATGATTATATTTTTAACAAAACAAAATCATCTTCCTTTATGCATGTTATTTCGATGGCCACCCATTTGATCTGTATGGGGTCTTACCTATATTCGATAGAAAAGCGTGAGACTTTGGATATTGGATGCACCCGGCTCGAATTGGTTACCCGAGATTCATGCAACCGATGCAGCTAGAGTTTTGATCTTAGAATAGCATGTTGATGTAGAGTCATTTCATGTTGTCTTTATTTCTTAGATGGTTAATATATGTTGAGACCCTATGCGACCCATGATGTAATCTTTGTAATAAAGATTTTTTTTATAAATTAATAAAAAGCTGCACTCATCAATCGATGCAAAGGTTGGGGTTTCCCCCTTTCAAAAAAACCGGACTCCCAATCATGTATGTCTTGGTCCTTTAAGGGAGGTTGAAACAACTGGCCTCCGCATAATGATGCACATAACTTTTTTTTCTAATATTATTCAACATAGACCGGCAAAATAAATACATCAGGCGACCAAAAGCCACCTTCCTGGTGACCTATGTTGCAACACCTACAATTGATAATGGGGTGTTCTTGATTGGCCAATGCACTGAACTCACAATAACACACACCATCTAAACCGGAGGCCTCAACAAACCGTTCAACGGCGAGTGATACGTCTAAAACGTATCTACTTTCCCGAACACTTTTGGTATTGTTTTACCTCTGATTTGTGTGTTTTGAATGCAACTAACATGGACTAACGCAGTTTTCAGCAGAATTGCCCTGGTGTCTTGTTTTTGTACAGAAATTCAACTTTTAGGAAAAATACCAGAAAAAGGCCAGAGTTCCTATTTTGCTCGAACACCCGCGGAGCCAGAAGATGAGACGGAGGGGGGCCTCGAGCCAGCCACACCATGTGGTGGCGCGGCAGGCTCCTGGCCGCGCCACCACATGATGAGGTCGACTCGACCACCTCATCGCGTCCCCCTCTCGGATATAAGGCCCCCCAGACCTAAAAAAAGATACCCCCGAGCAGTTTTTTCAGAAACACATCCGAGCACCGCCGCCACCTCGAAACTCAATTCGGGGACCAGAAGTTCCTGTTCCGGCACTCCGTCGGGATGGGGATTCGAAGGGGATCATCGCCATCATCATCACCAACGCCTCTCCATCAACCATCATTGTTTCCCCCATCCATGTGTGAGTAATTCCCCGTTGTAGGCTTGAGGGGATGGTAGAGATTGGATGAGATCGTTCATGTAATAGCTGTAATATCATTAGGGCATGGTGCCTAGTATCCGTTGTTAGTACTTTACGTCATTGTTGCAACTTGTTATGCTTAATGCTTGACACTAGGGCCCGAGTGCCATGATTTCAGATCTGAACATGTTACTGTATCATGAGGATAATTATTGTTTTAGATCATATCTACAAGTTGTATACACATATTACTGTGCGGAACCCGAGGCCCCAAAGTGACAGCAATTGGGACTACCGGAGGGGATGGTTGTGATGTGAGTATCACATGTGTTCACGGAATGTTAATGCTTTGCTCCGGTAATTTATTAAAAGGAGTACCTTAATTAATTACCAGTAGTTTCCCTTGAGCCCCCGCTGCAAACGGGTTGGTAGGACAAAAGATGATGTGCAAGTTTCTCATTGCGAGCATGCACAACTAAATTGGAACACATGCCTATGGTTATTTTGTACTTGGATGTTTTATATTATTTATCTACAAATGCCCATGACTTGGTTATTATATGAATTATCTTATCCATCCAACGCCCGTTCATCCGTCCCTATGCCTACAGTATTTTAATACTGCTGTCTACTATAATCACTACTGCTGTTTTTATTCTACTGCTGCTGTTATTCCACCACTGTCACTGCTATAAAACTGTTGCTACTAATAATCTGTCTCGATCAAGTCTTTCACGGGTGCAGCTGAACTGACAATTCATCTGTTAAGGCTTATAAATATTCGTTGCCTCACCTTGTGTCGAATCAATAAATTTGGGTGTTACTTCCCTCGAAGACTGGTGTGATCCCCTATACTTGTGGGTCATCAAGACTATTTTTTGGCGTCGGGAGCATAGCTTTATTTATAAGTTCACCTGAGTGTGATATTGCTCTCTGGAATTCATTCATCATGGGAAGACCTAGTGATAAGAAATTTCCCATCATAGCATCCACTACAAGAAAAGGTACAATTCTGAGTACCGTTGCTGCACTTGATTCACCATCTGTTTTGAGTAAGCTTGTTACACCACCTGAGGCTTCTCGTACTGTTACTCCTGTCGAATCTGAAATTACTTATGATGATGCTTCTACTGTTCTTGATGAAATTGATTCATTAGGTCCCTTTTTAGATGCTACAATTGCTAGGTCTAAACAATTTGAAAATGCTGAAATTCCTACTGAAGATGCTGAAACTCCTGTTAATTCACCTGAGTTTTCGAATAATGCTGATGATCATCTTGATGAAATATATGTGGAACTTAATGATGACTTAATTGATGAAATTAATGCTGCTAGTGGTGCTAGCGCTAGGAAAAGTCTTCTGGCAAAACATGCTGTCAGATGTAAATTATCTCCTGATGCTAAATTTGCTACATCTCTCATAAACATTAGAGATAAAGATTATGATTTCTCTCTTGATTTAGCACACATAGCTATTGTTGAGAAAGAACCTTTCTGTGGAACCGAAAATGAAAGTGATGTAGAACACATGAATGAACTCTCTACTTTGAGTGGTATATTTTCTGATGACATAAAGATACGCACTTACTTTGTTACGAAAATATTTCCTTTCTCATTAAAAGGAGAAGCTAAAACTTGGTATAATAATTTGTCTCCTGGTTCTATTACTAGTCCTATTGGTTTGCTTGATACTTTCTTTCGGAAATATTTTCCTGCTAATGCTCAACGTGATGCCTTGCTAAGAATTTATAACTTTAATCAAGAAGAAGAAGAGAAATTGCCTGATGCTTGGACACGGTTTTGCTCTCTAATTAGAGGCCAGCCTAATCATGATTTAGAGAAAAATGATCTTCTTGATATATTTTACAGTGCACTAACCGTTGAATCTAGGACATATTTGGATAGTTGTGCTAGTTGTGTTTTCAGGAAAAGAACTCCAGAAAAAGCTGAGGAGTTATTGGCTAAAATAAGCCAGAATTATGATGATTGGAATATTCCTGAACCTACTCCAACGCCTACGCCAACACCGAGGAAGAGAGGTATAATTGAATTAGATGAATAAGTGATGAAGGAAGCTAAGAACTCTCTTAAAGAGAGGGGTATTAAATCTGAAGATGTGAAGAATTTACCACCTATTGAATAATTATGTGAGCCAATTCCTCATCCACCCATAATTGAGGTGCACTCTCTCCAAAGGTTTGATTACGGAGATATTCCTTAGTCTAAACCTCCTGCTCAATGCTTAGATGAATTTGATACTTTTATTGCTAAGCAAAGTAATTTTAATATGAGAATAGAGAATCATTTAATGGAAAATTCTCGTACTATTAGTAACTTGCATGATATTGTTGGTAGAACCTCCAATGATGTTAAAATACTTACTAAACATTTTCATATGGTTCAAACTCAAATTGATCAACTTACTAAAGTGCAAAAAGATTTGTTAGAAAATGCCTCTAAGGATAAAGAAAAACATGTTTGTGAAGTAACAACTAGAGGAGGTTTTTCTACTCGTGATCCTTTATATCCTGAGGGACATACTAAAAGAATTGAACAAGATTCTCAACAAATTAATGAACCTAGTGCTCCTTCTAAGAAAAAGAAATCTAAAACTATTGTAGAATCCTATGAATCTGTTAATGATCCTAATAGTATATCTATTTCTGATGCTGAAACTGAAAGTGGTAATGAACGTAACAAAGTGGGAAGTATTGATTTATCCTCCAATGATGTTAAACTATATGGATTTAATACAATTACTAATTTGAGGTCTATCAAAGTGGGAAGTATTGATTGCCCTTACAAAGAAGAATACATAACTCTTATGATTGGATCCATACCAATACAATATAAGGTAACATGAGTGTCTCATAATGTTTGAATCCTTTTATGTCATCTAAAATTTATTTGGTGGCAAAACTTGATCAACCTTGCTAACAAATATGTTTTAAATGCATAGATGTTCTAAACAACATTCTTTCTCTCATTCTTGTTTTACCTACTGTAATATCATTTAGTTTGCAAAGTTTAGTTGCATTTGGTTTTAGAAAACAAATTTTCAACATTAAATTTATTATTGCAAAATACCAGGAAATGTGAAAAATAAAAGTTCTCAGAAATTTAAAAAAATTATGTCAAAATTCCTATTTTTTGAGGAGTTACCTGTGAGTACCAGAGGATAACCAGGGGGCCTCACTAGGCCACCACATCATGTGGTGGCGCGGCAGGCCTTTGGCCGCGCCTGGGCATGGTGTGGGGCCCACCTGGCCCTCCACCTACTCTCCTTCCTCCCCAACCTTTCTCTCTCCCGACCAAATACTTTGACCTGTGAAAAAATCGTGTTCTTGCTGTTCTTCCTCTGCAATTTCAATCTCCATCCTCAGCCTATCTTTGCAGCTGAGATTTGGGGCATTTGCTCTCCGGTATGTGACTCCTCCGTTCATCCAAATAGAATTTTGTTTAGTGGATTATATCTTGAGTATTTTGCTGTTGTAGATGTCATGTTAAGTGAGTTTAAATACTTGTGCTAAGTTGGAATAACTAGTTTTGATGCATGGTTAAACCTCTAGCAAGTCACTATAGTGGTTCCCTTCATTTAGTTGTCTCAAAATCAATTTTTATCACATTTGTTAAAAATTTCAGAAAAGGAAGATGCATAACCACACCTTTGGAGAAATCTTTGAGAGTGATGCACCAAGGGTATCAAGGCCATCAATATCAACCACTCGCATTAGGCAATCTTACAATGAGAACATCTTGGCACCAAGCATTGGAGATGAGTGGGATGATGGGTTTCCAAACTCATCTTCTTTCCCATGCACTGACTTTTTGCGTGGTGCAGGGATACTTGATGATTTCTTACTTCTTGTGCAGAGGGTATGCCTGACAACATACATGTTGGATGAGAGCCCACAATATGTCAAGCTCACCAAGATTTTTGTTGAGAGCTTTACTTTGAACAATAAAATGTTCAAGCCAACTGTTTCATTTAAGATTTATGATATGGCTATCACTATGCCTTTTGCGTTAGTTTTGTGATGTGATAGGTACTGCACATTCGGGGACAACAAAGAAGATCAAAGGAAATTTCAAAAAAAAAGAAGATCAAAGGGGACCCGAGAGAGTTGACGCAGTTCTACCGCGAGGTGACAAATGATGATACCCGCCGAGCGCAACGCGGCAAGATAAGGAACATTCAATTCCCAGCTATTAAATATTTTACTTACTACATTTGTACTAGCGTGCTTGGTAGGGAGAACACTAGTAACTTCTCACACCATCATCGTGCTTTTCTTTATGCTGCACTTAATAATCACACTACATATAATCTTGGTGCTCTCATTGCTCGTCGCTTAGCCACTAAGAGACCTATTTATGGAGGGATTATTGCCTCACGTATTGTTGCACATATGGGGCTGATCTCCACTTAGGCCAAAAGCCTAAGCTTGGGGGGAGATATACCGCTAGCACACTCATCTACATATCATTATCATTCGGTACTTTGTATATCCATGTTTAGTTTTCTTTCTTTGTTTCTTGTTTTATTTTGCTTTCTTAAAACTCAAAAAAAACAAAAATATTTCTGTTATTTCCCTTGTTAGTTTATTTAAGTCTCTAGTATTAGTTTGCTTAGTTGTTTAATTCGGTTCAATATGCAAAAACCCAAAAATATTTTGCTTTGTTTGTCTTTCGAGCAGGGACAGATTTCTTCTGTTCACCGTTTAGTTCATAACTCCTCACAGAAAAATCGGAATGACCTGTAATTTCTTGTGCATAACCCTCAGATATGTATGCAACTTTCATTAGTTTTGAGTTTTCTGATCTGAGCAAGTTAAGTGCCTCGAAAAAATTCGTCTTTAAGTACTGTTCTGTTTTTAATTTCTAAATCCAAAAACCCAAAAATATTTGTTGTTTCTTTTTGGTTTTGTATAGTTTGTTTCAGAGTTCAACACCTTCAGTTACTCCGTGGAGCCTGGTTATTATTTCATATATTTCAAGCACACAAGTGAAAAAGCAATAATGATGATTATGACGATTCGAGTTGGGTAAGAGGCTGGTAATGAACTCTATTGTTTTCATTTTTGTACATATACTCATTCATGTGAGCATGCTTAGATAGTTCGCATAAGGTATATGTCGATTGGTGGATGCTTAGTAGTTCATGTTATCTTATGATAAGTCCCAATTTATTAATGGTAAATGGCATGTTCTATGGATGTTTGCTTGCATTGTTCTGTTCATAGAAGAGTATGACATTGTGGTATCCTCCTCTGAATAATTCATTTGAATCGACTTGGCACATGCTCACACATGTATATGACTGAAAACAAAAAGTCAATTAAGCCTTGAAGATTTATTTTGCCTCAGAATTCTAGTATCATTTTTATGCCTCCATTAATTTTATTTTGTTGCAAGCATGATTATGACGGTTATCGCTCTCTTGAATTGTCGCTTCCCCGTCTATTGCTAGCCTCCACTTGTACTAAGCTGTAAATGCTTGTGCTTCCAAATCCCTAAAAACCAAGTTATCCCAAAGAGTCCACCATAAACACCTATATATGGCATTTCAAACCATTCAAGTAAATTTGCATGTGCTATCTTTAAAAACCTTCAAACAACTTCTCATTTTGTGACACTGTTTTAGCTCATGAGGAAGTAGTAGTTGGGCTTGTTATCTTCCATGCTAATTAGGTAACCATCGACTTGCATGCTTCATCTGCTCGTCATTAATATTGCAAAAGAGTTGGTTAGACCACTATAATATCCCAAAAAGATTTGAGAAAGAAAAAAATAGACACTCATCCATGGTATGTGAATGTTGGTGGGCAGCCGAGTATTCGGTTAGCCATGGCTTGTGAAAAGCAAAGGTTGGGAGGAGTGTCAAATTATATAAATAAGGTGCATATTATAAATGCTTCTTTTTAAATAAATCAGAACCGCTCTCAACTTGCTTAGTATGGAAGATAACAGGAACTCTATTGCCATTCGTTGACAATTCAATCACCACTCAAAAACAACTTTGCCTATTGATGTCTACGCACACTTCTATTCTCGTAGACAATGTTGGGCCTACAAGAACAGAGGTTTGTAGGACAGCAGCGAGTTTCACTTAAGTGAATCACCCAAGGTATATCGAACTCAGGGATGTAGAGCTCAAAGATAACCCTCTCGAGCAACCCTGCAATTAAGATACAAGAAGTCTCTTGTGTCCACAACACACCCAATACACTTGTCAGTTGTATAGGTGCACTAATTCGGCGAAGAGACAGTGAAATACAAGTAATATGGATGATTATAAGTAGTAATTCCAATCTGTAATAAAAATGGCAGCAAGCAAACATGTAGCAGAATTTGTTGGAAACGGTGTTTTGATGCTTAGAAACAAGGCCTAGGGATCATACTTTCACAAGTGGACACTCTCAACAATGACATCAAAGCTGAATAATAAATACTACTCTCAAACACTCTCTTGTTGGATGATAAACACCATTCATTGCGTAGGGCTATAACAGCACCCTCAAAGTATGAGTAAACACACACCACAACGTCATAAATGAATCACACACGGTACACACACTGTCACCTTTACAACCGTGAATAACCCCGGAGTTCATATTAAAGTAACCTCTAGAGTGCATAGTAGATAAAGAGTAACATCACATATTCAACTAGATTACAAAGCTCATGATCACATAAAGATCACACCATGGGAGAGAGAGATAAACCACATAACTACCGGTAGAGCCCGCAGCCCCGGGGGAGAACTACTCACTCCTCATCATAGGAGTCAGCAACGGCGATGGAGATGGCGATGGAGTTGATGGAGATGGCTCCGGGGGCAATTCCCCGTCCCGGCAGGGTGCCGAAACAAAGACTTCTGTCCCCCGAATCTTGTCTTCGATGGCGGCGGCGCAGCGGAACTCTTCTCTGGAAAAGGCCTCCGTAGGTAGGTAGGGTTATTTTGTCGGGGGGTATATGTAGGCGAAAGGGCGAAGGCGGTGGAGGATCGAGGGCCCCACACTCTGTCCTCGCGCGGCAGAAGGGGGGGCCGCGCCGGGAGGGGGTGTGGGCCCCTTGGGGTCCTCCTCCGTGTCCTCTTCGGTGTTCTGGAACCTCCTAGAAAAAATAAGCACTTTGACGTTTCGTTTGTCCAATTGTGAGAATATTTCCTTAACAACTTTTCTGAAACCAAAAACAGCAGAAAACAGGCAACTGGCACTGTGGCATCTTGTTAATAGGTTAGTCCCAGAAAATGCATAAAACAATACAATATGTGTATAAAACATGTAGGCTATTGGTATAATATAAGCATGGAACATAAGAAATTATAGATACGTTTGAGATGTATCAAGCATCCCCAAGCTTAGTTCTACTCGTCCTCGAGTAGGTAAAACGATAACAAATAATTTCTGTAGTGACATGCTTTCACACAATCTTGATCAAATAATAATGTAATGCATGTAAGTTGAGATCAAATGAATAAAAGCTGTAGTTTATATTGATATCAAATGAGTAATGAATAAACAAGTAGGAAGAACAAAGCAAAACTTTCAATGAATTAGTACTAGAGAACAATCAACCGTGCAAAGTAGACATTAAAGATGATTTAAGCTTCAAGCACAATAATATAATCATCTAATGAATCAAACAATCATGACAACTTTGTGAAAGGATCAAGTCAAGTGATAGCAATATGCACATAGAAGATCATCTCTCTATTTGTTCACACAAAAACAAGCAAGTGTTCAGCGTTGGTTCCTGGCACCAGAATGTTGTGGCTAAGAGAATGTTAATGGGGGTTTGGAAGGCCAACGGAAGAAAGTCTCACAAAGCTGAAAGTGATCATTAGACAAGAGGAAGTATTATAATCGAAGCTATGCAAGGAGTAGTGATTGCCACACAACGGATACACATAGAGCTATAAGTGTATGAAAGCTCTCCAATGGAACTAGTGGGGGTGCATCTAACTTGCTTGCTCATGAAGATCTAGAGCACTTTTGAGGAGGATCATCATTGGAATATACAAGCCAAGTTCTATAGTGTAAAGTTCCCCACATAGTTATGCAAGTAAAACATGAAAACTCTCTCATATGGAGTATAGGTGCTAAACATGAGCACAAATGATGACTATGAATAATATGGGTGCTATAACATGAGCACAAGTGTGGATAAAGAGTAGTAATGTTGCCCCCTTTTTTATTCTTTCTTTCTTTTTTTTCTCTTTTTCTCTTTTTTTCTATTTTTTTATTTTTCGGTTTCACTTTTCGATGGCCTCCATGGCTCTTTTCACTTTTAGGGGCAAACACTCTATCATGACAACACACTTTTGATACAAGAATCTCATAATGGATAAAACATGGTGTATGAAAACGGTGCCTCTGCCAGTGTAGCAGGATATGCAATGATCGAGCGTAACATGGGTAAAACCACACATCAGCTATATAGAATCATGCAAAGCAATATATAAATGATAAATGACAACAAGTCATGTAATGTAAGATGAAAGTTGCATGGCAATATATCTCGGAACAGCTATGAAAACGTTGTAGTAGGTAGGTATGGTGGATGTTTTGAGCAAGATATTTGGCTTCTGTGTAGGAGAACATGATGAAGATCTCCCACGAGTTTTGCATGTACCCGCGCAGTATGCACCAACTCTCAATGTGAGAAAGGGCAATGCAAAGTACCGAAGAGGCTAGCAAATATGGAGGTGGAAGTGCCATGAAAACCGCAGCTTTAGAACTCACAAGTAAAAGGATTCCAAATAGAAATATGATCTTACAAGGCATAATGAAAATCACTCCACGAGGGACTGTGGCAAATGAACAAGTCACTGTTGGGACCCCGACCGTAGCGCATAACACAAAGTCATTACGGTTGCTTTTAACATTAGAAGTCATATATCATTATGCTATCAACTGGAAATTTAAGTGTGGCACAGCTTCAAGTTTTCTAGACCAACCATTAATCATTCCAACTTACTAAACCATCATGTTTACCATTAAGCATATTAATATCTCAAAACAACATCAATGATTCAAGTGACACAATTTAATGATCTACAAGATTATGTACCACATTTAGCATTTTCTGTTCTTAACCAAACACCAATCAACTTATTTAAATATAAACTCTCTAAGTATTTATCAATGAGACAAGAGAGTATAACATAAGAGAACTAACAGCTCTAAACAAGAGATGCATGAAAAACAATAGCTGAAAGCATTGAAGTAACATAAAAGAATACTCAACAAATATAAGTGAAGAATAGGAGTATTCATAAGAAAAAGCGGAGCGTGTCTCTCTCCCACAAAGGAATGCTATGATCCATTTTATTCAGAGAATGAAAATAACAAAAACAAAAACAAAAAGAAATAGACGCTTCAAGTAAAGCACATAAGATGTGTCGGAATTAAAATATAGTTTCACTAGAGATGACCTGATAGTTTGTTGATGAAGAAGGGGATGCCTTGGACATCCCCAAGCTTTGACGCTTGAGTCTTCTTGAAATATGCTTGGGTGACCCACGGGGGCATCCCCAAGCTTAGGCTCTTTCCTCTTCTTGATCACATCACATCATCCTTCTCTCTTGATCGTTGAAAACTTACTCCACACCAAACTCAAAGTAGACTTCATTAGAGGGTTAGTGCATAATCAAAAAAATCTTATATTCTGCATGGACAAATCATTACACATGATACTGGACATTAGCTACAGCCACTGATACTTTATGGAACAAAAAGATCCATTCAAAATAGTAAAAGAGGCATTCTAAAATAAATGACAGAATCTGTCAAAAACAGAACAGTCCGTAAAGATGAATTTTTTCGAGGCACTTAACTTGCTCAAATCATAAAACTCAAAACTAATGAAAGTTGCATACATATCTGAGGATCACGCACAAAAAATCCCAGATCCTTTTGATTTTTCTGTGAATAGTTATGAATTTAACGGTGGACAGCAGAAAACTGTCTCAGCACAGCAATCGAAATCTAGCATCAACTTTCTACTAGAGGCTTAACTTGACACAACTTTGCGATAAAATAAAGATACAAAGGAGTTGCTACAGAAGTAAGCATACTCCTTGACTCAAATGAAAGAAAAATAACAGAAATAAAATAGTGGGTTGTTTCCCAAAAGCTCTTTCTTTATAGTCATTAAGATAGGCATAGTGATTTTTATGATGCTAACATAAAGATGAGAGTTGAAACATAAAAGAGAGCATCAAGAAGCATATATAAAACATATTTAAATCTAACAAACTTCCTATGCAAAGGAATCTTGTAAGAAAATAAATCAATAAAGCAGAAAGTGACTAGCATAGGAAGGCAAAACGAGTGCAACTTCAAAAATGTCAACATAAAGAAAGGAGACTTAATATTATTGTGATGTATGAATCCATGTCTCCCTTTCTCATATTAACCAGTGGGTCTTAAAGTACCCAGCAAATAAATGCAAATCAAGAGAAAGCTCAAAACTTTCATCATAAAGAGAAAAAATTTAGTAACATGAAGATTTCTATAACCATACTTTCCTCTCTCAAAATAATTTTCAGTGGCATCATGAATAAACTCAACAATATAGCGATCACCTAAAGCATTCTTATCATGATCCATAAGCATAATAATATCATTACTCTCCACATAAGCATAATCAATTTTATTAGTAACAGTGGGAGTAAAACTATCAGATCCATCATTGTAATTATCATAAATTGGAGGCATAGAATAATCATAATTAATTTTATCCTCAATAGTAGATGGACTGAAAATATCATATTTATCATTGTAAACATCATATATAGGAGGCATATCATAATCAACATAAACCATATCCTCAATAGTAGGTGGACCAAAAATATCACAATGACTATAATTATCATATATTGGAGGCAAAGTATCATCAAAGAAAATTTCCTCCTCAAAGCTTGGGGACTAAAAATAACACATTCATCAAAAATGGCTTCCCCAAGCTTAGACTTTTACATAACATTAGCAATAATGGTGTTCAAAGAATTTATACTAATAACATTACTACCACTATTATGCAAACAAACTTCCGTAGGTTTTTTAATTTTCTCTTCAAAAGTATCATGTCCTAATGCAATATAAATTTCATAGAGATCTCTAATTTTTTTGTTGTTTTCCATTTAGCCTAACTAGTGAAAATAAAAACAAGAAACAAAAAGTAATAACTGCAGGATCTAAAGGAGAAACCTTCCAACGCTTGCCTCCCCGGCAACGGCGCCAGAAAATAGCTTGATGTCTACGCACACTTCTATTCTCGTAGACAGTGTTGGGCCTCCAAGAGCAGAGGTTTGTAGGACAGCAGCAAGTTTCCCTTAAGTGAATCACCCAAGGTATATCGAACTCAGGGAGGTAGAGGTCAAAGATAACCCTCTCGAGCAACCCTGCAATTAAGATACAAGAAGTCTCTTGTGTCCCCAAGACACCCAATACACTTGTCAGATGTATAGGTGCACTAATTCGGTGAAGAGACAGTGAAATACAAGTAACATGGATGATTATAAGTAGTAATTCCAATCTGTAATAAAAATGGCAGCAAGCAAACATGTAGCAGAACTTGTTGGAAACGTTGTTTTGATGCTTAGAAACAAGGCATAGGGATCATACTTTCACAAGTGGACACTCTTAACAATGACATCAGAGCTGAATAATAAATACTACTCTCAAACACTCTCTTGTTGGATGATAAACACCATTCATTGCGTAGGGCTATAACGGCACACTCAAAGTATGAGTAAACACACATCACAACGTCATAAAGGAATCACACACGGTGCACACACTGTCACCTTTACAACCGTGAATAACCCCGGAGTTCATAATAAAGTAACCTCTAGAGTGCATAATAGATAAAGAGTAACATCACATATTCAACTAGAATACAAAGCTCATGATCACATAAAGATCACACCATGGGAGAGAGAGATAAACCACATAGCTACCGGTAGAGCACGCAGCCCCGGGGGAGAACTACTCACTCCTCATCATAGGAGTCAGCAACGGCGATGGAGATGGCGATGGAGTTGATGGAGATGGCTCCGGGGGCAATTCCCCGTCCCGGCAGGGTGCCGAAACAGAGACTTCTGTCCCCCAAATCTTGTCTTCGATGGCGGCGGCGCAGCGGAACTCTTCTCTGGAAAAGGCCTCCGTAGGTAGGGTTATTTTGTCGGGGGGGGGGGGGGGGGGGGGTATATGTAGGCGAAAGGGCGAAGGCGGTGGAGGCTCGAGGGCCCCACACCCTATCCTCGCGCGGCAGAAGGGGGGGCCGCGCCGGGAGGGGGTGTGGGCCCCTCGGGGTCCTCCTCCGTGTCCTCTTCGGTGTTCTGGAACCTCCTGGAAAAAATAAGCACTTTGACGTTTCGTTTGTCCAATTGTGAGAATATTTCCTTAACAACTTTTCTGAAACCAAAAACAGCAGAAAACAGGCAACTGGCACTGTGGCATCTTGTTAATAGGTTTGTCCTAGAAAATGCATAAAACAATACAAAATGTGTATAAAACATGTAGGCAATTGGTATAATATAAGCATGGAACATAATACGTTTGAGATGTATCACCTATGTTTTCAAAACAATGAAAAGTTCTAGCACATGTTAAATCCCCGCTTCCCTCTTTGAAGGGTCTATCTTTTACTTTATTGTTGAGTCACCATCCTTCTTTGAGCACTTTCTTGAGAGCATAGTTGTCATTCTTAGTGTAATGTGCTTGTCCCAAAATACTGTTAACTGCGATATAACTTTGATTCTTTTATCTTAGATATCTTTATTTCTAGTCCTCTCTTGAAACTCAGAGGTGCCTGGGCATTTATGTTTTGCTGTACACATTCGGGCAAGCGAGATACCACCTTATCATACTTTATTATGAGCTTTGCAATCCTGTGAATTGATATGTTTCATGTTATTTATTATTGGTATTATTGGCATCTCTTCATGGCTTAGATAACTATTAGGTGACACCATTTGCATATATCTTATTATGAATAGCCTAAGCATTTGTCCACATAGTGAGAATATATACATAATATGAAGCAAAGGTGTTCGTAAAAATTTCTTTTATCGCACTCAGTTGTTAACTGAATTGCTTGAGGACAAGCAATAAGCTAAGCTTGGGGGGAGTTGATACGTCCAAAACGTATCTACTTTACCGAACACTTTTGCTATTGTTTTACCTCTAATTTGTGTGTTTTGAATGCAACTAACACGGACTAACGTTGTTTTCAGCTGAATTGCCCTGGTGTCTTGTTTTTGTGCAGAAATTTAACTTTTAGAAAAAATACCAGAAAAAAGGCCAAAGTTCCTATTTTGCCCGAAGACCCGCGGAGCCAGAAGATGAGACGGAGGGGGGCCTCGAGCCAGCCACACCATGTGGTGGCGCGGCAGGCTCCTGGCCGCGCCACCACATGATGAGGTCAACTCGACCACCTCCTCGCATCCCCCTCTCGGATATAAGGCCCCCCAGACCTAAAAATCAGATACCCCCCAGCACTTTTTTCCAGAAACACATCCGAGCACCGCCGCCACCTCGAAACTCAATTCGGGGACCAGAAGTTCCTGTTCCGGCACTCCGCCGGGATGGGGATTCGAAGGGGATCATCGCCATCATTATCGCCAACGTCTCTCCATCAACCATCATTGTTTCCCCCATCCATGTGTGAGCAATTCCCCGTTGTAGGCTTGAGGGGATGGTAGGGATTGGATGAGATCCTTCATGTAATAGCTGCAATGTCATTAGGGCATGGTGCCTAGTATCCGTTGTTAGTACTTTACGTCATTGTTGCAACTTGTTATGCTTAATGCTTGACACTAGGGCCCGAGTGCCATGATTTCAGATCTGAACATGTTATTGTATCATGAGGATAATTATTGTTTTAGATCATATCTACAAGTTGTATACACATATTATTGTCCGGAACCCGAGGCCCCAAAGTGACAGCAATTGGGACAACCGGAGGGGATGGCTGTGATGTGAGGATCACATGTGTTCACGGAATGTTAATACTTTGCTCCGGAACTTTATTAAAAGGAGTACCTTAATTACAAGCAGTTTCCCTTGAGGCCCCCGCTCCAAACGGGCTGGTAGGACAAAAGATGATGTGCAAGTTTCTCATTGCGAGCACGCACAACTAAATCGGAACACATGCCTATGGTTATTTTGTACTTGGATGCTTTATATTATTTATCTGCAAATGCCCATTACTTGGTTATTAAATGAATTATCTTATCCATGCAACGCCCGTTTATCCGTCCCTATGCCTACAGTATTTTAATCCTGTTGTCTACTATAATCACTACTGCTGTTTTTATTCTACTGTTGCTGTTATTCCACAGCGTAGCTAGCTCGCCCGCCGTCCGATTATTCCTCACGCCAAGATCCGTGTGGCCCGCAGGAGCTTCTGTTTTTCGGCCCGTGTTGCTTTGTAGCTGGTTCTGGGCCGTGATTTTTTTTGACAGGGCCGTGATTTTTTTTTATCGGGTCGTTTTCTATCTTTTTTATATCTGCGGGGCTTGGGCCGTTTTTGTGGGGAGTTTCGGGGGGAGGTCCCGTAGGGGGTTTTTTGTGTGAGGCAGCTCGTGTAGGGGGTTTTTTGTGTGAGGTGCGATTTTTTTAGCCTTTTTTGTTTGGGTGTTTTAGTTTTTTTTTGTTGTTTTCTTTTTAAAAAAATTATGGATTTTTTCTAATCCTTTTTAGTTGCAAATCGACACGCCCATTTTTTTTGCAAATTGCCACGCAAATCACCTCCCCCTCGGAGACATTTTTCAACTCAAGACGCATCTGACATCCTCCCTCGAAGTAATTAGGGTTCCAACCGGGGGTGGGGGTGGTCATGTTCTATGTCCTTTTTTTATTTTGTCTAGTTGCATATGCACACGCGACTGACTTTTTTTGGTAGTCTTTTTTTGGAATTAGTTTTTGCAACTCGACACAGAACTCACATCCCCTCTACCATTTTTTGTGGATGAAGTTAGTCGCAACTCACATCCGCTCTCTCTAGTTAGTTGCATCCCAACTCGCAACTAAGATCCCTGCTATTGTAGGTGTAGTAGTCTCAACTTCACATGCAACTCACATCCCCGCTTTTTGTAGTTGCCCCATACCCCTTCCCCCATAGGAGTCAGTTGAAACTCGATACGCAACTCACATCCCCTCTCTGTAGTCAGTTGCATCTCGACTTGCAACTGACATCCATGTCTCCATTTTTGTAGTTGCAGTCAGTATCAAACTCGACACGCAGTTCCCCATACCCTCCCCCCTCTCCCTCGGAGTCAGTTCCAACTCGATTCGCAACTGACATCCCCCATTCCAGCCTGTTGCAACTTGACTTGCAATGGACATACCCGTTCCCATTTTTTTGTAGTTGTAGTTAGTGGCAACTTGACACCCAACTCACATCCCCTCTATGTAGTCAGTCGCAACTACATAGTGAGAGTCAATTGCAACTTGACTCGCAACTGACATCCCCTCTCTGTAGTCAGTTATAACTCTCAGTGCAGTTGACGCCCCCGCTATAATTGTATTTGTAGTCAGTCGCAACTTGACACGCAACTCACACCCTCTCTCTGTATTCAGTTGCACCTCGATTTGCAACTGACGCCCCGCTATAATTTTAGTTGTAGTCAATCGCAATTGACACGCAACTCACATCCCCGTTATGTAGTCCGTCGCAACTTGACACGCAACTCACATCCCCTTTATGTAGTCAGTCGCAACTCGACTTGCAACTGACATCCCCGCTATAATTTATAGTAAGAGTCAGTTACAACTCGACATACAACCTCACCTCCAGTGTATATTTTTTCTCCCTATTATACGTACTCCCTTCGTTCCATATTAGATGACTTATTTTTATCAAAAAGAGTATGTATCTAGACTTATAGCATATCTAAAATAGAATTCATCTAATTTGAAATGGAACAGAATTTGAAATGGAACAGAGAGTACTCAGCCTCGGCCTGGTACGTAGCACAGGTCGCGTCGTCGTGGTCGGGGCTTCGTACGGTGGTGTGGAAACAACAACTACAACGCAAATTAAAAAAAGCCCATGCATGCAGAAACGAATTGGGCTACCGTGCGGATCAGTTCGACTTGGAAAAAACATATTTCCCAGGGCATTCACTAAAAAAAGGCTTCGCTTTGCAAAGTAAACTCCATCATCATTTTAATCGTGACAAGTGTCGGCTTCTTCTCACATATTTTAATTTTAATTATGTACACATCTGCTAAGTGTCACGATTAGATTGAAAGTGGGGTGTATGAGAGAGAAAGGGTGGCATGCATGTAGGTGGGTGGGCATTCCGTTTCCTTTTTTTCCTTTTATTTTTTAAATTCAAAATTTGAAAAGGAAATATCTTGAGAATCGTTTATTCAAATTACGAACCGTTTTCATTTCTGAACTCCTCGCGGAGAAATCTTCAAAACTAGATCCAATGTCGATATGTTTCGGTGAACTTTTTTTTCGTACTTCCGGTTATGCATAGTTTGTACATCATGTTCTGTATATTTTGTACTATCACTTCTGTGTACATTTGTGCTTACTGTTCTGTGTACTTTGTACTTAATTTTCTGTATAGCTGTATAATCAGTGTCTGTGCATTTTTTGTACATCGTGTTCTGTGTAGTTTGTATTCCTCTCATGTATAGTTTGTACAACCTGTTAGTTGTATAACACGTACATCTTGTTTCTGTTTAGTACAAACGTGTATATAT
Source organism: Poa annua (assembly GCA_026929855.1). Classification (NCBI taxonomy): domain Eukaryota; kingdom Viridiplantae; phylum Streptophyta; class Magnoliopsida; order Poales; family Poaceae; genus Poa; species Poa annua. Next base: position 53,189,348 of record CM049433.1, on the reverse strand, counting down.
AGTTGTACAAATCTTATATTTGTACAGACTGTGTCTGTGTGGTTGTACGCCGTAGGCGTTTCAAGATCTGCCAAGCAGATCCGCTGAGGCGAATCCGAGCCGTAGCACACGGAACGACTAATACGCTCAACAACGAATACGCGCAACGACCAATGTTCGCCTTTCTAGATATTATTAGAAGAAAACCGAGGCGAATATGAGTCGTAACACACGGAACGATCAATATACTCCGAGTTCCTAATATTGTGTATATTATTTTTTATGTACTTATACTTCCTCTTCTGATAATTTGTACATCTGGATTTTCGAGCACGTACAGCGCCGCGGCGGCTTCATGTAGCAAGCAAGCACGTGCATATGCCCGGTGGTCTTCGTACGCATTGGTTTTATTCAACGTACGCGGCAAGCAGCAGGAAAAAAAAGGCTTCGAGACGCGCAAGCAAGCAGCGTACGCCCCCTTTGGCTCCACATGGCAGCAGCTTGCGTGCGCGGGCGTGTAACAGAACTTGGCGAAGGTTTCCTTCGCATAGTGATACCCTACTAGTAGGCCCTGGCGCGGCGGCACGCCGCGCCTGTGTGGTATGCCCAAAAACTATTCCTGATGCTCCATGTTAGTTGTCGTATTAACTTTGTACTAAATCATCAACACCTAATATGGAGGGGAGGGAATAAAAAAGTCTATTCAGTTCAAATCACAATTTGATTGCAAAAAATGTCAGCCAACCAAAATATTTGAATTTCTTCATGTTCATATTTGAAAGACTTGTGAAACAGCTTTGAAACATAAGTAGAAAGTGAAAATTAATAATACACACTTGGTGAAGAGATTAAGCACCTATACTTGTAAGAAGCCACAAGCCATCCAGTATACATTACACAGAGTATGGATAGTCACTATTTTTTCTCAACATCATATATTTAGTGACTGTTGGGATATTCCATAATTGAGACTCATCCGGGACCTGCGATAATGCGGCACATAACACCTAGTCAAATTGTTTGTTCAACACAGAGGAAAAAGTATGGATGCTTAACATGCAAAAAAATTACAGCTAAAAGACATACAAGATGCTCGTACCTTGCAGACGACGAATTCAAGGCCATGAATAATCTTGAAGGCGTGTGTATGACCAAATGCATATTTCTTTGAATATAAATGGAAATGCTTCTAAACATGTTTTGATGCATGGCATATCTTTGTTTTCCAAACAATGCATGGCACAAGTAAAAAAACAATGCATGGTAAAGTTGATATATGATCTTTTTTCCAAATTTCAAGACTTCAAAGAAAGTTGTGAATAAAATGACAAATGTGAATATCAGCTCATCTTTCCAAATAGGTGATTGACAGAATAATGACAAAGGGGAGAACCAGTTATGGTCGATCCATTTCAAATTTCTCCACTATGAAGGAGAAAACTGAACTAAGTGTATAAGCCATGTCTCCAATGATTTCGTAAACAAGCTCAATACCAGAATGAGTAAAAGTCGTCAAAGAGCTTGCGAGCTCATTCAGGCCCTCAACACCTTCAGTAGCCATGTATGTCTCAAGAAAAAGCCAGGAAACGAAACATTAAATGATTTCTTGACCGGATGATAAAACCTATCAAACTGGTGAAAAAATCTTGGTGCAAACAAAGGAACAACATGATTCTCACCTAATCAACGGACACAGCTTGACCCGCGGATAGTCACAACTCACAAGTGCACTTAAATAAATAAGCGACTTATTGTTGTCAAGAGAATGTCTCCTGGCTATTTTGAAAGTACCCATTGTGAAGAATCTAGAATTGGAAAACACCTCAAAAGAATACTATAACTTAAAATGGATAAATCAAGCGAACATGTGAAGAATTATAATATCCAAGCTGACATAATTTGCATGTTCAAGGACATGATAACATCACCTACTCATTGTTCACTGGCAACCCAATATAGATTGGCTATCTATATTTTTCTACAGAATAAGAAAGGAAAGTTGGACTAATAACTGGGATTACATAGTACATGAAAAAGAAATGACAGCATTTTCGTTCAACTGGATCAACTGTTTTATTGCTAGAGACTACAAGAAACAAGAAATTAACGGTAAACAACATAAATGATTTTGCTAAACCATCGCATACAACTGTAAATGCAAATAGGCAGAAGCCTCAGTCTTTTATACAGCCCCAAAAGTTGTACATAGCGAGAATTGGCAGTAAAAAAATCTGCGATGCTTTTCAGATTATTCTTGAACAATAGAAACTATAAACAAATTGTGGTAGAGAAACCAACAGTTCATTTACTGAAGAAAGCTCATCCTACTTAGCATTTAATTTCTTTTATACATGCAAGAGAATAGTCATCAAAACAGTGAGGAAACATCAATGAAAACCATCCTATAGTTGGCCACTCGACTACTCTAACATTAATGGGGTACGTTGTTGAGCACATATTATACAACTTTGTACACAGTCAAGTTTATGTTCGCTTGTTCAGAACTTTGAGGTTTTAGGTAAAATCTGATGAATAATGGTTATCAAGTTTCAACACCAAGATATCCCATCCAACCAAACTAAATCTACCATATCTAACAACAAAATTCTACATGATTAAGAAAAAATCAGCTTAATTTCATCCTCCGCATCCAAGAGGTGAGGCTTTTGTAAACAATTGTTTACACCTGTCAAACCCATTAATTTGTATAGGAATAACAGATAAAAAAGGAGGAGATTAAGAAAAACCAAGACAATGTGTTACCGAAATATAAATAGTGGCAATCTAATAACTAAAGCGCAAGATCGCAACACAAAGAGTGTAGAAAAAAAGGCATAAACAAGATGGGTAGAAGAAAACTGGATCGTGGGGGATAGAAGGGAAATATAACCATGGTAGTATCAATTTTCCAATGATATGGTATCTACGAAACTGTCAATAAAGCTCTCACCTGCCTCAACAAAAATGGTCCACCGGATCAACACCTTCACTAACTTGTCCTGAAAATGCAAACACATATACTAACATCAATGAACTTGCGAGAGAATCACGTTAGAACAACGAAAACACTATACCAAGTAGCACAATTTTCGTTTAAAAAAAAAGTAGCACGATTTACCTCTCTAAAACTATCTGAATGATCACGAATCCATACAACAGTATGCAGGTTTACATGTCTACAGTCCTATACTCTTGTACACCATCATTTTCTTAAAAATGGTTATTTACTTATATAAAGGGACCAAAATATCCAAAATAATACTGTACTACAATAACAGTACTCCAATCTGCTACTCCCACCGTTCCAAATTAGATGACTTCTATTTGGACAAAAGTGGATGTATCTTGATATGCTATTTTTGACAAAAGGAAGTCATCTAATATGGAACGGAGGGAGTACATGTTTAAGTTACATTTAATAACCACCAAACATTCCTTTGTATGCTATCAGGTACTTCTGAATCACACATAATTTTAGCATATAGATGTACAAAAAACACCCAAGAATCTGTAAGATAAATGTCAATGACAGTATAACACACTACAAAGTGTGTAAAGCGAGAAGCTTGCAATGCAACCAGACCAACTCCATGCTTGTGTAACCTTTTTCCCTAGCTAATCCCTAATGAGTTGCCAATATATTTAATAAGGTTTCTAGAGAGGGGGACTATGTGACTAACCAGAGCATGATGTGAGCCTGAGAGTAAAACATCTAGTGAGCATCATCCGATGGTGCTTTGACAAGCAAAGCCCGTTGCCACAGTTTAAAATTGGTTGAGCTGTTTTATAGTTTTTAGACAGGACCTAAGATGGTGGTGTGGCCCGGGCTGGTAACACGGTGTGGATGATTTCGCGTCGGTGCTCAAACAGACATCAGACAACCGACATGCATATAGCCGTGTAGATAACTGAACTTGGCCATCGAAGCAGGCTCACAATTACACAATTCATGGAGTACAACGCAAGGACATCAAAGAAAATGGTCAAATATGAGCAAAAAATAAATATAATTCTTCCCAGAAATCTATCTTGACTGGAATGTCATACTGAAACTAATTACTACATTGTCATGCAATCTTTCTACATCATCAGTTCTATTGTTCTAGCATCCTCTACCAGATCACATCACAAACTGTTCTCCTATTGTGTGTCAGCCCCTCAACATGTGTTCATCAATTCAGCAACCGCTGATTCACATTCAGATGATCATACTGGATTTGTAATCATGTATATATCAGGCCGTTTCTTGAAATGATAAATGAAAATTAGAGGTGTAGAAGCAAGGGAATATGCAGGTACCGACTATGCTCGATTAGGATGCACTGACTGAGTCCAGTACCGCAGGAACGAAAAATAATTGCTTGCCGCCACGTTTTGATCATAAACATAGCTAATTTCGACAGCTAAAGAAATTATAAAGAGACACTTCTGCATTTTTATTTGCTTTGCAAGTTTCCACCTAGGCAAGAAAATGAAGCAAGGTAGGCAAGTTCTGAATTTTCTCTCCAATGCCATATGCAACAAACTATTTATGATTTATGAAGAGGTAATTGTACACATTAATTTAACATGCAGGCTTACTGCCAAGTGACCTCAGCCTCAAAATCTCTACTTGTGTTCAGTACCTGAACTAATACTACTTTGTTCAGTAATGGAAGCAGATTAATTTTTAGAGTAACGACTACTACCAACTGTAGAGGAACTAAAAATCACCATAGATCTAAGTTTGCGAGCTAGACCACATCCTGCATCCAATTATTTTGAGTTCACTTGCCACTACTCTAATAGACCAAGAGGTACAGGAAACAGCGTGCAAACAGTTCACAAGATGGAGAGCAAAACCAGTTCCGCTAGTGAATTATCAAGCAAGCGAGAACTGGGAGAACTGGGAAGAATTGGAGGAGGTCAAGAACTGGAGACATGAACCTGCGGCGTGAGATTTTTTTCTAGAGTTAGGCCGGCGTGTGGCCGCGCGAAATCCCTGAAAGAAAACAAATCACATCACGAAGTCAGTTATCCAGTTATCCTCCATGAATGATCGACGCACTACACTCGACAAAGATGCAGGATCTATCTCGGTTTATCAAACAGAAACGGGACACGATCAATTGAAGGACTTACTCCCACGGCACGTCGCCCACCAGCATCCAGTCCCCGTCGGCGTCCTCGTAGGTGACCACGAGCTCCGCGTAATCGCTCGAATCTCCGTCGTGAACTTTGGCGGGTTCAGGGAACATGCTCGCGAGCGTGGCGAGGAGGTCGCCGTACGAGCCGTGGAGGGACAGGTCCACCTTCCTCCCGATGGCCTCGCCCTCCTTCATCACCTTCACGTGCTTCCCGCTGCCGCGGCTGCCGACGACGCCGCCGCACGCCCTGCTGCGCACCGAGCTCACCGGCGGCCACCCGACCAGCGCCTTCTTGTTCTCCCTGCCGCTGCTGTTGCTGCTACTGCTGCTGCTGCCGTCGTCGAACAGCGGCAGCGTCGTTGCGGCCGTCTCCCGCTCCTCATCGTCGAACGCCTCGCCGAAGCCTCTCTTCCCGCCGCCACGCGCGGCAGAGCTGGACACGGTGAGATGCGCGGCGTTGGTCGGCGTCGCCAGCCCGAGCTCCAGCTCCATACCGATCATCCCTTCTCCCTAACAGCCAGTGGCGTCCATGTGGCCGCAGCCTCGAGGTTGAGCACCGCGACACTTGGCGTTGCAATGGGGGAGGTAGAGGTCGCCGCCACCTGCTGCACGGTGGGGTCAAGAAGGTCGGCGTCCTTCCAAGGCAGGAGCAGCATGAGGCGACGCCGATGACGGCTAGGTCGCCACGCCACCAATCAGAGCCTGGCTAGGGTTCGCCCATAAGGCGACGCCGGCGACGGCCGGGGCGGCACACCAGTAAACCGAGCCTGGCTAGGGTTTGCCATGGAGGCGCCAGGGAACCGGAGGAGGAGAGAGAGGCGGAGCCGGGGCAGTTGCGGGTAAGGTTCACGAGGTCGACCCGACACTCCTTGTGGCGCTCACCAGGCAGCGTGTGAGCACGACGGCGGCGCACGGCGAGATGAGGAAGCAGCGCGCGAGGGGCACGGCGGGGAGGTCGATAAGGACCAGAAGGTCGTCGGGAAGACGTTGGAAGGGTCCCGGACGCCGGAGGAAGTCGCAGGTGAACGAATCCGTTCGCGGCGACCAGCGACCGGCCGCGGTGAAGACGACCATGTACGGCGCGTCCGAAGCATCCCGTCACGCCCGAGACGTGGGGAGGAAGAGGGAAGCGCGACGAAGCTCACTCCGGCCTCGATCTGGCCCGGGGCGGCCGGAGACGGCGGGACGGCGGCGAGGCCGCGCGACGGGAGGAGGCGACCGGGATGACCGAGTCATGCGCACGTCAAAAATCGTGCGGGAGGTCAAGCTTACTGTCTCCATCTTCGCCGCCCGCCCCTCTCTTGACGCTTCATGGATGCGGCCGTCTCCGTGCTGCACCTGTAGTTGGATGAGGTGAGGCCGGAGAGAATGGCGAAACGAAGCGACGCAACCAGAACCCCATGAAAAAAGGAAAAGGGAAACGTGGAAGGCACCAAAGTCAAGAAACAAACCAATCAAACGCATGGCCGGGAGAAAGGACACATACACCATAGAACAATGACCAAGCAATGCAACCACCCAAAAAAAAGGCAACGTAACCAGAAAACCGAGAGCAAGCAGTGTGAGAGAGAGAGTACCGAGAGCAGCCAGTGAGCCGAACACAAAGGAAAATGCGTGACCGGATGAAGCCGTAGGAGAAGAAGTAAAGAGAAGAGGAAGGGAGCAGGCAGACCACCGGCTACCGAAGGGAAGCAACTAAAAAAGACGAAAAATAACAGAAATCTGACACATGGGCCATTCGTTGGAACCAACGAGAGGATGCCACATCGTCTTCCCTATGGCACGTGGCACATTGAGATAGGCCAACGACAAGCCAATAGCTACAATCGCAGGGAAGCCACGGTCTTTAGGATAGTAGTGTATGTATTTCCCAGCTAGCTGATCCATAGACTCCTATGTATAATTGCGAATTGAGAATTTTCCACGTAAAACTAGGACAACGGCAAAGTGACAAATCGTTCTAGCCCACACAGAAATATGACCCGCAATAATTGTGGGCAGGAGACAATAGGAGAGCGTGAAAAAATGTATACGACACGACGCAGGAAATTAAGATATTGAGCTTCAAAGTCACTGAACCTGCGTCCAACCCCCACATGGTCCGTCACGGTCTGATGACCCAGAGGAGCACATACATCAGGTCGACAGCCACTACAATTCGGTGGCGACGAAACGACTGATGGCCTGGACGACCTCGCCGGCGGCCGCGGACCTGGGCTTCAACCCAAAGAACGCATGCTCCTCGCCGGCGAGCACAAGGAGCTTGACGTCGTCGTTCTCGCACCCCCGCGCCGCCCTCAGCCGCTCCGCGTACTCCACGTTCTTGTCCCGCAACAGGTCGCCCTCCGCTGCGACCACCAGCATGCGGCCGACGTCCAACGTGCCCAGGTTCGGGCTTTCGGGGGAGAAAGGGTTCACCAGCGGATGGTCCTTGTTCGCTCCGGAGGGCAAGCAGAGACGCATGTACCTGTCTTACACCTCTTTGTTCAGGAACGCCGTCGCTGGCGTGTCCAGCTCGGACCGCGTCGGCTGCTCAGAGATGAACGCCGGCATGAGGAGGACGTAGCCAGTGATCCTCACTGGGTCCAGCCCCGTCGTGCCGAACCGGAGAGCCAGGTGATGCGCGATATTGCCTCCGGCAGACTCGCCGGAGACAAACACCTTGCGTGGGTCGGCCGCACTGGCGAGCCACGGGTCCGACGAAAGCTGGTCGCGTAGCCAGAGGAGTTCCGCGGCGGCGTCCTCGTGGGCGGCGGGGAGGCGGTGCTCCGGCGCGAGTCGGTAGTCGAACGAGAGCACGATGGCTGGGAGCTCGCCAGCGAGGCGGAGGCAGCCGGCGTGGAAGTTGGGCCAGACGAAGGAGCCAATGCAGAAGCCTCCGCCGTGGAAGTAGACGAGCACGGGAAGCTTCTTGCCCTCCTCTCCGGCATTCGTCGTCGGCCTGTAGATGCGAACGCCGAGACAGCTGCCGGCGTCGTACACGGCGTCCTTCCACTCGACGCGGGCGTCCTCGTGGTCTGCGACTTTGCCGACAGGGAAGGGCGAGGCCGCGGAGCGAACGACCGTGCCGTCGCTGAGAAGCTGCACCACCCCGCGGCAGTCCTCGACGACGTAGGGCTCTGCGGTTGCATTAGCTGAGGACGCCATCGCGCTAGCTGTGCCTGCGCGCGCGCGTGTGAGATAGGATGTGCGGAGCCGTGCCCGGCCGTCGGGGTGCGCGCACGCCCGAAAAGCCATCCCCACAACTAGGCTGGGGTATCCGGCCTATCCATCCCGTCAATTTCCTTTAAGATTCGTGCCTCAGTTTTACAAAAAAAACCTTAACTTTGAGACTTTTTCCAAACTGATACCTCTATAAAAATGGCCTAGTGCATAACAGCTCAATATCCCTTATTACTTCTCAATATCCTCCCACCGGCTCCCACCTGGCCTCCACCTCATCCCCAACCTCCACCTCCCTCCTCCCTCCGGATGGGCTCCCAGAGCCGGCCAAGGCGCCCAGATCCGGCGACCTCGAGTCCGGTGGCGGCGGCGCGGGATCGAGACCGGCGGCGGCGGCGGCGCGGGATCGATATACAGCCGTGGAAGTTCCGAATCCGAGATCCAGATTCGTTTCTTTGAAATCTGTCAGGATCTGTTTCTTCAGATCTGTTCGTGATTCAGATCTTCCAGATCCGTTTCCATCAAATCGTGCCATCCGGATGAGATTTGAGCCTATTTGTTACTTTGATTTTTTTTTACTTTTCGTGTTGTTTTTCATCCGGATGTGATTTGAGCCTAGATCCATATGAGATTCTGTGAATCTGGAAAATTCATGTATGTTCATCAAGTTCCTGTTCTTGTGAATCCAAACATCCGGAAAATGTATGTATGTTCATGTATGTGTATGTGTATAAATCCGGATATCATATGTATGTTCATGGATCCGATTTTTCTTCATACAGGGATCCGATTCTTTTTTTGTGACTTTCTCTAATGCATGAACATATCAGTGTTTATGTGTCATGTTAACTCATGAGAAATTCTGATCCTTAATTCAAAAACAGAAAATATGTTAATGCATATGTTAACAAGAAAACAGAAAAGGAATGTTAATGCATAAACAGAAAACATATATTTTTCGTTTTGTAGATGAATCAGAAAATGAAAATTAATATAAAAAACTGGCTTAACAGAATTTTTTTATTTGTAGATGCATTGGAAAAAGAATTTTTTTTGCTAACACATTGTTCTGTTAATCATGACAAATTCTGATCCTTAATGCATAAAAAAAATGTTAAATGCATATGTTAACCAGAAAACAGAAAAACAAAGTTAATGCATAAACATAATTTTTTCTGTTTCTGTAGATGAATCGGAAAAAGAATATTAATAAAAATAATTGGCTTAACAGAATTTTTTTAGATGCATTGGAAAAAGAAAAAAAATTAACACATTGTTTCTCTTAACATAATTTTTTCGAAATGAGAAATGGTCAGACATAATGAAATGTTATTCTAATTTTCACTACAACAAAAGAGGCACATAGTGACGCTCTTGGGACGTTTTAATTTTCGTCCTTATGGCCATAGTCGACGTGGATATAGAGACGTTTGTTGAGACGCTGGGTGAATCGTCATAAGATTTAGACTTTATCCAGTACTAAAATAAATAATAACAACTCCCCAGCCCCACTATCGTAAGTTTATTTTTCTCTCCCCCACCCTAACCCGTGGAAAAACCTAGGGCCGCCGCCACAAGGCATCTGTTTCGATCCGATCAAGGTACATCATCTCCAGCAATCTCTCCACAGGGCGTCTATTCCGATCCTATCAAGGTACATTTTCTCCAGCAACCTCTCTCGTCCGGCTGTCTCACGAAGCTCTAACTCTTTGTCTCTATCCAGACGTAGACGACGACGTACAGTTCTGAGGATTCATACGACCGCTGGACTCGATCTATTTTAAATCTGGAGACCTTCTCGCCGTTGTGCTTGAATCATGTTGAATAATTAGGCGATTTAGCATATGATTTAATCCGCGAAAACAGTAAACAGATTATGACTAGAATAATATAGATTAAACTAATCATGCGATCTACTAACATAGTAGAGAAACAGATGCAATCTAGAGCATATACTATAAGTAAGAACTCTTGCAAAACATCATATAGGAAGATCAAGAACACATACGGTGCTGCGACAGTCGCACCACTGGAGTTCCCCGTGTCGCCCATGTTGTCGATGAAGAGGTTGGCGATGTCGGGGAAGAAGTCGTCGTTGGGGAAGAACTCGAAACCAGTAGTCGCGCGAGTGCGCTCCCCAAAAACCTGATCGCCCCTCTCCCGTACAGGATCACAAGAGGCGGGGTTCCGGAGGCCTACTGTCCCTTCAACCGGTGCACGCCGGAAGACGGGATGGAGAAGACTTGGAAGACGGCGGCGCAATGCTCTGGAACGGTGTGAGACCATGTATTGCGTAGTGGCGGCTAGGGTTTGCCTCGGGCTGTATATATATTGCGAGTCGGGTAGGACGTGGGCTGTAAGCCACGATCGAGTCGGTAACGCCCCACGATCCCATTGGAATCGGAAACATCAAGGTAATTAACGCGTCCGTTAATTATCAACCAATGACTCATAGATTTTCCCAAACAGCAAAAATATAAGCTCGGCTCGGCGAGATTCCCGCAACCCGCGGCGCGTCGTGACGAGGCGAGGCGTGGCGTGGCGTGGCGAGGCGAGCGAGGAGGAGGAGGAGCGCGCGTGTGGCACTCTTCATCTTCTCTTGTTCTCCCTAGCTCATACTAGTACTAGAACATCCCACTATATAAAGTGGTGCAGCTCACTCTCCACAAGCAGTATGGGACTAAACATTAGTCACTTACATGCACAACCAGCCAACCAGAATGGGCCATGAGAATTTCGGATTTTAGTTGGGCCTTGACCCAAGTTCACTAAAATTTCAGCAATCCCCCACAAAGTCTCATTGGCACAATGTACCATCTTTGTTCCAAAACATTGTTTGATATACCGGTACTTAGTGGAGACTGTTAAGTTGAACTTCCACTTAGAAACTTATGCTACGTTAGACCGCAACTTGAATAGTGGACTATGCCTTGAACTACAAGTTTGCTGCGACCTAGTTTCACACAAGCCCTTGACCGATACTAGGCTACCGCAAGGCTTCCCCGCGGGTGGAGCTTATACGTCATACTCCAAGACCTTTCATGAGTTTATTAAAGAGCACCCAACTCTCATAGACTGCGACGTTTAACAGTCAGACTCATATAGGTGTATTCCTCAAGAGATGCTCTGCAGGATAACATCTCCGCTTATAAAAGTAAGCCGCTTGGAACACATTAAGATAAATATCAACCTGCCATGCAGATCAGGAGAGTATTGCATCTTTGCGGAGTGGGATAGTAAAATGTAAGGATACTCTCCTCTCAGCCGACCAACGGCTTGTCTCCCACTTCTAATTCACGGGATCTCCGATCACATAGAGTAGGTTACTACTGTGGACAACTCATACGGTGGGTCTCAAACCCATCTCCCTCGATGCATTATCTATCACGTTACGTGATAAACCCTTTGTGAAAGGATCTGCCAAGTTCTTAGACGTTTGGATATAATCCAACGCAATAACTCCGGAGTTCTTCAATTTTCTGACAGATTTTAATCTCCTTTTCACATGCCTTGATGACTTTAAATTATCCTTAGAACTTTTAATCTTAACTATCACAGTTTGATTATCACAGTTCATAAGGATAGCGGGTATGGGTTTTCCAACCACAGGTAAGTCCATCAAAAGCTCTCGAAGCCACTCTGCTTCAACAATGGTTGTGTCTAACGCTGTGAGTTCTGCTTCCATAGTTGACCTCGTTAAGATGGTCTGCTTGCAAGACTTCCAGGAAACAGCTCCACCACCAAGTGTAAACACATAACCACTCGTGGCCTTAATCTCATCAGCATCAGATATCCAATTGGAATCACTATAACCTTCCAGTACTCTAGGATAATCAGAATAGTGAATTCCATAGCTCGCAGTGCCTTTTAAATAGCGCATAACTCTCTCTAGCGCATTCCAATGATCATCTCCCGGGTTGGAAACAAACCGGCTCAACTTGCTTACAGCAAAAGAGATGTCAGCCCTTGTGGCACAAGCCAAATACATAAGCGAGCCAATGATCTGAGAATATCTCAGTTGATCTCTAGCAATGCTCTGATTCTTTCGAAGCATCACACTGGGATCATATGGTGTCGGAGAAGGCTTGCAGTCGTCATACCCGAAGCGACTCAAGATCTTTTCCACATAGTGAGATTGAAGCAGTGTAATCCCACCATCACCATCTCTCAGCAGCTTGATGTTTAAGATAACATCAGCTACTCCAAGATCCTTCATCGCAAAACAGCGAGATAAGAAATCCTTAACCTCCTTGATTAAATCAAGATTGGTTCCAAAGATCAATATGTCATCGACATAAAGGCAGAGAATAACTCCCTCGCCCCCACCATAGCGATAGTACACACACTTATCAGATTCGTTAACAACGAAACCTGCAGCAGTTAAAGTTCTTTCAAACTTCTCATGCCACTGCTTAGGAGCTTGCTTAAGGCCGTATAAAGACTTCAATAACTTGCACACCTTTGCTTCCTGACCAGGTACTACAAAACCATCGGGCTGATCCATATAAATTTCCTCGTCTAACTCTCCATTTAGGAAAGCTGTCTTAACGTCCATTTGATGAACGAGAAGACGATGCGAGGCAGCCAACGAAAATAGCACCCGAATCGTGGTAAGCCTAGCCACAGGTGAGTAAGTATCAAAGAAGTCTTCTCCTTCTTTCTGGGTATAACCTTGGCCACAAGCCGCGCCTTGTACTTCTCAATAGTACCATCAGGCCTAAGCTTTTTCTTGAACACCCACTTACATCCTACAGGTTTGCACCCATAAGGACGATCAGTAACTTCCCAGGTTCCGTTAGCTAAGATGGAATCCATCTCACTACGGACAGCTTCCTTCCAGTAGTCAGCATCAAGAGATGCATAAGCTTCTGAAAGGGAAAATTTTGTTTTTGCCACTGTAGTTTTTGCCCATTTTGCTTTTGCCACTCTAAATTTTGACATTTTGCTTTTGCCCTCTTAGTTTCTGGTAATACATCAGTTTTGCCCTCTCTAGGGCAAAAGCAAAATAAAAACGGTAAAAATTTATTTTGTTTTTGTCACTCTAGTTTTTGCCCATTTTGCTTTTGCCCCAACTGTTATTGTTTTGCTTTCGTTTTTGCCTCTCAAAAGGGCAAAAGCAAAATGTCAAAATTAAAAGTGGCAAAAGCAAAATGGGCAAAAACTACAGTGGCAAAAACAAAATTTTCCCCTTCTGAAATGGTCCTGGGGGTGTCATCCACAAGGTACACAATGAAATCATCACCAAAAGACTTTGCAGTCCTCTGTCTCTTGCTCCTAACAGGAACTTCATTGTCATCCTCCACAGAATCATCAGTGTGTTCTATCGAAATGGTAGGATCAGGAATCTCAACTAATTCCTGACTAGATGTACTAGGTATCTCCTGATTTGATGAGCTAGGCATATCCTTCATCGGAAAGATGTCCTCAAAGAAAGTCGCATCATTCGACTCCATAATAGTGCCAACACGCATGTCGGATACCTCCGATTTGATTATCAAAAATCTATAACCAATGCTATGGAAAGCATAGCCCAGAAGAACACAATCCACGGTTTTTGGTCCTAGCTTGCGCTTCTTGGGAATTGGAATATTGACTTTCGCCAAACAACCCCAAGTACGTAAGTAAGAGAGTCTCAACTTCTTCCTTTCCCATTCCTCAAATGGAGAAACGGTTTTATTCTTTGCGGGAACTCGGTTTAGGACATGACAAGCTGTCAATAGCGCCTCCCCCCACCATGCCTTGGAGAGACCCGAAGTGTCTAACATGGCGTTAACCAAATCAGTTATAGTTCGGTTCTTTCTTTCGGCCACCCCATTTGACTAAGGTGAATAGGGAGGCGTCCTCTCATGGATTATACCATGTTCCGCACAAAAAGAATCAAACTCATTGGAAAAATACTCTCCACCACGATCAGACCTTAACCGTTTTATTCTTAGATCAAGTTGGTTCTCTGCTTCAGCTTTATAGATTTTGAAGAAGTTTAAAGCTTCATCTTTTGATTTCAGAAGATACACATAACAATATCTAGTGGAGTCATCAATAAGCGTCATGAAATATTTCTTTCCGCCTTTTGTCAAAACGCCATTCATCTCACAAAGATCTGAATGTATAAGTTCCAGTGGTGCCAAGTCTCTTGCCTCCGCAGGCTTATGTGACTTGCGGGGTTGTTTAGTTTGAACGCACACTTGACACTTGGAACCTTTGACATTAGTGAATTTCGGAATTAAATCCAAATTAGCTAGCCGCGTCATGCTACCAAAGTTAATATGACAAAGTCGTGAATGCCAAACATTAGACTCAATTTCATGGCAAACATGATTAATAACTTTGGAGCAAATATCCGATAAAGATAGGCGGAACAAGCCTCCGCACTCATAGCCTTTTCCGTCAAATTGTCCATACTTAGATATTACAACTTTATTGGACTCGAAAACCAACTTAAAACCATCTCGACACAGCAAAGATCCGCTGACGAGAGTTTTATTGATGGCGGGCACATGATGAACGTTCTTCAGGCGCACAGTCTTCCCCGAAGTAAACTTCAGATCGACCGTACCAACACCACGAACAAAAGCATGTAACCCGTTCCCCATCAGCACGGGAGAAGTCCCTGTGACCTGGTAAGAAGAAAACATCGAGGCATCAGCACAAACATGTACATTGGCACCAGTGTCAATCAACCATTCAGGAGAATGACAAACTGAAAGGATGGTAGGAAATATACCGTACCCTGAATCCTTCATCTCAGTATCGCCAATGACAACATTGGCATTCTTGCCGTTGTTCTCAGATTCACGCAGCTCATGGCGGTTGGGACAACGAGGTGCCCAGTGATTTGGATCACCGCAAACATGGCATGAACCCTTCCTCGGTTTGTTGTTCTTCTTCTTAAAGTTGGTAGGCTGTGATGGCTTGTACTGTCCATCAGGCTTGCCCTTGCCCCCAGAGTTGTTCTTGTTAAACTTGGGCTTGTGGGGCGGCTGGTAGTTCTTCTTCTGTACCACATGGGCACTAGAACCAGCCTCGGTAACTCGAGCACGTGTATCCTTCGCTCTCGCCTTCTCTTCCACATCAAGCGACCCAATGAGATCCGAAACGGAAAACTCTTGTCTCTTGTGTTTCAGAGAAGTAGCAAAGTTGCTCCACGAAGGTGGGAGCTTGGCGATAATGTCACCGGCCACAAACTTGTCCGGTAAAATACACGTAAAGTGCTCAAGTTTCTTAGCGAGTGACTGTATCTCATGAGCCTGCTGTACAACAGAGCGCTCATCAGTCATCTTGTAGTCATAGAATTGCTCCATGACATACAACTCGCTGCTCGCGTCCGAGACCCCAAACTTGGCCTCGAGCGCATCCCACATGTCCTTGCCATTAGAAAACGACATATATGAGTCCACAATGGAATCGTCAAGAATACTCAGAAGGGCACTCTTAAACATGGTATCGAGCTTCTCAAAAGCCTCCTGCTGTGCAGGATCAAGCTCACCATCAGGCTTGCCTTTGGTGGCCGCATAGCAGTTCATGTTCTGAAACCATAACACTGCTCTCATGCGCCACCGCTTATACAATACCCCTTTAAAGGGAAACGGCTTTGTAGACGCGATAAAGCCAGCAGGTGCTAATTGCCTATAATCAGGTTTTTGGATTGTTAAATAATTAGGCGATTTAGATATGATTTAATCCGCGAAAACAGTAAACAGATTATGACTAGAATAATATAGATTAAACTAATCATGCGATCTACTAACATAGTAGAGAAACAGATGCAATCTAGAGCATATACTATAAGTAAGAACTCTAGCAAAACATCATATAGGAAGATCAAGAACACATACGGTGCAGCGGCAGTCGCACCACTGGAGTTCCCCGTGTCGCCCATGTTGTCGATGAAGAGGTTGGCGATGTCGGGGAAGAAGTCGTCGTTGGGGAAGAACTCGAAACCAGTAGTCGCGCGAGTGCGCTCCCCAAAAACCTGATCGCCCCTCTCCCGTACAGGATCACAAGAGGCGGGGTTCCGGAGGCCTACTGTCCCTTCAACCGGTGCACGCCGGAAGACGGGATGGAGAAGACTTGGAAGACGGCGGCGCAATGCTCTGGAACGGTGTGAGACCATGTATTGCGTAGTGCCGGCTAGGGTTTGCCTCGGCGAGATTCCCGCAACCCGCGTCGCGTCGTGACGAGGCGAGGCGAGGCGAGGCGAGCGAGGAGGAGGAGGAGCGCGCGTGTGGCACTCTTCATCTTCTCTTGTTCTCCCTAGCTCATACTAGTACTAGAACATCCCACTATATAAAGTGGTGCAGCTCACTCTCCACAAGCAGTATGGGACTAAACATTAGTCACTTACATGCACAATCAGCCAAACAGAATGGAACATGAGAATTTCGGATTTTAGTTGGGCCTTGACCCAAGTATACTAAAATTCCAGCAAATCAATCGACTGTTTTTCCAAGTGAGCTCGATCAACTGCTCGTTGCCTCTTGGACCCTTATTCCTCTATTCATGTTGGTGCGTCGTCCGCCTCTCCCCTTTATGATCTCTGAAACCTTCCTTTGCAGTATGGTGCAGGTCAGTGTACATCCTTATATTTTCCTAATGGTCATTATATTATTGTTACCGAATAAACGTGCCAAGTGCAACGCTTGGAGGTAGTATCCTCAGTGGAGGGCACCAATTCACATTGCATCGGCCAGAACAATTTAATTTTACCTTTTTAATTATTTTCAATGCACATAGCTTGAAATTATACTGGAACTGATGCTCGGTGTTTTCGATTTATCTACAAACATTCAGGTTCATCTGGACCCATCTAGTACATCTGTGAATATGTCTTCATCGGAATGAAACTCTAGGATTTACTTTGCTGCTGCACAAGGTATTTACTCTCTCAGATCATGAGCATATTAAGTTGTTATCCAAAAATCTGAATGTGTTAATATTTCATGACTGATTTTCCTCCTGTAATTGACCCTTTGCAGGATATTTATTTATGAAGATTTTCACGTACCATAGAGAGATCAAAGAAAGTACGCAGCAGCAGTTGATCGGACAAAAGATGATTTAAAGACCTACTAGATTAATTCCGATTAGTTAGGACACTACACACGGTTAAGAATTGTTCAGTCGAGTATGTAAATTTCTGTAGTGATGCAGATTTCACTTGTAAGCTACAGTTGCCATCAAATGATATAATATATATTTTTCTACAGTGCACTGTGTTTGTAATGCATTTTTATGGCTGGAATTTAGTTTAGTCATATGATGTGCCCGGGTGCTAATTGATTTCAGTGATTTGACGAATGATTAATTTTGATGTAAAAACTCTACTTTCAAGGACGCAATGAAGCATACCCGCAAAAAAAAAGATGCAATGAAGCGACGTAATGTTGGTAAAGACGATGTGTTGCCATCTGCAAAGCGCCTCTATTACCATAAACACGCTTTCGAAATCGTCTCATTTTATTTTAGAGATGCTTAGATTGCGTCCTTATGGTATTTGAGACGGTGGATAAGAAGACGCTCCTACCACGCTTTACTGTAACGTCTTTACAACCATGTAGAGATGAAATTTAGCGTCCCTAGCCTGTAAATAGATGTCTCTACGTGTCTTTTTTGTTGTAGTGTTTACAGCTGGAGCAAACCGTATTGATCAAAATGCAGGGGCTTTTTTGTAAGAAACACAACAATCGTCGGATCAAAAATGAACGTCCCGGATAAGCCCAACGGGTACACATAGGTGTGGGAAATCCATTCTCGCGCACGCCCACATATATACATCGATCTTTATTTCGGTGTGACAGACGAATTTGGGGAGCTGGGTAGCTCAATTTTTTTTTTGAGAAACACAATACAACGCAAGCGCTCATATACACGCGCACACACTCACCCCTATAAAACGCACGCACGCACACTCTACCCCTATGAGCACCTCCGAGAGACTGAGTCGGCGGATCAGGTCTTGAGATTGACGAAGTCACCACATGTGCCTCGCTGTCGACGGGAACGTCGCCTCCCACTGACACTGAAGAATATTCCGACTAAATAAGAAACACCAGCGTCAAATCTGGGATTTAAACTCTTATGGGCTGGAGGTACAACCACCCTCCTAACCATCTTGCCACAGCCAAGTTCTCTGGATAGCTCAATTTCTAAGCAGACGTGTGTAGCTTATGAGTGTATTTGATTGGTCGCAGGTATTTGGTATGCTTTCGTGACCTGTCTCGTGAGAGTCTACCTAAGCGTATCTCGTATTCTCACCACGAAGGCAAACACATTGACCGATATGAACCGCAAGAATCATTTGATCAGACATTATGTGGCGAGGTGGTCCACCAAGATCTGCAAAAAACAAAAGATCTGAAGTTCCCGCAGATTTGAATGTTTTGGATCCGGATGACGAAACCTCTACCACGAGCAAAGCATGATCTAAATTGATATGAAATCGGTGTTAGAGAAAACTTATGTAACTAGATTATTGGTCTAATGAAACCGAAAGACTAATGCTCCGTTCGGATGTTGATATTAAGTGTCGATATTGGATATTGGGAGCTTTCCTTGCCTGAATATCTGAAACTGGACCGTTTAGATGTACTAGATATTGCAGCGAGGTATTCGCGTAAGATATCGAGTTTGGCATCGCTAGTGCAAAAATTTGCCGACCGAATGTCGAGCTAAACAGCTCGACATTGGGTTGATATTCGGGCCTCGTTTCCCCGTCGTCGTCTCCCGTCCTCGTCTCCTCGCTCCCGTGCGAACCAACAACGGCACCTCGCCTCCATCGGCCCGTCCTCTATCTCGCTCTCTCGTGACCGAGAAGCAGCGGCGGCGGCGCAGCTGCAACCGCCCTCCCGCCGGCCGTTCTCCTTCCCGGCGTGGATCTGTGCGCCCCTCCTCTGGTCTTCCTTCCCGTTGCCCCTCCTCTGGTCGACCTTCCCCTCGCCCCCTCCCGTCTCATCTCCTTTTTTCGCTTGCAGGGACGGATTTCTTGGAGTTGCTCCGGCGGCCGGCGCACTCTCACGTTCCCCTCCATGTGACTGTCGATCTTGCGCCCAGATTTAATACTCATGGCCAGTAGGCCGGTCTGCGTCTCAGATCACCTGCCTCCATGTGTCGTTCCCCAAGTGTACTTGAAACAGGGTGTGTCCCGGATGATTGTGTTGAAATTTGTTTGGACAGTTTGTTTGGATGATTGTAGTGCTGAATTTCTGTAGTGATGCTTGATTAAATGCTTGTAATATTGGAGAATTTAATGTATTTGTCTAGCTGTTGTTTGTAACATAATATGTGTTATGTGGTTGTTTTGCACATTTTGTCATGAATATAACAGTACAATGATCAATGTGTCGAAAAATTGCATTTCTAACATCCAAACAGCATTTGACGTTCAAACTCAATATCTTGTCTAGGTCTGAATATCTAACACATCCAAACAGAAAATATTGACATTCAAACTTAATATCAATATCCTATGATATTGATATTCAACCCAATATAATATCGAGGCTCCCAATGTGAACATCCGAACCGAGCATAAAAAAGATACATCACATAGATAATAATAAATAAAATAGAGCTCTTTTACTGTGCTTGTGGTGCTTGTGGAAACTAGCCAGGTAGTTTCAGGTAGTTTCCGTTATAAATTATTTCAGCCCTTTGATTTCAATCTATTCCTCCTAAATTTATTTCAGCCGTCCAATCATTAAACAAAATATTTGGTTTAATCACTCGGGTACGGGGGTCATTTGTCCACGATCAGTTTCGCGTCCTGCTTAAGCCCTGGCATACCCGGTGTGTGTCGGCGCGAGCGACGTCTTGCCACGGTCCTCGCCGTGCTGCTCGTCCTCTTCGTCGTAGACAGATGCTAGGCCTACAAATCACCCCGAATCAGCGTAGGGAACGTGGAGCAAAAGGAACAGTCGATGGCGGCGCACTGCCGGAGAACGGCACGGCCAGCGGCGTGGCTGCAGCAGGCAGCACACTGAGGAGCCGTTGACACGCCCTAGAGTCGATGGGTGGACTGTCGATGCCGTGCACTGCCGGAGAGCGGCAAGGCCAGTGGCGCGGGGACTGGGGAGCCATCGCCGGCCGCTGGGTGGAAGCCGTGCGCCTCCTCTATTGCCAGCGCCGGCATGCGTCATGCGATGGATTCTGGGTGGCGATCTGACCTTTCTGTTCATGCAGTTGTCGGCACTGCCTTTCTCTTGCGCCCGTCCCGCACTTCACTAGTTCACTTATCTCTCATGCCAATGCCAGACGATGGATTCAGCGTCGTGGAGTAAGGAGCAGCTGTTGGCGCTGACTAGTAGTGATGATGTCATGAATCAGAGGCTACAACATGACAAATTGGTGCGATTACAACTCGATTAACGCGGAAGCATGCATTGCATGCTAGCGCAATCTTTACTACATGCTCACTAATCTAATGTCGCTGCTGCTTGTCAATGCGTTGTTGCTGAATGCTGTAGATGGCTAGCTGCCGCTTGCGGCACAGTCCTGCGCGCGAGACCAG
The DNA here is from genome assembly GCA_026929855.1 of Poa annua. Classification (NCBI taxonomy): domain Eukaryota; kingdom Viridiplantae; phylum Streptophyta; class Magnoliopsida; order Poales; family Poaceae; genus Poa; species Poa annua. The sequence goes on along the minus strand of CM049433.1, from coordinate 53,168,576 downwards.
ATTGGCAACCGCGAAGCTACCTGCCGAAAGTGGGAAGACCGATGGAGCCGTCCGCCTTGAGCAGGGAGAAGCGGCGACGGTGGACGGCGATGATGCGTGCAGCAGCGTGGCTCTCTATGCGGCAATTGCGGAAGAAAATGAAAATGACAGGAAAGCTCGTATTGTCAATCACGATGCCCTTTTATTTTAGATTAAAAATAGTTTTTTTTGGTAGTTTCAGCTAGTTTTAGTCTAGTAGTTTTAGGTAGCTCTTATTTTAGCACCGTTCCATTAGAGCGGATGGAGGGTTGTCAAAATTACCGAGTACTCTAAAACTTGTAAAATATTATTATTAATATTTGTTTCATAATTAATTGTTCATGTTTGTAAGCTAAACTGATGTTATACATGAATTTAGATTCAGAGGAAAACCGTACTCACGCGTATAAACGTGAATATAAACTTGTTACTTTTACATCTTAGGTTAACTCTTTCTTGATTAATCAATTTTCCGTCATGGGAAAATGGTTACAGGCATCAGTGAGAGCACATTGTTGGTAGAACAATATGGCTGGATAGACTCAACTAGATAATAAACTATGAGATCTATTGGTCATGGCCTTGTTAGTATTATCATAAAATGTTAATACTTACATGTCCTTAGACAATGCATGTATTACGATGTTGCATATTTGAAAGGTTGCTTTTCTTTTGTCTAACGTCATGTGGTAACTGTCTGATCACATAGACAACTTCTGGATAACTCGGAAAGAGTATATGGGTCTTGATGATTCGAGAATAGGAAGGACTCCTCTGACAATAGAGATATATAACATGGGCTCCCTCGGTATGAATGTATCCATTACCGTTGCGCAGACAAAGACATACTATATATATTGGGGGTATTAGAATACATGAACGATATAAAGGAAACATACTGGTAACAAGGACAACAGGATATCGTGATCAATATTTGCTTCACATGATATCATAACATCTCGATATCATAACATCTCGTCTCGGGTATTGTTAGCATTGAGAAGAAATGTGAAGCACGTACGAGAACCAACAGGTTTATCTGAGCATCTTCGTACAACAGTGGGAGCCTATCTAGGCTACTGGAGTGCAGCGGCACATGGGGGGGGGGGGGGGGGGGGGGTGGCTTTTCCCTCCTCCTAGCCTCCGCTTCCCCTCCTCTTATAAGAGGATCCCTTTGATACACAGGTTGATCTCGGTTTTGAGTAGTCCTCACCTAGATGTATTATCTCTCTCCTGTGTTTTTTATCTCTAGCTTATATACACAAGTTACTTAGTCCTGAATGACAAAATTCCGCTGAAGTAGAGGAGACTAACATGTGCATGCTCACGAAGAGATCATCTTTTGATCCTCATTCGGCTGAACTCGGGGAATCGACAAAATCGTCACCGCTAGGGTTAGCCGTGAGGATCTTCATCAACCTTTATCAACATCTACTTATGCTATAACCTATTGCTTCTAACTTCGTGGATAGATCTTTTCTAGTTATTGTACTTACATGTAAGGGTAAATTTTTAAATTCCATATTGGTGGCACAACACAAGGTTGGAAGCCAAAAAAATATGGCACGTAGGATTTAGGCTCGCTCTTTGAGAAAAAAAACTCTTCGGTTTTCAAAGCTCTCAATGATAACGATTAAACATTGATATATAAGGGCTCTCTCTTGAGCATCTCCTTGAATTTGTGGATCTATGGTCCAAGCTACATGAGACCAACCTTGATCATGGCACAGGAGATGAAATTATTTGGAAACTGACCGACAACGTGTATCACATGTATCACATCTACCGCCTATAAAATGCAGTTTACCGGTCTTATCATGCCGATATGCCACGCTTGGTTTGAATAGGCTGGGGTCTACTTAATTAATAAATTTACTTTATCTGCCAGCGGTAATACTGTTGGCGTATTTTTTTGGGACAATTGCTTCTGTGTCCTACCTATCTCAGTTTTATCTGTTTGTGTCATACCTGCGTAGTTTCTCTCGTCCGTGCCCTGACAAACTCGCCGATGGCCCGCGAACAGCCAAGACGGCCGTTTCCGTCGGGTCAACCTCGTTTGACCGTCACTTGAACTGACTGGTGGGGTCGGCCAGGGGCAGATCGGTTGGAATCGCATCCAGTGGGGCCGGGGCACTTTTTTTTTGAAAAGGCGGCAGTTGTTTAATTAAGGGATACCGCCGATGGGGCCCACGTGGTCTTTCTTCCCTGGCTCACTACAGCCGCCCATAGAACCCCCGAGGAACCGCCAAGAACAGAGCAATAGGAATTGGATTCAGGGCGGAGAGCAGGGTGATTAAAGGCGCAAAGGAGCTCCATCGCCATCGCCATTGTCGTCGCCCGCCCGTCTCCCGTCGCCCGTCGACAAGGAGGGACAAGCAAGGAGCTCCATCGCCCACACCATTGTACGGCCGCCTTCGCCGTTTGGGGTTTTTTGGTCGCCGACGGTTCCAGCTGCAGTCCATCAACCCCATTTCGATGGTCAGTGCTATCTTCTCTACATGTTTCATTTTCCTGTTTGAGCTCCCGAATGGTGCATTATATGTGAGTAGATTTGATTTTCTATTTGGCTTGCGGAATGGGGGAAAACCCCAGGTTCCGCCTGTTTATCTGGTTCTAAATTTCATTTGTTAAAATAGGATTCTGATAGCGATGTCGTCGATCACTGTACTATGTGCCTTCACGAATCAACTTTCTGTCGCACACTAACTCGTCATTCCAATATTTTCAAAGTCCCGATTGAACCCGGTTACAAAAAGGCCGTTGTAATTATTGCCCTTCAAATTCGAGGGAATGTCATTTGTTTTTCCTTCAATGAGTGTCTTCATAGTTTCTCTGGTTTTGTATTACATGTAGATTCTGCCATGCACTTTAAAATATCTTCTAGAGAGCCGGGCAATTGGCCCTCATAAGAACTGGATGGAGGCTAGGTGTCCGAACGGAGACCAGTACTTCTTCTACCTGGATAGGTAGGAAATTGAAATTGAAACAGATCTAAGATATCTCTGTAAGTAGCTAAGTGATGCCCCGAACACCCATATGTACACGGAGATTTGTTGAACGCGGTGGAGAGCACTATGTGAAGGCTACGGCATCGAGGAGGGCGATGTTGTCAAATTCACTTGGAATGAAGATCAGCATTTGTTCAATGTTGAATTGACTAACGAGCACAATGCTGCAAAACCTTTTTGTGCAACACACGGGTATGCTGGTTTGTGTTCTTTTTCTTACACATTGAGTAGTTTACAAGTTTTCTGAGTGCATTCCTCTTTTTTATCAGAGTTTAAACATATTGACGGATGCTTGATGCACACGGTGGTGATGAGTTGGAAAACCCCAAGAGCAAGGTGTGAAATAGTGCAGCAGCAAATTTCTCTCAGTTGTGAAACCAAGGTTATCAATCCAGTAGGAGATGAATAACACGTCTAAAGGTTGTTGGTGGCTGACTTGGGCACGGCGCCACACCGGTGTCAGCAACAAACGTGGAACCTGCACAACACAATCAAGAAATTTTGCCCCAACTCAACAGTGAGGTTGTCAATCTCACCGGCTTGCTGTAACAAATAGATTAACCGTATGGTGTGGAGAATGATGTTTGTTTGCAGAGAATGAAAGTAACAGTTTGCAGTTGGTTGTATTATCAGTTTAAAGAAAAGAACCGGGGTCCACAGTTCACTAGTGGTGTCTCTCCATAATAATAATAGCATACATCCGGGTAAACAAATTACAGCTGGGCAAATGATAGAATAAAGAGCTGCATAATGATGCATATACTAATGACATGATGTCTAGTGTGAGATTCATTTGGGCATTACAACAATATACATAGACCGTTCCAACCGCATCTATGACTAATAATCCACCTTCCGGTTAGCGTCCGCACCCCTTTCAGTATTAAGTTGCAAGCAACAGATTATTGCATTAAGCAAAGTGTGTAAAGTAAGTAAGTAACATCATCCTTAGATAAAGTACTACTGTTTTATCCCTAGTAGCAACAGTACATCTACAACCTTAGAGCTTTCTGTCACTGCCCCAGATTAAATAGAGACATGAACCCACTATCGAGCATAAATACTCCCTCTTGGAGTCACAAGCATTTACTTGGCCAGAGCAACTACTAGCAACGGAGAGCATGCAAGATCATAAACAACACACAACATGATATATTATGAAGCAATGACAAAGTATTCAATATTCATCGGATCCCAGCAAACACAACATGTAGCATTACATAAAGATGATCTTGATCACGATAGGCAGCTCACAAGATCTAAACATGATGGCACAAAAGGAGAAGACAACCATCTAGCTACTTGTATGGACCCGTAGTCCAAGGATGAACTACTCACGCATTAGTCCGGAGGCGGGCATGGTGATGTAGAGCCCTCCGGTGATGATTCCCCTCTCCGGCAGGGTGCCGGGAGCAGGTTCTGAACCCTCCCGAACTAGGGTTGACGACGGCGGCGGCTCCGTGAGGAAAAGTGTAAAAGTGTTCGGGTTGTTTGCCTTAGATTTTCGGGGGGATTAAATAGGCGAAGGGGCGAAGGCGGTGCCCCGAGGGCCCCACCTCAGATGCCCGCGCGGCCAAGGAAGCTGCCGCGCCACCCCTTGAGGTGGGCGCCTCGGTGCCCGTCTCCTTTCCCCCCTCGGACTTCTGAAACGTGTCTGGAATTGTAAAATCTTCGGTATAAAAATTGTCCAATTCCGAGAATATTTCCTTAAGTGGATTTCTGAAACCAAAAACAACAGAAAACAGGGAACTGGCACTGTGGCATCTTGTTAATAGGTTAGTTCCAGAAAATGCATAAAATAATATAAAATGTGTATAAAACATGTAGGCAATTGGTATAATATAAGCATGGAACATAAGAAATTATAGATACGTTTGAGACGTATCAAGCATCCCCAAGCTTAGTTCTACTCGTCCTCGAGTAGGTAAAACGATAACAAATAATTTCTGGAGTGACATGCTTTCACACAATCTTGATCAAATAATAATGTAATGCATGTAAGTTGAGATCAAATGAATAAAAGCTGTAGTTTATATTGATGTCAAATGAGTAATGAATAAACAAGTAGGCATAACAAAGCAAAACTTTCAATGAATCGGTAATAGAGAACAATCAACCGTGCAAAGTAGATATTAAAGATGATTTAAGCTTCAAGCACAACAATATAATCATCTAATGAATCAAACAATCATGACAACTTTGTGAAATGATCAAGTCAAGTAATAGCAATATGCACATAGAAGATCATTTCTCTATTTGTTCACACAAAAACAAGCAAGTGTTCAGCGTTGGTTCCTGGCACCAGGATGTTGTGGCTAAGAGAATGTTAATGGGGGTTTGGAAGGCCAACGGAAAAAAGTCTCACAAAGCTGAAAAAGTGATCATTAGACAAGAGGAAGTCTTATAATCGAATCTATGCAACGAGTAGTGATTGCCACACAACGGATGCACATAGAGCTATAAGTGTATGAAAGCTCTCCAACGGAACTAGTGGGGGTGCATCTAACTTGCTTGCTTATGAAGACCTAGAGCACTTTTGAGGAGGCTCGTGTTTGGAATATACAAGCCAAATTTTATAGTGTAAAGTTCCCCACATAGTTATGCAAGTAAAACATGAAAACTCTGTCATATGGAGTACATGTGCTAAACATGAGCACAAATGATGACTATGAATAATATGGGTGCTATAACATGAGCACAAGTGTGGATAAAGAGTAGTAATGTTGCCCCCTTTTTTATTCTTTCTTTCTTTCTTTTTTTCTCTTTTTCTCTTTTTTTCTATTTTTTTGTATTTTTCTGTTTCTCTTTTCGATGGCCTCCGTGGCTCTTTTCAATTTAAGGGGCAAACATCCTAATATGATAATATGAAAACACACTTTTTGGTACAAATATCTCATGATGAACAAAACATAATGTATGAAACGGTGCCTCTGCCAGTGTAGCAGGGTATGCAATGATCTAGCGTAACATGGGTAAAACCACACATCAGCTGTAAAGAATCATGCAAAGCAATATATATGATAAATGACAACAAGTCATGTAATTTAAGATGAAAGTTGCATGGCAATATATCTCGGAACAGTTATGAAAATGCTGTAGTAGGTAGGTGAACGGATAGACGTCGCCTAGAGGGGGGGGTGAATAGGCGATTTAAAACTTTTTCCGGGGAGACGGAATTTCCGAGCCTAGATGGACCGGAAATTCCGGGGAGCCGGAATTTCCAAGCCTAGATGGACCGGAAATTCCGGTATGCTTGATAAAGGCGGAATAAAACTAGTGTTTTACTTTAACAAGCATACAACCTAAATATACTAGGTTCACCTATGTGCACCAACAACTTATGCTAAGCAATACAAGTATCAAGGTGATAGCAAGATATATAACTTCAAGCACGAAGGCTATCACAATGTAAAGTGCATAAGTAAAGAGCTCGGGTATAGAAATAACCGAGGCACGCGGAGACGAGGATGTATTCCCGAGTTCCACCCAAAGGGTGTACGTCTCGTTTGGAGAGGTGTGCGCAACCACAACAGGTTAGCCGCAACGCCACAAAAGGCTCACCTTATTCTCCTGATGAACTCAACCACAAAAGGTTGCGAGTTCACCTTCCACTATTGATCCCCTTTTGGGCGGAGATCGAATCCCTTACAACAATCTTGAGGCACACACCCACAACTTAATTGGGGGCTCCCAAGTCTTGAGGCACACACCCACAACTTAATTGGGGGCTCTCAAGTGACCACAAAAGGTCTTGACCACAAAAGGTCTTGGCCACAAAAGGCCGGCCACAAAAGGCGTCTAGGGTCCAATGACCCAAGAGTAACAAGCTCACAAGTATCACCACCACGAATCCTCGTGGAGGGCTCAAACCGATGCAAATGCAATGGCAAGAGCACACGAAGTGCTCAAGTCCTTCACTCTCAAATTCCAACAAAGCAACAAATGCTTATGGGGGAATAAGAGAGGAAGAACAAAGAAAACCACAAAGGAGTCAAATCCCTCACTCCCAAATCCCACCAAAAGCAACTAATGCTTATGGGGGGAGAAGAGAGGAAGAACAAAGGAGAAGAACCACAAAGGAACTCCAAGATCTAGATCCACTAGGTTCCCCTCACTTAGAGGAGAGATGGATTGGTAGGATTGTAGATCTAGATCTCCTCTCAACTTTCCCTAAAGAATATGCAAGAATCTATGGAGGGATTGAGAGGGAAGTGAGCTTTCCAAGGTCAACAATGGAGTAGGAGAGAGGGGAAAGTCGTGCTGCCTTGGATTAGCTGAGGAAGAAGAAGGGGAGGGGTATTTATACCTCTCCAGGAAATATAGCCGTTGGCTGTTTCGAAACTCGGAAATTCCGGTATAAGTGAGACTCGGAAATTCCGGTCAACCGGAAATTCCGAGTCCATGAAATTTCCGAGCTGAAATTCCGGCTGGAGTCAGAACCAAAACCAAACTTTCCTTAGCCGTTTTCGCGAGGCTCTTTGAGGGCAACTCGGAAATTCCGGGTCATCAAAATATCCGACCACAATTTCCGGTTGAGTCCAGCACCTCTTTTCCTTCTTTCCTTAGCCGATTTCTTGGACGAGTTGGGGAACCGGAAATTCCGGTGGAACGAAATATCCGGCCCCAATAATCCGGTTCAGAACAGCCAAACTAAAACCGCTATAACTTTTGCAAATGAACTCCGAATGAGGTGAAACCAACTTTGTTGGAAAGATAGCGACGAGCACAGGGCTACAAAAAGTGGAAATATTGCATCCCATAAATAGAGCAAAGTCACCACACATGGCAAGGTGTGGGACTTTCCTCATGGTCGAACCGGCAATATTTCCGCCACCGAAAACGCAAGAAGTTTGCCAAAGTAAAACCGTTTTCGAAGCACTTGGGCTTGTCATGAGGAACACGACAAGCACCAAAACCCAACATCCAAAATACAACAAGATGAACGAATGAAATCCCGATTTGGATGATCTAGAGCTTGGCATGAAGATGAACCAAGCTCTAATTCCTCACATGGATAAAAGCCAAATAAGAACCAAGAAATATGATATGCCAAGTATGCAAAGGTTTGAGCTCTCCACAAATATGCGATCAAGTTACTCACTCGAGAGCCCCTCTTGATAGTACGCCTATCTATCCTATAACCCGGTCTCCACAAACTACATGAGACCGGTAGAAAAGAAAACCTATCAAGATCATACCTTTGCCTTGAGCATTCCACTTGAGCTAGATGATGACTATCTTGATCTCTTCAAGTGGATCTTCTTTCTTGATTGCGCGTCCAAGCACATGCTTGATGAAGACTTCTCCAAATACTCCCCCATACACATAATGGGAGAGTCTCGCTAAGCTCCGTCTTCATGTATCCATCGCAAGCACCAAGCATAGGATATCTTCAAGAGTCTTCTCTTGGTCTTGCACATCTCAACTTCAACACATGACCATCCACCATATACATCATGGAATGGAACCTTGGTCATCAAATAAGCTTCAAGAGTCCAACACATGAACTCCACTATTCTCATGGACACGATCTATAAGATATCTCAATGCAAGCATTAGTCCATAGAGATTGTCATATAATTACCAAAACCACACATGAGGGAAAATGCTCTTTCAATCTCCCCCATTTTGGTAATTGATGACAATCTCTTTTGAGAGGGTTAATAATATGGAATTTAACGAACAAGAGTGGTTGTACTAACATCAAATACTACAAAGGTATGTGATGTTAGTCCATCCACATATATAGTGCAAACTCCCCCATAATTTATGCACGTGTGTATGAACATGAATTCATTGCATATATTGTCAACCATTACCGATGGTGGAGTTTCCACTATATATAAAACCAAGCAACGAATGCAAAGGCCAATAGCAAAGTACAAAGCCAATTCCATACAACCCTCCAAAACTTCTCCCCCATTGGCAACGATTGCCGAAATGGGCGAAAAGATTTAGAAGGACAACATAATAAGATCTCCTTCATAAAGTGTGCATTTCTCATAATGTGAGTGAAATCAAATGCACATATCCAATGACGAATAGATGGAGGGGGTCAAACTATATTGAGGATCCAACGATTGCACAAGAAAGATAACAATTGAAATCCACTAGAAGGATACCAATTGCAAAAGAAAAGATGCATTCACAAAGAAGCAAGCAATCAAAGGATCCAAGAAAAACAATTGAGCACAAGAAGATATTATGATAAGATCAACCAAGTGTTCTAAAAATAAAGAGGGAACTCCCCAAGGTACATGCACAATGAAAGATTTGTATTTCAATATAGTGTGCATAACATGGAATCCTCACTCCCTCCTAGATAATTTTGAACACAAACAAATGTTGAGCAACAAGAAATAGAAGTGACAAATGAAAACTTGCTCAAGCAAGAAAGGATGGGTGTGACATGGAAATACATTTTAGGAGACTAAAACAAGGATGAGCCAAGGCATCACTAGTCTTTCAAAATATGAGGCACATAGTGCATATCATGTATTTCGCATACAAGCACACCAAAGAGGATACATCAAATACGATCACAAGCTTATTAAGAGGCAATGTGATACCAATAGAAAAACAAAGCTTGTGCCTTTTAGAGATCACCAAAGAATCAAGAAAGTAATAAAAGGTGATCACTAAAGATTTTGAATACCAATTAAAGATGTAACTACACTCATGTGTATAAGTTTCTAAGTAGACACTAAGTCCACAAAGAAACATGCACACACAATGTAGGTACACGGTAAAGCACATGGTATCCAAGAGGAAGTCATAAATACACCGATAAGATTTTTGCTTAAAAGCAAAGCACATAGCTCAAATTATTCTTAGAGGGTATAGATGAACTTCCAACACCAAATTCTCAAAGCATCACAAATACCCACATAGGATAAGTGATAGTTGAGATGCTTCGAGAAAGATAACAAATATCACATAAGGCAAATGATTTTGAGAATTCATCAATATTGCACATGAGAGACTTTGAAGAAGATTCGCTAGATTAACATATTGGGGATCGGTGAATCATGAAAATGATTATATATATTCCCCTTGATGTGTAATCATCCCGGCTTACTCACATTTGCAATGAAGATGTTTTGAAAGGAACTTTGCAAAAACCATATCAAATGCAACTTAGACATACTCATGCCAAAGAGCAACCTACACATGGTTGAGAGCTAGAAATATATGCATGAGTTAGATACTTGTTACCGAGATAGCATTGACGGTGTAGAAGATGAGAGTTCACAATCATCCAAGCTTGGCTCCAAAAAGCACATGGTGAAGACATCTTCTTTAATATGTGACAAGCTTCCAATGCATCTCCCATGTACCTAAGATAAATCAAGTACACCATGGTACCCAAACTAATTGGGTCCAAAGTAGTTAGAGCAACTACAACACATAGGACAAACTCCACATAAATATGTGCATATTGATATGAAATAGACTTTCATGCACATCTTAACCATTTAGGATTTGATGGAGTTTATCCTATATATTGGATCAACGAAAGTAAGCATGCCATAAGATATACATATAATACATATGCATGAACAAAACTTTCAAGAACCAAATGAGATACAATTTGGACAAAACACCAATTAAATCAAGAAGCTACACAAAAGTGTGGAAAGAGAAAGATTTGTCCACATTATATCAAAGACCCAAATCAACACATGATTGGAGATACCAATATGAAAAGATATCAAATGAAAATATAGTCAAGGAATGACCATAACCCTCTACACTTTTCATGATGGTCCGAAGTACCAAGATGAAAAATGTTTGTCTTCCTAAGAGACATGTCATCGGGATCAAATACCAATTGAAGACAACTAATGTTCAATAACATATAGGATTGCTCCCCCAAGATTTGTGCATTCTTTATGATCTTGTATATGAATACAAAATGCACACAAATGAGATCATCACTCTCCATATACATTGTTAAAACATTAGTCATGTTCAAGAAGAGCAATAAGATACCAAACCAATTTTAAAGAATAGTGTTCTAAAGAGTATAGAGTAGCTTCCCCATGATTAGTACATTTTTAAGATCTTGTATGTAAATACAAAATGCACACAAGTGGGATCATTACCCTCCATATATCTTTTTGAACACAAAGTTCAAGAAAATCAATAAGACCCGATATCAAATAAAAGGATGATGTTCTACTCAATGTAGGATAGCTTCCCCAAGAATAGTGCATTACTTTGAATTAAGTCTTTGAGTGTAAATGCACAATAATGGGATCCTTGCTTTTCCTAACTCAAGAAAGCACAGCACAAATTATGAGTAGAGCAACAAAAAGATCCAAATGAAGCAAGGATGACAAAAGGGTGGTTAGACCAAAACAAACTTGGCGATAGAATAAGACAATTTATGAACAATAGCCAATGTGAAGATGATCAATAAATTTACCACAAATATAATTATCACTTGTCAAAGACAATGATTGTATGGAGATAGTTCTCGGTGGTACATGACATATATGTATTCAAGATCATATTCACAAAACATAAGCATGTGGCAAAATAAAAGAATTGAAAAACATGCTTATCTAGAGATTCTTGATGGCTTCAAATAATCGATGATCATACTAAGCATCAAGAAACTCTCTCACAAACAAGATACCAAAAGATGGGTGAACGAAAAGCATTTAAGCAAATATGGAACTTGTTTGAGTACCATGCCACCTAGGAACAAGATAATCAACAATATCAACTCTAGGTGACACTACCTCACATGTTCACATTTTCTAGGCTTGTAATATGCACATAGCTTATTACTCCCCCATAATGTGATAATCCATTCTTTTTAACAAGAGGCAAAAGAAATCCAAGAGATAATTAATGGACATTAGAATTTGAATTTCTCATAAATAAAACGATTCCAAATAGAAATATGATCTTACAAGACATAATGAAAATCACTCCACGAGGGACTGTGGCAAATGAACAAGTCACTGTTGGGACTCCGACCGTAGCGCATAACACAAAGTCATTACGGTTGCTTTTAACATTAGGAGTCATATTTCATTATGCTATCAACTGGAAATTTAAGTGTGGCACAGCTTCAAGTTTTCTAGACCAACCATTAATCATTCCATCTTACTAAACCATCATGTTTACCATTAAGCATATTAATATCTCAAAACAACATCAATGATTTAAGTGACACAATTTTATGATCTACAAGATAATGTATCATTTAGTTATACCATCTACCACATTTAACATTTTCTGTTCCTAACCAAACACCAATCAACTTATTTAAACATAAACAAGAGAATGAACATGATCAATTATAGTGGGGTTGGATAAGGTACCGTGAGTGCATGAAGAAGCAAAGTGATCCTTCCCCCGACAATTGTAGCAAAGTCGGCTTTTACCTTTCTTCTTGGGAAGGGGAGGTTCTTCAACTTGGGAAGCTTGAGTTTGGACTTGAGGTAGCTTCCCTTGTTGCTTCTTGCTAAGAGGCTTCTTCTTCAATGGGCAAGATCTAACATGGTGCCCTTCAACCTTGCACTTGAAGCACACAATCTTGGCCGAATCACTAACTTGTTCTTGGCCCTTCTTCTTGATGAACTTGTGCTTCAACTTGACATTGGACTTGTTCTTGTTATTGGAGTTGAATCCAAGTCCACTCTTGTCATGAGGAAGTTGTTGCACTCTCAACATGTTGTCGAGGGTGGACTTACCTTCATGACACTTCTTCAAGTCTTTCTTCAAAGAAGTGACTTGTGCCTTGAGCTCTTTGAGTTCCTCTACATGGTTAGTTTCAACACACATACTAGAGGAAGTAGATGCTACATTGTTAGAGCAACAAGGCAAGGAGTGTAATTCATCACAAGATTTAGCAATAGTATGTGATGTAGAATTACTAGTACTAGCACATTGCAATAAAGCATTAGTAGTAGACGTTGTGCTAGTGTCCTCAAGAGGCTCACAAGATGTTACCTTCATAGTGACCGCCTCATGAGCTAACTTTAGCCTAGCATGGGATGCTAGAAGATCCTCATTAGAGCTAAAAAGCTTTTCATGAGTTTCTTCCAACTTCCCATACTTACTTGTTAGCAAATCAAGTTGAGCCCTTAGCTCAACATTCTCCTTCAAAATAGATGCTTCACATGAAGTGGAGTTAGTAGCACAAGCATCATTAACATTAGAAATGGAAGAAGACAACATGACAAGCTTATTATTTAACTTAGCATTTTCTTTACTAAGCACATTACATTTAGCAATAGCATGGTCATGTTCTTTAGTGAGTTTAGCAATTATGGAGTTATGAGACTCCATGATAGTTTCAAGTTGCTCTTGAAGGTGAGCATTAGTTTCTTGTTCATCTTCTAGAGATGATTGAAGAGATACCTTTTCATGGGCATCTTCTCTCTCAATCTCACCTTTTAGCTCAAGAACATCCTCAAGCTCACCTATACGGCTCATAAGAAGGCCAAAGTGTTTCTTGCCAACTCCTTGCAAGTTAGTCATGAAATTATCAAATGCAATAATTTCTTGTTTGATTTCAAGACTAGTATCATCATCATCATCATCATCATCATCCTCATCATCATCATGAGATGTATTGGAATTCAAGTTAGGAGATACCTTAGACTCCTTAGCCATAAGGCAAATGAGAGTAGTGGATGAAGATAATGAAGAGTTACTTGAAACACCATTGAGGTCCATGTCTTGTTCCAACAATTGTTGGGATTCCTTTACATTGTTAGCCAAACAAGTACTAGAGGAAATAGAAACATTTTGATCATGGCAACAAGACAAGGAAAGCATATCATCATGAGATTTAGTTAAGCAACTACTACATGATATGCAAGGACTATCAACACTAGCATTTATGACATTTGAAGTGCTAGAGGTGTTTAAGTCCAAAGATAGAGCATTGCAATAAGATGGGTAAGAAGTATAGTTAATAGTGGATTCACCATCAAGAATGCAATTTCTATCACCACTCACCATATCATTACCTTGTGGCAAACCACATGTCGGTGAAGCGGAGGAAGACGTGAGCTCATCACGTCCGGATGTGGAAGGAAGACAATCATCCTTGGAAATGTTGGACACCTCATATATATCTTGAAGTTTTGTCCATAATTCATGAGCGCTCCGAAAAGGCATGATTGACGCAAGGACTACATCGCTCAAAGCACATATGAGACCATTAGATGCTAGAGTATCGAGATAAGAGTTTTTCTCATCCTCTAAAGATAATTCTTGTGAATCCTTTGGAGGAGAAAAACCCATATCTACAATACTCTCTAAATTTGAACCCATGTCTCTAAAAAGATTAAGCATGCGAATTTTCCAAACATCATAATTTGTGCCATCGAATCTATAAGTGGGATTGTGCACTAGATCTCTAAACGACATCTTTATCTCTAGGCGGTTAGTCCTAATAATGAGATAACCTGGCTCTGATACCAATTGAACGGATAGACGTCGCCTAGAGGGGGGGGTGAATAGGCGATTTAAAACTTTTTCCGGGGAGACGGAATTTCCGAGCCTAGATGGACCGGAAATTCCGGGGAGCCGGAATTTCCGAGCCTAGATGGACCGGAAATTCCGGTATGCTTGATAAAGGCGGAATAAAACTAGTGTTTTACTTTAACAAGCATACAACCTAAATATACTAGGTTCACCTATGTGCACCAACAACTTATGCTAAGCAATACAAGTATCAAGGTGATAGCAAGATATATAACTTCAAGCACGAAGGCTATCACAATGTAAAGTGCATAAGTAAAGAGCTCGGGTATAGAAATAACCGAGGCACGCGGAGACGAGGATGTATTCCCGAGTTCCACCCAAAGGGTGTACGTCTCGTTTGGAGAGGTGTGCGCAACCACAACAGGTTAGCCGCAACGCCACAAAAGGCTCACCTTATTCTCCTGATGAACTCAACCACAAAAGGTTGCGAGTTCACCTTCCACTATTGATCCCCTTTTGGGCGGAGATCGAATCCCTTACAACAATCTTGAGGCACACACCCACAACTTAATTGGGGGCTCCCAAGTCTTGAGGCACACACCCACAACTTAATTGGGGGCTCTCAAGTGACCACAAAAGGTCTTGACCACAAAAGGTCTTGGCCACAAAAGGCCGGCCACAAAAGGCGTCTAGGGTCCAATGACCCAAGAGTAACAAGCTCACAAGTATCACCACCACGAATCCTCGTGGAGGGCTCAAACCGATGCAAATGCAATGGCAAGAGCACACGAAGTGCTCAAGTCCTTCACTCTCAAATTCCAACAAAGCAACAAATGCTTATGGGGGAATAAGAGAGGAAGAACAAAGAAAACCACAAAGGAGTCAAATCCCTCACTCCCAAATCCCACCAAAAGCAACTAATGCTTATGGGGGGAGAAGAGAGGAAGAACAAAGGAGAAGAACCACAAAGGAACTCCAAGATCTAGATCCACTAGGTTCCCCTCACTTAGAGGAGAGATGGATTGGTAGGATTGTAGATCTAGATCTCCTCTCAACTTTCCCTAAAGAATATGCAAGAATCTATGGAGGGATTGAGAGGGAAGTGAGCTTTCCAAGGTCAACAATGGAGTAGGAGAGAGGGGAAAGTCGTGCTGCCTTGGATTAGCTGAGGAAGAAGAAGGGGAGGGGTATTTATACCTCTCCAGGAAATATAGCCGTTGGCTGTTTCGAAACTCGGAAATTCCGGTATAAGTGAGACTCGGAAATTCCGGTCAACCGGAAATTCCGAGTCCATGAAATTTCCGAGCTGAAATTCCGGCTGGAGTCAGAACCAAAACCAAACTTTCCTTAGCCGTTTTCGCGAGGCTCTTTGAGGGCAACTCGGAAATTCCGGGTCATCAAAATATCCGACCACAATTTCCGGTTGAGTCCAGCACCTCTTTTCCTTCTTTCCTTAGCCGATTTCTTGGACGAGTTGGGGAACCGGAAATTCCGGTGGAACGAAATATCCGGCCCCAATAATCCGGTTCAGAACAGCCAAACTAAAACCGCTATAACTTTTGCAAATGAACTCCGAATGAGGTGAAACCAACTTTGTTGGAAAGATAGCGACGAGCACAGGGCTACAAAAAGTGGAAATATTGCATCCCATAAATAGAGCAAAGTCACCACACATGGCAAGGTGTGGGACTTTCCTCATGGTCGAACCGGCAATATTTCCGCCACCGAAAACGCAAGAAGTTTGCCAAAGTAAAACCGTTTTCGAAGCACTTGGGCTTGTCATGAGGAACACGACAAGCACCAAAACCCAACATCCAAAATACAACAAGATGAACGAATGAAATCCCGATTTGGATGATCTAGAGCTTGGCATGAAGATGAACCAAGCTCTAATTCCTCACATGGATAAAAGCCAAATAAGAACCAAGAAATATGATATGCCAAGTATGCAAAGGTTTGAGCTCTCCACAAATATGCGATCAAGTTACTCACTCGAGAGCCCCTCTTGATAGTACGCCTATCTATCCTATAACCCGGTCTCCACAAACTACATGAGACCGGTAGAAAAGAAAACCTATCAAGATCATACCTTTGCCTTGAGCATTCCACTTGAGCTAGATGATGACTATCTTGATCTCTTCAAGTGGATCTTCTTTCTTGATTGCGCGTCCAAGCACATGCTTGATGAAGACTTCTCCAAATACTCCCCCATACACATAATGGGAGAGTCTCGCTAAGCTCCGTCTTCATGTATCCATCGCAAGCACCAAGCATAGGATATCTTCAAGAGTCTTCTCTTGGTCTTGCACATCTCAACTTCAACACATGACCATCCACCATATACATCATGGAATGGAACCTTGGTCATCAAATAAGCTTCAAGAGTCCAACACATGAACTCCACTATTCTCATGGACACGATCTATAAGATATCTCAATGCAAGCATTAGTCCATAGAGATTGTCATATAATTACCAAAACCACACATGAGGGAAAATGCTCTTTCAATCTCCCCCATTTTGGTAATTGATGACAATCTCTTTTGAGAGGGTTAATAATATGGAATTTAACGAACAAGAGTGGTTGTACTAACATCAAATACTACAAAGGTATGTGATGTTAGTCCATCCACATATATAGTGCAAACTCCCCCATAATTTATGCACGTGTGTATGAACATGAATTCATTGCATATATTGTCAACCATTACCGATGGTGGAGTTTCCACTATATATAAAACCAAGCAACGAATGCAAAGGCCAATAGCAAAGTACAAAGCCAATTCCATACAACCCTCCAAAACTTCTCCCCCATTGGCAACGATTGCCGAAATGGGCGAAAAGATTTAGAAGGACAACATAATAAGATCTCCTTCATAAAGTGTGCATTTCTCATAATGTGAGTGAAATCAAATGCACATATCCAATGACGAATAGATGGAGGGGGTCAAACTATATTGAGGATCCAACGATTGCACAAGAAAGATAACAATTGAAATCCACTAGAAGGATACCAATTGCAAAAGAAAAGATGCATTCACAAAGAAGCAAGCAATCAAAGGATCCAAGAAAAACAATTGAGCACAAGAAGATATTATGATAAGATCAACCAAGTGTTCTAAAAATAAAGAGGGAACTCCCCAAGGTACATGCACAATGAAAGATTTGTATTTCAATATAGTGTGCATAACATGGAATCCTCACTCCCTCCTAGATAATTTTGAACACAAACAAATGTTGAGCAACAAGAAATAGAAGTGACAAATGAAAACTTGCTCAAGCAAGAAAGGATGGGTGTGACATGGAAATACATTTTAGGAGACTAAAACAAGGATGAGCCAAGGCATCACTAGTCTTTCAAAATATGAGGCACATAGTGCATATCATGTATTTCGCATACAAGCACACCAAAGAGGATACATCAAATACGATCACAAGCTTATTAAGAGGCAATGTGATACCAATAGAAAAACAAAGCTTGTGCCTTTTAGAGATCACCAAAGAATCAAGAAAGTAATAAAAGGTGATCACTAAAGATTTTGAATACCAATTAAAGATGTAACTACACTCATGTGTATAAGTTTCTAAGTAGACACTAAGTCCACAAAGAAACATGCACACACAATGTAGGTACACGGTAAAGCACATGGTATCCAAGAGGAAGTCATAAATACACCGATAAGATTTTTGCTTAAAAGCAAAGCACATAGCTCAAATTATTCTTAGAGGGTATAGATGAACTTCCAACACCAAATTCTCAAAGCATCACAAATACCCACATAGGATAAGTGATAGTTGAGATGCTTCGAGAAAGATAACAAATATCACATAAGGCAAATGATTTTGAGAATTCATCAATATTGCACATGAGAGACTTTGAAGAAGATTCGCTAGATTAACATATTGGGGATCGGTGAATCATGAAAATGATTATATATATTCCCCTTGATGTGTAATCATCCCGGCTTACTCACATTTGCAATGAAGATGTTTTGAAAGGAACTTTGCAAAAACCATATCAAATGCAACTTAGACATACTCATGCCAAAGAGCAACCTACACATGGTTGAGAGCTAGAAATATATGCATGAGTTAGATACTTGTTACCGAGATAGCATTGACGGTGTAGAAGATGAGAGTTCACAATCATCCAAGCTTGGCTCCAAAAAGCACATGGTGAAGACATCTTCTTTAATATGTGACAAGCTTCCAATGCATCTCCCATGTACCTAAGATAAATCAAGTACACCATGGTACCCAAACTAATTGGGTCCAAAGTAGTTAGAGCAACTACAACACATAGGACAAACTCCACATAAATATGTGCATATTGATATGAAATAGACTTTCATGCACATCTTAACCATTTAGGATTTGATGGAGTTTATCCTATATATTGGATCAACGAAAGTAAGCATGCCATAAGATATACATATAATACATATGCATGAACAAAACTTTCAAGAACCAAATGAGATACAATTTGGACAAAACACCAATTAAATCAAGAAGCTACACAAAAGTGTGGAAAGAGAAAGATTTGTCCACATTATATCAAAGACCCAAATCAACACATGATTGGAGATACCAATATGAAAAGATATCAAATGAAAATATAGTCAAGGAATGACCATAACCCTCTACACTTTTCATGATGGTCCGAAGTACCAAGATGAAAAATGTTTGTCTTCCTAAGAGACATGTCATCGGGATCAAATACCAATTGAAGACAACTAATGTTCAATAACATATAGGATTGCTCCCCCAAGATTTGTGCATTCTTTATGATCTTGTATATGAATACAAAATGCACACAAATGAGATCATCACTCTCCATATACATTGTTAAAACATTAGTCATGTTCAAGAAGAGCAATAAGATACCAAACCAATTTTAAAGAATAGTGTTCTAAAGAGTATAGAGTAGCTTCCCCATGATTAGTACATTTTTAAGATCTTGTATGTAAATACAAAATGCACACAAGTGGGATCATTACCCTCCATATATCTTTTTGAACACAAAGTTCAAGAAAATCAATAAGACCCGATATCAAATAAAAGGATGATGTTCTACTCAATGTAGGATAGCTTCCCCAAGAATAGTGCATTACTTTGAATTAAGTCTTTGAGTGTAAATGCACAATAATGGGATCCTTGCTTTTCCTAACTCAAGAAAGCACAGCACAAATTATGAGTAGAGCAACAAAAAGATCCAAATGAAGCAAGGATGACAAAAGGGTGGTTAGACCAAAACAAACTTGGCGATAGAATAAGACAATTTATGAACAATAGCCAATGTGAAGATGATCAATAAATTTACCACAAATATAATTATCACTTGTCAAAGACAATGATTGTATGGAGATAGTTCTCGGTGGTACATGACATATATGTATTCAAGATCATATTCACAAAACATAAGCATGTGGCAAAATAAAAGAATTGAAAAACATGCTTATCTAGAGATTCTTGATGGCTTCAAATAATCGATGATCATACTAAGCATCAAGAAACTCTCTCACAAACAAGATACCAAAAGATGGGTGAACGAAAAGCATTTAAGCAAATATGGAACTTGTTTGAGTACCATGCCACCTAGGAACAAGATAATCAACAATATCAACTCTAGGTGACACTACCTCACATGTTCACATTTTCTAGGCTTGTAATATGCACATAGCTTATTACTCCCCCATAATGTGATAATCCATTCTTTTTAACAAGAGGCAAAAGAAATCCAAGAGATAATTAATGGACATTAGAATTTGAATTTCTCATAAATAAAACGATTCCAAATAGAAATATGATCTTACAAGACATAATGAAAATCACTCCACGAGGGACTGTGGCAAATGAACAAGTCACTGTTGGGACTCCGACCGTAGCGCATAACACAAAGTCATTACGGTTGCTTTTAACATTAGGAGTCATATTTCATTATGCTATCAACTGGAAATTTAAGTGTGGCACAGCTTCAAGTTTTCTAGACCAACCATTAATCATTCCATCTTACTAAACCATCATGTTTACCATTAAGCATATTAATATCTCAAAACAACATCAATGATTTAAGTGACACAATTTTATGATCTACAAGATAATGTATCATTTAGTTATACCATCTACCACATTTAACATTTTCTGTTCCTAACCAAACACCAATCAACTTATTTAAACATAAACTCTCCAAGTATTTAACAATGAAGCAAGAGAGTATAACATATGAGAACTAACAGCTCTGAACAAGAGATGCATGAAAACAAGAGCTGAAAGTATTGCAGTAGCTATAGAAGAATACTCAACAAGTATAAGTGAAGAATAGGAGTATTCAAAAAGCGGAGCGTGTCTCTCTCCCACACAAGAATGCTGTGGGGACCCCGGACTAGCTGTCCGAAATACCCGATTATGCTTAACACAACGATCCCGTGATCAGTCTGTCGTTGCACATAATCCGAACTGAATACCAAAGTTTACATCCATTACAATACCGGAATAAGTCTGACATAACAGGTCATATAGACCAAGTCTTACACAGGTGCCTTCTAGGGCCAAATCAACATAAGCAGCGAAACTTGAACGTAGTAGACATCCAAAAGCTAACGATGACCCGACAGGCAGTCGACTTGAGAAGATCCTTAGTTGGCGTAGATGTCGCCATATTCCTCCTGGGCGTAATACTCCTCCAAGTCTGGCTACGACAATAGCCAGAGACAAGCTAGTATGAGTACATTGGAATGTACTCGCAAACTACTCCAACATGAGTGCACTAGTCTCATTTTTAGTTTCACATTTTTATTTATTTAAAACGTCTCTGTATCTTTGTTGAAGAAGGTAAGAAGATTATAACTATTCCTAGTATCTCATGAGTATTAGTTTCTTCAAAACTCCTCCTCTTGCTAACCATGGTCCATCATGGTACCAAGTCTCCAACAACCTCATACCAAATCCGTTGGCATAGGTGTATGGATCATTCCACCAACTTCCTTTCTTTTGAAAACACAATTCTTTTCAAAACTTGCACATGGTCAAAGTAGGGCCTTTCAACTGTCCATATCCGAGGACTCGGCTATTCGAATAGTTTTAACCCTCTGCAGAGGTAGCACGCTTTTCCCACACCCATCCGACAACTCATCGTGTCTGCCACGTCTCGCCATACCAGGGGTATGCGAAGTTGAGTCACCGATCCTAGTCTGTCCTTTGCTCATGCTAGTATAGGATCCTGCCCCTATGATACCTTCCATCGACACTTAACCCAGCCCGTCGGAATCTAAGTGTGAGGACTCATAGGTTTTATCTGGCGGTGTATAGGGGACATCCTTCTATCCTCCTCCTTATCTACTCATAGAGTTTGAGCGAGGACCCAGGTCAGGGGTAGGTCACCAAACCATTCCCTCATGCATAACGGAGTCATCTCCGTTGATGCAGTGTCCCATACTAATAAGAGCAAACTATATGACTAAGCCCTTTCCCATATGTGGGTAAATGTGGTCGCACAGAGTATCGGCTGATCGACGTAAGTACTAAGACACAATGTGCTTTTCTCAAAACCATCTTTCTCCACTTCCTTATTTCAACACCACATCTTGGTGTTTTGTATCCACACAAGGTTTTCAAAGGAGTTTTGAATAAAACAATGTTGGTTTTTCCCATCCTATAGTTTTAGCATATATTTCTATATAGGGTGGCAAAATAACTTAGGTATACTTTTGAAAAAGGATTTTTATAAACCTTTGCCTTTGAAAAAGGACTTTGTAAATCTAGATGCATAAGTTATGTGCAAGCTCAGAGAGTAGCTTGCCTTGCTCGGCAAAGTGATCCTGGTCTTGGTCTTCAGGTTCCACAAATCCTTCCTCCTCGATGTACTCGACAACGCTCTCGTCTAATACACAATCAAGCAAATACAAACAATCACTAACCTACTCAACCAATTATCCCAACAATACAATCTTAAATGTTCTAAATAGCCACTTCATCTATCAAACAAAACAATTTGGCTTTAATTTAATTGAATTAGTCCTTATCCATTTATTTCCTAATTGGGGCAGAAACTAGTTGAACAAGTTTAATTACATAACTTAAGTTCTGTTGGTCACAAAAATACAAACTAAAATTCTACAGAGAGCTACTGATGTGTAGAATATGACACAATTGTATTTAGATCCATTGGAGTTACCAAATTCCCTACACAATGTTTTGAATCCAGAGGCCTAAAAATCAAGTTTTATCTACTAGTCAAGTTCTGTTGATCTAAAAATTAAATCCTATTAGGGGTGACTAACCATGACTAAATGTGAACTAATAAAATTGGTCTTAAATCATTTGGACTAACAGAGCATCAGAAACAAACAAGTTTAGATTTTAAACCCTTTATGGTATTTTGAATAATGTATTTTTATTATTTATTCAAATGGAGTGAAACCAATTGGGTTGGATAGATAATTTCATAACCTTTCCAGAACAGTTTGATTTGTTCCATTTGGAGTTGTAAAACTAAAGTTATGGAATTTCTAAGTTTGGGTCCAGTACTGATTTCAAATTAAAACTAAATTCGAAAATTAACTGCCTGGGTGGATAATGTTGAAAACCCTGACGGGTGGGGCCTACTGGTCAGTGACTCAGCGTGCGCGCGCGGGATTCATTTAAATCTGACGTGCGGGGCCCGCACGTCAGCGCCTAATCGCGCGAAGCGGTAAGTTGCCGTTGGATCAAGATCCAACGGCCGTGAGCGAGCGCACCGGCGGCGACCCAAAATCGGGCGGCGCCGTGGCTCCGGCAACGGCGAGGTGCACGGAGAGCTCACCTCGAGGCTCGGGAGACGGCGGCGAGGGTGCAGATCGACGGCGGCGACTCGGGGGAGGTCGTGGGGACGAGCGGCGCGTGCTGAGGTGGTTCCAATCGGCGACGGCGAGGAGCTCCTCCTCCGCGGCCGTGCTCCAACTCCGGCGAGTCCTCTGCGTCGCTGCTGGGCACGAACCAGAGGGGAAAAGGGACCGGGTGAGTGAGGCGGTAATGGAGAAGAGGATGCGAGCCAGAGAGGAGAGAAAGGGAGGCCAGCACGGCCTGGCCGTGGTCGTCGTCTACCTCGGACACGGCGAGCTCGAGGAGACCCACGGACGGCCGGGTTCTCACGGCGAAGGCTCCGCCCTCCAGGCGGTGCACGAGAGGGGGTGGTGTGAGGGGGAGAAGCGGTGGAGAGGTGTGGGGAAATGGGGTGCTCGGAGGGGGGCTTTATAGCGGCCGGGCGGCGCACGGTGGACGCGGTGCAGAGGGCACCCGCGGTCGTGCGAGCTCGCCGTAGGCCGGTGGAGGGTGCGGCTACGCTGCTGGATGCTCGGGGAACCAGACGGGCAAGGTGGGGTGGCGTGGCGCGCTCGGGCGTGCTCGGGATTTTGGCCCGGCCGTGAGAGCGCACGGGCGGCGCGCGGCGTGCACGTCGCGGCGTGGCTGTCGCGGCGTGGCTGCGGGCTGCTGGCGGCTGCGGTGCGGGCTGCTGCTGCGCGAGGAGACAGAGGGGTGAGGGAGGGAGAGAGAGGCAGCCGCGCGGCCGGCACGGCGCGGCGTCGCCGCGGCCACTGTGCCGACACGACGACGTGCGCATGGCCGACGCTGTCGCCAGCTCCTCCACGGCGACTCCGGCGACCATTTGGCTCCTTCCAGCGTGCGGCGTGATCGTGGCGAAGAGGGGAAAGCAGTGGAGGCCTCAATTCGACGAATACACAACACATTGCTCGGATTGATCCATGGTTTGGCTCGGTTTTGGGAAGAACACACGATGCACAGAAGGTGTTTGTTGAATTTCCGGAACCAAAACAGTAGGCATTTTGGCTATTTAATTTTCATACCTTGCTTAATTCTTTTGGGTCCAAACTTAGGATCTAGGCTAAATACATTATTGGTAAGTGATACAAAGTCTTTTTGAAATATTTGGAAATATTTCAATAATGAATTTCTAATTTGAATTTGAGGTTTTGAATTTGAAATTTGAAAGGGAATAGTTTGTGGAAACCCAATGGTGTGGTCTTGGAATTATTCCTCACTAACCTTGGTTTGAGAAATAAAGTAAGTTTCTTATTTTTGGAAAAATTATGGTGACATGTGTCACATAGTTTTATAATTTTGGAATGTTGTTTTGTTTATTTTCTATTCTTCCATTTTGTAATTAGAATTAGAATCCAACAATCTTGCAAGCAAGCATAACAAACAATAATCATGAAACAAACACATACCAATTTATAAGAAAAGTTTTTGTTGGCCCACATTTTGCATTAATAATTTATATTAATATTTGGGATGTTACAAATCCTCCCCCCCTTAAAATAAATCTCGTCCCGAGATTTGCTAGGTCTGGGTACTAAAGAGGTTCGGGAATTCACTTTTAAGATAGTCCTCACGTTCCCACGTGGCTTCATCTTCAGAGTGGTTAGTCCACTGGACCTTGTAGAACTTGATTGCTCGCCTACGGGTGAGACGAACATCTTCGTCGAGAATCTTGATGGGTTGCTCACGATAAGTCAGATCTTGATTTAGGTCGATGGAATGGTGGTCGATGTTTTTGAAAACATCAGGCTGGTCAGGAACTTCAAGACACTTCCGGAGCAACGAAATGTGGAAGACATCGTGGTAATCCGCTAACTCTTGAGGCAACTCCAGTTGATAAGACACTTCACCACGACGGGAAAGGATCTTAAAGGGTCCAATATATCTTGGTGCCAATTTTCCTTTGACATGGAAACGCTGCATTCCTTTAAGGGGTGTCACTCGGAGATAGACATAATCTCCGATACTGAAGGTGACATCACGGCGCTTGGGATCAGCGTAACTTTTCTGACGGGATTGGGCAGTTTTGAGTCGCTCACGGATAAGCTGGACTTGCTCTTCAGCCTCACGGAGGGTATCTGGTCCAAACAATTTGCCTTCTCCGGTGTCGGACCAATTCAGGGGTGTACGACACTTCCTTCCGTAAAGGGCTTCAAAAGGGGCCATTTGCAGACTAGACTGGTAACTATTATTGTAGGAGAACTCTGCAAATGGAAGACAATCTTCCCACTTGGATCCATAGGATAGAACACACGCGCGAAGCATGTCCTCCAATATCTGGTTCACTCTTTCAGTTTGGCCTCCGGTCTGGGGATGATAAGCTGTGCTAAATGCTAACTTGGTTCCGAGGGCTTCGTGTAAGGCTTTCCAGAACCTTGAGGTGAATTGTGTGCCTCTATCCGATACAATCCTCTTAGGCACACCATGCAGGCTTACTATTCTGGAAATATACAGGTCTGCTAACTGATTTCCCCGATAGGTGGTATGGACGGGAATGAAATGGGCAACCTTGGTTAGTCTATCAACGATGACCCAAATTGAGTCATGACCTCGGTTGGATCTTGGAAGTCCAGTGAAAAAATCCATTCCAATCTCATCCCACTTCCACTCGGGAATTTTCAAGGGTTGAAGCAATCCAGCGGGTCGCTGGTGTTCAGCCTTGACTCGCTGACAGATATCACACTTGGCTACAAAAACACCAATCTCTCGCTTCATTCCGTGCCACCAAAATCTCTCACGAAGGTCTTGATACATTTTGGTTCCACCAGGGTGGATCGAATAGGGGGTCTCGTGGGCTTCCTTCAGGATTAACTCTTTAAGCTCCGTGATGCTGGGGACACAGATACGATCCTGGTATCTCAGCACTCCTTCAGCATCTTCGGTAAAACCAGGTGCTTTACCGGGAGAAATCTTCTTCTTGATTCCTTCTATACTCTCATGACCTTTCTGGGCTTCCTTGATTTGGCTCATCAAGGTTGGGGTTAACTCTAAGTTGGCAAGATATCCATGGCTAACCAGCTCT
Source organism: Poa annua (assembly GCA_026929855.1). NCBI lineage: Eukaryota > Viridiplantae > Streptophyta > Magnoliopsida > Poales > Poaceae > Poa > Poa annua. The sequence goes on along the minus strand of CM049433.1, from coordinate 53,142,261 downwards.
AGTCCAAAGTCTTTGAACTCTCTGAACAGGGCTGGTTGTTCTGCTTGGATCAGGGCATTCAGGGTGCAGGGTTTGCGACTAAGGGCATCGGCAACTACGTTAGCCTTCCCAGGGTGATAATGGATACCGATATCATAATCCTTGATTAATTCCATCCACCTTCTTTGTCGCAGGTTTAACTCCTTCTGGGTGAAGATATACTTCAAGCTCTTGTGATCCGTATAGATCTCGCAACGATGTCCCGCAAGATAGGAGCGCCATGTTTTCAGAGCAAGAACAACAGCGGCTAACTCCAGGTCATGGGTTGGGTAATTCTCTTCATGTGGTCGCAACTGCCGAGACAGATACGACACCACCTTGCCTTCTTGCATCAGAACGCAACCAAGTCCGAGGCATGATGCATCGCAATACACGTCGAAACTCTTGGTGACGTCTGGCATAATCAGGACAGGGGTTGAGGTCAATCTCTTCTTCAATTCCTGGAAACTCTCTTCACACTTCTGAGTCCATTCAAACTTCTTGTCCTTTTTCAGCAGTTGGGTCAGGGGTTTGGCTAAACTGGAGAATCCTTCAACGAACTTGCGGTAGTAGCCCGCTAATCCGAGAAAGCTTCGGATTTCAGTCACACTAGTTGGGGCTTCCCAGTTCACAATGGCTTGGATCTTCTCTGGGTCCACAGAAATTCCTCCCGCAGACACAACATGTCCGAGAAATGCTACTTCACTGAGCCAAAACTCACACTTGCTAAACTTGGCATACAACTGGTGTTCTCGGAGGGTTGCTAAAACTAGACGCAGATGTTCAGCATGCTCTTCTTCGGTTTTGGAGTAGATAAGGATGTCATCGAGGAAAACTACCACGAACTTGTCAAGATACTCCATGAAGATCTTGTTCATGAGATTCATGAAATAGGCTGGGGCATTGGTCAGACCAAAAGACATTACGGTGTATTCAAATAATCCGTAGCGGGTGGTGAAGGCAGTCTTGGGAATGTCTGTCTCTCGGATTTTTAGCTGATGATACCCTGACCGAAGATCGATCTTGGAAAAGACTCGGGCTCCGTTCATTTGATCGAACAGATCCTCGATCTTTGGGAGAGGGTACTTGTTCTTAATGGTCACATCATTTAACTTGCGATAATCCACACACAAGCGTGTGGTACCGTCCCTCTTATCCACAAAAATAATGGGTGATCCCCAGGGTGAAGCACTTGGGCGAATAAGTCCTTTGCTGAGCATATCTGCTAACTGCTTCTTCAACTCAACCAGTTCTTCCGGATTCATCCGATAAGGCCTCTGGGATATAGGAGCTGTTCCGGGGATAAGTTCAATGATGAACTCAATATCCCGGTCTGGCGGCATACCAGGCAATTCTTCAGGGAAAACATCTCGGAACAGGTGAACAACACGGATCTCATCTAGGGTGGGTCTGGCTATGCCCTCATGGCATCCTGGTCGGGGTCGACTGTTTTCGGACACATACTCCACTTCTACTTCCTTGTCGGTGGTGAGGGATACAGCTCTTCTGGCGCAGTCAATTCGACCACGGTACTTGGCTAGCCAATTCATACCCAGTATAACATCTATACCTTGGGTTCCTAGAATGATTAAGTCGACTAGGAACTTTTCCCCCTGGATTTCAAGGGAAACGTCCGGGCAATACGACTTAGTATCTATGGTGGATTCTGGGATTTGGATGATCATGGGTTTGGGTAAAAGGTTCCCGACTAAACCTCCCTTAGCAACAAACTCTTGGGTAACAAAGGAATGGGTAGCACCAGAATCAAACAGAACAGTTGCAGGTACCGAGTTGACAAGGAACGTACCCAGCACAACATCCGGCGCTTCCATGGCTTCCTCTGCATTGATGTGGTGCAGACGTCCCTTGGCAACAGCAGTATTCCCGCGAGGTGCGGGGTTCTTGCCGTTCCCATTACGGCCTTGGCCATTGTTCGGTGTTGTTGTATCGGGGCGCGGACCATTCTTCTTGGGATTGGGGCATTCTCTGGAGTAGTGGCCCTTAGCGCCACAGTCAAAGCAGACAACATTGGCGTTGCGGTTGAAGTTGTTGGGGTTTCCTCCGGGGCGAGTAGGGTTGTTGGGGCGGTTGAAGCTGTTTGGGTTGCTGGGGGTGTTTGGGTTTGGGTTGTTGGGACGAGTAGGGAAATTGGGGCGTGTAGGTTGTGGTGGTCGATAAGCTGGTTTCGGGGTTGGTGGAAAGGTACGAGGCTTCTGACTGCTCGAACCTTCCTTGGCCATCATCCTTCTCTTGCGACTCTCGAACATAGTTTTACGTTTGGTCTCCAATTGAATAGCCTTGTCCACCAGTGACTCCAGGTCCAGGAAGTCGTGGATCACCAGGGCACACTGCAGTTCATCATGGAGCCCATCCATGAAACGCTCCATCCTTTTCCTCTCGGTGTCAGTATCATCAGGAGCGTACCGGGATAAGTCCGTAAACTCATCCAGGTATCCGACCACATCCTTGCTTCCCTGCCGCAGCCTGTGGAATTCGTCCTTCTTCCTCTCAATAAGTCCGCCGGGTATGTGCTTCTTGCGGAACTTCTCCTGAAACTCTGCCCAGCCGATAGCATGACCGGCTTGCTGGAGAGCCTTGGTAGCTTCCCACCAAGACCGTGCAGGTCCAGCAAGGTAGTGGGTTGCATAAAGCACCTTCTCAGGTTCTCCTACGGCAGCAATTTCTAGGTTGTTGTTGATGGTGCGAAGCCAATCATCGGCCTCTAGTGGGTGAAGTCCCTTGGAATAGGTGGGTGGGTTGGTCTTCTGAAAGTCACTCAAAGTGGATCGCTGATTTCCTTCACCATTGCCGTTGCCATTGTGGTGGTTGTTGTTGTTGTTGTGTGCGGCAGCGATCTGCTGCAGGGCAGCGATATGAGCTTGACGCTCTGCCCGAGCAGCTTGGCGTTCCTCCATGATAAGCGCAAGAAGTTGGGCGGTGGTTGGTTCCGGTGGGGGTGGTGGTCCTCCATCCGGGTTGGAGCGACGAGTGTCCACCATCCTGAAGAACACCGGGTATAAGGGCAAGACAAAAAGTCTGACTAAGGGGAGAAAGGTTGGTTTCGCATAGTGGTGAATTACTTAAGGATTATGTGAAAAATACTTTTCATAGACTAACAAGACTAGCACACTGACATAGCACAAGCATCACATCAAAGGGTTCATCACATCAAGCTTACATCCTTGCTTTTTAGTTAAGGCACATGGTACAAGTTCTCCAAAAGAACTACTACTCCTACTAGTTTAGCGATAGGGGGTCGACCTAATCCTGCGGTAGTACTCAAGTCACTCGCCTACTGAGGTGGAACCTCAGGCTCGGATACGTCAGCGTCGGACTGGTAGGGTGGCTCCTCGGGGTCTTCCTCCTCGTCATCCTCCTGCTCATAGTCCATCTCCTCCAGATAGTCGTCATCGTCACTGAGGAAAGCGTTGTTCTCCTTGCGGAGATCCTCGCCCTCCTCCTCCATCTCGTCAGTACGGAGCTCCAAATCATCGATCAGCTCGTCCTGCTCTGCCACCTGCTTGCGGAGCTTCGCTATGGTCTTCCTCATCTGGGTCCTCTTCTTGAGAAGAGCGACCTTCTCCTCCTTCAGCTGTGCCTCACTCTCGCGACTCTCCTTGAGCGAGAGGCGCTCAAAGTGAGACCGAAGTCTAGCGCACCTCAGATCCTCCTGGGTGCGAAAGAGCATAATCTCCATGTCCAAGATATACTCTCCGAATGTCGGGTGTAGAGGGGACTGAATAGGGTGTCCGTCGACAGTGCGTCTCCCGTAGAACTGGAAACGAGAGTTCACCAACTCCGCCTTGTGCTCCTCACAAAGCCGGGATAGCATCCGCTCCATGGAACGACACAGTCCGTCGTCCCAGTGGACATCCATGGTGGTAAAGATGAGTGTCTTGGATCCGGGGGACTTGATGTTCCCGCGAACAGACGACTCGACCAACCAGGACAGGTTCCCGTTGCCGGGAGTGTCCACCAGGGCTCCCTTAAACTCAGGAGTGGGACGACCTAACAGCTTGGTCAACTCGAACAGGTCCTTCTCGAACATCAACGTGCCGTCCTTCTCGAGCTGAACAAACTCGGTGAAGTGGAGTGCCATCTACAATTTTAAGTCAAGTTTTTAAGTTAGTGAGATGACAAGTGTATCAAAATTTTAAATGTAGTGAGGCAGCAAGTGAGCAAAATTTTAAGTTTAATATATAAGGGAAAACTTAATATTTAGTAAGGGTAGAATTTTGCAGGAGTAAGAGGATGAGAGATAAGCACTTTTCGAAAATACTTCATTCCTTTATTTCTTTAGAATTTAACTTTTGTAACTCCTACCTAGCGACCATGCTATACTAAGGTTTCTAAAGTCGAGATGGCTCTGATACCAGGTCTGTGGGGACCCCGGACTAGCTGTCCGAAATACCCGATTATGCTTAACACAACGATCCCGTGATCAGTCTGTCGTTGCACATAATCCGAACTGAATACCAAAGTTTACATCCATTACAATACCGGAATAAGTCTGACATAACAGGTCATATAGACCAAGTCTTACACAGGTGCCTTCTAGGGCCAAATCAACATAAGCAGCGGAACTTGAACGTAGTAGACATCCAAAAGCTAACGATGACCCGACAGGCAGTCGACTTGAGAAGATCCTTAGTTGGCGTAGATGTCGCCATATTCCTCCTGGGCGTAATACTCCTCCAAGTCTGGCTACGACAATAGCCAGAGACAAGCTAGTATGAGTACATTGGAATGTACTCGCAAACTACTCCAACATGAGTGCACTAGTCTCATTTTTAGTTTCACATTTTTATTTATTTAAAACGTCTCTGTATCTTTGTTGAAGAAGGTAAGAAGATTATAACTATTCCTAGTATCTCATGAGTATTAGTTTCTTCAAAACTCCTCCTCTTGCTAACCATGGTCCATCATGGTACCAAGTCTCCAACAACCTCATACCAAATCCGTTGGCATAGGTGTATGGATCATTCCACCAACTTCCTTTCTTTTGAAAACACAATTCTTTTCAAAACTTGCACATGGTCAAAGTAGGGCCTTTCAACTGTCCATATCCGAGGACTCGGCTATTCGAATAGTTTTAACCCTCTGCAGAGGTAGCACGCTTTTCCCACACCCATCCGACAACTCATCGTGTCTGCCACGTCTCGCCATACCAGGGGTATGCGAAGTTGAGTCACCGATCCTAGTCTGTCCTTTGCTCATGCTAGTATAGGATCCTGCCCCTATGATACCTTCCATCGACACTTAACCCAGCCCGTCGGAATCTAAGTGTGAGGACTCATAGGTTTTATCTGGGGGTGTATAGGGGACATCCTTCTATCCTCCTCCTTATCTACTCATAGAGTTTGAGCGAGGACCCAGGTCAGGGGTAGGTCACCAAACCATTCCCTCATGCATAACGGAGTCATCTCCGTTGATGCAGTGTCCCATACTAATAAGAGCAAACTATATGACTAAGCCCTTTCCCATATGTGGGTAAATGTGGTCGCACAGAGTATCGGCTGATCGACGTAAGTACTAAGACACAATGTGCTTTTCTCAAAACCATCTTTCTCCACTTCCTTATTTCAACACCACATCTTGGTGTTTTGTATCCACACAAGGTTTTCAAAGGAGTTTTGAATAAAACAATGTTGGTTTTTCCCATCCTATAGTTTTAGCATATATTTCTATATAGGGTGGCAAAATAACTTAGGTATACTTTTGAAAAAGGATTTTTATAAACCTTTGCCTTTGAAAAAGGACTTTGTAAATCTAGATGCATAAGTTATGTGCAAGCTCAGAGAGTAGCTTGCCTTGCTCGGCAAAGTGATCCTGGTCTTGGTCTTCAGGTTCCACAAATCCTTCCTCCTCGATGTACTCGACAACGCTCTCGTCTAATACACAATCAAGCAAATACAAACAATCACTAACCTACTCAACCAATTATCCCAACAATACAATCTTAAATGTTCTAAATAGCCACTTCATCTATCAAACAAAACAATTTGGCTTTAATTTAATTGAATTAGTCCTTATCCATTTATTTCCTAATTGGGGCAGAAACTAGTTGAACAAGTTTAATTACATAACTTAAGTTCTGTTGGTCACAAAAATACAAACTAAAATTCTACAGAGAGCTACTGATGTGTAGAATATGACACAATTGGATTTAGATCCATTGGAGTTACCAAATTCCCTACACAATGTTTTGAATCCAGAGGCCTAAAAATCAAGTTTTATCTACTAGTCAAGTTCTGTTGATCTAAAAATTAAATCCTATTAGGGGTGACTAACCATGACTAAATGTGAACTAATAAAATTGGTCTTAAATCATTTGGACTAACAGAGCATCAGAAACAAACAAGTTTAGATTTTAAACCCTTTATGGTATTTTGAATAATGTATTTTTATTATTTATTCAAATGGAGTGAAACCAATTGGGTTGGATAGATAATTTCATAACCTTTCCAGAACAGTTTGATTTGTTCCATTTGGAGTTGTAAAACTAAAGTTATGGAATTTCTAAGTTTGGGTCCAGTACTGATTTCAAATTAAAACTAAATTCGAAAATTAACTGCCTGGGTGGATAATGTTGAAAACCCTGACGGGTGGGGCCTACTGGTCAGTGACTCAGCGTGCGCGCGCGGGATTCATTTAAATCTGACGTGCGGGGCCCGCACGTCAGCGCCTAATCGCGCGAAGCGGTAAGTTGCCGTTGGATCAAGATCCAACGGCCGTGAGCGAGCGCACCGGCGGCGACCCAAAATCGGGCGGCGCCGTGGCTCCGGCAACGGCGAGGTGCACGGAGAGCTCACCTCGAGGCTCGGGAGACGGCGGCGAGGGTGCAGATCGACGGCGGCGACTCGGGGGAGGTCGTGGGGACGAGCGGCGCGTGCTGAGGTGGTTCCAATCGGCGACGGCGAGGAGCTCCTCCTCCGCGGCCGTGCTCCAACTCCGGCGAGTCCTCTGCGTCGCTGCTGGGCACGAACCAGAGGGGAAAAGGGACCGGGTGAGTGAGGCGGTAATGGAGAAGAGGATGCGAGCCAGAGAGGAGAGAAAGGGAGGCCAGCACGGCCTGGCCGTGGTCGTCGTCTACCTCGGACACGGCGAGCTCGAGGAGACCCACGGACGGCCGGGTTCTCACGGCGAAGGCTCCGCCCTCCAGGCGGTGCACGAGAGGGGGTGGTGTGAGGGGGAGAAGCGGTGGAGAGGTGTGGGGAAATGGGGTGCTCGGAGGGGGGCTTTATAGCGGCCGGGCGGCGCACGGTGGACGCGGTGCAGAGGGCACCCGCGGTCGTGCGAGCTCGCCGTAGGCCGGTGGAGGGTGCGGCTACGCTGCTGGATGCTCGGGGAACCAGACGGGCAAGGTGGGGTGGCGTGGCGCGCTCGGGCGTGCTCGGGATTTTGGCCCGGCCGTGAGAGCGCACGGGCGGCGCGCGGCGTGCACGTCGCGGCGTGGCTGTCGCGGCGTGGCTGCGGGCTGCTGGCGGCTGCGGTGCGGGCTGCTGTTGCGCGAGGAGACAGAGGGGTGAGGGAGGGAGAGAGAGGCAGCCGCGCGGCCGGCACGGCGCGGCGTCGCCGCGGCCACTGTGCCGACACGACGACGTGCGCATGGCCGACGCTGTCGCCAGCTCCTCCACGGCGACTCCGGCGACCATTTGGCTCCTTCCAGCGTGCGGCGTGATCGTGGCGAAGAGGGGAAAGCAGTGGAGGCCTCAATTCGACGAATACACAACACATTGCTCGGATTGATCCATGGTTTGGCTCGGTTTTGGGAAGAACACACGATGCACAGAAGGTGTTTGTTGAATTTCCGGAACCAAAACAGTAGGCATTTTGGCTATTTAATTTTCATACCTTGCTTAATTCTTTTGGGTCCAAACTTAGGATCTAGGCTAAATACATTATTGGTAAGTGATACAAAGTCTTTTTGAAATATTTGGAAATATTTCAATAATGAATTTCTAATTTGAATTTGAGGTTTTGAATTTGAAATTTGAAAGGGAATAGTTTGTGGAAACCCAATGGTGTGGTCTTGGAATTATTCCTCACTAACCTTGGTTTGAGAAATAAAGTAAGTTTCTTATTTTTGGAAAAATTATGGTGACATGTGTCACATAGTTTTATAATTTTGGAATGTTGTTTTGTTTATTTTCTATTCTTCCATTTTGTAATTAGAATTAGAATCCAACAATCTTGCAAGCAAGCATAACAAACAATAATCATGAAACAAACACATACCAATTTATAAGAAAAGTTTTTGTTGGCCCACATTTTGCATTAATAATTTATATTAATATTTGGGATGTTACAAATGCTAGGATCCATTTTATTGAGAAAACAAAAATAACAAAAGCAAAAACAAAAATAAACAGACGCTCCAAGTAAAGCACATAAGATGTGGCCGAATTAAAATATAGTTTCACTAGAGATAACCTGATAAGTTGTTGATGAAGAAGGGGATGCCTTGGGCATCCCCAAGATTTGATGCTTGAGTCTTCTTGAAATATGCTTGGGTGACCCACGGGGGCATCCCCAAGCTTAGGCTCTTTCATCTTCTTGATCACATCATATCATCCTCTCTCGTGATCCTTGAAAACTTTCTCCACACCAAACTCAAAGTAGACTTCATCAGAGGGTTACTGCATAATCAAAAATTCTCATATTCTGCATGGAGACAATCATTATCATGGTACTGGACATTAGCTACAGCTAATGGAATTTTATGGAACAAAAAGATCCATCCAAATACAGCAAAAGAACCAATGCAAAATAAATGGCAGAATCTGTAAAAAACAGAACAGTCCGTAAAGACGAATTTTTTCGAGGCACTTAACTTGCTCAAATCAGAAAACTCTACACTAATGAAAGTTGCATATGTATCTGAGGACTACGCACAAAAAATCCCAGGTCATTTTCATTTTTCTGTGAATTCTTACGAATTTAACGGTGGACAGCAGAAAACTGTTACTGCACATGAATCCAAATCTAACATCAACTTTCTACCAGAGGCTTAACTTGGCACAACAACGCAATAAAATAAAGATACAAAGAAATTTCTACAGAGGTAGGAATGTTCCTTGACTCAATAAAATAACAGGAATGAAAATTGGGTTGTCTCCCATAAGCGTTTTTCTTTAACGCCTTTCAGCTAGGCACAGAAAGCAAAACTCAAGTGTTTCGAAGAGAAGAAGCATCCAAATCAATAATTTCTTTTAAAACATGGCTTGCTCCATTAGGTACTTTAAGTATCCATGAAGATGTACCAACAGGTTTATCAGCATTAAGCATGTTGGGAGGTTTTGGTTTAGGTACCTTAGGGATATAAACGAATTTCTGCTCTTTTTCCACAAAAGCCTTTTCTTTCTTAGTTTTGAGATAGGAAAAGGTTGAACTCAAAGTTTCCATGGCTTCCTCTAACTCACCGATCCTATGGTTTTGAGTATCATGGGTGTTGCTAGCTTCTAAAACAGTGACTCTATCATTAATATCTTCTATTGATTCATTAACCCTGCCAGCATTATCAATGAAGTTTGCTAAATTTTTCTCCATAGAGTCCAATTTTTTAATAACATCTTCAAGAGTGATCTCAGTTTTAATATCTTTAGTAGGTGATGGTGATCCTACCAAACTTTCAATTAAATTGCAAGCTTCCAAAGCAGGAGTACCCAGAAAGTTACCTCCTGTATGAGTGTCAAGAACATACCTATACCAACTAGTGACACCAACATAAAAATTCTTAAGAAGGATTAAAGTGGAATGTTTTTTAGTGCACCTATGATGAGCATCATTTATCCTATACCAAGCATCTTTTAAATTTTCTCCTACTTGTTGCCTAAACGAACGTACTTCAACTTCAGGGCTCCTCATTTTAGCAAATTAAAGGACAAACCGAAATAAACAAATATAGAAACCGAAATATAAAAGACCAAACCGAAATAAAAATAACAACGCAAGTAACTAATTTTTTTTTGTATTTTTGATATTAAGCAAACAAGACAATAATAAAGTAAATAAAATGCAAGACAAAAACAAAGTAAATAGATTGGGAAGTGAGAGACTCCCCTTGCAGATGTGCTTCAATCTCCCCGGCAACGGCGCCAGAAATTTTACTTGATGCACACGGTGGTGATGAGTTGGAAAACCCCAAGAGGAAGGTGTGAAGTAGTGCAGCAGCAAATTTCTCTCAGTTGTGAAACCAAGGTTATCAATATAGTAGGAGATGAAGAACACGTCTGAAGGTTGTTGGTGGCTGACTTGGGCACGGCGCCACACCGGTGTCAGCAACAAACGTGCAACCTGCACAACACAATCAAGAAACTTTGCCCCAACTCAACAGTGAGGTTGTCAATCTCACCGGCTTGCTGTAACAAAGAGATTCACCGTATGGTGTGGAGAATGATGTTTGTTTGCAGAGAATGAAAGTAACAGTTTGCAGTTGGTTGTATTATCAGTTTAAAGAAAAGGACCGGGGTCCACAGTTCACTAGTGGTGTCTCTCCATAATAATAATAGCATACATGCGGGTAAACAAATTACAGCTGGGCAATTGATAGAATAAAGAGCTGCATAATGATGCATATACTAATGACATGATGTCTAGTGTGATATTCATTTGGGCATTACAACAATATACATAGAACGTTCCAACCACATCTATTACTAATAATCCACCTTCCGGTTAGCGTCCGCACCCCTTTCAGTATTAAGTTGCAAGCAACAGATTATTGCATTAAGCAAAGTGTGTAAAGTAAGTAAGTAACATCATCCTTAGATAAAGTACTACTGTTTTATCCCTAGTAGCAACAGTACATCTACAACCTTAGAGCTTTCTGTCACTGCCCCATATTAAATAGAGACATGAACCCACTATCGAGCATAAATACTCCCTCTTGGAGTCACATGCATTTCCTTGGCCAGAGCAACTACTAGCAATAGAGAGCATGCAAGATCATAAACAACACACAACATGATATATTATGAAGCAATGACAAAGTATTCAATATTCATCGGATCCCAGCAAACACAACATGTAGCATTACATAAAAATGATCTTGATCATGATAGGCAGCTCACAAGATCTAAACATGATGGCACAAAAGGAGAAGACAACCATCTAGCTACTGCTATGGACCTGTAGTCCAAGGATGAACTACTCACGCATCAGTCCGGAGGCGGGCATGGTGATGGAGAGCCTCCGGTGATGATTCCACTCTCCGGCAGGGTGCCGGGAGCAGGTTCTGAACCCTCCCGAACTAGGGTTGACGACGGCGGCGGCTCCGTGAGGAAAAGTGGAAAAGTGTTCGGGTTGATTGCCTTAGGTTTTCGGGGGGATTAAATAAGCGAAGGGGCGAAGGCGGTGGAGCCCCGAGGGCCCCACCTCAGGTGCCCGCACGGCCAAGGAAGCTGCCTCGCCACCCCTTGAGGTGGGCGCCTCGGTGCCCGTCTCCTTTTCCCCCTCGGACTTCTGGAACGTGTCTGGAATTCTAAGATCTTCGGTATAAAAATTGTCCAATTCCGAGAATATTTCCTTAAGTGGATTTCTGAAACCAAAAATAGCAGAAAACAGGGAACTGGCACTGTGGCATCTTGTCAATAGGTTAGTTCTAGAAAATGCATAAAACAATATAAAATGTGTATAAAACATGTAGGCAATTGGTATAATATAAGCATGGAACATAAGAAATTATAGATACGTTTGAGACGTATCAATGCTGCAAGCCAGCCCTCCTGTCGAGCATATTTCACGAACCGAGAGATCTCACCTATTCAGAAATGAATGCGACATCTCTCGCTTTATTCGAAGATATCATGAAGGAGTTGGAAGAGATCCATCGGTTCTACGTGCGCAGGATTGAGAATGATTCTCTAGATGCCGTTTCCCTGGTATGATTCAAACGTTTCGTATTCATTTATATTTTCTAAACTATTCTGTCATTTGAACTATTCTGATACGATGCTCATGTTATGTTGATAGCATCTCAAGATTGCGGTAGTAGATGGTTACGATGTTATTCCATCGCGTGATCGCATATTACGTCAAGTTCACGGAAAATCTCGTCTTTTGGCGACAGACGATGTCGAGATCTTTGGATCATATCGAGTGGTCGACGATGAGGATTACATCGAGTTCACGGAGAACTGGGATCTATTCTGGGAGCAACTGCCGATTCGCTTTGGAGATCTCTACGTTAGCAAGGTGATCGTCAAGGAGGAGTAAATCGAGCTGACATTTGAGAAGGTCAGCGAAGACATCGAGCAGTCGGACGAAGAGATCAGCGACCCCAGCAAAGAGATCGAGCAGTGGGTTGACGAGATGATGTCCGGCTTTGACGACGTCAAAGAAGAGACTGATTAATATTACAATGAGTTGTATTTTGGTGGGATGTATTTTGGTCGAACACCTTATGGGCGTGCTCTGGGCATGAACTGGTGCGCTCTGTGCGCGCTCTAGCGCGCCTTTGACGCGATGTGTGCGCGCTCTATGCGTCACCGTAATTATATTATGATGGATAAGCTTTCCTCCGATCATTTGTTTCAAACTTTTATGTTTCAAGTCCAAAAACACTTCTCTTTACTCTTGAGTTCATACGGCATAGTTTGAGAAACACAATTGATACATGCATTTCTCGTCAGAATGTACGTAGACCTAGTTTATCAATTTGAATCGTTAGTATATGACATAAGACGACTATGTGCGCAGGATTTTCCTTTTTTTGAATGTTTTTGAATATTTGAAGCTCATTTCAAATTTCGGTCAAACCTAATTTGACCGACATTTAAACAAGTTTAAAACATGAAAATAAAAAACTAAGCATGGGTGCTTCTTAGTCACTCCAAAATGAAACTTTTGTGAGGTTTTTGAAAATTTCATGTTGCAATTCCAAAACCACTTCTCTTCAACCTTAACCTTAGACCTCATCGTTTGAGTTTTGCGATATCACATGAGAGCCATACCCTTCTCATTTTGAATGTATGTAGACCATGTTTCTCAACTTGAGTCGTTAGTATATGACATATGAAGACTATGTGCGTCGGTTTTTCAATTTTTCGATAATTTTTAAATTTATTATGCTTATTTCAAATTCGGTCAAAACTAAGTTTGACCAACATTTAAACAAGTTTTTGACATGAAAATGAAAAACTAAGCATGGATCCTTCTTAGTCACTCCAAAATGAAACTTTTGTGAGGTTTTTGAAAATTTCATGTTGCAATTCCAAAACCACTTCTCTTCAACCTTAGACCCCATCGTTTGAGTTTTGCGATATCACATGAGATCCATGCCCTTCTCATTTTGAATGAATGTAGACCATGTTTTTCAACTTGAGTCGCTACTATATGACATAAGACGACAATGTGCGCAAGATTTTCCTTTTTTTGATTTTTTTTTTAATATTTGAAGCTCATTTCAAATTTCGGTCAAGACATTTAAACAAGTTTAAAACATGAAATTTGAAAAACGAAACCTCGATCCTTCTTAGTCACTTGAAAGAACTTTGACACTTTATCAAACTTTTCAAAACCGGCCAGGGGGCGAATCAGATGCGCGGCCGGGCCGGCAGTGTAGGCGGTGAGGCAGCTTTTTGCCGGCCAGGTGGGCACGTTATTGAAGGCGCGTCGCACATTTGGGAACGGCGAGCACAGCCATGGACGCGCACGTACGGCTGCATGCAAGCACTCGCCGCCGCTGGCGCCACTTGTAAGCTTTAAGTGGGACGGGGTGCATGCACTTCGCTGGGCCCACATGTGTTAACGGTCAAAGGGCTGAAATGGCCGTCTTCGCCATCCGCGAGCCATGTGCGAGCCAGACAGCAAAAGGACGAGAGAAACTACGCGGGTAGGGCATAAACAGATAAACTAGAAAGAAGCAGGACACATAAACAACTGTCCCAAAAATGATATGACAGCCAATTAATGAGGAGGTAACATAGCTAGTTACCTTCATTTTCCAAGAAAATACGAGTTTACAAGCAAATAAATGAGATCACCTATGATACTACTTTTATGTTACTTTACACTATGAAGATAACAACATAGAGTAGTAAAATGTAATCACATGTGCATGTTATGTTACTAGTCTAAGTTACTTCTCATTCTAAATATGACTAGTCTAAGTATAGGATTTACGCACACAAAAAACACAAAAGCAGTACATCTCACCCTACTTTCGTTTAAGTTCAGCAAATCCAATGGAGGCCATGATTCAATATGGTCCGGACTAGAAAGTTCGTGATGCAGCAACACGTGTTCACCCCACAAGACAAGTAAGTAATGTTCCAATGGATGTTCTCCCTCCGTTCCATAATAATAAATCTTTTTCATATAAACTAAACTAGCTAGTTATAAAGTCTTAGGTACATAGGTAGTAATTGAAATTAACCAAGAAGAGGCTACTTTCATGTTTGTAGCTTCCATTTTTTAATTTTAATAACAACCCTAGTATCTCAAGCTAGATACCTCCCCATCCCCCCCCCCCCCCCCCCCCCCCCCCCGTCGCTCCATTCTGGTGTGACTCGGGCGGCGACCAGAGCCTAGCATCCCTCCCCCTCCTTCTCCTCCCTTGCCGCCACCAGAGGTCCGCGTCGGGAAGCTGGAGCGTCTGCCAAGGATGGTGGCGGCAGGGATCGCGCTGCTTCGCTTCATCGGCGAGGAATTTTAGCCTCTAGGGCGGGGGCCTCGGGCAGTGAGGGCGGCGGGGAAGCTTGCTGATGTTGGGAACCGTTCCCCTTACCCGCTCGGGCGGCGAAGCGGCAGAGGTGCATCGTCACGGCGCGAGGGGCGCACTGTTGATCCGGTGCTAGATTTGAAGATAGGGGTCGCAAATCGTGCAAAATCCCACCATGATTCCTTTGGAGGTCGGCGTTCTCGCTAGATTTGGAGTCTATCTTGGTAGCTGGGTCGGGAGTCGGTGATGACCCACAAGTATATGGGGTGTATCATAGAACTTTCGATAAATAAGAGTGTCGAACCCAAAGCAGAAGGTGCTGACAAGCAGTTTTGATTAGTAATTCACTGTAAATACTAGCAGACAAGTTTTTAGGGGTTTTTGATATAGCAGATAAATAAAGTACAAGTAAATAAAAGACAGTAATAATAATTGCAGCGAGTGGCTCAATCCTTTCTAGAACAAAGGACAAGCCGGTAGGTTTACTTATAATGACCAAACGTTTTTGAGGACACACGGGAATTTCGTCTAGTGATTTCGCTTCATATAGATGATTAATCTTTATTGTTTTGATAAGTGTTGTGTGGGTGAACCTATGCTAATGCAGCGCCCTTCCTAGGACTAATACATACTTGTGATTATACCCCTTTGCAAGCATCCGCAAATACAAGAAAGTAATTAAGATAAATCTAACCACAGCCTTAAACTCTGAGATCCTGCTATCCCTTATGCATCGAGATACCAACGGGAGTTTATGTTTCTGTCACTCCGGCAACCCCACAATTAATATTCCAATACACAATGCATTCCCCTAGGCCCATAGGTGAAGTGTCATGTAGTCGACGTTCACATGACACCACTAGAAGAATAAAATATCAAACCATTAAATATTACTCAACATACTTCACTACTAACATCTAGACTTCTCCCATGTCCTCAAGAACTAAACGAACTACTCACAAGACATCATATGGAACATGATCAGAGGTGATATAACGATGAATAACAATCTGGACATAAATCTTAATTCAACGGTTTCACTCAATAGCATCAACCACAAAGAGTAATTAACACCGGGAAAGATTCCCCTATGAACTAGACAAGATTCAGCACTAGATGTTACAGCGGAATTGGTGTGGCTTGGCTTACTCAAAGCACTTTGTCATCAAAGATATCCTGTGCCAAGAATACTTTTGCTGGACCTTGCTTCATGGAAGTTCTGGCCTGCGCTACCTGGAACATTTGGAAGATTAGAAATGATAAGATTTTTCAGAACTTGGATGTGTCATTCGGTAGATAGAAAGTTAGATTTCTCTCAGACTGTTCTCTTCACCAATTTAGGGTTAAACAGTGCGAGGTTGCTCTCCTCTTAGATTGGATCAGGAACCTCACCACTTAAAATTTTTGAACACCCCTTTTATATATGTATCTCTCCCTCACCTTCCAACCTCCCTGAGGTTTTGTATGTTGTAATGCTGGAGTTTATATAATGGAAAATTAACCGTAGGGTTTTCCCCTACAGTAATGGTGTTTAAAAAAAGATGTTACGGCGGGAACGGAGTGGAGCGGTGGAGATGACGGTGTCGGCGGTGGAGATGATGATCCCAATGAAGTTCAGCTCGATGACGGTGATGACCCACAAGTATAGGGGATCGCAACAGTCTTCGAGGGAAGTAAAACCCAAATTTATTGATTCGACACAAGGGGAGCCAAAGAATATTTATAAGCCTTGACAGATGAATTGTCAGTTCAGCTACACCTAGAAATAGACTTGCTCGACACAGATTATCAGTAGCAACAGTTTTATGGCAGTAGTAGTATAATAGAGACAGCAGTAGTGAAATATTGTAGGCATAGGGACGGATGAACGGGCGTTGCATGGATAAGATAATTCATATAATAATCAAGACAAAGGCATTTGCGGGTAAATATGATAAAGCATCCAAGTACTAAGTAACCATAGGCATGTGTTCCATAATTTAGTCGTACGTGCTCGCAATAAGAAACTTGTACAACATCTTTTGTCCTACCATCCCGTTTGTAGCGGGGCCTCAAGGGAAACTATAGACCATTGCCTTGAATCACTTAATTCATAACATGAGCCTTACAATATTATTTGATCAAGATTGTGTGAAGCATGTCACTACAGAAATTATTTTGTTGTTATCGTTTTACCTACTCGGGACGAGTAGAACTAAGCTTGGTGATGCTTGATACGTCTCAAACGTATCTATAATTTCTTTTGTTCCATGATTATATTATACCAATTGCTACATGTTTTATACACACTTTATATCATTTTTATGCATTTTTTGGGACTAACCTATTAACAAGATGCCACAATGCCAGTTCCTGTTTTCTGCTGTTTTTGGTTTCAGAAAAGTTGTTCTGGAAATATTCTCGGAATTGGACGAAACAAAAGCCAAAACTCCTAATTTTCCCGGAAGGATCCAGAAGACCGAAGAGGAGACGAAGTGGGACCACGAGGCGGCCACACCTGGTGGCGTCGCCCCCCCCCCACTCTGGCCGCGCCACCACGTGGTGTGGGCCCCTCGGGCGCCCACCGACGTTGCCCTTTCGCCTATAAAATCCCCCCGACGGAAAAACCCTAAGGACCCGAACACTTTTCCACGAAACATCCCGTAGCCGCCGCCGTCGTCAACCCTAGTTCGGGAGGATTCTGAAGCTCTTCCCGGCACCCTGCCGGAGAGGGGAATCATCACCGGAGGGCTCTACATCACCATGCCCGCCTCCGGACTGATGCGTGAGTAGTTCATCTTTGGACTATGGGTCCATAGCAGTAGCGAGATGGTTGTCTTCTCCACTTGTGCTGTCATGTTTAGATCTTGTGAGATGCCTATCATGATCAAGATCATCTTACTGTAATGCTACATGTTGTGTTTGCTGGGATCCGATGAATATTGAATACTATGTCATTTGCTTCATTATATATCATGTGTATGTTGTTTATGATCTTGCATGCTCTCCGTTACTAGTAGATGCTCTGGCCAAGTAGATGCTTGTGACTCCAAGAGGGGGTATTTATGCTCGATAGTGGGTTCAGTCTCCATTTAATCCGGAGGAGTGACAGCAACCTCTAAGGTTGTGGATGTACTGTTGCTACTAGGGATAAAATAGTGATGCTTTATCCAAGGATAATTGTGTTACTTACATTACGCACTTTACTTAATGCAATAATCTGTTTCTTGCAACTTAATACTGAATGGGGTGCAGACGCTAACCGGAAGGTGGATTATTAGTCATAGATGCGGTTGGAACGGTCTATGAATCTTGTTGTAATGCCCAAATTAATCTCATACTAGACACCATGACAAGTATATGCATCATTATGCAGTTCTTTATTTTGTCAATTGCCCAGCTGTAATTTGTTTACCCACATGTATGGTATTATTTATTATGGAGAGACACCACTAGTGGACTGTGGACCCCGGTCCATTCTATTACATTGATAATACAATCTACTGCAAACATTGTTCTCTTTCATTCTCTGCAAACAAACATCATTTTCCACACTATACGTCTAATCCTTTGTTTACAGCAAGCCAGTGAGATTGACAACCTCACTGTTAAGTTGGGGCAAAATATCTTGATTGTGTTGTGTGCAGGTTCCACGTTCGTTGTTGACACCGGAAGTGCGCCTGCCAACGCCAGCTTCAACAACCTTCAGAAGCGTCTTCATCTCCAATGGTTCGATAAACCTTGGTTTCATACTGAGGGAATTACTCATCATACCTTCCTCTTGGGGTTCGATAAACCTTGGTTTGCAGAGAATGAAAGAAAGCAGTTTGCAGTTGGTTGTATTATCAGTTTAAAGAAAAGGACCGGGGTCCACAGTTCACTAGTGGTGTCTCTCCATAATAATAATAATAGCATACATGTGGGTAAACAAATTACAGATGGGCAATTGACAGAATAAAGAGCTGCATAATGATGCATATACTAATGTCATGATGTCTAGTGTGAGATTCAGTTGGGCATTACAACAATATACATAGACCGTTCCAACCGCATCTATGACTAATAATCCACCTTCCCGTTAGCGTCCGCACCCCTTTCAGTATTAAGTTGCAAGCAACAGATTATTGCATTAGGCAAAGTGTGTAATGTAAGTAATACAATTATCCTTAGACAAAGTACTACTGTTTTATCTCTAGTAGCAACAGTACATCTACAATCTTAGAGGTTGCTGTCACTCCCCCAGATTAAATAGAGACATGAACCCACTATCGAGCATAAATACCCCCTCTTTGAGTCACAAGCATCTACTTGGCCAGAGCATCTACTAGCAACGGAGAGCATGCAAGATCATAAACAACACACAACATGATATATTATGAAGCAAATGACATAGTATTCAATATCCATCGGATCCCAGCAAACACAACATGTAGCATTACATAAAGATGATCTTGATCATGATAGGCAGCTCACAAGATCTAAACATGATGGCACAATAGGAGAAGACAACCATCTAGCTACTGCTATGGACCCGTAGTCCAAGGATGAACTACTCACGCATCAGTCCGGAGGCGGGCATGGTGATGTAGAGCCCTCCGGTGATGATTCCCCTCTCCGACAGGGTGCCGGGAAGAGCTTCTGAACCCTCCCGAACTAGGGTTGATGACGGCGGCGGCTCCGTTAGGTTTTGTGGAAAAGTGTTCGGCTGGTAGGTCTTGTATGGTCGGGGAATATTTGTAGGCGAAAGGGCGAAGGCGGTGGAGGCCACGTCCTCAGGTGCTGGCGCGGCAGGGGGGGAGCCGCGCCCCCACCTGATGACGGCGCCTCGGTGCCCTTCTTCGTTTCCTCTTCGGACTTCTGGAACGTGTCGGGAAAAATAGGGGCTTCGGCATAAAAATCGTCCAATTCCGAGAATATTTCCTTAAGTGGTTTTCTGAAACCAAAAACAGCAGAAAACAGGGAACTGGCACTGTGGCATCTTGTTAATAGGTTAGTCCCAGAAAATGCATAAAACAACACGAAGTGTATATAAAACATGTAGCAATTGGTATAATATAAGCATGGAACATAAGAAATTATAGATACGTTTGAGACGTATCAAGCATCCCCAAGCTTAGTTCTACTCGTCCTCGAGTAGGTAAAACGATAACAACAATAATTTCTGAAGTGACATGCTTTCACACAATCTTGATCATATAATAATGTAATGCATGTAAACCGAGATCAAATGAATAAAAGTTGTAGTTTATATTGATATCAAATGAGTAATGAACAAACAAGTAGGAAGAACAAAGCAAAACTTTCAATTAATTAGTACTAGAGAACAATCAACCGTGCAAAGTAGATATTGAAGATGATTCAAGCTTCAAGAACAACAATATAATCATCTAATGAATCAAACACTCATGACAACTTTGTGAAAGGATCAAGTCAAGCAATAACAATATGCACGTAGAAAATCATCTCTCTATTTGTTCACTTAAAAACAAGCAAGCGTTCAGCGTTGGTTCCTGGCACCAGGATGTTGTGGCTAAAAGAATAATAATGGGGGCTTGGAAGGCCAACGGAAGAAAGTCTCACAAAGCTGAAAGTGATTATTAGACAAGAGGAAGTCTTATAATCAAAGCTATGCAAGGAGTAGTGATTGCCACACAACGGATGCACATAGAGCTATAAGTGTAAGAAAGCTCTCCAACGGAACTAGTGGGGGTGCATCTAACTTGCTTGCTCATGAAGACCTAGAGCACTTTTGAGTAGGCTCATCATTGGAATATACAAGCCAAGTTCTATATTGTAAAGTTCACCACATAGTTATGCAAGTAAAACATGAGCACAAATGATGACTATGAATATTACAGGTGCTATAACATGAGCACAAGTGTGGATAAAGAGTAGTAATGTTGCCCCCTTTTTATTCTTTCTTTCTTTCTTTTTTCTCTATTTTCTATTTTTCCATTTTTTGCATTTTTCTGTTTCTCTTTTCGATGGCCTACATGGCTCTTTTCACTTTCATGGGCAAACATTCTAATATGACAACACACTTTTGATACAAGGATATCATAAGGAATAAAACATGGTGTATGAAACGGTGCCTCTGCCAGTGTAGCAGGATATGCAGTGATCTAGCGTAATATGGGTCAAACCACACATCAGCTATATAGAATCATGCAAAGCAATATATAAATGATAAATGACAACAAGTCATGTAATGTAAGATGAAAGTTGCATGGCAATATATCTCGGAACAGCTATGGAAATGCTGTAATAGGTAGGTATGGTGGATGTTTTGAGAAAGATATTTGGCTTATGTGTAGGAGAACATGATGAAGATCTCCCACGAGTTTTGGATGTACCCGCGAAGTATGCACCAACTCTCAATGTGAGAAAGGGCAATGTAAAGTACCGAAGAGGCTAGCAAATATGGTGGTGGAAGTGCCATGAAAACCGCAACTTTAGAACTCACAAGCAAAAAGATTCCAACTAGAAATATGATCTTACAAGGCATAATGAAAATCACTCCATGAGGGACTGTGGCAAATGAACAAGTCACTGTTGGGACCCCGACCGTAGCACATAACACAAAGTCATTACGGTTGTTTTTAACATTAGAAGGCATATATCATTATGCTATCAACTGGATATTTAAGTGTGGCACAGCTTCAAGTTTTCTAGACCAACCATTAATCATTCCACTTTACTAAACCATCATGTTTTACCATTAAGCATATTAATATCTCAAAACAACATCAATGATTCAAGTGACACAATTTAATGATCTACAAGATTATGTATCATTTAGTTATACCATCTACCACATTTAACATTTTCTGTTCTGAACCAAACATCAATCAACTTATTTAAAACATAAACTCTCCAAGTATTTAACAATGAAGCAAGAGAGTATAACATATGAGAACTAACAGCTCTGAACAAGAGGTGAATGAAAAATAAGAGCTGAAAGTTTTGCAGTAGCTATAGAAGAATACTCAACAAATATAAGTGAAGAATAGGAGTATTCAAATGAAAAAGCGGAGCGTGTCTCTCTCCCACACAAGAAAGCTAGGATCCATTTTATTCAGAAAACAAAAATAACAAAAGCAAAAATAAAAACAAACAGATGCTCCAAGTAAAGCACATAAGATGTGGCGGAATTAAAATATAGTTTCACTAGAGATAACCTGATAAGTTGTTGATGAAGAAGGGGATGCGTTGGGCATCCCCAAGTTTTGACGCTTGAGTCTTCTTGAAGTATGCTTGGGTGACCCGCGGGGGCATCCCCAATCTTAGACTCTTTCATCTTTTTGATCACATCATATCATCCTCTCTCTTGATCCTTGAAAACTTCCTCCACATCAAACTCAAAGTAAACTTCATTAGAGGGTTAGTGCATAATGAAAAATTCTCATATTCTGTATGGAGACAATCATTATCATGGTACTGGACATTAGCTACAGCCACTCGAATTTTATGGAACAAAAAGATCCATTCAAAAACAGCAAAAGAACCAATGCAAAATAAATGGTAGAATCTGTTAAAAACAGAACAGTCCATAAAGACGAATTTTTTCGAGGACTTAACTTGCTCAAATCAGAAAACTCAAAACTAATGAAAGTTGCGTCCATATATGAGGATCACGCTCAGAAAATAAGAGGTCATTCCGACATTTCTGTAAAGAGTTATGAATTTAACGGTGAACTGCAGAAAAACTGTTCCTGCGCAGAAATCCAAATCTAGCATCAACTTTCTACTAGAGACTCAACTTGGCACAACTATGCAATAAAATAAAGATTCAAAGGAATTGCTACAGAAGTAGGCATGTTCCTTGACTCAAGAAAATAAAATTACAGGAATAAAAAGTGGGTTGTCTCCCATAAGCGCTTTTCTTTAACGCCTTTGAGCTAGGCACAGAAAGCAAAACTCAAGTGTTTCCAAGAGAAAAAGCATCCAAATCAATAATTTCATCCAAGACATGGTTTGTTGTAATAGGTGATTTAGGTATCCATGAAGGTGTCATATTACGTAAATCGCTACGATCATTTTTAGGTATACTAGGGGGTTTTGGTTTGGGAATGTAGATGAACTTTTGCTCCCTCCCCACAAAAGCTTTCTCTTTCTTAGGTTTAATGGAGGAAAAAGTTGTACTTAAAGTTTCCATAGCCTCTTCTAATCCATCAATTCTATGATTATGAGTATCAAGGGTGTTACTAGTTTCTAAAGCAGTGATTCTTTCATTAATATCCTCTATTGATCCATTACTCTTGCTAGCATTATCAAGAAAAAAAATCTCCATAGAATCCAACCTTTTAATAACATCTTCCAGAGTGATCTCAGTTTTAATTTCTTTAGTAGGTGGTGGTGATCCTACGAAACTCTCAATTATATTGCAGGCCTCCAAAGCAGAATTACCAAAAAAATTACCCCCCGTGAGAGTGTCAAGAACATACCTATACCAACTAGAAATACCAACATAAAAATTCCTAAGAAGGATTAAAGTGGAATGTTTTTTAGTGCATTTTTTATGAGCATCATTTATCATATACCATGCATCTTTCAAACTTTCTCCTCCTTGTTGCCTAAACGAACGTATTTCAACTTCAGGACTTCCCATTTTAGCAATATTAAGGCAAAACCGAAATATAAATATTAATGCAAGTAGCTAATTTTTTTTTGTGTTTTTCATAATAAGAAGCAAACAAGATAATAACAAAGTAAATAAAATGCAAGTAACTAATTTTTTTTTGTGTTTTTGATATTTAATAGCAAACAAAACATGAAATAAAATTTAACTAAGCAAGACAAAAACAAAGTAAAGAGATTGGGAAGTGAGAGACTCCCCTTGCAGATGTGTCTTGAACTCCCCGGCAACGGCGCCAGAAAATTTCTTGATGCTCACTTGTGTGAGGAGTTGGAAAACCCCAAGAGGAAGGTGTGATGAGCGTAGTAGCAAGTTTCCCTCAGTTATGAAACCAAGTTTATCGAACCAGTAGGAGATGAATAACACAACGAAGGTCTCCCCGGCGCCAGAAAAGTGCTTGCGCGAGGTTGACGAGGGAGGTGGAATCTGCACAACACAATCAAGAAACTTTGCTCCAACTCAACAGTGAGGTTGTCAATCTCACCGGCTTGCTGTAACAAGGATTAAACGTATGGTGTGGAGGATGATGTTTGTAGAGAATGAAAAAAAGCAGTTTGCAGTTGGTTGTATTATCAGTTTAAAGAAAAGGACCGGGGTACACAGTTCACTAGTGGTGTCTCTCCATAATAATAATAATAGCATATATGTGGGTAAACAAATTACAGCTGGGCAATTGACAGAATAAAGAGCTACATAATGATGCATATACTAATGTCATGATGTCTAGTGTGAGATTCATTTGGGCATTACAACAATATACATAGACCGTTCCAACCACATCTATGACTAATAATCCACCTTCCGGTTAGCGTCCGCACCCCTTTCAATATTAAGTTGCAAGCAACAGATTATTGCATTAGGCAAAGTGTGTAATGTAAGTAATACAATTATCCTTAGACAAAGTACTACTGTTTTATCCCTAGTAGCAACAGTACATCTACAATCTTAGAGGTTGCTGTCACTCCCCCAGATTAAATAGAGACATGAGCCCACTATCGAGCATAAATACACCCTCTTTGAGTCTCAAGCATCTACTTGGCCAGAGCATCTACTAGCAAAGGAGAGCATGCAAGATCATAAACATCACACAACATGATATATTACGAAGCAAATAACATAGTGTTCAATATCCATCGGATCCCAGCAAACACAACATGTAGCATTACATAAAGATGATCTTGATCATGATAGGCAGCTCAAAAGATCTAAACATGATGACACAATAGGAGAAGACAACCATCTAGCTACTGCTATGGACCCGTAGTCCAAGGATGAACTACTCACGCATTAGTCCGGAGGTGGGCATGGTGATGTAGAGCCCTCCGGTGATGATTCCCCTCTCCGGCAAGGTGTCGGGAAGAGCTTCTGAACCCTCCCGAACTAGGGTTGACGACGGCGGCGGCTCCGTTAGGTTTTGTGGAAAAGTGTTCGGCTGGTAGGTCTTGTATTGTCCGGGGGTATTTGTAGGCGAAAGGGCGAAGGCGGTGGAGGCCCGAGGCCACGTCCTCAGGTGCTGGCGCGGCAGGGGGAGAGCCGCGCCCCCACCTGATGACGGCGCCTCGGTGCCCTTCTTCGTTTCCTCTTCGGACTTCTGGAACGTGTCGGAAAAAATAGGGACTTCGGCATAAAAATCATCCAATTCCGAGAATATTTCCTTAAGTGGTTTTCTGAAACCAAAAACAGCAGAAAACAGGGAACTGGCACTGTGGCATCTTGTTAATAGGTTAGTCCCAGAAAATGCATAAAACAACACAAAGTGTATATAAAACATGTAGCAATTGGTATAATATAAGTATGGAACATAAGAAATTACAGATACGTTTGAGACGTATCATCGGCCACACCATGTGGTGGCGTGGCCAAGGGGGGCGTGCCACCACGTGATGTGGGCCCCTCGTGGCCCGCCTCCGTCTCGTCTTCTGGCTCCGTGGGTCTTATGGTAAAATAGGAGCTTTGCGATATTTTCCGGGGATTTTCCCAAAAATTGACTTTCTGCACAAAAACAAGACACCAGGGCAATTCTGCTGAAAACACTGTTAGTCCGCGTTAGTTGCATTCAAAACACACAAATTAGAGGCAAAACAACAGCAAAAGTGTTCGGGAAAGTAGATACGTTTTGGACATATCAGACGGTGACGATGGCGATGATTTTCCCCTTCCGGGAAGGAATTTCCCCGGCATATTTCTCCCTGCCGGAGAGCTTTTCTCTCTCTGGTGTTTTCCGCCTCGTGGAGGCGGCGGAATATTTCCTTGATGGCTCTCCCAGTCTTAGGGTTTCGGGGGGATGAAGTACGCGAAGGGGCGCTGACAGAGGTGGGCCAGGGCCACCACACCACGTGGCGGCGCGGCAGCAAGGGGAGTCGCGCCACCGCATGGTGTGGGCCCATGGTGGCCCACCTCGGTCTCCCCTTTTGGCTGAAGGGGATCGCAGGCAGAAAACAATAAATTTTCTAACAACGATAACCTTAAACTAGCCAGGATCTATACTATGCAGATATAGTAATACGGAGGAGATCGATATACATACCCTTGTAGACCGAAACGCGGGGATTACGCAACCGCACAAGCGTTGTCGATGAAGCCGACGAAGACGACCTCGAGGTCGTGTAGAGGAAGAAGACCTCCGAGCACCACTAGCGTGGCACCTCGCAGGGATCCACACACGTACGGTGAAGACGACGACCTCCGGGCTCCGATCCAGGGACGAGCAGCGGAAGACTTGGACCGGAAGACCAGCAGCACGGCGGTGTGCGTATGGTGGAGAGAACTTTACCTTGGCACAACTCCAATGGAGGAATCACGTTTTCAAGGAGAAGAAGAGAGAGAGAGAGGGTTGTTCTTTAAAAGCCAAAGGGGGCACCTCTATATATAGGTGGAGGGGGGCTGCCAGCCTTGTTGGCTGGGTGGTGTGGGACTATTCCCACACCAGCCCGCCCCCAAGGGGTGCGCCGGCCTAGGTGGGCCCCATTTGGCCCACCTAGGGCAGCCCCCCTTCCTCATGCGCACCAAGTGGGGGAATTCCCCCCTATGGGCCTTCTCTCCCATGGGAAGGCCCATTTAAGGTGGGCTACCTTTTAAATTCCGAAAATCATTAAATAAAAATGTATTTAACTATTAATTACACTAATTAATATTAAACACACATTATCTAATTTATTCCAGCTCCGAAAACTATTTCGTCGCTCTTCGATCTTCATCGGATCTTTCCCGGGACGCTCCTGGTGCTCTCTTCTAATTTCTCTTCCGGTAAACTTGTCGACTCCCCTTAAGTGTGTTACCCTAGCGGTTCGAGATCTCGCCAGACATGATCGAGGCGCGCTCTCCGATCAATGACTAATTCGTGGACCTTGGATACCCAGAATTAATCCCTGTGAGATAACGAATAACTTTGTCGTTCGAACCTAGACGTCGAGTCTTAAACCTTTTGCCATGGCGATACTTAGCGTGTACGAGACTCGTTCATATATATCGCGATACCTAGCTTGATCTCGTTACCGACAACACTACCTTCTACTCGTCCATGATATTATGTCCTGGTGACCTAGTCACATGCTTGCAAGCTTATTTGACATAATCTCACCGAGTGGGCCCTAGAGTATCTATCCTGCTATGCGGACTGGCAAATCCCGCTCTTGATCCCTCGTCTCAACATACTCCCTTCCGATACCCGAGAGGGACACCTTTATTGTCATACTATTAAGACATGACGTTTGATGCAATCAAAGTATCCTTCAGGAATAGCAATAAGAGTTGATCTCACGGTCAAAGGCGTAATGACTACGTCCTACAAATATTGGGTATGTCCATCACATCGTTCTACCAACGATATGACTCCATTGTCAACTGACACCATGTCACATGATCGGGAAACCTCGATCATCAATTGCACAATGAACTAGTCACGTAGAGGCTACTAGGGACCTGGTTGTCTTACGTATCACACGTGTATTAATGTTTCCGCTTAATACAGTTATAGCATGACACAAAAACGTATTATGAACAAATGAGATATGATAAATAAAACACTTTATTAATTGCCTCTACGGCATATCTCCTTCAGTCTCCCACTTGCACTAGAGTACAATTATTCTAGATTACAACTTGGTAAAAGCCTAACACCCATAGCATTTTGGTGTTTTACATGCTTGTCAAGTAGAAGAGGCTTCGTCAGAGGATCTGCCACATTCAGATCCGTATGCACTTTGCAAATCTTCACATCGCCTTCCTGTACATACTGTCGTATCACATGGAAGCGTCGGAGAATGTGTTTGGCAGTTGAGTGAGACCTTGGTTCCTTCGCGTTAGCAATAGCACCCGTGTTGTCGCAGTAGAGGGTTACAGGGTCTTGCGCGCTAGGGAACACTCCAAGCTCAATGATGAACTTCCTCAGCCACACAGCTTCATTCGCGGCTTCAGAAGCAGCGATGTACTCCGATTCCATTGTAGATTGGGCCACTATGGGTTGCTTCCCACTCCTCCAGCTTACAGCGCCTCCGTTCACCTTGAAAACATATCCTGTTTGTGACTTAGAGTCATCTGGGTCTGTGCAGAAACTTGCATCAACGTAACCTGTTACGCCAAGTTCTTCTTCACAGTCAGCATACACAAGGAACATTTCCTTTGTCTTCTTGAGATGCTTAAGAATGTTTTTAACAGCTACCCAATGATCCTTTCCAGGATTACTTTGGAACCGGCTCGTCAAGCTAAGAGCCAATGCTACATCAGGTCGAGTACTTAACATGGCATACATGATCGATCCTATGGCTGAAGCATAGGGATGTTTAGCCATCTCGGCTCTATCATGTTCCGTCACTGGACACTGAGCCTTGCTCAATGTTTTATTCTTGATAACCGGTAGAGAACCTTTCTTTGCCGTCTCCATAACGAACCGTTTCAGTATTTTATCAAGATTAGTACTCTGACTCAACGCTAATAGACGTATTGATCTATCACGATACATTTTAATGCCTAAAACGTATGCAACATCTCCTAAGTCCTTCATTGAAAATTTACTATTTAAATACTTCTTCACGCTATTCAGAAGATCCACATTATCCCCTATTAGTAATATATCATCCACATATAGACCTAGGAACACAACTGAGCTCCCACTCATTTTCTTGTAAATAGAGGTCTCTTCTATATTTTGGATAAATCCAAAACCTTTGATCACCTCATCAAAGCGAAGATTCCAGCTCCGAGATGCTTGCTTCAGTCCATAAATGGAACGCTGAAGCTTGCATACCTTGCTAGCATTTTCTGGATCGACAAAACCTTCGGGTTGTACCATATACAACTCTTCCTCAATGTTACCATTTAGGAACGCTGTTTTGACATCCATCTGCCATATTTCATAGTCGTAATATGCAGCAAGTGCTAGCAAAACCCGAATAGACATTAGCATCGCTACCGGTGAAAATGTTTCATCGTAATCAATTCCATGAACTTGTCGGAAACCCTTTGCGACAAGCCGAGCTTTATAGACGGTCACATTACCATCACCATCAGTCTTCTTCTTAAAGATCCATTTATTCTCGACGGCCTTGCGCCCTTCGGGAATCTCCATCAAAGTCCATACTTTGTTGTCATACATGGATCCTATTTCGGATTTCATGGCTTTAAGCCATTTCTCGGACTCAGGGCTTGCCATAGCCTCTTTGTAGTTCGTAGGTTCGTCTTGTTCAATTAACATGACGGTGCAAACCATGTTGCCGTACCACTCAGGAGCGATACGAGGTCTCCCAGACCTACGAACTAGAATAGTATTCTCGACATTTTCTCCCACTCCATCTGTGGAGGACGTTTCCGGAACAGTTTCCGTTGCGCCACTCGGAATTTCGAGTTCAGGATCAACGATCTCGTCGAGGTCTATTTTCCTCCCACTTACTCCTTTGGCAAGAAAGGTGCCATTCTTCGCAACAAACGTTTTGCCCTCGGCTTGGTTGTAGAAGGTGTATCCTATGGTTTCCCGCGGATACCCTACAAAGACGACTTTCTCCGATTTCGGTTCGAGTTTGTCGGGCTGTTGTTTCTTAACATACGCCTCACAACCCCAGACCTTCAAAAACGACAACTTAGGTTTCTTGCCATGCCATATCTCATACGGTGTCGTTGCTACGGATTTGGACGGAGCCCTATTTAAAATGAATGCGGCTGTTTCTAACGCATATCCCCAAAAAGATACGGGCAAGTCGGTAAGAGACATCATAGACCGGACGCTATCTAATAGGGTACGATTACGTCGCTCGGACACACCGTTGCGTTGCGGTGTTCCAGCCGGCGTAAGTTGCGGCACGATGCCACAGGCCTTCAGATGTGTGCCAAACTCAAAACTCAAATATTCGCCACCACGATCGGATCGAAGGTGCTTGATTTTCTTGTTGAGTTGATTTTCAACTTCACTTTGAAATTCTTTGAACTTTTCAAATGTTTTAGACTTGTGTTTCATCAAATAGATATACCCATATCTACTCAAGTCATCGGTGAAGGTGACAAAATAACGATAACCATTGCGTGTCGACACGCTCATCGGTCCACACACATCTGTATGTATGACTCCCAATAAGTCCGACGCCCGTTCCATGAAACCATTGAACGGTGTCTTGGTCATCTTGCCCATGAGGCACGGTTCGCATGTGTCGAGGGATCCAAAATCCAACGAGTCTAAAAGTCCATCGGTATGGAGTTTCTTCATGCGCTTTATACCAATATGACCGAGACGGCAATGCCACATATACATGGCGGTATCGCTACTAAGTTTAATCCTCTTGGCATCAATGTTATGGATGTGAGTACTACGATTGAGATTCAACAAGAATAAACCATTATTCTCGGGAGCATTGACATAAAAGATATCATTCATCGAAATAGTACAACCACTTGATACTGATTTGAACGAATATCCGTTTTGCAACAAGCAAGACCCACTGATAATGTTTACACTCAAAGACGGTACAAAATAACACTTATTTAAAACCAAAACTAATCCCGATGGTAGATGTAGAGGGAGTGTGCCGACAGCCACCACGTCAACTCTTGATCCGTTGCCGACGCGCATCGTCACCTCATCCTTTGCCAGGCGCCGTTTATTCCGTAACTCCTCCTGAGAGTTACAAATGTGAGCAACAGAACCGGTATCAAATACCCAGGTATTACTACGGGCGCATGTAAGGTACACATCAATAACATGTATATCAAATATACCTTTCTCTTTTCCGACAATCTTGTCGGCCTTCTTATCTTCCAGATACTTGGGGCAGTTGCGCTTCCAGTGACCATCTCCCTTGCAGTAGAAGCATTCCACGCCAGGTTTGGGACCAGGTTTGTTAGTCTTGGATTTGGCAACGTATTTGCCATCCTTCTTAGACTTCCAGTTCTTCCTTCCCTTGCCGCCAGATTTCTTTAAATCGACGGTCTTGTTGACCATCAACAACGTGTGCTCCTTCTTGATTTCCACTTCAGCAGTCTTGAGCATCACGAACACCTCAGACAGGGACTTAGCCATGCCCTGCATGTTATAGTTCATGACGAAGCCTTTGTAGCTAGGAGGCAACGATTGCAGCACTCTATCAATCGCCAGCTCATCAGGAATCTTGCATTCCAGAGCATTCAGGCGTTGAACGTAGCCAGACATTTTGACCACGTGCTCGCTCACACTGCTATGCTCTTCCATCTTGCCTGAGAAGAAAAGCTCAGAAGCTTCATATCTCTCAGCCTTAGCCTGCGGCGCAAAGACAACCTTGAGATCAGAAATTATCTCAAAAGCACTCATCTTCTCAAAGCGCTTTTGCAGGTCGGCTTCCATGGCGTAGAGCATGCCACTCTAGACAAAAGAAGAATCGTCCGACTTGGTCTGATAGAGCTTCTTCTCATCATCGGAGGCATTGTCTGCAGGAGGGTCACCTAGGGCGGCTTCAATGACGTAAGCCACCCTGTGGGGAGTGAGGAGGATCCTCAGGTTGCGGAACCAGGACATGAAGTTCGACCCATTGGTCTTAAGCTTTTCTTTCTCAAGGAACAGGCCTAGGTTAAAGGTGGAACGAGACATCTACAATGGAATTTGCAAAACATAAGACTTCGTCCATAAAATTTTGAGTTCAAGTTTTAGAAAATAACTATAAGAACTCCCACTCAAAACGAATATCCCTCTAATCGCTTTAGTGATTACACGACCCTAATCCATTGTGCAACCCCTCATCGTCAGAGCCGGCAACACAACTTCAAAGGTAGACATCGAAATGTCAATCACAACAACTCTGTGACTCATGCTCGACCTTTCAGTCAACGTGTTCCGAGGCCATGTCTGTAAATGATAGGCTCGCCATAATATCCTTCAACGTATACGCTTGTGCAAACATGTCTTACACCCACTGTATGCGAACGACGATATGTATGGCACCCGATCGCCACGGCCTGCCTCATAACGTAGAACTTTCTTGGTGGTGCACGTCGAAGGGAGAACACTAATGGTATTTTGGAGGGATCATCTTATATTACTACCGCCGTGTAACTAATATATAATAATATATATATATATATACACAATATAAGATGCACTCAAAACATCAATATGTAATGCGACGTGACATGGTCCTTGCGCCGATGGTCTCCTTCGCGCCCATAGTTTATAAACAATTTAATAAACCTACCTTGACCATATAACATTGCCCCTACAAAATAAACTTAGACGCGTTCTACTTTATCTTTTGCATATTTTACGTGGCTTGGGGCTGTCGTAAATAGAACCGCTTCATACCTACGAACCTATGACCACAACAACGATC
Organism: Poa annua; assembly: GCA_026929855.1. NCBI lineage: Eukaryota > Viridiplantae > Streptophyta > Magnoliopsida > Poales > Poaceae > Poa > Poa annua. Next base: position 53,110,184 of record CM049433.1, on the reverse strand, counting down.
AAATAATTGCATATTTATTTATCCCTCTTGGGCCCTCCATTGAAAATGCAAAGCCAACTAATGAGAGAGAGCCAAACACCCGCCAGCCACATATACGGTACAAGCTGTATGTCAGTTGTGGAACCAGTCTCGCGTAAGCGTACGCGTAAAGTCGGTCCGGGCCGCTTCATCAACTCAATGCCGCCGGCAATGCAAGTGCACGCGAGACTCTGATAAAAGAACGATGTCCCGTGATAAACACGGGTTCTAAAAGCGTACAGCTATATCTACGCATAGATCGGCTCTGATACCACTGAAGGGGATTGTCGGCCCAGTGGGATCCAGGGTGTGCAGAGCCCACTCTCCACAGCCCTCCCACGCGATAGAATCGATGGAACGGCTAAGGACCAGGCGGAACGCTTGGAGAGGCCCTCGAGAGGAAAGGCCTCTCAAGAGGGCTGGAGGGGGCAGTGAGGGCCTGAGGAGGCTCCTCCCGAGGCTGCCCCTCTACAAGCCCCCCTCCTCTGGAGAGGGGTCAACGCAGATCCCTCCACAAGGCCGCCCAGGCCCTGTGGAGATACTTCGCTACGAAGCAAACGCTGCAGAGCGCACATGGTCTCTGCCGCGGCCGCAGAGTGACGCGTGCGTCTGCGCGCGATGACGACGGCGCCGCAGTTGCCGTTCTCGTGATTAAAGGGGGTCAACAAAGCTGTGTCCCCTGCGCCGGCTTACGAGGTTTTCCTCTTTGGTGATAAAGCAGTTGGCCGGCGCTACGCTCCAAGGACGACGTCACCGTGGGCACCCCCATGATCTCTGCAGCACCGGCTGGCCGTCCTGCGTGGACGGTGGCTTTCTGGCGTCACGGGCAGGCTTTGCGACCATGGACCGAGTCCATGGACAACCCAGCTGCGGTGCACCCCGCTCCTCCGTTTCGTCGCCATGTGGGAACCCCTCCGCTACGCAGGGCGCAAGGATGAGGCCCGGGGCGCCTATAAAAGGAGAGGGAGCACCACCGTAGCAGGGGACGGCCGATCGATCGACCATTGAGAACTTGGACACCCTACAGCAGCGTAGTCCTAGCTGCTCTCGCGCGAAGAGGAAGAAGACCTTAACTTCCCTCTTCGAGCTCCACTCTGCCATACGGGAGCCCTCGGCAAGCTCATTGTACTGTAATCTCTGAAGTGCAATACAGACAAGCAGGAGTAGCGGTTTTACCTCCTGAGGGCTGTGAACCTGGGTACGGGCCGCTATCCATCTCTGCTGTGCTGTCCCTTTTCAGGCTCGACGAGCACCGTCGCCGTGCCGGTTGGGGGTTGTAGACCAACGTGTTTAGTCCCCTTCTCGAACTACTCTTCAGAGTGTGAACATCCCTGTCTCGTGGGAATCACTCTCCGACATTTGGCGCGCCAGGTACGGGGCTGAGGCGCGTCTTCAACCTCCAGCCGGTCTCCGCGCCATGACGGACACACGCGCGACGCGCGCCAACAGGCGCGCAGCTGACAGGGCTCATACCGAGCCTGGCACCGCCACCACCCGCGGCCGCCGAGGCCGCCCTCGCGCGACGGAGCGCGCCGACACCGGCCCACACGTGGAGGAACCTGAGAGCGAGGAGCACCGTGGCAGCGACCACCGCGGCGACAGGGATGCCTCCCCTGAGCGCCACGACGATGCTGAGTCTTCGCATCCGTCTCGGTGCCAAAGCACGTCTTCTCAGGGACGCCTGGAACCCACGCCGCACACCGCGTTGCTCATGGCCCAGGAGCTCCTCCGCTACCGACCAAGCGCGGAGGCCCACGACCAGTGGTTGGACCGCCTCCACCACCTCGTCGACGTCGCGACAACGCGCCCCGCTCCGTCTCGCTCCCTCGTTCACCACTCCGCCCGTGCTGGAACTGCCACGTCGGATGCGCCTCCGCCGCCGCCAGGACCACCTCCGGCCGCAGCCCAGAGGGCTCCATCTCATGCATCCTCGCCGCACGATTGCCAAATCGTGCAGCGCGCCGCGCCTGACGCGCGGGTGGGGATGGAACGCCAGAGAGACCTCCAGAACCGCCTTGTCGAGGAAATCGGTCAGGCGGGGCAGCAGAACCGCAGGGCTCTTCAAAGCGGCACCGCCACATACGCCACCGGCTGCATGGCCTTCACCCGAGCTCTACGCCGCGTGGTATGGCCGCCGAAGTTCAGGCCTGCCCTCCACAAGGGCTACGACGGGTCAAGCAACCCCATCGAGTTCCTGCAGCTCTACACCACCTCTATCCAGGCTGCAGGAGGAGCCGACAAAGTCATGGCCAACTGGTTCTCCCACGCCCTCAGGGACTCCGCGCTGTCGTGGCTCCTCAACTTGCTTGAGGATTCCATCGACTCGTGGGAGGAGCTCTGCAGGCAGTTCGTCGCCAACTTCGAGGGCACCTACGAGCGCGCGCTCACCCACAACGACCTGCGCGCTGTGGTGCAGAAGAAGGATGAGACTCTCCGCAAGTACATCCAGCGCTTCAGCCAAGTGCGCAACAAGATCCCGTACATCCCCGACACGCAAGTCATTGCCGCCTTCAGGGAGGGCGTCACAAATCGCAGGATGCTTGAGAAGCTGGGCATTCACGACAAGCTCACCTCTGTGGTGAAGCTGTTCGACCTCGCTGACAAGTGCGCCAAGGCTGAAGAGGGGCTCCTCTTCGTCAGGATGAGCCAACGGACGGACGACCTGGCTGAAGGGTCCAAGAGCCACAAGAAGCGGGAGGAAACCAAGCGCAAGACTACTGCTGTCCTGGCGGCCGAGCCAACCGCCAAGAACGCCCGCAGGAACTCCCCTGAGCATGGCGACAAAGAGGCGGACAACCGTCCGTTCTGCGTCTACCACAACAGGCGCGGCCACGCCACAGATAACTGCTTCGATCTCAAGAGGCTGAGCCGAGAGCGTGAGCGCGAAGAAGGCAGCGGGAGCCGCGGCAGAGGCCGCGGCTACCGCAGGGATGGCAGAGGCGGACGCGGTGGCGGCTATCAGAAGCCGCCAGGCACTCAAGCCAACGCTGCCGAGAAGAACAACAACCTCCCTGACGAGAAAGATGGAGGCTATCAGGCCCCAAGGGGGGCTATGGCCTGCATCCTCGGCGGAGCTCAGGCGCCCAAGTCGAACAACCAGTTCAAGCAGTTCGCCCGCGAGCTCAATGCCGCGCTCCCGAGCACCGAGACCTCCAGGCCCCTCAAGTGGTCCCAGTACACCATCGCCTTCGACGCCAAGGACCACCCCAAGTCGACCAAGACTGTTGGAACCCTCCCCCTGGTCTGCTCCCCCACCATCAACAACATCACCGTCTCCAAGACGCTCATTTATGGGGGAGCTGGTCTGAACGTCATCTCTGTCGAGACCTTCGAGACTCTTCAGGTGCCTTACGAGTGGCTCATGCCCTCCAGGCCATTCACAGGGGTCACTAGTGGTTCAATCGAACCTCTGGGGCAGGTCCGACTGGCCGTCACCTTCGGCACGCAGAAGAACTACCGCACCGAGCTGATCGACTTCGACGTCGCACACATTGGCCTGCCATACAACGCCATCCTCGGCTACCCCGCCCTCGCGAAGTTCATGGTCGTCACGCATCACGCCTACAACATGGTCAAGATCCCCGGCAGCGCTGGCACCAACGCCATCCATGGTCATATCCTGGATGCCACGCGCGCTGTCGAGAGCGCCTACAAGGCAGCTGCCATGGCGTTTCCGGCTGACGAGGACATGGAGCCTCTCGAGAGGCCCCAGAAGAAGAAACAGATGTTCTCTCAGGAGCAAGCTTCCACGAAGAGGGTGTCGTTGGGCACCAGTGGCTCGGGGGCTGAGGGGACAGGGGCTAGCGTCACCATAGGCGCTACCCTGCCTCCCAAATAGGAAAGCGCGCTCGTCGCCTTCCTTCGGGCAAACTCTGACATGTTCGCATGGACTCCGTCAGACATGTCCGGTGTACCAAGGGAGGAGATCGAGCACCACTTAGCCGTGTGTCCAGACGCACGCCCCGTCAAGCAAAAAGCACGCAAACAAGCCCCCGAGAAGCAAGCATTCATCGTCAAGGAAGTAGAGAAGCTAAAAGCGGCAAATGTAGTCCGCGAAGTCGCGCACCCCACTTGGCTCTCCAATGGCGTGGTTGTCCCTAAACCCGCTGGAGGAGGCCGACTCTGCATCGACTACACAGATGTTAATAAAGCCTGCCCCAAGGACCCATACCCCATGCCGAGGATAGACCAGATCGTGGACTCCACCGCCGGCTGCGACCTCCTCTGTTTTCTGGACGCCTTCTCTGGTTATCACCAGATCAAAATGGTTAAAGAGGACGAGGAGAAAACAGCATTTCTCACCCCTTGCGGTGTGTATTGCTACACTTGCATGCCCTTTGGCCTGAAGAACGCCGGCGCCACTTTCCAGAGGCTCATGAGGATAGCCTTGGGGGCACAGATGGGCAGAAATGCAGAAGCATATGTCGACGACATCGTGGTCAAGTCTCGCGAGGGTGACACCCTCTTGAAGGATCTCGAGGAAACCTTCGCCAGCCTGCGCAAGGTGAACATCAAGCTGAACCCCGCCAAGTGCGTCTTCGGCGTACCTTCAGGCAAACTCCTCGGATTCCTCGTGTCCCACCGCGGCATAGAAGCAAACCCTGACAAGATCAAGGCCATAGAAGGGATACAGCCTCCTCGCCGGCTCTAGGACATGCAGCGCCTAGCAGGTTGTATGGCCAGCCTGGGCCGCTTCATCTCCAAGTTCGGCGAGAGAACCCTGCCATTTTTTAAGATCATGAAGAGATCTGGCACATTCAAATGGACCCCTGAAGCGGACAAGGCGTTTGAGGACTTGAAGAGATATTTGGCCAGCCCACCAGTCATGGTGGCCCCCAGGACCGGCGAACATCTAAAGCTGTACCTATCAGCCACTCCTCAGACCGCAAGCGTCGTCCTGGTGGTCGAGAGGGAAGAGCCAGTCCTCCCCAAGAAGAGCGCTGCCACTCCAAGCCCAAAGCCGCCCGACAAAGACCCCGGCGAAGGAGCAGTCTCCACGGACCCACTGCCAGGCCCACAGCCCCAAGTCGAGTCTGCTCCGAACACCCTTGCCGAGATCCCTCCACAGGCAAATCTCGACAAGGGCTCTGAAGAGCCTCCACAGAGAGCCGACGCTGCACCTCCCTCGACAGCCCTCGTCGAGCACCCCGTGTACTTTGTCAGTACGGTACTGCGGGATGCTCGGGAGCGGTACCCAATGCAGCAGAAGCTTCTCGTCGCTCTCCTCATCGCCTCCAGGAAGCTGAGACATTACTTCCAGGGCCACCCCATCACGGTGGTCACTTCCTTCCCCCTGGAGCAGATCCTGCGCAATCCCAACGCCACAGACCGCGTCGCGGGATGGAACATCGAGCTGCAGCCTTTCAATCTGCGCTTCGACACCACAAGAGTCATCAAGGGACGAGCGCTGGCGGACTTTGTCGCCGAACGGACTGACCCAAGCCCAGAAGAGCCTCGGGAAGAAGTGGCCGAGCCCTCTGGAGACACTATGCCCAGCCACTGGACCATGCACTTTGATGGAGCCTTCGCCTGCCGCCACGGCGGGGCAGGCGTCGTCTTGACCTCGCCCAAAGGCGACAAACTCTATTACGCTGTCCAGCTGTGCTTCACGATTGACAAGATCTCCAACAACATCGCCGAATACGAGGGCCTCCTCGCCGGCTTAAGGGCTGCCATCGCTCTGGGCGTCAAGCACTTACTCGTCAAAGGCGACTCCCAGTTGCTTGTCAACTTCTCCAACAAGAGCTACACGCCTAAAGACGACCACATGGCCGCATACCTTGAAGAGGTCCGCAAGCTCGAGAAACACTTCAGGGGCATGGAGCTCATGCACATCCCGAGGAAAGAGAACCGGGAGGCCGACGACATCGCCAAACGAGCCTCGCGAAGGCAAGCCCAGCAGACCGGCGTCTTTGAAGAGCGGCTCACCAAAGCATCCATCAAGCAGCCTCAAGAGACTACAGCCGCAAGCACGGACGAAGCACTCCCACCACCTCCGGAAGCTGGGGCACCCGACTGTGGTCCTCACACAGGGGAGCGTCTGTTGCTGACGGCGGCTCACCAAGAAACAGGCTGGATTGACGAGCTCAAAGACTACTTGGTGAAGGGGATCCTCCCCGAGGAAGATGCAGAAGCGGAGCGAATCGCTCGACAGGCAAAATCCTACTGCATCCTCGAGGGAGACCTGTACCGCAAGCGCCCAAATGGCATCGCGCTCAAATGCGTCCCTCCCGAGGTAGGCCGAACGCTGATCAAGGACATCCACAGCGGGGAGTGCGGCCACCACTCGTGTGCGCGTACCCTCGCAGGCAAGGTCTTCACGAGTGGTTTCTACTGGCCGCAAGTGCTTCAAAATGCAGTCACCATCGTCCAATCATGCGACGCCTGCCAGTACCAAGCCAAGCAAATCCATCAGCCGGCGCTGGGACTCCAGACCATCCTGCTCTCCTGGCCATTCGCGGTCTGGGGGCTGGACATTTTGGGCCCCTTCCCGAGGTCGCAGGGGGGCTACCGTTTCCTCTTCGTGGTTGTCGACAAGTTCACCAAGTGGGCCGAGGTCGAACCAGTGCGCACCATACCAGCCGGGGCAGCGGTGAAATTCATCAGGAGCCTGGTCTGCAGCTTCGGAGTGCCTAATCGCATCATCACTGACAATGGCTCACAGTTCGCCAGCGGCATCTTCCGGGCTTACTGTGAAAAACTCGGCATCAAGCTCTGCTTCGCCTCGGTGGCTCATCCACGGAGCAATGGTCAGGCCGAGCGAGCGAATGCGGAAGTCCTTAAGGGCCTCAAGACCAGAAGCTTCAACATCCTCAAGGGTCACGGCAAGGGCTGGATCGACGAACTCCCATCTGTGCTCTGGTCCATGCGCACAACCTCTTCAAGACCCACGGGTGAAACGCCGTTCGCCGTTGTCTACGGAGCCGAAGCAGTCCTCCCCGCAGAAATCAAGCACGGGTCCCCACGGGTCCTTGCCTTCAACGAGGGCACTCAAGAGGACCTCCACAACGACGACCTGCTGCTTCTCGAGGGACTGCGCCGCCGTGCCGCCCTCAGAGCGGCCAAGTACCAGCAAGACCTGCGACGCTACCACAGCCGCCATGTGCGCTCACACACTCTTGAGGTGGGCGACCTCGTCCTCAGGCGAATCCTCTCCAGAGAAGGCGTCCACAAACTCTCACCGATGTGGGAAGGCCCCTACAAGGTCTCCCACATCGCCAGGCCTGGCGCTGTACGCCTCGAGACTGAAGACGGCGTCTCGTCAAGAACCCGTGGAACATCGTGCATCTACGCAAGTTCTACCCGTGATCATAGTCACGCCTGGGACCATCGTCACGTCAGGCATTTTTTGTCTCTAGTGGAAAGCTCACGGCTTTACCTCCTGAGGGCCAGCCCTCCGAGCTCTCCTGCTAACGAGCCACTGCAGGCCGCAGTGAATCTCAGCCACTAATGGGTGGTCCCCATGCCTCGACATGGAAGAAATGTTAGCTTGGCAAACCCAAGTGTAATGAACCGTTTCGTTCCTATGTGAACTATGCGCTTCGGCGCCATTTCGTTCCTAAGTGAACTATGCGCTGAGGCGCCGCTGTTTAATATTTCGATGGCAAGTTTACTTTCATCATTTACTTTTCCATGTGCGCTTATATTCTTCCCATGCGCACCTCGCGAGCGGGGGCTGAGTACGGTGCCTGTGCCTCAAGAGCACCCCAGCAGCACTGCAAAATCCAAGAGATCCGAGCTCTGGCTAAAGGGCATGCTCCCGGATACACGCCACCTCTCCAAAGGACCTTGGTACTCTCTCTCCTCGCGAGATACCCATGAGGAAACCTATAAGCGCGCATGAGTCCTTACTATCATGCTCTAGCGTCTGGGTTTGGCTCTCTAACCTCCACAGGGAACAAAGGCCCCTCCAGGCTCGCGGAGGGAGGACTCCGCCCCTGGGGGAAAACGCATCGCCAAGGAAAGCCTACGCAGAGCAAAAGCCTCGCGAAGCTAAGTTCCCTGCTCACACCAAGAGAGTCTCTTCACCCCTCTCACGAGCACTTTTTGTCCCTCGAGCGTCTCTTTTCCCTCACTCTCCATGGACTGCTTGCACGTCAAAGGGGGGCCCTTGAGCATCGCGCCTCGAGGACTCCTACCTCTCTAAGCCTTAAACTCCCCCCGGCCTTGCCGAGTCATTGCTCGAGCATACCGCAGCGGCGGAGTCATAGCGCAAGGAGCAGGGTCCTAGCGACGCAGAGCGATAAGAGGCATGGAGTCGAAGCAAAAGGCTCTCGAGGGGACGCACACAAATCTAGTAGCATATGCTTAAAAATATAGAGTATATTACAAACCATGAAGAAAAATCTCTAAGCTAAACGTCTCGACAAGCGCTACAAGCGCATTACATTCCAGGAGGAAGTCAGGCAGAAGCCCCGGCGTTGTCCTCCCCGGACCCTTCTTCCTCTGGCTCGTCCTCCTCGTCGCCGCCCTCCTCGCCGTCATCATCCTCCACCGCGGCCCGCTTGAAGCTGCAGAAGTCGTCAACTTGGTCGCGGACCGAGTTGGAGATCTTCCACCCCACCTCTCCCTCGAGGGGTTCGGTCACCGTGGAGAAGTCGAAGCCGGGCTGGAGACGCTGGAGGTTGACGAAGATGCGGTCGACCGCTACCGCCAGGAGTTGGCGGCTTTCCTCCTCGACGACGTCGCGGAGTTCCGCGGCAGGGCCCTCGAGCGCCGTGAAGAGCTGCTCGAAGTAGGCAAGGTACGCGGCGGCGTCGGAGTTGACCTGAACGGGGACGGGCGGCGCCTCCGCTCCCAGCTTCGCGGCGAGCTCGTTGCCCCGAGCCACTAGGGACTGGAACATGCGCCCCCGCTGCTGCGAGAGCACCCGTGCCGCCTGAGCGCTCTCGGCAGCCTCCACTGCCTTCTCCACAGCAGGGCCCACCTGCTGGTTCATCTCCTCCATGTCCGCCATGAGGGAGGCGAGGTCCTGCGCCGCGTGCTCGCGAGCCTCTTCAGCAACGCGGCGGCGATCCGCTTCGCGCCTCACCCGGGCGTTCAGGGTGGCGTTCATCTCCTCCAGCTGGTAGATTCGGGCGCCGTCCTCCCCGCGCTTCCGCTTGAAGCGGCTCTCCTGCTTCCTGAACTTCTCATCGTAGTCACGGGAGACAGCGGCGCGGTACCCTTTCTCCCGGGCCTGGAATTCCTTCTCGGCCTCCGCCTTCAGCTCGGCGAGCTTCGAGTTGAAGCGCTCCACATGCCTCTTGTGGGTGACCACTTCATGCTCGTGCTTGGCGAGGGACTCGGCCAGGCTCTCTTCGCGGGCCTCGAGGGCGGCGCGCTGCCCTGACAGCTCCTGCTCCGCCAGCACCAGCTGCTCGTCGCGCCGGCGCAGGTCGCTCTCGCGCTCGCCCAGGCTCTGGCCCCTGGCTTCCAAGCTCGCGCGGACTGCCTCCAGAGAGGTCCGCACGGTTGCGGAGTCGGCGAGAATCTTGGCCTCGAGCTGGGCGAGCTCGCGATGCTTGTCCGCCAGCGAGTGCTCCATTGCCTCCCGCTCCGCCCTGGCCGCGTCCAGGGCGTCCTCCGCTGCCCGGCGCTCGGCCTGGACGGGCTCCAGGGTCTCCTCGGCCTCGCGCACAGCGCCCTCGCGGACCTCCTTGGCGAAGCGCAGCGCCTCCGCGCGCTCCGCCTGCAGAGCAAGGTCGCTCTGCCGACGAGCCTCCACAGCCACATGGAAAGCGGCCCAGGCCGCCGCAAGCTCGTCCCGCTACCGGGCGAGCTCCCCGTCCTCGAGGGCGAGGTGAGCCTCCAGCCCGTCCAAGGACTCCCTAACCAAGCGGAAGGCGACGTCGCGGCGCCCCTTGCTCCAGTCCCAGCTGCCAGGGAGAAGCGCCTGATAAGTCCCGCGCGGCGCGGAGGGCCCTGCGCCTGCGTCGAGCTTGGAGGAGAAGGCCTCCGCGCGGGCCTGGGGGCTCGGCGGCGAGTCCTCCGCCGCGCCGCCCGCATTCTGCGCGCCGGCGTCATCCCGCTCAAGCGGCACCTCCTCATGGGTTACCGGGGCAGGAGAGGCCCGCCCCGCAGCCGCTGCCTCCTCTTCCTCCGCGGTGTTTGGCGGGGGCGGCGGAAGATCTGCTCCCACCGTCTCGTCGGCCTTTTGCGGGCTCGGGATTGGTGTAGTGCCTGCCGCGGCCTCCTGCTGCGCGGGCGGAGTCGCAGCACGCGGCGGAGTGGGCGCCCTCTCCGCCTGCTCCTCAGGGCGCTCCTCCTCCGGAGGCGGCGCGGTTGCCTCAGCCTGAGGCGCATCCTCGTGAGGGCCTGCAGGGACCTCCTCCGCAGGCCTCGAGGCCTCTTCTGCGGCGGCCTCTGGCGCGGCCTCTGGCGCGACCTCTGGCGCGGTTCTCTTCACGTCCGCCGGCTTGCGAAGTCTTCGGCGCTTCGCCGGCGCCGGGTATCTAGCGAAGAACAAGAAGTCTTGTTAGAGGGGAGCAGACGAGCAAAGATTGAAGAAGAGGAACCAAGTTACAAGCACTTACCCAGTTTTCTTGGCGCGGGTGTCAACCCACGCCATGCCAGACGAACGCCAAGAAGGCGTGGTCCGGGCTCCGGGTCCCTCCGGAGCCGTCTCAGCTTTCCTCTTGAGGGGGCGCTCGGGGACTCCCCAGCAGGCCTGTCATGGGCCGCCTTGGTCCGGGGCTCCTGTCGCCCCGCCTCGGCCTCCTCATCGTCGCTGGACGAGAGCTCGAAGACCTCCTCAGGAGGGGGCGCGGCTCTTGACGAGCTCGCGCCGCCTGCAGAGGGGATAGCCCCCGGCGCAGCGTCACCCTGCTCAGCGTCAGATCCGCATGGTGACTCCGCGGCGTCTGGCCCCTTCGCCATGGGCATGGGCCCCTCGTCCTCCTCCTCCCCCGCCAGGCCAAGCGGGGTGAAAGTGGGCATCTGATCCAGCACTGCCAGGCGTGCGGCCAGGTTGAGCTGATGAAGAGGCCTCAGCTCCGCAGCGATCGCCACGGGCACGTTGGGGTTGATGAAGAGGCCGCCCATGATGGTCTCGACGATGGCGGGGCGATGGTCGCAGGGGTGGAGTCGCATCGGGTCGGAGGGGCCCGAGTACATCCACATCGGCTTCTTATGCGCCTGTAGAGGCGCGATGCGGCGGCGCACGAAGTCCTGCGCGACCATCTGGCCGGTAAGGCTGTTCTCCCGAAGCATCCTCATGCGCGCCACGAGGTCTCCTATCTGTGGGCCCTGGAAGACCTGCTTGCCCCAGTGAGTGTCGAGGAAGGAGCTCTGTGACGAGGCGCCGATGAGGAACCACTTCTGCCTGAAGTCGTCCACCTTCTTCACCACCGCCGTGATGGGCTTCTCGCCGCTCCACGACATGGGGATGTAGACATCCCCCATGCCGTCCACGATGCGGAAGGATACGCATCCCGTCCGCTCGAGCTTCGCGGAGTTCCGGAGCGCGTAGAAGCTCCTGAAGAGGGCCACCGAGGGCTGCACCCCCAAGTAGGCTTCGCACAAGTAGGCGAAGATGGAGAGAATCAGGATGGAGTTGGGGTGAAGGTGGAGAAGATGGATCTGGTAGAACTCCAGAACTGCCTCCAGGAAGGGCGAGTACGGAGGAACCAGCCCGGCGTAGACGGTGTGGAGGAAAATGGGAAAGAACCCCGCCGGGAGACGGCCGAGCCTGGCGGCCTGGATGGCGCTGGCGCCGTGTTCTTTGGTCTTCCCGGCGACCAGGTGCCGGATCTTATCCAGCGCCATCGTATTGACGCGCTCCCCGATCAGAGCGGGGCCAAGCGCCTCTTCACCCTGCGCATCGGAGGGGAGCGTCCCCATCGCCGCCTTGCCCTTCGGTCCGCCCATTGTCGAGGAAGGTGCAAGAAGCGGAGTGCTGAGGAAGAGGAAGGAATTCGCCGGAGAGGAAAAGCTAGGAGGCCGAGAGCTAGAAGTTTGGATGCGCGGAATGGGAGTAATGACTGCTGTTTGGACCGGCGCGCAGCTTTATACCCCGTTTGGGCAGTTACCAAGGCGTGGTCGTGGTGGTCGTGGTGGGACCCCCCACGACGCACGTTCTGTCGGAGAAACCGAGTCGCCGCAAACTCACCACCGAACGACGCGTGTCACGGGCCGGCCGGGCATTTTGGACCCACGACGCTTCGTCTGGACCCGATGGGCCTCGCCGTGCCCGTCATGGGCCCGGGGGCTACTGTCGGCCCAGTGGGATCCAGGGTGTGCGAGCCCACTCTCCACAGCCCTCACACGCGACAGAATCGATGGAACGGCTAATGACCAGGCGGAACGCTTGGAGAGGCCCTCGAGAGGAAAGGCCTCTCGAGAGGGCTGGAGGGGGCAGTGAGGGACTGAGGAGGCTCCTCCCGAGGCTGCCCCTCTACAAGGCCCCCTCCTCTGGAGAGGGGTCAACGCAGATCCCTCCACAAGGCCGCCTAGGCCCTGTGGAGATACTTCGCTACGAAGCAAACGCTGCAGAGCGCACATGGTCTCTGCCGCGGCCGCAGAGTGACGCGTGCGTCTGCACGCGATGACGACGGCGCCGCAGTTGCCGTTCTCGTGATTAAAGGGGGTCAACAAAGCTGTGTCCCCTGCGCCGGCTTACGAGGTTTTCCTCTTTGGTGATAAAGCAGTTGGCCGGCGCTACGCTCCAAGGACGACGTCACCGTGGGCACCCCCACGATCTCTGCAGCACCGGCTGGCCGTCCTGCGTGGACGGTGGCTTTCTGGCGTCACGGGTAGGCTTTGCGACCATGGACCGAGTCCATGGACAACCCAGCTGCGGCGCACCCCGCTCCTCCGTTTCGTCGCCATGTGGGAACCCCTCCGCTGCGCAGGGCGCAAGGATGAGGCCCGGGGCGCCTATTAAAGTAGAGGGAGCACCACCGTAGCAGGAGACGGCCGATCGATCGACCATTGAGAACTTGGACACCTACAGCAGCGTAGTCCTAGCTGCTCTCGCGCGAAGAGGAAGAAGACCTTAGCTTCCCTCTTCGAGCTCCACTCTGCCATACGGGAGCCCTCGGCAAGCTCATTGTACTGTAATCTCTGCAGTGCAATACAGACAAGCAGGAGTAGCGGTTTTACCTCCTCTTGAGGGCCGTGAACCTGGGTACGGGCCGCTGTCCATCTCTGCCGTGTTGTTCCTCTTCAGGCTCGACGAGCACCGTCGCCGTGCCGGTTGGGGGTTGTAGACCAACGTGTTCAGTCCCCTTCTCGAACTACTCTTCAGAGTGTGAACATCCCTGTCTCGTGGGAATCACTCTCCGACAGGGATCGCAGGCAGAAAACAATAAATTTTCTAACAACGATAACCTTAAACTAGCCAGGATCTCTACTATGCAGATATAGTAATACGGAGGAGATCGATTTACATACCCTTGTAGACCGAAACACGGGGATTACGCTCCCGCACAAGCGTTGTCGATGAAGCCGACGAAGACGACCTCGAGGTCATGTAGAGGAAGAAGACCAGCAGCACGGCGGTGTGCGTATGGTGGAGAAAACTTCACCTTGTCGCAACTCCAATGGAGGAATCACGTTTTCAAGTAGAAGAAGAGAGAGAGAGAGAGGGTTGTTCTTTAAAAGCCAAAGGGGGCACTTCTATATATAGGTGGAGGGGGGCTGCCAGCCTTGCTGGCTGGGTGGTGTGGGACTATTCCCACACCAGCCCGCCCCCAAGGGGTGCGCCGGCCTAGGTGGGCCCCATTTGGCCCACCTAGGGCAGCCCCCCTTCCTCATGCGCACCAAGGGGGGGAATTCCCCCCCTATGGGCCTTCTCTCCCATGGGAAGGCCTCTTTAAGGTGGGCTGCCTTTTAAATTCCGAAAATCATTAAATAAAAATGTATTTAACTATTAATTACACTAATTAATATTAACACACACATTATCTAATTTATTCCAGCTCCGAAAACTATTTCGTCGCTCTCCGATCTTCATCGGATCTTTCCCGGGACGCTCCCGGTGCTCTCTTCTAATTTCTCTTCCGGTAAACTTGTCGACTCCTCGTAAGTGTGTTACCCTAGCGGTTCGAGATCTCGCCAGACATGATCGAGACGCGCTCTCCGATCAATGACTAATTCGTGGCCCTTGGATACCCAGAATTAATCCCTGTGAGATAACGAATAACTTTGTCGTTCGAACCTAGACGTCGAGTCTTAAACCTTTTGCCATGGCGATACTTAGCGTGTCCGAGACTCGTTAATCGATATCGCGATACCTAGCTTGATCTCGTTACCGACAACACTACCTTCTACTCGTACATGATATTATGTCCTGGTGACCTAGTCACATGCTTGCAAGCTTATTTGACATAATCTCACCGAGTGGGCCCTAGAGTATCTATCCTGCTATGCGGACTGGCAAATCCCGCTCTTGATCTCTCGTCTCAACATACTCCCTTCCGATACCCGAGAGGGACACCTTTATTGTCATACTATTAAGACATGACGTTTGATGCAATCAAAATATCCTTCAGGAATATCAATAAGAGTTGATCTCACGGTCAAAGGCGTAATGACTACGTCCTACAAATATTGGGTATGTCCATCACATCGTTCTACCAACGATATGACTCCATTGTCAACTGACACCATGTCACATGATCGGGAAACGTCGATCATCAATTGCACAATGAACTAGTCACGTAGAGGCTACTAGGGACCTGGTTGTCTTACGTATCACACGTGTATTAATGTTTCCGCTTAATACAGTTATAGCATGACACAAAAATCGTATTATGAACAAATGAGATATGATAAATAAAACACTTTATTAATTGCCTCTAGGGTATATCTCCTTCATTGGCTACCTCCGGCATCTGGCAAAATAGAAACTTCTGTATGTTTTTCACGGATCGCTGATCTTCAGAAATATGGCGTCCTGATGGTCTTTTTTCCAGCAGAATCCTGACTCTAGTGGTTAATTGTCCAATAATCATCAAACATGCAAAATAGGAAAAATAACATAAGTATCATCTCCAAATATGAAATATATCAATGAATAACAGTAAATTATGATATAAATAGTGATGCAAAATGGACGTATCAGTCGGCGGGACGTAGCCCTGCTGCCCCCATTGTCAGTTCTACTCACTTATGTAGGTGGTGTTCGCCAGCGGGACGTAGCCCTCGGGCATGAGTGAGACAGGAAAGGGTTCCCCTCTCTGGCGGCAGTGTTCTGACCAGCGAGCCCTTTGGAATCACTCTTTGCCAATCTTCTTGTCGTTTCATCGTTGTGTGACTCCGTCCTAAATCTTGCGTCTTGCTGGTTCGACGGTGCCGGTGGCGATGTTCGTGGGTAGCTCGCGTGCAGGGCTGTTCGTGCGGGGTTCTACTCTCTTGGAAATCTTCAGTGTGCCTTTGTGCTCTAGGGTGAGCTGCTCCGCCTTCTGGCGGGTCTTCTGATCCAAGGCGAGAACTCATGGGTCTTCTTCGAAGGTGGAGGCGATCGGCATATGGCAACGACAAGCGGGGGTGCACGAAGGTGGGATCTTCCTGGTGTTGTGCCTGCTTCACGACGTTGTGTTCTTGGTGCTGTGCATCTCGACAGATCGTTGGTTACGAAGAACAAGTTGTGCTTCTTTGTAAAAAAAAATTGTTCTTTGTTGCCTGCAAGCTGATGTTTCAGCATTATGTAAACTGCCGTTGTGACTTTATTAATTTAAAACCTGGGCATTTTAGTACCTTTTTATCTAAAAAAGAAAAACCTCCATCCGAATTTCAAAAAAAAAAAAAAAAAAACCTCCATCCGTCCAACGGTTGAAAATCAATTAGAAATGGATCCACCTTGTGTCGAGTATTAGAACGAGACAGGTAAATTCACTACTCATCCGGATTTCCCCGATCCTCCCGCTCCACGAAACGCTTGATGAGTTGCACCAGCTCGCCGTCGGCTTCGGAAGCAGGATCCATGCCTAAGAATCCGTGCTCCTGGCCGGCAAACACGACGAGCTCGACGTCCTTCCCCATGGCCTTCATCCGCTCCGTGTACTCTACGTTCCGGCCCCTGAAGAAGTCGCGCTCCGCGGCGACGACGAGCATGCGGCCGACGGGCGCGGGCTCCAGGCTCGGGCTGTCCGGGCCGAACGGGTTCACCAGCGGGTGGTCCCTGGTCGCTTCGGCCGGCATCCCGAGGCGGAAGAACCGGTCGAACATCTCCCGCGGAAGGAACGCGGTGTCCGGCGTGTCAAGCTCCGACCGCGTCGGCTCCGCCGAGAACAGCCCCGGCATGAGCAGGATGTATCCGACGACGTTTGCCCCCGGGTTCAAGCCCCGTCGTGCCGAACCTGACGGCCATGTGGTGTGCCAGGCTGCCGCCAGCGGACACACCGGAGACGAACACCCGGCGGGAATCGGCGGACTCGGCGAGCCACGGGTTATCCGAGGAGGCGGTCAGCTGGTCGCGGAGCCACAGGAGGGCAGCAGCGGCGTCCTCGTGGGCTGCGGGGAGGCGGTGCTCCGGTGCGAGGCGGTAGTCGAAGAAGAGCACGACCGCAGGGACCTCAGCGGCGAGGCGGAGGCAGTTGGCGTGTGTCCTGGGCGAGGAGCAGGAGCCGACACAGAAGCCGCCACCGTGGAAGTACACGAGCACAGGCAGCTTCTCATCATTGCCTCCGTCGTCCATCACGTGGCGGCGGCGCCCGGCATCGTACACGGCGCCCTTCCACTCGGCTCGGCCGTCGTCCGCTGTGACCGGGGCGGGCGGCAGCGAGGAGCGGACGATGGTGCCATCGCTGAGCACCTGCAGCTATTCACCACAGTCCTCCACGACGTACGGAGTCGCCGTTGCAGGAGGAGAGGGGGACGGCATTGACATGGCCATGACGGCTCTCCTCTCTTCCGGGTTTCTTTTAGTTTCTTGCTCTCTCACGTACCAATGACCCTCCCAAATTGAGCCTGGAGGTGCTATTTATACTAGCGTTGTAAGCATTGATCATGGGCGGAAATAAAGAAACAGTGGTTAATTTTGCAATTTGGTAAACTGTTTTTTTTAGTGGGCAATTTGGCAAACTTATTCTACGCAGATTAATGCAAGCCGCCCATTTTGCGGGAAATTTATGCATCATTCCACTTCAATTATCTTTATACTCCTGCTTATATAGTTAATCTGAGCATCTCACTGCCAGTTGAAATATTTAATCACTCGGCCATGCATCTCTCATTCTTAATCCATTCCACTTCATTTCAAACATCAAAGATGCACGTGAAGGCTACCGGTTCAGGATAACTCTACAGAAGTGTGGCATGCCATCTTCTTCGTCTCTGAGGCGATCGACACGAACAACCCCAATTAGCCGGTGCCAATATATAGCCCACTCTATCAAGCTTGTATTAGCTCAGCTTAGCGGCATAGCACGCTTGCAACCAGCATGATCTCTTCTGATAAAGGCCTCTAGACTCTAGTTGTTATGGTCGGTTTGACCTATACACGCAAGAAGCCTACTAGTGGCTAGTTGTGGGCTTAGTCCAAGTAAATTAGGGGCTTAGCCCAAGTAAATTAGGGTTTAGAGGAGGCCGTCCTCCTATATAAACACATGTACCCCTTCGTGATTAATCAGACAAATATTCAGTATCATACTGTCTCGTCTCCTGAAGGGAGACGGGAGACCCCCCTGCGCCCTAGCCGCCCTAGCCGCACCAACCCTAGCCGCCGCCTCCTTCCTCCGCGACGGCGCCCAGCCGCCGGCGCCGAGCTCTCCAGCCTCTCCGCCCTCACTTCCACCCTTACAACCTCCGCCCTAGACCCGGTAGGACCCTAGCCCCTACCACTTTGGTATCAGATTGCCTAGGTCTCATGGACTCCAACGGCCTCAACATCGACCCCATCCCCGCCACCTCCGCCGCCGCCATCAACCCCATCCCCGCCACCTCCGCCGCCATGACAGGCGCCCACGCGCCGCCGGGGGCCGCCGCCGTCGCCAACGACCAGGGGGCCGCCGCCGCTGCCATCCACGCAGCCGCCCCCCCCCCCCCCCCCCCCCCCCCGCCGCGGTCCTCGACCTCCTGCCCGCGGCCCGGACCTCGCCGCCAGTCTCCGCGCCATCCGCTTCGAGCTCGCGGAGATCAAAGCGGGCCAGCACCCGCCGCCCCCACCGGCCGCTGCCCCGGCCCTGTCCGCCACCCCCGACACCGCCCGCTTCCGTCGCCGGCAAGGGCCGCCCCGCGTGGTGGCCGCCATCGCCCTCGCCGATCCCCACGTGGACCGACGCGCCGCCCGTCTACACTCAGGCTGCGGCGCGGCCGACGGTTCAGCAGCCCGCCCACACCTTTGGCGGTCCTGGCGGGTTTGCTGCCCCCTTCGCCGAGAGCACGTCCTTCACCCCGGGCCGCCAGGAGGGCGCCTACGGGGTCACGCCGCTGGCGCAGCAGCCGCCCCGCTTCACCAAGCTGGAGTTCGCCACCTACGACGGCGCCACCGACCCCCTGAACTGGCTGAACCAGTGTGAGCAGTTCTTTCGGGGGCAGCGGACGCTCAGCGCCGACCGCACGTGGATCGCCTCCTATCACCTACGTGGCGCCGCGCAGACTTGGTACTACGCCCTCGAGCAGGACGAGGGCGGGATGCCGTCATGGGAGCGCTTCCGCGATCTGTGCCTCCAGCGGTTTGGGCCGACCCTCCGCGGAAGCCGCCTCGCCGAGCTGGGACGCCTCGCCTTCACCACCACGGTCCAGGACTTCGCCGACCGCTTTCAGGCGCTCGCGTGCCATGCTCCGGGCGTCTCGGCGCGGCAGCGCGCCGATCTCTTCGTCGGCGGGCTCCCCGACTACATCCGCGTCGACGTCGAGATGCGCGAGCCTGAGGACCTTCAGACGGCCATGTACTACGCACGGGCCTACGAGCAGCGCGCCATCGCCATGCAGCAGGTCTACGCGCAACGTGGCAGCGCTCGTCCCGCGCTCCGACCCGCCCCGGCGCCCACCGCCCCGCCGCGCCCCGCGCCGGCCGCTGCGCCCGCGGGCCCCCCTGCGCCGACTCGCCCCTTCAAGCGGCTGACGTCCGCGGAGCAGCTCGAGCGGCGCCGCAAGGGGCTGTGCTTCAACTGCGACGAGCAGTACGCGCCGGGCCACACGTGCGCCCGCCTCTTCTACCTGGAGACCGTTGACGACGCCGACGTGGAGGCCCTCACCGCCGAGCTCGCGGCCGCCACCGTCACTGAGGCCGGCGTCACGACCTACGCGCCGGTCGACGCGTCCGCCT
This sequence comes from Poa annua, assembly GCA_026929855.1. Taxonomy (NCBI): domain Eukaryota; kingdom Viridiplantae; phylum Streptophyta; class Magnoliopsida; order Poales; family Poaceae; genus Poa; species Poa annua. Next base: position 53,090,974 of record CM049433.1, on the reverse strand, counting down.
TCGTCGTCTCTCTTCATGCTATGGCGGGCATCAAGACGGCGAAAACGATGCTGCTTCCGGTGACGATCAATGGGGAGCGCCTTACTGCGCTGGTGGACACGGGCTCGACGCACAACTTCCTGTCCAACACCGCCATGCGCCGCCTCGCTCTCCAGCCGGCGGGATCGGAGAAGTACAGCGTCACCGTCGCCAACGGGGACCGTCTCATGTGCCAGGGCGTGGCGCGACAGGTTCCCGTGCTCATAGGCGACGAGCCGTTCTCCATCGACTGCGTCGGCATCGACTTGGGCTGCTACGACTTCATCCTCGGCCTCGATTTCCTGAGCACCTTAGGCCCCATCCTGTGGGACCTCGACGTGCTGTCCCTCATCTTCTGGCGCGAGGGCGGCCGTCGTGTTCACTGGACGGGCTTGGGCAGCACTGGCGCCTCACCGCAGCTCCACCTGATGGCCGCCGCGCTTGACGAGGCGCATCCACTCCTGGCCGATTTACTGCAGCAGCACGGCGACATCTTCGACGAGCCGCAGGGCCTCCCTCCCTCGCGGCCCTGTGACCACCGCATACACCTGCTGCCGAACACGGCGCCCGTCGCGGTGCGGCCGTACCGGTACCCCCAGCTGCAGAAGGACGAGCTCGAGCGCCAGGTGACGGTCATGCTAGCGCAGGGCATCATTCGGATTTCGACGTCGCCGTTCTCCGCCCCCGTGCTCCTTGTGCGCAAGGCCGACGGCACGTGGCGCTTCTGCATCGACTTCCGCGCCCTCAACGCCGTCACGTCCAAGGACAAGTTCCCCATCCCCGTCGTGGATGAGCTCCTGGACGAGCTGCATGGCGCGCGCTTCTTCACCAAGCTCGACTTGCGCTCGGGCTATCATCAGGTGCGCATGCACCCGGACGACATCGCCAAGACGGCGTTCCGCACTCACCATGGCCACTACGAGTTTTTGGTGATGCCGTTCGGCCTCTCCAACGCGCCGGCGACCTTCCAGGCCCTGATGAACGACGTGCTCAGCCCCTACTTACGCCGCTTTGTGCTTGTTTTCTTTGATGATATTTTGATCTACAGCGCATCCTGGGCGGAGCACCTGCAGCACATGGCCATCATCTTCAACGAGCTTCGAGCGCATCGTCTTCATCTCAAGCGCTCGAAGTGCTCGTTTGGCACGACCTCCGTCGCCTACTTGGGCCACGTCATCTCCGCGGACGGTGTCGCGATGGACGCGCACAAGGTCGCCGCCGTGGCCGCATGGCCGACACCTCAGTCGCCGCGAGCTCTTCGCGGATTTTTGGGCCTCGCGGGCTACTACCGGCGGTACATCCAGGACTTCGGCCTCATCGCCGCGCCACTCACGCGCCTGCTTTGCCGCGACGCTTTCTCCTGGGACGAGGAGGCGGCCACGGCCTTCGCCGCCCTGCAGCGGGCACTCACGACGGGCCCCGTTCTTCAGATGCCGGACTTCGACGAGCCGTTCGTGGTGGACTGCGACGCCTCCGGCATCGGCTTCGGCGCCATCCTGCACCAGGGCGAGGGGCCACTCGCGTTCTTCAGCCGCCCCTTCGCCGCGCGCCACCACAAGCTCGCCGCGTATGAGCGCGAGCTGATCGGGCTGGTCCAGGCGGTGCGCCACTGGCGGGCGTATCTTTGGGGCCGGACGTTCCGGGTACGCACGGACCACTACAGCCTGAAGTTCTTGCTGGATCAGCGCCTCTCCATAGTGCCGCAGCATCAGTGGATCAGCAAGCTCTTCGGCTTCGACTTCACCGTCGAGTACCGCCCCGGCCGCCTCAACACCGTCGCCGACGCCCTGTCCCGCCGCGACATCGACGACGCCGCCAACGCCCCCACGGTGGGTGCGGCCCTCTGCATCCACTCCGGACCATCGTTCGCCTTCATCGACGAGGTTCGCCGCGCTACTGCCGAGGCCGCAGCCTCTCCGCCCTCACTTCCACCCTTACAACCTCCGCCCTAGACCCGGTAGGACCCTAGCCCCTACCACTAGTGTTTTTTTTTCAGCAGAGAAACCTCGCAACGTGTTGTACGAATAATCAAAAGATGCCAGTACGTTCATTCAGATTGCGAGAACAGAAATACTGGGAGTGCATACTGTTGCGTGTTGTTTGTCACTGCCTCACTGGGCCTGAGTTATCAGGTTCAAATTTCTGAAACTTCAAAACGGCAAACACGCTTCGTTATCTCATTTTGTTTTTTAGGGTCGTACTTCCATCCAATTATAAGAAAGCAGGGTTATTTTCAGGAATTCTCAGCCTTCTTTCCCGGATCCACTCAACAGTAAAAAGCAAAAGCCCTTTGGAAAAGCATAGCTCCTCTAAAGAAAAAGTTTGTTGGATGGCTGGTTATGCGGAATCGATGCTGAACTGTGGATAGGCTGTCAAAGAGAGGGCTACATGGGCGGCAAAGTGTACCCTTTGTGATCAAGAACAAGAAACCCATGACCACTTGCTAATGAAATGTTCCTCTATATATCAAGGTATTATTGTTCGAACTCTGTGAGGCTCGATTACAGCCGGATGTTACCCCCACTGAACAAATCACTGTGAAGTGGTGGTGGATTTTTTTTTAAAGAGGCTATAAAACCATCTTTATAAAGCCAGTCGGCCACGGGATACAACTTACAAGGTGTTGAGAAGAATCTCTTATAAAGCAGACAAAGGACAAGCTAAAACAAGAATAAAAGGCTACACTATGTCGAGCACTAAACCCCTGCTTGAAACTACTAGCAACTAGGAGGGGTAGGGAGGGACCACCAGTGAAGAGACCCCGACAACTCACACATAGCTTGAGAACAAAGATGAAAGCTGGAGACGAAAGAGCAGAGCCTCGAGAAGACGTTGAACCCGAAGAAAAGGATGTCGAGCATCACAACGCCAAGCAACGACCGCAACACCGACATCAGCAACCACATAGGCGGGATCGGACAAAACCTATACTGGTGAGCACCAAGCCCTTGGGTGAGAAAACGATGAGCAACCAGAGAGGGGGGATCAGACCACCGTGTCCGCGGGTTGTACCTCCACTAAAGCGCAAGAGCAAGACAACATCACTTCAGATAGCCCGTTATGAAAAAAAACTGACTTTACCCTCAAACAATGGCAGTGGAATCAAATGTTGAAGATAATCATCTGTTCTACGGGGATAACAAGAGGCATTTGAATGGTGCTCATAAGAATTAGACGGATTACGACACGCAGTGAAACTTTTAAAAGAATATTTCCAGAAGTTAGGACTCATATCAATTTTCTTTAAAATGGTTTTTTCTTGTAAAGGCAAAAACTTTGACTTATATACTGATAAATTAGAGTGATTGCAAGAAAAAACCTATAATAACAGAAACTAGGAAAACGGTGTTGCAGACCCACGGGGATCCGATGGATTCGCGTAAAAGAGACATATATCAGGGAGTTTCTATATATCGCTCCAAAGCGACACGTAGCATACCATCGCCTGAAGCGGCATCTTCATGGGCCGCCTAAGAAACGACCCAATACCAAAAGGTACAACTGTTTTTTATTTTATAAAACTGAATTTATTTAAAGTCTGGACATATTGTAAATCAGAATAAATGCAAATATGAAAATTTCTTGAATTTGGACAATTTTTAAATATGAATAATTTATAGAAGTTTTTTATATTTTAAAAATCTGAACCATTTTTTACTTATGTTTTGTTACTGAACCAATTTAAAATTTGGAACCATTTTTTAATTTTGGAACCATTTTAAATGTAAACATATATTAAAATACGAACCATTTTTCAAATTACGAACTGTTTTCAAATTTGGAACTGTTGAAAACAATGAATTTTAAAAATCTAAACCATTTTCAACATTGGAACTAGGAACTATTTTTAAATATCGATTTACACGGAAGGATTATCCCTTTAATTCTGGAAATTGGGCTGTCCTTGTAAGCAGTGGCACGATGATCTAGCGAGAATTACTACTCATAATCGATGAACTGGAATAATTATCGTGGCTCGATCCTCCCAACCACCCCCGAGCCAATCCATACACGGCACTGTCGTTCATCCGATTTCTTCCTAGCCAAGTCTAACTCTCCTCGTTCTCTCTTACATATAGACGAAGATCAACGAGACCACTCCGGGCCTGCGATGCGAGCTGGTATGTGGCCTTGTCTCTTGGGCCTGGTGTCTTGGGCCACGAGTCCATCGTCCTCTCCAGGTGATGACGTTGACGAGTGGGCCCCTTCCTCTTGGTCGCTGACAATCCCCCAGTCTTGAATTCCTGCTTGTCCCCAAGCAGGAGCAAGCGGAAAGATCTGGCGAAGATGCTCCAAATCCTCCCAAGTAGCGAGATCAGCCGCAGCGCCAGTCCATTGCACCAAGACTTGGACGATGGTGCGGACGCTGATGCACCGGTGTGGTGTTGTTGGGAAACCCCAAGAGGAAGGTATGAAGTAGTGCAGCAGCAAATTTCCCTCAGTTGTGAAACCAAGGTTATCAATCCAGTAGGAAACTAGAATTCTTCCGAAGGTTGCTGCGGTTGACCTTGGCAGGGCGCACTACCGGTGTCAACCACAAACGTGAAACCTGTACACAACACAAACAAGATACTTTGCCCCAACTTAACAGTGAGGTTGTCAATCTCACTGGCTTGCTGTAACAAAGGATTAAACGTATGTGTGGAAAAATGATGTTTGTTTGTAGAGAATGAAAGTAACAGGATTGCAGTAGGTTGTATTATCAGTTTAAAGAAAAAGGACCGGGGTCCACAGTTCACTAGTGGTGTCTCTCCATAAATAATAATAGCATACATGCGGGTAAACAAATTACAGCTGGGCAATTGACAGAATAAAGAACTGCATAATGATGCATTTACAAGTCATGGTGTCTAGTGTGAGATTCATTTGGGCATTCCAACATGATACATAGACCGTCATCCAACTGCATCTATGACTAATAATCCACCTTCAGGATAGCATCCGCAACACCATTCAGTATTAAGTTGCAAGCAACTGATTATTGCATTAAGTAAAGTGTGTAATGTAAGCAGCACAAATATCCTTAAATAAAGAACTATTGTTTTATCCCTATTAGCAACAGTACATCTACAATCTTAAAGGTTGATGTCACTCCCCCAGATTAAATAGAGACATGAACCCACTATCGAGCATAAATATACCCCCTCTTGGAGTCACAAGCATCTACTTGGCCAGAAGGGGGGCCGCGCCTCCACCAGGTATGGCCGCCTCGGTCTCCGTCTTCGTCTACTCTTCGATGTTCTGGATGCTCCCGAGAAAAATAGGGACTTTGGCTTTTGATTCGTCCAATTCCGAGAATATTTCCTTAACAACTTTTCTGAAACCAAAAACAGCAGAAAACAGAGAACTGGCACTGTGGCATCTTGTTAATACGTTAGTCCCAGAAAATGCAAAAAAATCGTATAAAGTGTATATAAAACATGTAGCAATTGGTATAATATAAGCATGGAACATAAGAAATTATAGATACGTTTGAGACGTATCAAGCATCCCCAAGCTTAGTTCTACTCGTCCTGAGTAGGTAAAACGATAACAAGAATAATTTCTGAAGTGACATGCTTTCACACAATCTTGATCATATAATAATGTAATGCATGTAAATTGAGATCAAATGAATAAAAGCTGTAATTTATATTGATATCAAATGAGCAATGAGTAAACAAGTAGAAAGAACAAAGTAAAACTTTCAATGAATCAATACTAGAGAACAATCAACCGTGCAAAGTAGATATTAAAGATGATTTAAGCTTCAAGAATAACAATATAATCATCTAATACATCCAACACTCATGAAAACTTTGTGAAAGGATCAAGTAAAGCAATAACAATATGCACGTAGAAAATCATCTCTCTATTTGTTCATTTAAAAACAAGCAAGCGTTCAGCGTTGGTTCCTGGCACCAGGATGTTGTGGCTAAAAGAATGATAAGGGGGGTTTGGAAGGCCAACGGAAGAAAGTCTCACACAGCTGAAAGTGATCATTAGACAAGAGGATGTCTTATAATCGAAGCTATGCAAGGAGTAGTGATTGCAACACAACGGATGCACATAGAGCTATAAGTGTATGAAAGCTCTCCAATGGAACTAGTGGGGGTGCATCCAACTTGCTTGCTCATGAAGACCTAGAGCACTTTTGAGTAGGCTCATCATTGGAATATACAGGCCAAGTTCTATAATGTAAAGTTCCCCACATAGTTATGCAAGTAAAACATGAAAACTCTCTCATATGCAGTAAAGGTGCTAAACATGAGCACAAATGATGACTATGAATACTACATGTGCTATAACATGAGCACAAGTGTGGACAAAGAATAGTAATGTTGCCCCCTTTTTATTTTTCTTTCTTTCTTTTTTTTCTCTTTTCTCTTTTTCTATTTTTTTTACTTTTTATGTTTCTCTTTTCGATGGCCTCCAAGGCTCTTTTCACTTTTAGGGGAAAACATTCTAATATGACAACACACTTTTGATACAAGTAACTCGAAAGGAATAAAACATAGTGTATGAAACGGTGCCTCTGCCAGTGTAGCAGGATATGCAATGATCTAGCGTAACATGCGTAAAACCACACATCAGATGTAAAGAATCATGCAAGGCAATATATAAATGATAAATGATAACAAGTCATGTAATGTAAGATGGAAGTTGCATGGCAATATATCTCGGAACAGCTATGGAAATGCTGTAGTAGGTAGGTATGGTGGATGTTTTGAGGAAGATATTTGGCTTATGTGTAGGAGAACATGATGAAGATCTCCCACGAGTTTTGGATGTACCCGCGAAGTATGCACCAACTCTCAATGTGAGAAAGGGCAATGCAAAGTATCGAATAGGCTAGCAAATATGGTGGTGGAAGTGCCATGAAAACCGCAGCTTAGAACTCACAAGCAAAAAGATTCTAACTAGAAATATGATCTTACAAGGCATAATGAAAATCACTCCATGAGGGACTGTGGCAAATGAACAAGTCACTGTTGGGACCCCGGCCGTAGCGCATAACACAAAGTCATTACGGTTGTTTTTAACATTAGAAGTCATATATCATCATGCGATCAACTGGATATTTAAGTGTGGCACAGCTTCAAGTTTTGTAGACCAACCATTAATCATTCCACTTTACTAAACCATCATGTTTTACCATTAAGCATATTAATATCTCAAAACAACAATAATGATTCAAGTGACACAATTTAATGATCTACAAGATTATGTATCATTTCATCATACTATATACCACAATTAACATTTTCTGTTTTTAACCAAACACCAATCAACTTATCTAAAAATAAACTCTCCAGGTATTTAACAATGAGATATGAGAGTATAATATAATAAAACTAACAGCTCTAACAAGAGATGCATGAAAAACAAGAGCTAATAGTATTGAAATAACATAGAAGAATACTCAACAAATAATAGTGAAGAATACGAGTATTCATAAGAAAAAGAGGAGCGTGTCTCTCTCCCACAAAGGAATGTTAGGACCCATTTTATTCAGAGAATGAAAATAACAAAAACAAAAAAAAACAAATAGACGCTTCAAGTAAAGCACATAAGATGTGTCGGAATTAAAATATAGTTTCACTAGAGAGGACCTGGTAGATTGTTGATGAAGAAGGAGATGCCTTGGGCATCCCCAAGCTTAGATGCTTGAGTCTTCTTGAAATATGCTTGGGTGACCCACGGGGGCATCCCCAAGCTTAGGCTCTTTCATCTTCTTGATCACATCAAATCATCCTTCTCTCTTGATCCTTGAAAATTTCCTCCACACCAAACTCAAAGTAAACTTCATTAGAGGGTTAGTGCATAATCAAAAATTCTTATATTCTGCATGGACAAAACCATTACACATGCTACTGGACATTAGCTACAGCCACTGGTATTTTATGGAACAAAAAGATCCATTCAAAAACAGCAAAAGGAGCAATGCAAAATAAATGGCAGAATCTGTCAAAAACAGAACAGTCCGTAAAGACGAATTTTTTCGAGGCACTTAACTTGCTCAAATCAGAAAACTCAAAACTAATGAAAGTTGCATACATATCTGAGGATCACGCACAAAATATCCCAGGTCATTTTGATTTTTCTGTGAATTCGTACGAATTAAACGGTGGACAGGAGAAAAACTGTTCCTGCGCAGGAATTCAAATCTAGCATCAACTTTCTACTAGAGGCTTAACTTGACACAACAATGCGATAAAATAAAGATACAAAGGAATTGCTACAAAGGTAGACATGTTCCTTGACGCAAAAAAATAAAATAACAGAAATAAAAAGTGGGTTGTCTCCCATAAGCGCTTTTCTTTAACGCCTTTCAGCTAGGCACAGAAAGTGATATTCAAGTGTTTCCAAGAGATGAAGCATCAACATCATAATTTGTACGAATGATAGAATCAAAAGGTAGCTTCATTCTTTTTTTAGGGAAGTGTTCCATACCTTTCTTGAGTGGGAATTGGTATCTAATATTTCCTTCTTTCATATCAATAATAGCACCCACAGTTCCAAGAAAAGGTCTTCCCAACACAATAGGACAAGATGGGTTGCATTCGATATCCAAGACAATAAAATCAACGGGGACAAGGTTATTGTTAACCATGATAAGAACATCATTAACTCTCCCCAAAGGTTTCTTCATAGCATTATCAACAAGAAAAACATCCAAATAGCAATGTTCCAAAGGTGGCAAGTCAAACATATCATAGAGCTTTTTAGGCATAACAGAGATACTTGCACCAAGGTCACATAAAGCATTGCAATCAAATTCATCCAATTTTATTTTAACGATGGGCTCCCAACCATCTTCTAACTTCCTAGGGATAGAAGCTTCAAGTTTTAATTTCTCTTCCCTAGCTTTAATGAGAGCATTTGTAATATGAGTTGTAAATGCCATGTTCATGGAACTAGCATTAGGACTTGTGGCTAACTTTTGCAAGAACTTAATAACTTCAGAGATATTACAATTATCAAAATCAAAATCAAAATCATTATCATCAAAGCAAACCGAACCATGATTTTCTATGTTCTTAAAAATTTCAGGACTTTTATCAAGAGCAGTTTTAGCAGTTTTAGGCAATTTTAATTTTTTGGAAGAAGTAGAGGAAACGTTGCCAACACCAATTATGTTACCATTAGTAGTAGGAGGTTTACTAGCATGTGAAGTAACTTTATTTTCAGTAGTAGTAATAGTATAAATTCTAGCAATATTATTCTTTTTAGCTAGTTCTTATTCTCTTTCCTATCTAGCACGTAATTCAGCCATCATCCTAACATTATCATCAATTCGAACTTGGATGGCATTAATTTTAGAAAAGGTCTTATTCTCTTTAGCATCATTAGGCATAACTTTAGATTTCAAAAGATCAACATCAAGAGCAAGACTATCAACTTTAGAAGCAAGAGTATCAATTTTACCAAGTTTTTCCTCAACAGTTTTATTAAAAGCAGTTTGTGTAGTGATAAAATCCTTAAGTATGGTTTCAAGTTCGGAGGAGGTATTCCTATTATTGCTATAAGAATTACCATAGCTGTTGCCATTATTAGAAGGATAGGGCTTGTAGTTGTTGTTACCATAATTGTTCCTATAGGCATTGTTGTTGAAATTATTATTTTTAATGAAGTTTACATCAACATGCTCTTCTTGTGCAACCAAAGAAGCTAAGGGAACATTATTTGGATCAATATGAGATTTACCATTTACAAGCATAGCCATAATAACATCAATCTTTTCACTCAAAGAAGAGGTTTCTTCAACAGAATTTACCTTCTTATCTTGTGGAGCTCTTTCAGTATGCCACTCAGAATAATTAACCATCATATTATCTAGAAGTTTTGTTGCAGCCCCCAAAGTGATGGACATAAATGTACCTCCAGCAGCCGAATCAAGCAAGTTCTTTGAAGAAAAGTTCAGTCCTGCATAAAAGGTTTGGATGATCATCCAAGCAGTCAGTCCATGGGTAGGGCAATTGTTAACCAAAGATTTCATTCTTTCCCAAGCTTGAACAACATGTTCATTATCATATTGTTTAAAGTTCATAATGCTACTTCTTAAGGAAATGATCTTAGCAGGAGGATAGTATTTTCCAATAAAAGAATCTTTGCATTTAATCCATGAATCAATACTATTCCTACGCAATGAAAGCAACCATTCTTTAGCTCTTCCTCTCAAAGAGAAAGGAAATAATTTCAGTTTAATAATATCACTATATATATCCTTATACTTTTGCATTTCACAAAGTTCAACAAAATTATTAAGATGGGCAGCAACAGCATCATCAGTACTAACACCAGAAAATTGCTCTTTCATAATAAGATTTAGCAAAGCAGGATTGATTTCAAAGAATTCTGCTTTAGAAGCAGGTGGAGCAATAGGAGTGCATATGAAATCATTATTATTTGTTCTAGTGAAGTCACACAACTTACTATTCTCAGCAGTACTCATTTTAGCAAAATAAAAGCAAAACCGAAAAAATAATAACTAAACCGAAATAAACAATTTAATGCAAGTAACTAATTTTTTTGTATTTTTTTGATATTAAGAAAACAGGACAGCAATAAAAATAAACTAAGCAAGACAATAACAAAATAAAAGGATTGGGTGTGAGAGACTCCCCTCGCAGAAGAGCTTAGTTTCCCCGGCAACGGCGCCAGAAATTAGCTTGATGGACCGGTGTGGTGTTGTTGGGAAACCCCAAGAGGAAGGTATGAAGTAGTGTGGTGTTGGTCGCTGACAATCCCCCGGTCTTGAATTCCTGCTTGTCCCCAAGTAGGAGCAAGCGGAAAGATCTGGCGAAGATGCTCCAAATCCTCCCAAGTAGCGAGATCAGCCGCAGTGCCAGTCCATTGCACCAAGACTTGGACGATGGTGCGGACGCTGATGCACCGGTGTGGTGTTGTTGGGAAACCCCAAGAGGAAGGTATGAAGTAGTGCAGCAGCAAATTTCCCTCAGTTGTGAAACCAAGGTTATCAATCCAGTAGGAAACTAGAATTCTTCCGAAGGTTGCTGCGGTTGACCTTGGCAGGGCGCACTACCGGTGTCAACCACAAACATGGAACCTGCACACAACACAACCAAGATACTTTGCCCCAACTTAACAGTGAGGTTGTCAATCTCACTTGGTTGTTGTAACAAAGGATTAAACGTATGTGTGGAAAAATGATGTTTGTTTGTAGAGAATGAAAGTAACAGGATTGCAGTAGGTTGTATTATCAGTTTAAAGAAAAAGGACCGGGGTCCATAGTTCACTAGTGGTGTCTCTACATAAATAATAATAGCATACATGCGGGTAAACAAATTACAGCTGGGCAATTGACAGAATAAAAAACTGCATAATGATGCATATACAAGTCATGGTGTCTAGTGTGAGATTCATTTGGGCATTACAACATGATACATAGACAGTCATCCAACTGCATCTATGACTAATAATCCACCTTCAGGATAGCATCCGCAACACCATTCAGTATTAAGTTGCAAGCAACAGATTATTGCATTAAGTAAAGTGTGTAATGTAAGTAGCACAAATATCCTCAGATAAAGAACTACTGTTTTATCCCAAGTAGCAACAGTACATCTACAATCTTAGAGGTTGCTGTCACTCCCCCAGATTAAATAGAGACATGAACCCACTATCGAGCATAAATACCCCCTCTTGGAGTCACAAGCATCTACTTGGCCAGAGCATCTACTAGTAACGGAGAGCATGCAAGATCATAAATAACGCACTCACAACATATATTATGAAGCAAATGACATAGTACTCAATTATTCATCGGATCCCAGCAAACACAACATGTAACATTACATAAAGATGATCTTGATCATGATAGGCAGCTCACAAGATCTAAACATGATGGCACAATAGGAGAAGACAACCATCTAGCTACTGCTATGGACCCGTAGTCCAAGGATGAAGTACTCATGCATCAGTCCGGAGGCGGGCATGGTGATGTGGAGCCCTCCGGTGATGATTCCTCTCTCCGGCAGGGTGCCGGGAAGAGCTTCTGAACCCTCCCGAACTAGGGTTGACGGTGGCGGCGGCTCTGGAACGTATCGTGGAAAAGTGTTCTGGCCTTAGGTCTTATTTCGTCGGGGGGTATTTGTAGGCGAAAGGGCGAAGGCGGTGGAGCCCCGAGGGGCCCACACCATGTGGTGGCGCGGCCAGAAGGGGGGCCGCGCCTGCACCAGGTGTGGCCGCCTCGGTCTCCGTCTTCGTCTCCTCTTCGGTGTTCTGGAAGCTCCCGAGAAAAATAGGGACTTTGGCTTTTGATTCGTCCAATTCCGAGAATATTTCCTTAACAACTTTTCTGAAACCAAAAACAGCAGAAAACAGGGAACTGGCACTATGGCATCTTGTTAATAGGTTAGTCCCAGAAAATGCACAAAAACCATATAAAGTGTATATAAAACATGTAGCAATTGGTATAATATAAGCATGGAACATAAGAAATTATAGATACGTTTGAGACGTATCAGACGCCATCCTGACGAACACGACGTTGGAGTACCTTCTCTGGAACTTGAAATTCAGCGTCCAGCGGCGGCAAAACGGGAACAACTTGCTATCCCGGGCTGAGGCAGGGCTTGAGCTGGGACACGTGGAAGGCGGGATGTATCTTGCTTGTCGGCGGCAGCTGGAGCTTGTAGGCGACGGCTCCGATGCGTTGTAACACGCGAAAGGGCCCGAAGAACTTGTAGGCGAGCTTGTGGTTCGAGCGACGCGCCACCGAAGCTCGGATGTATGGCTGGAGCTTGAGGAAGACGTCGTCACCGACCTGGAAGGTGCGCTCGGATCATTTCTTGTCGGCCTGATGCTTCATCCTTTGTTGCATGCGAAGCAAGTGCTGGCGCACCGAAGCAAGAACGAGAGTTCGTTCCTGCAACCAAGACTACACATCTAGAGGAGCAATCTTGTCAGAAGATGTAATACCAAAGTACCTGGGCTGCCTGTTGTAGATTACTTCGAACGGTGATTTGCCCAGCGAAGAATGCTAGTTTGTATTGTACCAGAACTCGCACAAGGATAACCACTTGCTCCACTGATTTGGATGTGCACTAATAAAACAGTGGAGATAGCACTCAATCGGCTGGTTAACACGCTCGGTCTGACCGTCTGTTTCGGGATGGTAAGCTGTGCTCATGCGAAGCTGAGTGCCCGTAATCCTGAACACTGCTTGCCAAAATGTGCTAGTGAAGACAGGATCACGATCGGAGACCAGCGACAAGGGAAGACCATGCAAGCGATAAACGTTATCAACGAATACCTCAGCTACTTTTGTTGCTGTGTAAGGGTGCCTCAGTGCTATAAAGTGCGCATACTTCGAGAGTTTGTCGACAACCACGAAGATGCAGCTGTACTGGCGAGATGGTGGCAATCCTTCAATGAAGTCCATTGTTGCAATTTCCCACGGTGCCGATGGAATTGGCAGTGGCTGAAGCAATCCTGGCGATAACACGCGCTCGGGTTTAGCTTGCTGGCAGGTGTGGCAGGAGCGTACAAAGTTTTTCACAGCAGTTTTCATGCCAGACCATTTGAACAATGCAGTAAGGCGCCGGTAAGTGACAGGAAACCCGGAGTGACCACCTTGGGGGCTGTCATGAAAAGCAGCTATAACCTGAAGCTGTAATGCTGCATCGTTACCAATCCATATCCTGTTATTGTAACGAAGCAATCCAGAACGCCAGGAGTAATTAGCAACTGCTGTTGGATCAAGCACCAATTTCTGTATCATATCCTTGACGAAGGAATCATTTGCATAGCTGGCCTCAACAGCTTCTAGCCATGCAGGTTTAGCTGTAGATAGTGCCATTACCTGGGAGCTCTCGGCTGGCTTGCGCGATAGTGCATCTGCTGCACCGTTTAGAATGCCTTTCTTGTACACTACCTTGAACTGGAGCCCCCATCATCTTAGTTAGAGCCTTTTGCTGCCAATCAGTGTGTAGTGTCTGATCTGTTAAGTGCACCAGACTCTTGTGATCTGTACGTATAACGAATTCACCGAGTTGAAGGTAAGACCTCCACTGCTGTACTGCTAACAGAATAGCCAAGTACTCTTTCTCATAGACAGACAGCGTACGATTGCGAGGACCCAGAGCACGGCTAACAAAAGCCAAGGGATGCCCTTGTCGTGACAAAACTGCGCCAATGCCGATGTCACAAGCATCAGTCTTGATAGTGAATGGTTTCTTGAAGTCAGGCAAAGCCAAAACCGGAGCTGAAATCAGTGCTTGCTTCAGTGTCTGAAAAGCAATCTCAGTATCATTTGTCCACATGAATATAGCTCCTTTTTTCAGTAAGGCTGTAAGAGGATGACTGATTATCGCATAAGATTGGATGAACTTGCGATAATAGCCAATGAGACCAAGAAACCCTCTCAATTCCTTCAAATTTTTCGGCTGTGGCCAATCCTTGATAGCCTGAATTTTTGTTTCATCAGTCGACACGCCGTGTTCAGACACCACATGCCCCGGCTATGTGATCTGACGCTGAGCGAAGGCACACTTTGATTCTTTTACTCGCCATTGCTCCTTTTGCAAGATTTCAAGCACTGCTTTGATGTGGCACAGATGTTCCTCATAGGTGGTGATGTATATCAGGATATCATCAAAGAAAACTAATGCAAATTTCCTCAAGACGAGTGCGAGAGCTGCGTTCATTGCAAACTGAAAAGTTGCTGGTGCGCCACTCAACCCAAATGCCATGACCTTGAACTCATAGTGCCCATTATGGCACTGAAATGCAGTTTTATACTCCTCTCCAGGAGCCAGTCGGATTTGATGATATCCTGCGCGCAAACCTAGCTTGGAAAACCACTTGGCACCTGCTAGTTCGTCAAGGAGTTCATCGATAACAGGCAAGGGATATTTACCCTTGATTGTGAGAGCATTAAAGTGCCTGTAATCAACCACCAAACGCCATGTTTTGTCTGCTTTGCACACAAGCAAAATGGGGGGGGGGTACAAAGGCACTATTGTTGTGTGTAATCACGCCTTGTCGCAGCAGTTCCTCTATTTGCTTTTCAACCTCTGATTTCAGTTCAGGTGCCACTCTATAGGGTCGTATCGACACAGGCCTTGCTCCAGGGATTAATGGTGTCTGGTGATCATAATGTCGGCGAGGTGGTAAACCTTCAGGTGTATCGAAAACTTCAGAGAACTGATTCAATAGTGTTTGCACACCTTGAGCTAATTTAGGCTACTCGGTAGCATCTGCTTCCCTGACCAAATGCAGCTCGACCAAGGCATGTGTCACTTCCTGAACTCCATCACCATGTAACACTGTTAACTAACCATTGATCGCAATTGCAATCCAGTTCTGAGCCCAATGAGTAAGCATGGGACTGTGTTTGGCTAGCCAATCAATACCAAGAATGCTGTCATGGTATTGTCACGGCAGATGTTTCCGGGTGTAAACTTTGAGATGAGGGGCAAGGCGACTCTGGTGCTCAGGAGATTGTCTAGCTCTACGGGGAAGATGTTTTTTACCCAAGTTCGGGTCCCCTCGGTGGAGGATCCCTACGTCTTGCTATAATTCACTGATATGATAATATGTTACATGGTGCGCCAATGGCGATCGCCGGGTTTAGATGACTCCGGCGTGGGAGCTCTCTCTTGGGATCTCTCTCTATTTGTCTATCTTACTTGGCGCTTATGGCTTCCCGTAGCCTCTCTTGACCTATTCGACTTATCTCTCTATGATCTAGGAGCCCGCTTATATAGACATCCGGGTCTCCTGGTTTACATGATAAGACTACAGGAGTTCTACTCTAACTCGTCTTGTCTTTCGTATCCTCCAAGTCTTGGACTCCGTGATGCGTACCGCCTCCGGGTCTTCTAGAGCCTTCCTTATTTAGGCCGGGTTACCAACAAGCTCTCCGGCCTATCACTGAAACCTGACCATGCTTTCCTTTTCATGGGCCTACCTGGTTATGATCCCTCCAACAGTAGCCCCTAGGATAACTTGGACATCAGACTTGGCTTGCTTCACCTTGCACTCTTGGGTATAGTCTTGGGGAAGCCATCACGTCTTTTGTCCGGGTTATCATCTGAAAAAACTATAACGATCATCAAGCAAGCAGGCTCTCGGGTATCAGTTTGGGCGGCTCTTGCTGGCGGCCCGTTCATAACCCGGCCATCGCGTTGCGACTTTCATCTCTAGGACTTTGGATATGAGCTTGGTTTGCTCTCCTTCGTGACCTTGATCTTGATCATCATGTTCCGGATGGAGCCGTTGGCTCAATCATCCGGGTTAATCTACTGGACTTGATTAAGCCTGCTCATACGGAGGCTATGCTGAAGGATGTTCTAGATTTTTATGATCCGGATTTAATTTTGATGCTTCACCTCGGGGAATATTACTTTCCGACTCTAGCCCCCAAGTGCCGGGTTGTTGCTCGCAGCAATCTGGGACTTCAAACTTCTTAGTTTAATAGATTTTGAGCTTCAAACTGAGTAGCCCCCAAGAGCCGGATCTGCAGCTTGCTGCGTTCCGGGTCTTCTTGTAGGCCTTTGAATTTATAATGCCTAGAAATCTTCGAACTGAGTAGCCCCCAAGAGCCGGATCTACTGCTTACAGTGTTCCGGGTCTTACTTGAGAACTGATAGCTTCAAACTGGGTAGCCCCCAAGTGCCGGGTTCTAACCTGCGGCAATCTGGGATTTATAGCAATTTGAGCATAACTGACTTTTCTGATGAGTAGCCCCCAAGCGCCGGGTCTGCTGCCTACTGAGAATTTGTTTTTTTAGTAAACGTTATCTGTCGTTCTGCAAATCATTTGGTTTAGATAACCCTTTTGGTTTTCTTGAACTATAAGCCGGCTTTCGCATGGATTTTTCCTGTCGCCTTTTTTCTGATAAAAACAGGGTCAGACAAGTCCCAATGGGCATCAGACTGATTGAATTTACAGGTGAGCAATCAGGCCATATAAGTGCGAGTCACATCGAGTTTAAGCTAGGAAACCAAGAATACAGTGGCTCTGGTACTTGCCGGATCATGAGATTGTAGCTGTAACTTTCTTTTAAGTAATCAGCCCCCATGACCAATGTGGCTTTTTTGCCGGGTCTTGAGTTTGTAACTGCGCTATTTAAGTGATCAGCCCCCCAAGAACTTAAATTTGCCATATTGCCAAGCACTCTTGGGCACGCTAACCGAAGTTGCGAAGCAATCTTGGGCAAAGCTAATATTTGGCTGCAAAACACTCCTGGGTATCGCTAACCGAAGTTGTGTAGCATTCTTGGGCTAACCTATTTTTCATCGCAAAGCGCTCCTGGGCATCGCTAACCGAAATTGCGTAGCACTCTTGGGCTAAGCTATTTTTTGTTGCAAATCGCTCCTGGGTATCGCTAACCGAAGTTGCGTAGCACTCTTGGCGTTGATAATGTTGTGGAGGTGCGCGGGCCGTCCTGTGCGGCCGCAGCAATATTGAAGACAACCGCGTTGCCGCGGGAGCCGGCTCAAGGGCCGATCCCCAATATTTATCTGAATCCGGTACATGGCCGGACGTCAATCCTTACGAGGTCATCTGATGCCGGCTCATGTCCGGGTCTCTTCGATGGGTTGGCTGGATCCGGGCCGCCGCCGGGTCACTAATTGGATGCGTGATGTATTTGCCTTCTCTTTTACCCAACAAGCAGCAGCACACGGAGGAGCACTCAAGGGCCACTCTCCGGATTTCTCTTTTTTTTCTTTTCTACACACCCCATGGCTGCTCTAAATTTTCTCTCGTTGATTGATTTGAAGCTAGCCCGTTATCGGCGTATTGCCGGGTCGACGATGATCATGATTTCCAGAAGCCGGACATGAAGTCTTGTTCTTCCATGGCCAGATCTTTTTTTACTGGCGCACGCGCCGATCTCATTCGTACACGTTTGTGGAGTTGGACGTTTGTCCGCTTTGCGAATGGTAGCGACAGGGGAGCCGGCAATGACTGCAATAACTGTGTCGCGCGTGGATTGCTGATGGTATCTTCACATGACCTGACTCGAGCTGCATGTACTGTACGTACGTACATAGTGTAGATTTTCTTTTTATCTGTCATTCAACACGCCGATGGCCATCCAGATATTTCTCTTTTCGTGATTGCTTTAGCTGATTTTTGAATCACTTTGCTCTGGTTGGCCTGTATGTTTACGGGAAACTTATCCACCGAGCCAAGAATTCTAAACCAGTTTGATCTTCTTGATGCGTTGATCCATGTAGAGTAGGACCGGTAAATTGATTTTGTGATAACTCCACTTGAAATAAACAACGATTACTCTGTAATCCGATTTGACAGCATGATTATTGACTTCCTGCGTCTGGATATATCTCCCGATGAACATGGGTGCAAGCCGCCGCTACTAGCGCTGATTTTGGCCAATTAAATTGAATCGCGCGGAGCCCTGCCTTTGCATGCCGTGCTAACCGCTCACATACGGCATAGATTTTTTTTTCTTGATGAATATTGATCCGCATGAACGTGGCCCGGCATGGTAATTCCTGGCTTCGATGGATATACGTGTGGTCTCCGGTTGCCGGCTCTCTGGTTGTTCCAAGTCCAACTTCCCAACTTCTGTATGGCTGGCCTTTTTGGCTCTTCTTACGTAGCATGATGCGACGAGGTAGCAACACCAACTCTTTCTTCGTCAATCTGATTTTTCTTTCCTTCTAATTTTCTTTGGTACCCTTGGAAACCGGACTGCATGTGGACGCGTTAGATCTTTGTGAGCGCTACCCGGCCGTCAAGCAGGCGGAATACTAACACTAAATCTTGATCCGGTAAATATGATCAGCAGTACACGAGGCCAACATTGATCTGGTATGGCTGGCCGGCTGTTGCTTTGGCCTCTGGCTCTCCGAGGTCGGCTCTTCTAGATTCTTCGATTTGGTCGGCTCTTTTTTCAGCACCGGCTCTGCATGTCCAGCTCTCCAAATAGAGTAATATTTCTTCTTGTACATGACGAGGTTATTTTTTCCTCGCCGAGCTTCTCACTTGATGAGCACATACTTGGTCGCGAGCCCCACGGTTGGCGCCAACTGTCGTGGTATTGTCACGGTAGATGTTTCCGGGTGTAAACTTTGAGATGAGGGGCAAGGCGACTCTGGTGCTCAGGAGATTGTCTAGCTCTACGGGGAAGATGTTTTTTACCCAAGTTCGGGTCCCCTCGGTGGAGGATCCCTACGTCTTGCTATAAGTCACTGATATGATAATATGTTACATGGTGCGCCAATGGCGATCGCCGAGTTTAGATGACTCTGGCGTGGGAGCTCTCTCTTGGGAGCTCTCTCTATTTGTCTATCTTACTTGTCGCTTATGGCTTCCCGTAGCCTCTCTTGACCTATTCGACTTATCTCTCTATGACCTAGGAGCCCGCTTATATAGACATCCGGGTTTCCTGGTTTACATGATAAGACTACAGGAGTTCTACTCTAAATCGTGTTGTCTTTCGTATCCTCCAAGTCTTGGACTCCGTGATGCGTACTGCCTCCGGGTCTTCTAGACCCTTCCTTACTTAGGCCGGGTTACCAACAAGCTCTCCGGGCTATCACTGAAACCCGACCATGCTTTCCTTTTCATGGGCCTACCGGGTTATGATCCCCCCAACAAATGCCATCATAGTTTTTGAGATCCAACACGCGAAAGGAATCACTGAATGTAAGACCTTGCGTGTCCCATTGTAGCTGAGGGAAATAATTCTAACAGGCTAGACGAGCTCCACCAGCAACTTGAACATGAACTGGCTGAGGATGTTATTGCAGACCTTCTAATTTTGTTGCGAGTCCAGCATAAATGTAACAAGTTGAGCTTCCCAAATCAACAAGGAATTTACAATCACGACCTTGTATTTGAACTGACAATTGCATTGTTCTCGGTCCACTGACACCCCCATTGACAGCAGCAGCGAACAACATCATGGAGTGGTGTTCAGTTTCAGGATGAGCTACAGTGTCTGGTTCCTGTTCACTATCAGAATTCTGCAAGCATTCTAACATATCCTGCACAATGTGTAACTGAATGGATGTTTTGCAAACATGCTCACGGTTCCATTTTTCACCACAGAGGAAACATAACCCCTTTGCTCTTCTGTAGGCTTTCAAATTCGACCAACGGTCATCTGTGCCATTGTTACTTTCCTGTTGTCGTTTCTCTTCGACAGTCTTGGATATCCACTTGGTGGGTGGTTGTGGTAGTGGTGGTGGCAACTGTAATGCAGGTGGACGCCGTGCATGGAATTGTGGCGACTGGGGTGTGTTGAGACAGTTGCTACCATCACCTAATTCTTCAAACAACAGAGCCATAGTGTAGGCAGTATCAAGATCAGTTGGCTGTTGAATAGCCACTAACACACGAACAGTCGGTTGCAGACCATCTAGGAACCTAGTCAGGTTGTGCACAGGATCTGGTTCAGCATCATAAGCTGCCAATTGGTCCGTCAGACTTGAGAATCTCTTCACATAGTCTTCGACTGAACCTGTCTGCGAGATGTGAAACAGACGACGTAGCAGTACCCGATGTTGATTCCTCATGAAACGTCTCTGCACTGCGACGACAAATTCAGGCCATTCTGTCTGCGGAAACTTTGTCAGGTGTGCTTCCAACCAGGTTGTCGCTGATCCCGTGAACTGTGAGGATGCCTAAGATACCTAGTGTGCTTCAGGCGTGTTCCAGCGCTTGAAGTATTCTTCAGATCGGCGCTGCCACAGTTTGGAATTTGCGCCGTCGAATTGAGGTAATTCAACGCGCGGACCCGAGTCAGAAGTATCACGAACAGGCGATATAATTGGTGAATTTGGTGCGGTAGCAGTTTGTGGTCGGGTGTTCATACCTCCGACCGGAGGCGGCGTACTCGAGGAGTACGGCGTCCCCCGGTGATCGTGTGCAGAGCCGGGCCCTTGGCCGACAAAGCCTCCCCCCGGCGATCTGATTGGCGGCGCCGAAGTGCTCGGGGACGAACGGAGGGCGCGGTCAACAGTAGTCGCACTAGTGGAAAAAGGCTTATAGGTGGGATGCCCGTTTGTGGCGCACCCTCCGCTCATGCGCCACAAAAAACATTAAGTGGCGCACCAAACCAGCGCACAAAATAAAAATGCGCCACTGCAAATGGCATTTTTGTGGCGCACCATCAAGAATGCGCCACAGAAATGGGGTGGTCCCCGCCAGGCAGGTCGAATTTGGAAATTCGTGGCACTGTCGGTGGCGCACCAGGCACATGCGCCACAGAAAGTAGGCATTCTGTGGCGCATGTGTCCCCATGCGCCACACATATGAGACTTTTTGTGGCGCATGCGGCGGCGTGCGCCACAGAAATATTAGACCTAGGTCTATATTTATTACCACTCTCTCTCTCTCTCTAACTTATCCTACACGCCCGCGCCCGCGCTCTCACCCCCACCTCCTCCGAGCGCCGCCGCCCCCACCTCCTCCAAGCGCCGCCGCCCCTTCCGCGCCGCCACCGACGCCGCCACCGACGCCACCACCGACGCCGCCCCTTCCGCGCCACCACTGACGCCACCACCGTGACCCTGCGCCACCCCCGACGCCGCCACTTCCGCGCCGCCACCGACGCCACCACCGACGCCGCAACTTCCGCGCCGCCACCGACGCCACCACCGTGACCCTGCGCCCTCATCTGCGCCACATCGAGGCGGAGGCCGCGGGCATCCTCCGCGCCGCCACCACAGTACAGGAGCCCCTCGACCTCGGTTCGGTCGACATCAGCGCGCCGCTCCTCCCCAAGCTTGGCCGCCTCCTCCGCATCCGCGCACACCCACAAGCACCGGCCGCCTCCTCCGCATCCGCAAGGTACATTAACATGCCTCATACTTAGATAGGAATTAGTCCAGATAGAGGCTAGCTAGACTACATGCATGGATCAGTATGGCCGAGTCGTGTGGCTGTTATGTGAGAGGTTGAGAGGTTGTAGTAGAAGAAGAGGGCCGGGGCTGCTGAGGTTAATATCTAGAAATCTATTGATTCCTTGTTGATGCATGTTAATGTTAATATTTTCTTTATAGGTTGCTTGTTGATGCATGTTAATGTTCAGATGGTATTACAACTTTGTTAAAATGTTTAAAATGTTATGTTAATACTTTTTGCAAGTCATTTCATGCCGATGATTCAAATGTTTATAGTTTTGTATTCGATCTCTAGGGATGCCGATGATTAAAATGCTGTGACACCATGAGATCTAGAGGTGGTGTTAGTGAGGGCCAGTGGAATGCGACCTGATGTGGACGAATACACATTTTCTGCATCCCACTGTCTCTCACTGACACCATCTCGGACTATTTGTGTTCCAGCCTAAGTATGAGGCAAGATTTTTTAGTTTAGCCAATTCCATTTCTAAAATTTGTTTATTTATGATCTGTTAGTCTGATTTTGTTGGCCGATGATTAGATGGTTGCACGTTGCATATATCTTCAGGGAGGTGTGAGTGAACCATGTTGTCTGAACATATATGCAGTGTTCATTCCACGTTGTTCGCTTACACCATCCCTGAAGCAATTCCATATGAGGCCTTGCTTGTTTTTGTTGAGTGCTTTTTAACTTGCCGATGATTAAAATGTTGTGACACAGTGTGTTCCAGCGGTGGGGCGAGCGAGCCTTGTGATATGCACGAGTGCACAGATCTCGTGCATTCCACCTGGCTCGCTTGCTCCATCTCCGAAGCATGTGTGTCACTTCTAAGTATGAGGCATGCATCATTCTTGTTTATAGTTTTGTATTCTCTAGGGATACCAATGATTAAACGGTTGTGACACCGTGTGATTCACAAGTGGAGTTAGTGAGACCTGTGATATGCACGAATACACATTTTCTGCATACCACTGGATCTCGCTAACTCCATCTCTGAATTTGTGTGTCCAGTCTAAGTATGAGGCATGCTTTTCAGTTGACCCTACTTCATTTCTAAAATACCGATGATTAAAATAATGTGGCGCACTGTATGATATCCTGATAGTTTGTTGAACCTTGTATCATGCACACATATAAGTTGTGTGCCTCCTACTTGGTTCAACAAAGTTATCAGGATTCCTTGTGTGTTTCCAAGTATGAGGTATAATTTTTTTGAATCTTGTTTTGTCTATAAGTCTTACTACAATATCGATGATTTGTTTATATATGAGGCATGCTATGAGTCTTGACCTAATTCATTTAGAATTTTTATTTACATGTCATCATTAAGTAAGTTTAATATACTTTACTAACCGCTGAACCTCCTCTTGTGTAGACGATGCCGCCGCGCCGCCGCGGGTCGTCCGGCTTCTGCGGTGTTCGGGAGCGGCCCAACGGCACCTACTATGCCGAAATCCGTGTCGGCGGATTCCGGCAGACACTCGGGACGTACGCCACGCCGGAGCAGGCAGCGCGCGCATACGACGCGGTCGCGTGGCGTTTCCGGCGCCCGCGGAGCGAGCTAAACTTCCCGGACTGCCCGAACATCGTGGAGGCGGAGTTCCTCGCGCCACGGCCCACACTCCTCACCAACAAAGATCGTGACCGCCACCGCCAGGTGCAGCGCCGGATTGCCACCGTCGAGCACGACGAGGAGCTGATGCGTCGGTGGAGGGAGGAGTTCCCGGGCGACGTCGCCGACGAGGAGGCGTTCTTCAGGAACCGAAGGGAGCAAAGGAGGGCAGACCGGCGCCGCCGTCGGGAGGCCGCCCAGAGGGAGAGCGAGGAACACTGGGACACCGATGATGACAGGTGGTCCGACTTATTCTATAACACCAGCTCCGACGACGAGTAGTTTACTCGTGCGACTTGTTCTAGGTTCTAGTTTGTAATATATAGCTAATTGTTCTAGGTTCTCTACTAATTGTAACACCGACTTCTCTATTCGTGCGACTTCTGTGTATTTGGTCTGTTTTAATCTACCGTGTCAAATATATCATTGTTTATAATATATCTGGATAAATCCTGTATATATAGCTATTTGTACAGCGCAGGAAAAATAAATCGAAAATTGCTGTTTATATTCTGTGGCGCACCTGCAATCCATGCGCCACTGATAAATGTCTGTGCCGCACAAATAAGGATGCGCCACAAAAATGTGGCACTTTCTGTGGCGCACCGAAGGGGTGCGCCACAGAAATATAATTTAGTGGCGAGATATCTGTGGCATAGTTCTTCTTCTTACGGTTACTCCAAGAATACTCCATGATATTGGAGTACAAGGCATCTGATGCAGTGAGAGTGTGAGACGATAATGTCGTGTTTCTTAATCTCTTGACTGAGAATACTCAGCCAGTGATCGGTGTTGGTCCACGGGTTCCTCTCAGATGGACGCCGCCATGTGCAGTCGCTGTTCTGAAACTGACCGTCCATTGAAATGTATCAACAATTGGATTTGGATATGAACTACAGGTAACACAACTCGACCGGGTCGTGCGTGCGTACGGCGGCTTGCCGGCGACCTTTATTTGACGGCTAGGCGCGTCGGAGCTAGCTCCATCGATCGCCGGCGCTCCCACTCGGCTCTCTCGGTGCATGCATACATGGATCAACATGCGGCATGTGTTAGCACTAAACCACGACAAGCCGTTGGCGTTCAGGGGCTGACTGCTACGTTCTGTTGGGCAGGCCCGCGTCGTGCGCGTGGCCGGACTAAGCGGATCAGCGACATGCAGTCATGCGCTCGTGGCCGGGTCGTGCATGAGTTAGTGGCTACTGTATGTGCGTACGTGCGGCTGTCTATATAAGGCCATGTTTATTAGCTGTGTGTAGAGTAGCTAGCAGATGAGAGAGTCTCCTGTGTAGTCTCCACGGATGAGCGTGTGGGGGGGGGGGGGGGGGGGAGAGCCAGAGAAGAGGATGTAGTCTCGCCGGCGACCGTGGTGGGTGCCCGGCCGGTAGGAGAGTTGGGCTCCTCTGGGTAGTGCTGCGTGTGTGCGTGTGTACCTCCATGTATGTGTCCGAGGCTCCGAGCTGAAGAGGAATAAGATTAGGGTGTATGTGGGCCCACGGCGGCGTTCGTGGGCCGGCCGGGAAACTTCAGTGTGTCCATTTCTATCCGTGAGCATGAGAGAGCCGGTGCAGCTAGAGGCTGCGCCAACAGCATGCATGCATGGTTTTGAATTTGACAGACATGCTTAACTATTTCGATTACAAAACAACCTGCGAATCTGCGTGTGAGCGTAGAATGTACAGTACAGTACTAATTAACAATCCAGAGTTTAAGACGAGGCAGTCGGAGTTGTGTATTCAGCATTTCAGCTATTGCCGGCCGGTGCACCGCCGTGCACGAACCGCCGCACGACTCGGACGAGCTCGTCCGCCGCGGCACCCCAGGGCTCGTAGACGAAGAAGCCGTGCCCCTGCCCGTCGAACACCACCAGCTCCACGGGCTTCCCCATTGCCCTCAGCCTCGCGACGTAGTCCGCGGTCCGGTCGCGCAGCTGGTCCTGCTCGGCGTCCGCGACAAGTACCGGCGGGAACAAGACGCCGTCGAGCGGCGCGCTCTGGGGGCCGAACGGGTTCGCCGCCGGGTGGTCCCTCGTCGCCCCCGCCGGCAGCGCCAGCCGCCACATCTGGTCGAATAGCGCCAGGCTCATGAGCACGTCGCGCGGGGAGGACGCCTCCGACGCCGTCCTCTCCTCCCCGCCGAAGTAGGGGCAGAGCAGGACGTACCCGGCGACGCGTACCGGGTCTATATCGAGGCCGCCGGCGGAGCCGAGTCGGACGGCGACGTGGTGAGCGATGTTGCCGCCGGACGAGTCGCCCCAGACGAAGACCCGTTCGAAGTCAGCCGAGTCGGCGAGCCACGGATCCGAGCCAGACATGGCATGTCCGCGCAGCCACGACAGGACGGACTCTGCGTCGTGGTGCGCCGCCGGGAGGCGGTGCTCAGGGGCGAGGCGATAGTCTGCGGAGAGCACGACGGCTGGGAGGTCGTGGGCGATACGCATGCCAACTTCGTGGAAGCTGGGGTGCTCGAAGCTACCGATGCAGAAGCCGCCGCCGTGGAAGTAGATGACCACCGGAAGATTCTTCTTCTCGCCGCCGTGGATGGTCGCCGTAGGCCTGTACATGCGCAGCCGAAGGCCGTGGGCCTCGTCGTAGACAACGTCCTTCCACTCGACCGGCAGGTCGTGCCGGACGTCATGCGCCGGAGGATCACAGAGGAAGCTGCGCGTGGGCCGCGTTACCGTGCCGTCGCTGAGCAGCTGCACGACGCCGAGGCAGTCCTCGACCACGTGCGATACAGACGATGCCGGAGGGGAAGAACACGACGGCATGGTTGTAATCGAGGCTAGCTCCGGTGGCCAAGCAAGCAAGTGCTGTGTGCAAGTACAAGAAGTCAAGAACAAGTGCGGCACGGCCTCAAGATAAGATGTGGGGGACTATACATCGGTTTCCGATGCTTCGTATGTGGGCCCGTATAGGATCAGATCGGCGAATTACGCGCAAATGTAAGGGAAAACATTTCAGGCCCGTTTGAGAACTCAAAACGTGTAAGTACGGGAAAATCATATACGGTCATACGGACCACATATAATTATCTTGCATGACGTCCTGATCGTATATATTTTCTCGTACCATTTCTCTAGATTTTCAGTGACTTGATGTATCTTAAAAATATTTTGTTTTTATAATTCATCTTGAAAAATCCAGTTCTATAATTGAATAATTTATATATATACTCTTAACCACATGGGTCCTTTTAAAAAGCTAACAAGTTAAATTTATTTTAAAACAAGACCAACACGGTCTAGCCTCTGTTTGTTTTTTTAGAAGAAGTAACTGTGAGGCACCAGTGGAGTCTCGGACTCAAAACCTGGTGGGTGAATGAACGGCCAAATCGGCTAGACTTCCGGTTACAACTCTCTCCCGCGCAACCCTGCTAGCGCCGCCGGCCACTCCGGCCCCGGCGTCCATCAAGCCCTCGCCGGCCGCCACTCCGGCACCGGCGCCCACTCCGTCTGCGTCCATGGCGGACCCGGCCTCCGCTCCGCGCTCCGCCCAGAGGTGGGTGCGTGCGTCCTCCCCTGGATCGAGTTCCTCCCAGATCCGGCATGCCTGTGGCAGGCCGGTGGTCTCTGGCCTCGGCCTCTCCTTCTCCGCCCCTTCCTCTCCGGCTAGCGTTGCTGGCGGTGGGGAAGGTGTCGACGAGGGAACTTCCGCTGCGGCCGCGGCCTTGGGCGGTGGCGGAATACAGGACAGGCTCACCTGGGTTGCCCCGCGCCCCTCAAGGAAGGCGCTTTGGCGGCGCCGCAAGGCGCTACGCCGGGATGAGGCCGGCCCCTCTCGGCCTCCGCCGCCAAAGCTGGCAGGACTCTGCTTCAAGTGCTACGAGCCGGGGCACTACAAGCACCAGTGCACAAACAAGGAGGTTTGCATCAGGTGCGGAGAGGTCGGACACCGTGCCTTCGACTGCAAGCGACCTCGGAGCCCTTTGTCGGAGGAGGACCTCCGTCGCGAGGCGCTCGCCAAGTTGGCCAGACGCGCGCCCCAACCTGCGCCAAGAATCCGCCAGAGCGTCTCCCCTCCTGGTGAGATACCGCGTTGCGAGCCGCCGCCAGCCATCCAGGCCGTGGAGGTCTGGCCGGACCTGGGCGGGGGGCATGCGGGGTCGTGGCCTGAGGAGGAGATCGAGGACGCACCAATCTGCGTGGTGCGCCGCTCGCAAGTGGTGGAGGATCTGGAATTCCGTCTGCGCAACGGCGTCGTCGCCTACGTCGGCGGGTCGCGGCCAGCGGTTTCTTGTGGACAGGCGTCCGTGGCAATCTGCGCTCGGCTCCAGGTCGCCAGTAGCAGAATCACGGTCCATCGGTTCTAACCGGAGGACTTCCTGGTGGTCTGCGACACCGCCGAGCTGCGCAACAGGCTGGTGGCGCTACCCAGTCTCACAGGCCCTGGCTTCAACCTGTTCTTCCGTCAGTGGACCAGGCAAGCGCAAGCAACCTCGGAAACTTTCAGATCCAAGGCCGACATCGTGATTGAAGGTATCCCGCCACATGCTTGGGATCGTGAAATTGTGGAGGATCTTCTTGGCTCTTCATGTGTTGTGGATAAGATTGCGCCAGCCACTTGCTCGAGGGAAGATTTGAGCCTGTTCAAGTTGTCTGCGTGGACGAATGAGTCGGGCAAGATTCTGCCGGTGAGCATCCTGGCCATTCCTGAGCCGGTTGCCCTCCGTGAGGATACGCCATCGCCGGCCAGAGACTCTGGGGACTCGCGAAGCACACCGTAGCGCAGAGTTGATCCGATCGCTAATCAAGCCTCGCTGCTCAAGTACCGCACCCTCATCCACATCGATCGCATAGAGGAAGATGTGGATCCCGGAGTTTGGATGGTGCAGTCTTCGTCGGGCAGCGGGAACAGGGGTCTCCCTGAGGACGATAGGTTCGGCGGCGGCGGCGGAGTTGGCCGCGTTGCGCGCCGCCTGGGCTGGAGCCGCGGAGTTCCGGACAGACGTGGCGGGCCCCCTGTCGGCGGGTGGACTGGTCGTCGTCTGCAGTGCTCTTTCCGCCAAGTGATGGCCCCCGCCACGAACTGGAGGATACCGCCAATGGTGGAGCGACGCGTGGAGCCGCGCCAAGAGGTGCAAGAGGTACGTGACAACGCGACACAGCTGGAGGACAGGCAAAAGGAAGTCGGTCCGGTAGTTGGGGACAGCGCAGATCAGGCCGTTGCAGGAGCAGGAGGGGAGCGGGCTGAGGATCCCGATGCTGATTCAAATGAGCAGCGGATCCTAGGCAAGGAGACAATCGCACCCTCGGCGGGGCAAATGGAACCAGAACAAGAGTTCGTGGAGGAAACTGGGCCGTTCGAGTTGGGCCTGCAGGATCAGGGTCTCGCACCGAGCCCAGAACATGCTGGCTCCAGCATCAGTGCGGCCTCCCCTGAAATGGAGCAGGAGTCTCAAGTTGGGCTTGCAACTGCGTCTAGGCCCATGCCCACGGAGTTGGCTCGTCATCAAATGACCTAACCTGGGATCTCGGAGGCGCTGGCGCGACCTCCTGTCCGCAGTCCACAGGCTTCTACTTCCCTGTGCATCTGTCGGGCCCGGAGGAATCGCAGAGAGAAGAGTTGAGCGATGATAACACTCCGCCAGCAGTGGCAGTGCCATCAACGTGTCAGGAACAGCCCGGCCATGGCGGCATGTCTGAGGCGGAGAGAGTCGCCTTCGGGCGAATCAAATCCTTCTGCGTCGGGCTCCTAAAGCAACTGCCCCCCCCCCCCCCCCCCCACTACTTTGCGCGGTGGAGTCTGCCACGAAGCTGCGCACAAACGCTGAGCCTTTCACTCCCCGGCGAATTACTAGGAATGGCGGCGGCATACAGGCAGTGCGATCAACCAAAAAGGCCTCGGCTGGGGAGATTGCGCTGCTCTCTGCGCTGAACATCTCGCTAACGGACATTGAGCCAAATGAAAATGCGATGCACGAACTCCAGCAGGTGTTTGATTCGCCGATGAAGGACGAACAGCTTCGCGTGGTTGCTGCCGTTTTCGGCAAGTCGCTACCCCCTATGGAAACTATCGCGACGATGGAGCAAGGAGTGACAGTCAGCATGCACTGATCCAGTGCTGTTCTTGGAGTTCTTGCCATTCCTGTTTAATGGATTGCAACCCAGAAATTCTCAGCTGGAACCCGAGAGGGCTTAATGACAGAGCAAAGCGTAGCGCTGTTAGGGAGCTAGTAGATTCTATCCGTGTTAGCATTGTATGCTTGCAGGAAACTAAACTAGAGGTGCTTGACCAGTATCTGGTTATGGAGTGTCTGGGTCCGGCCTTTGATGGATTTATCTATCTTCCTGCGGAGCAAACCAGGGGTGGTATCTTGCTGGCTTGGAAAACAGCGGTGCTGTCAATTTCAAATGCTAGCTTGGACACCTTTGCTATCACTGGGGAAGTCACCACACTGGATCATTCCAAATGGTGGCTCACAGTTGTCTACGGACCGCAGGCTACGACGGAGAAAATACAATTCCTCCAGGAACTCGCCGAACGACGATCTCTATGCCCTGGGCCGTGGCTAGTAATTGGTGACTACAACATGATCTTACACGCATCTGATAAGAACAATGGCAACCTAAATCGCAGCCTTATGGCACGCTTCCGAGGGTTCGTGAACTCTCACGAACTAAAAGACTTGTATTTGCATGGGCGGCTGTACACTTGGAGCAATGAGAGGGAGATCCCTACAATGACACGCATCGATAGAGCTCTGGTCACGGTAGATTGGGACATGCTCTACCCTGATAGCTTCCTACAGGCTTTGTCATCGAATGTCTCAGATCATGTGCCACTATATCTTTCCCTGAACGCCAACATTCGGCCCAAGAAGAGATTCAGATTCAAGGCTTTTTGGGCTGGGCTGGAGGGTTTTGAGGCTGATGTCCTGGAAGGATGGCGTTGCGATGCTACCATTACGGACCCATTTAAGCGCCTGAACGAGCTGCTGAGAAATCTGGCGGCACACCTGCAATCTTGGGGGCAGAAGAAGACTGGAAATGTCAAGCTGCAGATCGCAATTGCCAATGTGGTGATTGCCAGACTCAATGCAGCACAAGATACACGCGTGCTCACGCCTATGGAGAGTTGGTTGCGGAAGACAGTCAAGATGTCTGTTCTCGGCCTCTCTTCCTTAGAGAGAACGATCGCACGACAGCGCTCGCGCATCCGATGGCTGAAGGACGGAGATGCCAACACAAAACTATTCCACATTGTGGCAAACGAGAGGCGACTAAGAAACTACATCCTAGCAATTCGTCATGGGGACATGCTTATCACGGATCTGCAGGCCAAAGAGGAGGCGTTCTTTGAGGCTTACCACGAGCTGCTAGGGTCGACTCGCAACAGGGATTTCGCCCTTAACTTAGAAGCGCTGGGAGTGCAGCAACCAGATCTCTCTGATCTTGATTCGCTGGTGACTGAGGAGG
Source organism: Poa annua (assembly GCA_026929855.1). Classification (NCBI taxonomy): domain Eukaryota; kingdom Viridiplantae; phylum Streptophyta; class Magnoliopsida; order Poales; family Poaceae; genus Poa; species Poa annua. The sequence continues at coordinate 53,060,099 of CM049433.1, read as the reverse complement.
AAACCTGGGAGGCGATCAAAGAACTGCCGAACGACCGAGCGCCTGGACCTGACGGCTTTTCAGGTCTGTTTTATCAGAAGGCATGGCCTGTCATCAAGCACGATCTGATGGCTGTGCTACTGAAGCTCTGGCTGGGAGACGGGAGGGGCTTTGGAAAGCTCAATACAGCCTTGATCACGCTAATCCCTAAAAAGCCTGATGCTGAGGTTATTGGGGATTACAGACCAATTAGTTTGGTGCATGGAATATCAAAAATCTACTCCAAGATAATTGCCAATCGGCTACGGAGCAAAATTGGAGTCCTGGTCAGTGCCAACCAGTCGGCGTTTGTCCACGGCAGAAGTCTACACGATAACTTCGTGCTTGTTCGCCAAATGGCTAGGAGAATCCACTCGCGGCGACAGAAAGGTGTGTTGTTAAAACTTGACATCTCACGTGCTTTCAACTCCCTCTACTGGGCTTTTCTCTTTGAGGTTCTGCGGGCTTTGGGGTTCAGCGAGGCTTGGTGCAAAAGGCTTGCCATACTCCTTTCGACTTCAAGCACCAAACTGCTAGTTAACAGAGTACCAGGGAGGAAGATCGTGCATGTCAGGGGGCTACGGCAGGGAGACCCTGCGTCTCCCATCCTCTTCATCCTTGCCATGGAAGTTCTCTCGAAGCTGTTTGTCAGTGCAGCGAGCAAGGGATTGATGACTGATCTGATTGGAGCTAACCCACTACAGCGCATCTCAATTTATGCTGATGATGTGGTAATTTTTGCCAAGCCGCAGCTCAACGATTTGGTGGCGATCAAAGCGATGCTGGCAATGTTCGGAGAAGCCTTGGGGCTGCGTATCAACTACAACAAATCCACGGCAACATTGATCAGGGAGGGTGACGGTGACAAGCAGATGGTTAGCGACAACTTGCAGTGCCAAGTAGTGCCTTTTCCAATTAAGTATCTCGGCATGCCGCTTGCTTTGCGGCCGCTGACAAGATCGGAGTGGCAACCCTTCCTCGACAGGGTCACGACATCGGTTCCTGCCTGGCAGCGAGGTTTGATTCAGCGTGCAGGTCGACTGACGATCGTTAAAGCGGTGGTATCTGCGCGGCCAATACACCAGCTTCTAGTAGCAGACGCGCCAGCTTGGCTCCTGGAAGCAGTTAACGATTGGATGCGGGATTTCTTCTGGGCGGGCAAGAAGGAGTCACACGGAGGCAAATGCCTAGTTGCCTGGGAGAATGTCTGCAAGCCATATTGCTACGGAGGCCTGGGTGTAAAGAATTTGCGGCTACAAGGGCTTGCTATGAGGGTTCGCTGGGAGTGGCTTCGGCGCACGGCACCTGACAGGCCATGGCAGGGGCTCCCTGCGCTTAAGGACACTGAAGCTAAACAGGTTTTTGATAACCTAATTGAGATCACCGTGGGCCGTGGCAACAAGACTTGGTTCTAGAGTGACAGATGGCTAAACGGAGAAGCGGTCAAAGACTTTGCGCCAGACCTACTGGCCTCAGTTGGCACGAGAAGGCGCAGCACACGTACTGTGCAAAGTGGGCTCGACAGCAATGCCTGGATCTCCGACGTAGGAGAGCAGCTCGGGGAGAGGGAACGCCAGCAGTTGCTGCGTCTGTGGCTCAAAATCGGCGATGTGCAGCGCGATCCGCTAGAGTAAGACGTGTTCAGGTGGCCATGGACTGCCACAGGCATGTATTCAGCGAAGTCCACCTACAAGATGCTTTGTCAGGGAAGCACTAGATCAGCGCTGGCTGACTGCATCTGGAAATGTCGTGCGCCTACGAAAATCAAAATCTTCATGTGGCTCGCAGCTAAGCACAGGATTTGGACCACAGAGAGGCGAGCCAGACACGGCCTGCAGCAGCGGGCTGATGACTGCCATCTCTGCGCACAGGGAGTGGACGAAGTAGAACACCTGCTTGTCAATTGCGTCTACACCAGACAGGTTTGGCACTCTTGTCTGGGCGTGATCGGGCTGCCACTCACTCTACCCTCGGCTGCCGATCAACTTGAGCACTGGTGGCTGCATGAGCGCGGGAAGCTGGCTGAGAAGGAACGCAAGCGCTTTGATTCCTGGGTGTTACTCATCTCCTGGAATACCTGGAAGCAGCGGAATGCGCGAGTCTTCGGCAACATGAGCCAGCGCTGCAATGAGGATGAACTGGCAGCAAAGACAGTCGAAGATATGAAGATGTGGTGCGTGGCGGGAATCGGAGTCGGAGATAGCAACCTAGTGTGAGGTGTAGCCAAGTGTGGGTTGTGGAGTTGCTGTTCTTAGCTGTTTCGACAGTATAGGCAGCTCTTGCAAGGATCTGATTCAATCTTCTATACAAGTAAGGCACACAATTGTGTGCTCTCAAAAAAAAAAACCTGGTGGGTTGGGCGCGAAACCTGCTGCCACAGCCAACTGGTCGATGTCTAGTTCTCTTAAATCTTAAAAGTGGAGATATGAGATATGTGTTGCACAGTTTAATAGTACGATTGGATAGAAAGAAAGTCAACAAGATGTATTCCAATTCTTTTTGGAGAATTCAAATCGTACGCATGGGAAAATCATATAAGCAAGCGTCCTTTTCTAATCATATACAGTATAGAATAGGAACCCCACAAAGGGCCACCAATCCAGTTAAGAAATTGGCAGGTCTCATAAGATCTTTACACCGCAAAGGTAAAACTGATATAAACATGACAAACCCCTACTGCTATTGAAAACAAAAGTACCAGAATGAAATTTAAACAGGGATTCAAGAGAAACATAATACACACGACATCGAGATTCACTTCACACTACAGATCAAACTAGGACAAGATCAACCGCACAACACCAAAAGAGAGTGGAGTGGATAAGATTTTAAGCCGCAATGCTTCTTCTGAAAGGATTACAAATTTTACAATGTTGTCTTTGTTAAAAAACCTCATGTGCCACATGTCTCATCCACCTAGCTCTGTGAAGTAGAAGTCTAAGCCCGTCTCATAAAGTTTTCCCAAGTGGTAAGGAAGCCACTAGCAAACAAAATAACACAACTAAGATCTATAGGACAACTTCTATGAAACAAGGTTTAGATGCACACTATCTTGAGGGAATATGTAGGAGGCAGTAGTTAAATATTTTGTTCTTTTGTTTCACGTGACATGTTCTTTGGTACAATGCCCGATGATAAATGCATGCATGCGGTTACTTACTTATAGCCTTATGATAATATAAATCTAAATATGGTTATCAATGCTCCTTATTATACAATATACGATGTGATTTTGTCATCTTCTTTTTGTCCGTCATCGTCAGATTATCTCACACGATTAGCAATCCTATTTCACGTGACAATATTTAACTAAGTGTGACACGTATATTGATGGGCGTTGTAATGGACATCACGATGAGGGCATCGATCTACCTGGGGTAGCAGGCTATTTTCTGAGTTTTAAAGCAGTCGATCCTACCGTCCGTTTAGATAGAATAGAAGGTTTATGTACAGAAGTTCGTTGGCGGAAGCCGGCCAAAAGTTTGCAAGAAAACAAAAAGGAACCCAAAGAGCAAAAGCCTATCCTCCCGGGTCATGCGAGTTAGCAGGCTATTTTCTTATAATAATATTATTATTTTAGGAACAAAGATTTTATTCTTGGTTACAATCATCTAACTATTTTTCTCTTTTTTGCAGGGACACTTATGAAGAGATCTTGTTGGCACAGCACCACCGGTCAAATGGAAATCGATCGATGCTTTCATATTGATAACATTGCGAAGATCAGGCAAGTCAGCATGGAAAAAGTCAATGTACGCTACTCTTATAAGTCATACACCAAATTATGGTGGTAATTAACAGTAAGTCAGCACTACGATAGTATTGCATAGAGGCAAAGAAGAGAAATTTCAACGCCTAAGGACTACAGCAACAAAAAATAAGATGACTAAATATTCGGTTGTTCAGAGCATTACAGGTGTGAAGACACCCGGATGCATACTTCCTCCGTAATTAAGATTTACGGAGTACATTGTTAATGCATGAGTAGAGTTGTCGTGACATAAACATAGCTCCCGGATTAAGACGCACCCAGAGAGAAGTCAACGTTCTCCATCAGTTTTCTTTTTCCAAGTAGAGACCATACGACTCACTCTTGTTTAAGAACTGGAGAATTGTCCTGTTACTAACAAATACACCCATGCATCGCCGCAAAAAATGCAAAGAACCACGGCTGACTCCAACAAATAGTTGGCCCAACCTGTGTTAAGGAGGACAATACATTTCCTACCCGGGTGGAAAATCAACTATTCCCTCCGTTGCATAAGCCCCTTGTCGCGGTTTTAGTTCAATCTAAACTAAAACCACGACACTGACATAGCCCACCAACAAGTGGATATCATTGTGCACAGGAACTACCTTGTTTATGTTCACGAAAAAAAAAACCATAGAGAAGGCATATGCATAGGATGATTATCCCTAGTGAGAATCGCTGCTACAAAGGGTTTAAAACCAGAGAGAATGCATAGAGAGAAAGCAGCGATTCTTTTTTTTTCGATAAAGGGCGATTTATTACTTAAAAGGTTTAAGCGTTTACACCCAGCCTCTGCATAACTAAGATGCACACAGCTGTCCCACGGTACGAAGACCAAGTCTGAAATAAGACGTATTACATATCAAAATGAGCAAATGCAACTACGTCTGAGGTGGTGGAGGATCTATCCGAAGATTATGCTGTCACACATGATGGGAAAAAGTATCCCTCGCCGTGGACTCCAACCGTGCACAGACCTCCGTAAATAGGTCTCGGTGCTCCACTCGCTGCAGAGACAACCATAAACGGAGTGTACCGGTACACCGGTAGATGACCTGCAAAGGAGAAGACATTTTATCATTAAACACTTTATCATTTCTACATAGCCAAAGCGACCAGATGACGGCAAGCGCTCCCACCCTAATAAGCGTTCTAAACCGAGTATCGATACCGTGTAACCAATGCCCAAAGATATTGGTCACACTTCGTGGTGGATAAAGGTTAGATGCTACTTGGATGATTGACCATATAGACCTCGCGAACCGACAGTGGAAAAAGAGATGTTTTATCGTCTCATCCTGATGACAGAACACACACCTCTTACTTCCATGCCAGTTTCGCTTAGCAAGATTGTCTTTGGTTAGAATAACTCCACGACGAAGGTACCATCCAAACACTTTGGTTTTCAATGGAATCTTCATCTTCCAAAGCAACTTGTTGTTGTCAACCGGTATGTGAAGATGGGATAATGCATTATACATGGAGTCCACAGAGAATTTGCCATTCTTGTGTAGATTCCATCGAAATTCGTCTGGCTCAGCGGAAAGTTGAACAGAGGCTAACCGTTGAAGAATGGTTTGCCATGCAACTAACGTTTGGCCAATCAAATTTCTTCTGAACGTTACATCTAGAGGTGAGGTCGCCATTACCTTCTTAATGGTATCACTTTTGTAACGAACAATATCATATAACGTCGGATTTTGTTCTCGGAGCGGGGCATTGCCTAGCCAAGTGTCCTCCCAGAACCTTATCTGAGACCCATCTTTAATCGAAAAATGTCCAAATCTGAAGAACTGCGACTTCGCAGCCATCAGACCGGCCCAAAAATGTGAATCACCTTGTTTCCAAGAAACTTGTGATAACGGTTTGGATCCCACATATTTCCGATCCAGGAGGGTTTGCCACTGATCATTCTCTGTCAGCAGCTTAAACAACCACTTACCTAGAAGAGCTGTATTCTTGATCTCAAGGTCATGAATTCCCAACCCTCCTTGGTCTTTAGGTGTACAAACCACACTCCATTTAACTAGTCGATACTTCTTTTTTTCGCTATACCCTTGCCAAAAGAATCTAGACCGATAATAATCTAGTCTCTGAAGCACACCCTTTGGCAGAAGGAAGAAAGATAACATATATAGTACCATGTTGGTGAGTACCGAGTTAATAAGTATCAATCTTCCACCAAGGGACAGCAATTTTCCTTTCCAGCAGCTTAAACGTTTCTGCAGCCTTTCTTCGACGCATTTCCATTCGGCAATTGTGAGTCTCCGATAATGAATCGGGATGCCCAAATACCGAATCGGAAATTGACCTTGCCCGCAGCCGAAAAGTTCGGCATAGAGATTGGCCTCGTCTTTAGCCTCGCCAAAACAGAACAACTCACTCTTATGGAAATTTATTTTTAGACCTGAAAGCTGCTCGAAGGTTGCTAAAATTAATTTCAGGTTTCGAGCTTTTTCAACGTCATGTTCCATAAAAAGAATTGTATCATCGGCGTATTGTAGGATCGATAGACCCCCATCCACAAGATGAGGAATCAGCCCCTCAATCTGGCCATCAAGTTTAGCGCGCTCAATCATAATAGCGAGCATATCCGCCACTATATTAAATAGTATGGGGGATAATGGATCGCCCTGTCTAAGACCTTTTCGAGTCTGGAAATAGCGTCCAACATCATCATTAACTTTGATGGCCATGCTACCTCCAGTCACGAAATTACGAATTAGAGCACGCCACTCGTCAGAAAAACCTTTCATTCTGAGAGTTTGTTGAATGAAAGACCACTTAACTTTATCATAAGCCTTTTCAAAATCTAATTTAAGAATAACCCCATTAAGCTTTTTGGAATGTAACTCATGAACCGTCTCGTGCAACACAGCTACTCCATCAAGAATATTGCGTCCTTGCATAAAGGCAGTTTGTGAGGGGTGCACCACGTGATCAGCAACTGTGTTTAGTTGGATCGTGGCTACTTTTGTAAAAATCTTGAAACTAACGTTTAAGAGGCAAATTGGTCTATATTGTTGAATCATTTCTACCTCATTAACCTTAGGTAACAAAATAATTTCGCCAAAATTCAACCGAAACAATTCTAGTTGATCAGCATGAAGAGCACTAAACATAGCCATAAGGTCAACTTTGATAGTGTCCTAGAAGGTTTGGTAAAACTCTGCTGGGAAACCATCCGGACCCGGAGCTTTGTTGTGTTCCATCAGGAAAATTGCCTTTCTTACTTCCTCCTCGGAATAGGGGGTTGTAAGTAAGCTATTCTCCACATCGGAAACCTGGGGAATATCGTCTGTTCTGGCCTCATCCATTGTACTCTCATCAGGTTCGCCGAACAGATTTTTATAATAATTGGTAATGTAAGACTTAAGCGGGTCAGGGCCTTCAATTATTCCGTCCTCATGGACAAGAGAATGAATACGTTTCTTCCTATGTCTTCCATTAGCAACACTATGGAAGTATCTAGTATTCGAATCTCCCTCAAGAATAAATTGAGCCTTGGACCGTTGATACCACTTGAGTTCCTCCTCACGCAGTAGGTTTGCTATTTGCGCATTAGATTGACTTTTCAGTTCAATTTCATGTGTGGATAGCGTACGAACCTCCGCTAGGGCCTCAAGCTCATCAATAATGGCGGAGAGCCTTTGCTTTTCTTTTTTAAGAATACCGTAACAAGACGAGCCCAACCAGAGAGATGTTTGCGTATAGCTCGCATTTTGTTGTTCCATCTCTCAATTGGTGATCGTCCCGTTACCGGTCTTTCCCATACATTCTTGACCATATCATGAAAGCCTTCCCTATGTAGCCAACCAAGTTCGAACTTGAACTGTTTTCTACATATAGGACGCGGCGTTCCCGTGTTCAGAAGTATAGGAGTATGATCTGATAGTCTCTCATCAATACGTTCTAGAGCGCGCACCGTCACCATTGGGAATTTATTTTCCCATTCAGTGTTCATTAGCACGCGGTCTAGTTTCTCGTATGTCGGATCAGGAAGATTGTTAGCCCAAGTGTATTGTCTTCCCACCATTGAAATCTCTCTTAGATCTAAGCTGTCAATGACAGCATTAAATAAGAAAGGCCAATGGCTATCAAAACGGCCTTTGCTTTTCTCGTGTGCGAATCGCAACAAATTGAAATCACCCCCAATTAGCATAGGGTGTGGATTGTCCTTTGCTAGATTAACAAGCTCACGTAAAAAGTCAGCCTTAAACTCATCCTGAGCAGCACCATAAACAGCCACGAGACTCCATAGGAAATTATCAACTTTGTTGCGGATATGGAGTTTGATATGAAATACCTCCATGTTGTCAGCTCGTACACCGATAAGGATGCCACCCGAATGGCCACGAGGTGGACGAGACACCCACTCATAGTCCAAACCGCCAGAAAGACGATTGAGAAGACTTGGAGTGTAGTCTCGTTTACCCGTCTCCAAAATAGCTACAAAATCTAAATGGTGATCCCGACAACAATCAGCAATGTGTACATGTTTAGCCAAGTCGCGTAGACCTCTGCTATTTAAAAACATGTCGTTCATCGGGAAACAATTTTAGATTTTGAAACTTTAGGCCTCTTACTAGATCGTTTTTCAGCGGAAGTTTTGGATTTACGACCAGAAGCTTTTAGATCATACAATGAACTTAGCTCCGTCTCATCCAAACCAACCTCTGATACAACCCCAACTAGACTTGAGAGAAGCTGACCATCCATTGTGGCATTCGCCTCCTCATCGTCCAAAAAAAGGTCATCTGACACGGTGGAAACTTTAGGAGTTACCGTTAACCGGTCATACTCCATATGTTTCAACACACTTGTCGACACCGAAATAGCATTGCTATTTTTACCAAGCGAAACACCTAAACTACTCAGATTGGAAACTATGCGTGAATCAGAAAAACGCAAAAAAGATTTAGAAGAGGGAGCGTTACCACTACTATCCAGGTTCTGCTGAGCCTTGCGACGCATCGCCTTCACCGTGACATCCTCATCGGTCGCCGAACCCCCGCCGGCATCCATCGCATGCCTCACACTCCGCCTCAAAGGCAAGGGTGTTGTAGGAGTCGCCGGCGAGGACGGCAAGGGTGGCGTCGGAGGAGATGGAGTGGCGACCCGAACCGTAGCTCCCGGAGGTGTCATTGGTGTCGTAGAGACACCCTCCGTAGCCACAGTCCGGTGCAACTCCCGCGCGGACGACGAACAAGGAGACGGAGACGACGGCGACGACACCACACCGCGTGACGTGGAAGAAAACGTCGCGCCAAGCGCGCTATCAAGAGCCGTGTGAATCGGCCCAACAGCAGCTTCAGCGCACGGCGTCATCTCCTGGGCCGGGCTGGCAGCCATCTGGAGCGTGCTGGCCCGCGACGCCTCCTGCGCGGCAAGCTGGAGAGAAACAGCCGGCCCATCCACAGCAACATCAGGCAGCGGCCGCTCCTGGGACTGGGACATGCTGGCGATTAGCGGCAGCTCGCTAGCTAGCGATTCCCTTTGCGTTGCAGCCTGGGAAGCACACGTGCTAGCGACAGCCGGAGATGGCGTCCGGCTACCATGCACACGACCGGAGCTGGGTGTAGTACGCTTCAGCACATTTGGTCTCCCGCGCGCCGGCGACGCCGACCGAGTCAAAGGAGCAGCAGCAGCATCAGATGAACTAGCACAAATAGGAGCCGCGATCAGAGCCGGCGACACCCGTTTAACCCTCTCCACAATTTCCACAGCACGAGGTGTGCGGGGGCAAGGGTTGTAGGGCATCACCGCTATCGACAGGTTACCAAGCGGCTCTGAGTAAGCAGCAACAGATCTTCCCTGGGGCGCCGAGCTACCCATTGGAGTGGAGTCCACCTCCATGTTGGTCTCCGAAGGATTGGCGCGGGGAACCGAAGAGTCATGTTGCTTGCCACTACCATCACACGCAGCATCTCCATCCATGTCATCATCTTTCCGGCTCCAGAAGTGTGGCTTGAAGTTAGGATCAGGAGCAAAATCCTCCGCCTCACGCCTAAACCGAAACTCGAACCCAAGCAAACGTACCATGACCACAGCCCGAACATACTGACCGGAAGCATCAGAATTAGTCTCAAAACACTTTGTATCCAGCATTGCGACCTGAACGCGAACAATTCCGCGGCTCCGAAGCGTAATGAGATCAACATCCTGCGGTGCACCCAGCAGAGAGGCAATCGCCCAAAGTCCATGGAAATGACGAAGAGCATGAGGTACCCCCTCAACCTGAACCCAGAACGGCTGCAGAACAACCACCGGTGGAATATCCAGAAACTTCCATGCAGTAATAGTGATCTGGGCTTTGGAAGAGGGCACCCCTAGCTGCATACCATCAATACGCTGAAGATCATCCGCAGAGGGTACACCAATCGTGAATGCATTCTCCCCATGCGAGATCGCCTCCCACTTCCACTGTGAGTGGCCTGGGCAAACTCCGGCCATCTGCGACTGAACAACGGCGGCTTCCACCGAGCCCATCTGCGACTGAACAAGCAGCGATTCTTGTAATTGTTCACTTGTTTATGGCACATCTGTCATGAATTGTAGACCCCTGAAACCATTTTCCTAGTACAGATCATACCACTTCATATATATGTGAATATAGAGAAGATCAAACATTTAACATGCTTGACAAGCAACATAACTTCATGTACCCACACAAAGGAAAAAAAGGCGAGCGGAGCTCCCGCGACTCCCGCAACCCGCCTCCAACCCTAGCCGCCACCGCCGGCGGCCAGCCCACACCGCCGCCGGCAGCCAGCCCGCGCCGCTCCGCCCCCGCCCCCGCCCGCCCTCCCTCCTCCCCCCTGTTCCCCTCGTCGCTCCCGCGAGCGACGGGCGGGAACCCTACGGCCGGGCGCTAGCTGGCGACGGCGAGCCCCCCCCCCCTTCTCCCTTGCTCGTGGAGCCCGGCGCGGGCCGGCCTTCGGAGCTCGGGCGTCGTGCTGACCGAGGGCCCGGCGGCGGTGCGGATACTCGGTGGCGGTGGGGCGGGTCAGGGACGGCGTCGTGGTGGCCGCGGCGGCTCGGACGACGTGGGATGCGGCTTCGGGCCGGAGTTCTGGGCTAGGGTTGCAGGGCGCTCGATGGCGGCTCTACTCTAGAGCAGGTGACGGGAAGGAGCATAGGCAGCTCGGCCTCAGGACGGTGGATGGCGGAGCTGGCCGGAGGCGGCGGGCTCTCGGCCCAGATCTGGGCCCATTTGGGCCTGATCTGGATTGGGCGGGCCCTGCTGCCTGGCGGTTTCAGTGGTTTCCGAGGTTCGGGAACCCTTCCCCCGACCATGGAGTGGATGGGGTGCTGGAACCGGGCCAGGAGGGCCTGGATCCGGTGACCGCATAGCAGCCTCGTTTACTCGAGATCTGCGGGTGTGACCGGCAGGTGCGTCCTGCTAGTCAGACCCCCACTGTCCTAGGGTAGACTATCTCGGTCCTTCTACTATCTGTTCCGATGGACATGTCGTCTGGACACCTGCTTCTCCCTGGGTGCGAGATCTTAGACGCCGGGGCGGCGGCCTCGGAAGGTGGCCTGCGTGTGCGACTCTGCGGCGAGTGACGTGACAGCGGTGATGGTCGTCTTCTCGGACCACGTGGGCGGCGTGGAGTTGGCGGACGGAGTTCCTGGTGCTGGCCTCGCTTCGGCAACGGCGGCTCCCAGATTGCGTCTTGGTGGCCTGGCTCGAGACTATTGATGTTTCGGGGTATCGAGTGTAGTAGTAAGGTGCTTTCGAGCGAAATCTCTGCGCTTCGGTGCAAACAGCGACGACGCCTGCGGGTGTCGTCACCCTCTTGAGGGCGCTGTTGTGGGTGGCTTCTCTGCACTTAGCGTGGTAGTAAGGTGCTTCCGAGTGAAAGCTATGCGCTTCGGCGCCACAGCGACGAGGCCTGCGGGTGTCGTAACCCTCTTGGGGGCGCTGTTGTGGGTGCCTTCTCCGCACTAGGGCTTCGGTGAAAACCTTGACCTCTTGATCTAGACGGCGGCGGCGCTTTGCGTCGTCACCCTGTTGGGGGCGTCGTCATGAAGTTTCGGTACTTATCGATCATGCATCAGAGTCCTCGGTGGGAAGTCCGGTTTTTCTTTTCTTTGTTGTTCATCTTTGATCCGTCTTGTAAGAGGGTTCCTTTTCACCTTATATCGGCTCGGCCGTTGGTCTTTTGGGCGTTGTGCTGTCTGTCCAGCAGCGGTCTCAAACGGTTTGGCTTTATTTATAAAGCGGGGCGAAGGCCTGTTTCGTGGACAAGCAACATAACTTACGAAGAACATATGCAACATAATCGTGCATTAAATCATGTAGCATAAGCATCAGAACTTTATCATACCTATTATGGTGTCATGTTATCACCCTATCAAAAGAGGGTGTAATCTTACCACTGTAAGCTCACCATTGTGAGAGGTTAGCCTCCAACAATTTTCTTTTAATACAGCCACGAGTAATGAGTCCTCCTATATCACATCACTCACACGCTGAAACGACATCACCGAAATTTCTGGCCCTGATCGAAATCACATCATTTACACGCAAGCACATGTAGACACGTTGTTCTAACACGATCAAAACAAAGGGTCCATATAACCCAAATCTGAATGCATTCCTGGACTCGACTGTCTCGTACGTACAGTAAGACATCCATTTGCACGTGTACACGGTGTGCACCGAATCAAGCGGTTTTTGGCTCCACGGCGCAGCTGTCGGCGACGAACCGGGCGACGAGCTGGACCAGCTCGCCGGTGGTCTCTGACCACGGTTCGAGCGTGAAGAACCCGTGCGGCTGGCCCCGGAACTCGACGACTTTCACCGGCTTGCCCATCGCCGCCAGTCGCTCGGCGTAGTCGACGTTGCGGTCATGCAGCATGTCGCTGCCGCCGGAGACGACGAGGACCGGGGGAAACTCCACCGAGCCCAGGCAAGGGCTGTCTGGCCCGAACGGGTTGGCGATAGGGTGGTCCCTGATGGCGCCCACCGGCAGGGAGAGGCGCCAGAACCGGTCCAGGATGGCCAGGTTGAGGAACGGCTCCTCCCCCAACGGGAACTCAAACGCTTCCGACTTGGTCCGGTCGACGCCGCCGAAGAATGGCATTAGCAGGACGTAGCCTTTGATCGCGACAGGGCCGACGTCGTTCTCGCCGCTTCCGTGCGTGGCCGAGCCGGCGCGCACGGCGAGGTGGTGCGCTAAGGTCCCGCCCGCGGAGTCACCGGTGACGAACACGCGGCCGAAATCGGCGGCCTCGGAGAGCCAGCCGTCGTAATCGGCGGTGTTCACCGACTGATCGTGTAGCCACTTTAGGAAGCCTTGTGCGTCGTCGAGAGCAGCAGGGAGGCGGTGCTCTGGGGCGAGGCGGTACCCGGCGGAGAGCACCACGGCGCCGACCTCCGAGGCGAGACGGAGGCAGAAGCTGTGGACGTTGGCCCAGGTGCACGAGCCGAGGCAGAAGCCCCCGCCGTGGAAGTGGATGAGCACCGGCAGCTTCCGGCCCACCGGCTCGGCGCCGGCGCCGGCCGACGGCTTGTACATGCGGACGCGGAGGTTCTTGGTCTTATCGTAGACGGTCTCTCTCCACTGCACGTTCGGATGATCGCACGGGAAAGCGGTTGGGCAGAACTCCGGGTCCGGCGAACGGACGATGGAGCCATCGCTGAGTACGCGGAGGAATCCGAAGAGGTCCTCCACGACGTTTGCGTCCGAGGGAGCTACCGCTGTCGGCATGTTCGTGCACACTTATATGTGAGAGGAAAGGAAATTCGGCAGAGGGAATGTTGTTGAGAGATGGATTAGCGAACCTTAAGCCCTCTTATATAGCCATCCCATCTCAAACAACAATACTATTTCTAATATGGATTCTCTTTCTAGTGCTCTAGATTCATTCTGCAAAATTCGCATAGAGAAATTAATGGTTAATATACTCGTACGTCAGTCCATATATTACTCATTATAAACTTCTATGAATTGTATCAGCGTGATGCTAACTTATGAGTTTAATAAATCACCATTTAGCAACAAAAAACATATTTTTCACTAGTGGAAAAAGGACTTTACGTCCAGACTATCAGTCTCGGTTACATTTGCGGCCGGTACTAATAAACATCAGTACCGATCCGAACGGACAGAAGGGAGGGGGGCAGCAGTACCGGTCCGTAAGGGACCTTTAGTACCGGTCCGTAACACCGCCCGGTACTAAAACTCAATGGGATGGCAACGGCCGCGAGGGGCTGGCGAGGGGAGCTTTAGTACCGGGCTGTGTTACGGTCCGGTACTAAAGGTCCAAACCGTTCGACTCCCGCCACGATTTTAGACGGGAGTGGACAGTTTTCTTCCCCCTGTCTCTTCATTTTTCGATACGGCCGGGGCTTTCTTCTTCCTCTCTCCCTCCGGCGACACTCTCTCTCCCCTCTGATCTCTTCATCCACTCCGGCCACCATGAGTCCGGCGCCACCAATCGCGCGCTGTGGACCGGTGCTTGCACACACCACCAATCTGAAGGTGGTTTATACCAACGATAGCACGTTGGTGGGCGGTTATCTCTCCGATTTCAAGAAATGGATTGGTGAAGCTCAGGATCAAGAGAAGTTCATCGGTCTCGATTTCGAGTACACGCCAATCAGCAAGAGGTTGCGGTGATCCAACTATGTTTTAAGAAGAATGTCTTGGTCTTCCAATGGGCAAGGTACAAAAAATCTCATGCATCCGATCCAAATGTTATATTTTGGGGCAATTTTACTTTAATTTGTTGATTGTTGATCAATATATATAGTTGGCCGAAATGAGATTTGTTGTTTTGTTCATATATGGTTGGCCGAAATAGATATTACAATAGTTGGGCCGAAATGAGATTAATTGTTCAATAAATTAGTTGGCCGAATTATAAATGAGATTTGTTGTTAATTATACATTCCAATGAGATTGTGTTGATCAATATATATAGTTGGCCGAAATGAGATTGTTGTTGTTCATCAATAGTTGGCCGAAATAAGATTGTTCAATAGTTGGCCGAAATGAGATTAAATGAGATTGTTGTTGTGTATACATATAGTTCCAATGAGATTAATTAATTGTTGATCAATATATATATATATATATATAGTTGCATTGGCCGAAATGAAATTGTTGTTATTCATCAATAGTTGGCCGAAATAAAGATTGTTCAATATGGCCGAAATGAGATTGTTAATTAATTCAATAGTTGGCCGAATTATACATTGTTCAATTGTCTATATTAATATTGTTGTTGTTGCATAGTTTTCAATAGGTTAAATAGTTGTTATTATTATACATTGTTGGTTAGATTGTTCTATATTGTTGTTGCATATATATATTGTTGTTGCATAGTTTGGCTGAAAATATATATCTTGACACATATGAATATATATATATTGTTGATTGTACATTGTTGTTGCATTGCATAGTACATAGTTGTTGTTAGTATTTTTAACATGTGTTCCATTTGTTGTTGCAGAAGTGACAAGCAATGTCAACCACTCATGGATTTTCTTCGCAGCGGCATTCATTTTGCTAGCGTTGATATAACAAATGACAAGATCAAGATGAAACGCACCTGGCCGGGACTTGAGATACCATCTGCCTGCCACATTGATCTCCAGGCTATCTTTAGGCTTGAGCATCTCAAGACTGGAATGGCTGCTATGGCAAGCGCCGTGCTCGACGAGGACGCGTACAAGGATATGAAGACAAGATTCAAGAGTGGGCAGCATTATCTTTGGGAGAAGTACCCACTTGACGGTTGCAACATTGAGTATGCAGCAATAGATGCGTATGTTGCATACGAGGTGTACCGTAAGATTAGAATCATCAACTACGGGCAGCGTCACCTCGTACCGCGACCAGTGCGCCAGGAGCCTTCTGATTCTGATTATTCGGATGACGATATGTACTAGCTAGTGTTTGTAGTGCCTTGGGGGTCTCCTCATGTATATATGCAGTCGTGTTGTTGGGATGTGAGCTAGTAGTGTTATTGTTACAAATACTCTAATATTTTGTAGCTAGTAGTGTTATGTTGCAAACAATTTATCACTAATATTTTGTAGTAGTGTTATTGTTGGATGTGAGTTGTCTTATTGTTGCAAAAAAATTATCTCTAATATTTTGTAGTAGTGTTATTGTTGCAAACAATAACTCTCTAATATTTTGTAGTAGTGTTATTGTTGGATGAGTTGTCTTATTGTTGCAAAAAAATTATCTCTAATATTTTGTAGTAGTGTTATTGTTGGATGTGAGTTGTCTTATTATTGCAAATAATTTATCTCTAATATTTTCTAGTAGTGATATAACCACTAGTTGTGTAATTTAAAATGATTTTTCCTCAGAAAGATTTCTTTCTTTGAAGTGTTTATCACATTATTTCATTATTTAAATTGTTGTTATTATATAATCATTTTTAAAATAAATTAATATTTGTTTTATCATTATTTATTGCAATATTATTATTATATAATATAACCACTAGTTGTGTAATTTAAAATGATTTTTCCTAAGAAAGATTTCTTTCTTTGAAGTGTTTATCACATTATTTCATTATTTAAATATTTATTATTATATAATCATTTTTAAAATAAAGTAATATTTCTTTTATCATTATTTATTTCAATATTATTATTATATAATATAACCACTAGTTGTGTAATTTAAAATGATTTTTCCTAAGAAAGATTTCTTTCTTTGAAGTGTTTATCACATTATTTCATTATTTAAATATTTATTATTATATAATCATTTTTAAAATAAAGTAATATTTGTTTTATCATTATTTATTTCAATATTATTATTATATAATATAATTGTTTAATCAAGTAAATTTTTATAGTATAAGAAATGAATAAGTGTTTAATCATGACCGAGTGGTTAACATGATTGATAAGATAGAACTATCAGTAAGTTCTCAGTTCTCTCTTCGTATCTGGTTTGAAAGGAATCTAAATGTTAAGCGTGAATTTGACAGTTCTTAAATAGATTAAGTGTGTAGAGGTTAAATGTGTAGAGATTAAGTGAGTTAGACTAGAGATTAAGTGTGGGTTAGTGGATAGTTAAGTGAGAAATTTCGAAATTCTAAAAAATATTTTTTTCTGAAAGTTTCAAAAAATAATAATTATTTTGAAAAAACTTTAGTAGTACCGGTCGGTAACATCGACCGGTACTAAAGGTCTCCAGTCGAAACCTCAGTCCGCGACCCCACGTGTAGGCCTTTTGTACCGGTCGCAACACGCCCGGTACTGATGTTGGGGGGGCAACAGTCCCGCTTGGGCAGTTCCGGTTGCAAATCCGGTACTGATGCCCCTCCCCGACCGGTACTGCTGGTTCTTTTTCCACTAGTGTTTGTGTTAAAACCATTTTATCATCCATTGGATATTCGTGAAGGCATCAGTTAATTTGATCATTATCACACATGGTCAAGCAAAGTAATCTAAAGTAGTAAAAAACCGTGACCAGTAGTCTACATATCGATTAGGACGATTTTGGCTCGAAACTATCCACGCTATGTTCCCACGACTTACTTGACAATATTCATCTTACGAAGGATTAATATCCATTACTAATTTTGTTTGGTCACCTTTCTAAACTAATGGGAGACTCCTAGTATTTCGTTACATAAAAACTGCTCTACACCTCTTTTAGAAATATTTTATGGTGGCAACTTTATAAATCATCGGATGACAGTCTTGATGCCAAAAATATATATCGACATATATCAACATGAGTTTTAGTTTTAGAAATCTCGTCGAGATAAATCCAAATAAACAGATCGTCAATCAGAATTGTGGTTTTTCAGAGATCCAACACCAAAGTTTTCGGCAGGTGGCGCTGGATCTGAGGGAAGGCCGTCCTCATCTCATGAGCTACACAAAAGGTCATTAGATTATTTTTGAAATGGAATAATTACAAGGTCATTACAATTGTATATTTTGTAATAAAACTAGGGAAAGAGATTGAGGAAGAAGACGTAGAGGGAAAAGGAGCGGTGGTTGTAGGTAAACATTATCTATAGGAAGATGTGGGTGGAAAGACTAGGCTAAAACAACTGTGGATTCGATTTTCTTTACAAGAACACTAGGCGGGTACGTACTATCAATCAATCGGATAAACGCTGCGGTTCATTTTGAAATGTCCATGGCTCTATCTGCATGATGTAGGCCGGCATGTATAGCAGCCACGGTGAAAACTTCTACGAAACCACTCACACGTAAGAAAAGAACGTGCTTATAATATACTCCCTCCGTCCCAAAATAACAGTCTCAACTTTGATAGAAAGTGGATGTATGTAGACATAAAACACATGTCTACGTACATCCACTTTCTATCAAAGAACATGCCCACACGCAAGTGACAGAAATCGGTAGATGGTCTGAGAAGCCTCCGTCGGCACCCGCATTCAGTCTATAGATAATTGATCGAAGTACCGACTAGAAACTTTGGTTCATTTTGTAAATGATAGATGTAGTCATGTCTAGGCAGCAACCACAGCGAAATCAAATCTCTATGTGGTGATCAACCTCAAGAAAACAATATCAAGCAAAAGCTATTTTCACTAAACACACACGCTAGGCATTGGCCAATGGCCTGTGCACTTACGAGTTATACAAAGCTTATGTGGACATCGAATCTTATTTTTATCTGCATAGTGGAGTAGGAGTGAAATAAGCACCTATCACCTTTTTTGCTTCATTTGGGTACAATTGTTAGGCAGACTTTGCGGTGACCTTTGAGTCCGCATTGGCCGAACCCTGTCCGCTTGCGTCATACCCTGCTTTGCGTTGATAGCAACGTTTAGTTGCAAACAAATAGGAACTGGCGCACTTGTGAGTTCATTCAGTGACTCGATCGTGCAATAGAAGCATTGCATTTTCTAGCATATCATCTGAGTTGTGTTTATTTGATAGATGACTCACTGGCTGGACTTATCCATCCAATACTTACTTAAGCTTGTCCAGAGAGTTGGTTTATGGAGGTCTAGCTTAAAGGAGCTTCTTTTTAAGTTTAAAATCTGAAAAAAATCCTAGATGTAGATAATGGTATGATACATGTGTGTAACAAATCAGTCAGAAATTTGTTGGATTTTAGGCTAGGAAACAATGACACATAAGCGGATATGGGTCGAGAGTACACATTTTAAAACTCAAAAAATTCACAGAACTTTTTTTATCATAGAATACTACAAAATTTGCATTGATATTTTTCATATACCGATTGAGTTCGAAATTCTCTACACCTATGATTTTGTTTAGATTTTCTTTTCAAACAAAAAAATGTCGATTCTGAATTTTTGAAAGAAAAAGGCTCCATGAAACTCGGAATCCATTTACACTTTTGTCGTTCATGCGTCTTTTTAGTTTCCTGGTTTTCTCGTCGTCTTTTTTTCTAATTGGGTGCACCTGTATTCTCGGTGTCTAGTATGGGCTTGTGTTGCTTAGGTCAGTAATATTCTAAGTTCCGGTCCATGTGGCCCTTTATCAAAATAGGCATGTTTTCGATGAAATATATTCTTATATACTCAACAAGTCATGTCAGAAGGAATGTACTAAAAATAGTTCACTACTTATCTCTTCACGTGGAAGGTGGTGGCGGCACCCAACCACGAGGTAGAATCAAATGGAGCCATGTCAAAAAAAAGTGAAAGTTTAGTTGGGCGATGGAGTATATGGAAAAAATACATTCCATATACTACCATAAAATGGTGCAGAATATAAACCATAATAGGCGATGGAGTACGCGAAAATTGATCTTGGCCAATAATCAGGGAAAACATTCTGTCAGTTGGGTTCGAGGTTTCTCAACCGGCATTGAACATAACTACCACAAAATGGTGCACAATATAAACCATATTTGTGGGGGATCCTAATAAAATGTTAAACTTTTGAGAGAGATCTTCGGAGTTCAAGGTAAGCAACTATACTTTGTTTTCTAGTAAAAATAAATATGAACGCAAAATGTACCTAAGTTTGTGGCCGATGGAAAATATTACCGGTAGAAAACCGTTTTGGTTCACGAGATTAACCGACAATCTATCTCTTCCAAGTGATGTATAAATATCATGTGCTCGCAGTCTTAGGTACTATTGGTGCTACTATTGTTATACACGATAGGGAATAAAATGATAAACACAAGCAAATCAACACATAGGGATAAGATATTTTAATGTGAAAAAGCATTCTAAGGAGGAACAGAAAGGCACCAACCAGCAAATCTTCACCACAATTGGGAGAGACGGTGATAAACGTCGGGCAATTATAACTTACGACGTATCCCAGTCGGCGGCTTACAAGATGTATTTATAGTGGTAAAGATCTAAGCCAGGTCAGGAACGATCCTTACCGTCGGGGCTTTGCCCTCGCACCCCTGGCATCCTGGCAGGGCAAAACGGGATGTGCTAACTTCAGTCTACGCTTGCTACGGCCCAATCCTCTGGCGACGGGGGCCCGCTTTGCTCCGACAGAAGTTGACCTTTATCTTAATTGAATTTAGATCACAATAAAACAACACCTATGCTTACAAAATGTTTTGTAGAATTACAACAGTGATAGAACTTGCATTGAACTGCAACATAATTTCAACTCGAAATAAACTGACCAGATAAAACCAGCTTTTTAACAAGGACACTCACACTCGGTCAAAAGTTTAGAAGTGATAAACTTGATTGAAATAGCAGAAACTTAAGTCGAGTGCTTGACAAGAAAACCAAAGATTGCTAAATATGTATACATAACACCGCTGATATATGTTGCCTCAAACAAGCAACCACAGAACATTAAAAATGGGCCGCATGTGATTCCGTTCAATACTTAACTTTTGCCTGATCTGCAAATCAACAATTATTAAGGGGCTAATAATACCATTCTGGTCGGATGACTGAAAAAGAAAGGTCAGAGTAATCTCGGATAGGTAGAGGTTTCTCTTTCTTGATGACAAATGCCAAATCTTTCAAGAAAATCTGGGTGAACAGATCAGTTGACAGTTACATCTCATGAGAAAATCACAGAAGTCTTCAAATTACGCTACAAGAATTCCGTCTTTTGGGGGGGAAATATATTACGAACTAAAGTTTATTTGTCGTTGTCGACCATTTTTTTTAGCAACAAACAAAAAGCTTGCAAGTCGAGTGAATAATATACTGATAGTCTTTTCCAACTTGCAGTACCAATAATATGATTAAAAATGATTGATTGGGTGATAATAGTTTCTTAAGTTTCCCACGAACACACAAAATTAAATATACGTGTACAAAACTAATGGTCAAAATACATATAATTAAATTCCTATGTCTAAA
Organism: Poa annua; assembly: GCA_026929855.1. Classification (NCBI taxonomy): domain Eukaryota; kingdom Viridiplantae; phylum Streptophyta; class Magnoliopsida; order Poales; family Poaceae; genus Poa; species Poa annua. Next base: position 53,039,047 of record CM049433.1, on the reverse strand, counting down.
CTCTCTCTACTTACGAAGAGGTCAAGAGAGTGTGGGCACAAGAGCAATCATCCCCGTTGCAACAGGACGCCTTGGCGGTGACTCATTCATAAACTGCCATGTTATGTCAACCACTCTAAAGTTATCGTAGATTATCCCATCCCACGTATGCTGCAGGTTGTAGTTTGTACTACTGTAAATTGTAGTAATATGAAAGCTTGGGCCAGCTTTATTGCTCCAGTCCACCGGAATGAGGAAGGAAGAGGTGGTAGCGTTGACAGAGATGGAGGCAGCTGGAAGAAACGTCATGAACTTATCCAACAGGGAGTATGCCGTAGTCCATGTGATGGATGGATCATGGGTTGATCATGAAACTGAAACTGGTGGCGAAAGGGCATCCTATTTGATGATGAAAATGAATGATGGATCAAGGCAGAGTATCTGCTTTTTTGGTGGGAATTCTGACTATAGGTGTAGGCACCCACTGTTCAAAATTAAAATGTTACAAAATCATAAACAAAAACCTCGGTTCATCTGGACATTTCATGTTCGCACACAAAGTTTTGCAGAAAAGACATTTTTGTGACGTATATAAAAAAAGATGATTTATGTTACTGCAACTTTTCACGAGACGTTGTTTTGTCTTTTTTACACAAGCCACAAATAATGTCGTTTTTTTCGTCAAACTTTGTGTGTGAACATACAATATCCGTATGCACACTCCAAAATTTTGTTCAAAACTTTAATAAATTTAAAATAATTTTTTCATAAGATAAATCTAAACTTATGAGGCAAAACACCATGTCCATTTTTGGTTGCTACTTGGGTCTTGATATTGTCATGAGAAGATATATTCAAACAAGGCTTGTCAGCAAATGGGGACGCCTCTAATCTACCTAGCCATGTAAAGTTATGCTTACACTCGGGCGTAGCGCCTTGGGGCGAATAGTTTTTATTTATTTTTCAAAAAGGGAACATCGCACCGGCTAAAAGGGAGCGATGCACACATGCAACATTTTTGCAAAGTTCTGTTTAAAAGAATGTGATACAACTAAAGGATCAGACCGGCTAAAGTGGTTACATATACATCAACCAACAACAAAAAAGACATAATGCCTAACCATTTTGAACTACTTAGCATGCTCACAGTCACCTCGATTGAATATAACCCCAATTATCGTCATCAGTAGTCGAGTGCTGCAACTCCAGTCCATGTGCTAAGATCACCTTGTAGAAATCGAGAATCAAGTTTTGGATGTTGTATGTAAAGCTTTGCGTCTTGATAGACGCCATAATTGTGTCCTAGTGGTTATTGTTGATTAGGTGCGACTTGAGAGGAAATTGGAAAAAATTATGTAGTACTCCGGTGTTTTTAAATATAAAATGTTTTAACCTTTGTTCACATTCAGCTGTATACAAATGTACCTTAGCATGTTTTACTGTGTATGTTCAATGTACATAAACTGTGAAACACCTAAAACATCTTACATTCATAAATAGAGGGAGTATGATTGACGAGTCATGGACTCGGCAAATCCCATGGTTCAGTGCCCTGGGTTGTATTGGGGGAAATCTGTATATAGGTGTTGGCGAATCCGGACGGTAACGAGCTAGGGTTTCGCTCGTTGATGCATTGATTTGTAGGTTACAAGGTGGCTAAAATGGTGACCCGGCGAGATCGTGACTCGCTAGGGTTTGGAGAAACAAGATTGCGTGTCCTGGATTCTCTCCCTCCTGGTCCTTTTATAGACGGCCAGGTCTCGGGAGTCCGAACACAACTCAATTACAGATATAACTAGCCTAGGCCGGCACGATCTTCTTCTTCTTTAACCGCACTCCACCCATTGTGGGCCGTAGTATGCCATTTATGCGTCTGTCTTTTATGGGCCATCAGGTGGGCCTTCCGGTAGTCCAGGCCTCAATATAGTAACGTGGGTATACCCGTTGGGCATAACCACATCAGTAGCCCCCGAGTGCCTATTCGATTCCAACGGATCGTGTAGGGACTCACTACCCCTTAATCTGCCGAGTCGTTTCCCTGATAACATTAATCAAACCTGTTCACAAATGTATAAAGGCGAGGGAAAACATCTCGCTATTCGATATATATATTTTATCTTCGTCGTTTTGAGAGGATGGATGGCGTAGTAGGCCTGATTCAACCGACGGATCGGGGTCAAGTTAACTCGCGACTCGGGCGAGATACCTTTCTAGCCTACTCAGATTCGACTCCCTTCTATCGAACCCGACAAGACCGTTCAAGTTCGACTCAAGCCTGCTGGGACTTACTGGTCGTAACCCGGCCATATTCTAGAGTACCCTTGGCGCGTCCGCCGGGATTTTGCATCGCACCTGCTGGCGCGGAAAGTTATCGGGTCCACGTAGCTTGTACGGGCCACCCGGCCTTTTTCAGGTCTTACCTTTGTACTTGTTTGTACAGCATCCGAGGACCAGTCTAGCCTGGGGCATCCCGGGAATTGTTATTTAGATATTTGGATGCGATCCAGGAGTTACTCGACCGGATTTCGACTGTATATGTGAATTTTTGCCCTTGATACGCCTTCGGTTGACTCCAGTTCGTCGAGTGAGCTTACTCTTCGACTGACGCTGATCGTCAATTTAATTCATCGGGTGCGCGACAGCGCTCCTGATGGAAGTAGCCCCCGAGATCGAGTGCAATTGCTTGCAATTGTGCTTGATCTAAAAATAAAAAATAAAAGAACTGATATTTACCATCTTATACTCCCAATGGAAGTTCACCTTTTGAACTGTATTGAACTGACCCGGGAATTCATCGACTGGCTTTCGTCCACAACTTTTTGCTTTAACTTCTGGAAGTCGAACTTCTCCCGAGTTGCTCTCCTTCTAATGCTGTGGGCGCGTCACGTTATGACGGGCGTGAAAGGTGAGGTTGAGCGAACATTATTTACTCCACTGCCACTGACAGGACGTGACCGGTTGTGGGCCCTGACTGGCAGAAACGACCGTTGCCGGCCTGAATTGACCGCAGGACGCGTCCGAAAGACGGGTGAAAGGAAAGACGTCGCCTAGAGGGGGGGGTGAATAGGCGAGGTACACTTTTTACAATTTAGGGTTGATAAATGCGGAATAAAACTTAGTGTTTAACTTATCAAGAACACAACCTAAATATACTAGGTGAACCTATGTGCACCAACAACTTATGCTAAGCAAGACAAGTAACAAAGTGATAACAAGGTAAATGACTTCAAGCACGAAGGCTATCACAATGTAAATGACTGCAAGCACGAAGGCTATCACAATGTAAAGTGCATAAGTAAAGAGCTCGGGTATAGAGATAACCGAGGCACGCGGAGACGAGGATGTATTCCCGACTTCCTCCTTCTTAGGGGAGTACGTCTCGTTGGAGAGGTGTGAGTGACCACCACAGGTCCGACTCAACGCCACAAAGGCCTCACCTTATTCTCCGATGAACTCGACCACAAAGGTCCGGGTTCACCTTCCACTATGAACTCCTTTGGGGCGGAGAACGCTCCCGTACAACTATGTTGGGGCACACACCCACAACCGAATTGGGGGCTCCCAAATGACCACAAGAGGTCTTGACCACAACAGGTCCAACTTGACCACAAAGGTCCCAACCGACCACAAAAGGTCTCCGCCACAAAGGCCGGCCACTAAGGCGTCTAGGGTCCAAAGACCCAAGAGTAACAAGCTCACGAATTTCACCACCACGAATCACGTGGAGGGCTCAAACCGATGCAACCGATGCAATGGCAAGAACACAAGTTCTTCACTCCCAAATCCCACCAAAAGCAACTAATGCTTATGGGGGGGGAGAGAGGAAGAACAAAGAAACCACAAAGGAGTCAAATCCCTCACTCCCAAATCCCACCAAAAGCAACTAATGCTTGTGGGGGGAGAAGAGAGAAAGAACAAAGAAGGAGAACCACAAAGGAACTCCTAGATCTAGATCCACTAGGTTCCCCTCACTTAGAGGAGAGATGGATTGGTGGAAACGTAGATCTAGATCTCCTCTCACTTTTCCCTCAAAGATATGCAAGAATCATGGGAGGAATTGAGAGGGGGCAAGCTTTTCCAAGGTCAAGAATGGCAGGAGAGAGAGGGAAAAAACGAGCAGCTCAAGAAAGAAGAAGGGGAGGGGTATTTATAGCCCTCCCAGTTTTCTAGCCGTTGGGAATTGTCAGCTCGGAAATCTCCGGTAGGAAATCCGACTGAGAGCTGAAAGCGACCAGTGCTGATATCAAATAAGACTTGGCGAAAAACTTAACTTGGTCGTTCGGAAATTTCCGAACCGGGACCGCAAATTTCCGGCTGAAAATCCGACTGAGAGCCAGTTGAGTGCAGTGCAGAAAATCTTTAAGACTTGGCGAAAAATTCTCCGGGTCGGAAATCTCCGGTCTGGGGTCTGGAAATTTCCGCCCCTCCGAAAACTGCAGAAACAACAGAACTGAAATAACTTTTGCATAATAACTCCGAATGAGGTGAAACCAACTCCGTTGGAAAGGTACCGACAAGGAGAAAGCTACAAAAACTGGAAATATTGCAAACCATAAATAGAGCAAAGTCCCCACACATGTGAAGGTGTGGAGCTTTGCTCAAGGTTGAACCGGTCATATTTCCACACCGAAAATGCAACAAGTTTTCCATACTAAAACCTTTTTCGAAGAACTTGGTCTTGTCATGAAGATCGCGACAAGCACCAAAACCCAACAAGGTGAAAAGCCAAATAAGAACCAAGAAAGATGATATGCCAAGCATGCAACGGTTTGAGCTCTCCACAAAGATGCGATCAAGTTACTCCCTCGAGAGCCCCTCTTGATAGTACGCCTGTCTATCCTATAGCCCTATCAAGAACAAACCTTTGCCTTGAGCAATCCACTTGAGCCTTGAGCATTCCACTTGAGCTAGACGAAGACGGTCTTGATCTCTCCAAGTGGACCACCTTTCTTGATTGCGCTTGCTAGCATATGCTTGGTGAAGACTTCTCCAAATACTCCCCCATACGCCATTATGGGAGAGCCTCGCTTAGCTTCGTCTTCATGTCAATCTCCAAGCTCCATTAGCTTCGTCTTCATGTCTTCATTTCGACCTCCAAGCTACAAGCATAAGATATCTCCGAAATGCTTCTCTTGGTCTTGCACTTCTTAACCTTGATGACGAATACCGCATGACATCATTCTCCATGAGCTCTATGAGATGTTCTTCTTGTTGCAAGCCCATGGGAAGATACCTAACTCCATATATAGATACCACACACACTTGGGTTACTTCACAAAGCTATATGGACAATGGCTTACCATCCAAGGGATACATGATCCACTTGGTACATCTTGTAGCTTCGTGTGTTGATCAACATCTTGATCAATCTCGTATCATCCCATCTATCTTCATATAGGTGATGTCTTGACATTTTCAAGACATACTTGCAATATGCTCCCATCTATCTTCATATGGGTGATGTCTTGACATCTTCAAGACATACTTGCAATATGCTCAACACACACATTAGTCCATATGGATTGTCATCAATTACCAAAACCATATAAGAGGGCACATGCCCTTTCAACGGGGCGTGATGATGACGAGCTCCTCGTTTTACGCGCGTCGTGGGTGTAGTGCGGCGACGGTTGCTCTCCGTCGTGCTTGCTTGGACGTTTGCCACGTGTCCAAGATGTAATTTGGACGGCTTGCATCTCGTCATTGCGCGCTATAAGATCTGTGCGGGTTTTCCTTTTTGCATTTTACCGGATTCATTTGCGCTGCCGCCGCCTGCAACCCATCTTCTTCCTCGCGCACATCTCTTCCCCAGTTTTGCCACCAGTGCGCGCTGCTCCGCTGCAATGGGGAAACCAACATCCACGAAGGCCAAGGACGCCGGGAGGAGCAAGGACGTCGCGGCCGTGGAGATTGTGGAGAAGGGCAGCTGGTGCCGTTCTGTGGTGAAAGAGGCGCATATCGAATCTCTTCGCGCGGTGCTGCCCGCCACCGACAACTTCGTTCGCCTCCCCGGCGACGAGAGCCAGCCCAAACCGGCAAGCGATGAGCGGGTATGTTTTCTGGACCACATGAACCGGGGCCTGTCCTTCCCGATCCATCCATTTCTTCGCGGCCTGTTGTGCGTGTACGGCGCTCAACTCCATGACCTGCCGCCCAACGCCGTGCTCCATGTCAGCTGCTTAATTACGCTATGCGAGTGTTTCCTCGGAATAGCCCCTCACTGGGGGTTATTCCGACTCTGCTTCAACGTCAAGGGGCAAGGCTCTGGCAGTGGCCCTGGCGGCCTTGGTATTCAAGCTCGACCGAGGTCGGGGTATTTCAAGATCCCTATGTCGGAGTCGGTACAGAACTGGCGCGGCCGCTGGTTTTATATCAAATCTGAAGTGGCTCCCGGTAAGTCATCGGGTGTGCCTGCGTTTGATGGGGATGCCGAGCTTCAAAAGAAACGTTCCTGGAACCATTCCCTGACAGCCTTTGAAGAACAAGAAGCAAGAGCACTGCTGAACAAGGTGGAAGTACTGCAGACTACGGAGGGTAAGGTACTGACTGGCGCACATCTGGTTGCTGCCTTCCTGCGACGTCGAGTGCAACCCCTGCAAGAGCGCGCGCACCCTATGTTTGAGTATACTGGGTCAGATGACTGCACCCGGGTCTCGAGTGAGGATTACTCGAGCAACGAACTCCTCTTAATAGTGAAGCAGCTGACAGGCTTAAAGGCCAAACTTGGTGACCTGACTTCGCCGGTCGCTGCATTCGATTCCACGAACCCAGTTCCTGAGGTATGTTGCAACTTAACCGGACTGCTATGTCTTTCTGCCGCTTCTGCATACTTTTTTACTAGATCCCTTTCTGCTAGGGTCATGCCCCACCAGCTTCTGTGCCGACCATACTGGAGGAGGAAAATCCTGTGACGGCCACTCGGGATCCTGCGTCAGACCCCTCAGTCGCCAGCGCCAACTCTGAGGAGGCTGCAGCTGAGAAGAGCGCAAACCCGAAGCGGGGGCGCTCGCCGACTGAAAGCTCTGGCGACTCCCAGGACAGGAGGAAACGAGCAGCAGTAGACGTTGCTCGCAAAGACGCCGATCTCTCGTCGGCTGTTGTGTCAACGTCGGGTGTTCTGGACATCACCCCCTTATCTTTCATACCGCCTACCGCTTCGACTCACCGCACCCTGGAGGACGTGGCGCCCTGGTTGGCTTCGTAAGTAAAACTATTCCCTTTCCTTTTTCTCTTCTCTCTCTTCTCAATTATTCCCCCTACTGAATCGTCGACTGCTTCCTTAGCATAAGTAGCGAAGAGAACACAGAAATGGATTCGCCCGTTCAGTCTCTTCGCGAGGAAACATCCGCTCGGCGAGAGGAGAAAGAAGACAGGGTTGAGGAATCTCCTGTGGAAACTCCTACTGCGACGCTGGATGTAGAAATTCAGCACGCGAACAAATCCACTCAAAAGGCTTCGAGTCCAACTTCTAATCACGTAAGATATTTTCTTTCTTCTGAATACTGCCTCAAGCTTCCACCTCTTCGCTTACCATTTTCCTTGCAATTTTGTTGTTTATTGGGAGCGCGACAGCGCTCCCAATGGGAGTAGCCCCCGAGCCTGTAGTCAACTACCAGTAGTTGGGTGCAGGGTCAGAAAATAAAGTCCCGTGTTTGCATTAACTGTGTCATCTGTCCACACAGCCTACCGTTCGCCGACTACTGGATATTGGCAACGAGTTCGCTCAACTGGAGGCAAAGAATCAGAGCCTTTGGGAGCAACTTACCAAGTCCGAAGGTACCCTACTGACTGACAAACCCAGCTCCTAGCTGTCTATCTTGACTTGCTAATCGCTCGACTCCATATCGCAGATGCCTTGGCCACGACTGAGCGAGAAAGGGACCATGCCCGCTGTCTGGCAAAGGATCTGAACTCTGAGCTCAGACGATTGAAAGAGGAGTTGACTGCCCAAGTGGAATCTGCGCGGACTGAAGGGGCGCGAGGGGCCGAGGAGCGCCTGGCGAAAAAGCAAGCCGAAAGAGACAATGCCCTAACGAGCCGCCTTCTTGTGTTTGGCAACTCGCTGGCGAGTAAGTACCCCTATTTCTTATCTGTTTTGACTCGAACAGGTGTCACTGTATTTTACTGGCCAGTAACTATACTCATGTTGATTTCATCTGCAGGAGCTCTTGGACTGCACGCCGACCAGTACGCACCTCCTCCTGACCTTCAGTTGGAGGCTGCAATTAAATCAGCGGAAGGATTCACAAGCAAGCTTTCTGCTGTCCTCTCGTCTTCGACTGCTGCATTAACGGCCCTCCATCGACTTGTTTTGCCGAAACAGGAGGTACCTCAAGACCTGGCCACACTTGCAGAGACTTTCCGTCTGGAAGGCGACTCATTTCCCAAGTTCATCCGCGAGCAGACGGTATGTGGGTCCGCGACTGCTTTCAAGATGCTGCTTGGGCATGGGGTTTCTGCCGACCTGGGTAGCCTCGTTTCTGCTCTGCCGCTTGACTCGGCTGGCAAAAGGGTATCCCTTAGCCAGCATGAGGATGAAGCGCGTAGACTGGCGAACACCCTTCTTGCGAATTTCGAACAAAGGATTGCCTAGCGCAAGAAGAAGGGATCTGCCTCTACGTCGAGTGCTCCCAGCGCGAAGTAGTTCGTAGATTAGGATAATCCATCCGGAATTATTTTGTTAGCACTGTGCGCCTGCTGCACGCTTGCCATGTAAAAACTTGATATTTTTGTAACGCAACTTAAGCTCTGGGGGCTAACCCAGCCCCCGAGTCCTTTTAACTATGCTAGCTGCGTTTGATCCACTTTGACTTAAGCTTGGTCCGACTGAGATGTTTTTTGATTCGTACTTCTTTTTCTGTTGTTTCTGCAGCCGTCTGGTAGCACAACCTCGGGTGCCGTTCCTCCGTTTGATCCCCGTGATCAGTACTTGTACAATATGTTGAAAGTGCGCTGCGAGAACGCCGAGCAAGACTTGAGGGTGGCCCGCGGTACGTTGGCCATACTCCAGTCGAAACAACCTCGTCCTATTGAGAGAGAGGCGGTTTTGATGACAGAAATTGAGAACGCGAACACTGGCTTACTATGTGAGTTACTCGCCGAGCCCCCGAGTGTCTTGTTTTTCCCTATACTGATAGCTCTGAGCCCTGACGGCTTCATCTGAACTGCTACTGATTTTGCAGGCGTTCAAACTGACGCAACAGCCGAACAAAATCGAGTTCGAACTCGATTTGCTGAAGTAATGGCTGAGCATGGTCGAGACGCTTCTTCTGTATGGTCCATGCATAGCAAGTCGATGTCGCTACTCACCCTGCGTGATCGGGTTGCCCAGGTCGGCGAATTCGCGGCTTTATGCACCTCCGTACTGTCGCGTGTGCATCAAGCTCTGTTCCCTCTTAACGAACAGCCGCACGGATTGAATGCCCTGCTGAACCGTTTTCGTCAAGGGGAAGCGATTCGCGACTTCATACGAGTTCAACTTGTTGCTGGTGCGACCACGGCGTTTGCAGTTCTGCGCCTACACCACCCCAATGTTGACCTGGCAACGGTCGGCGCTGGGGCCCCCGAGGGTGCGGGCACTGTCTCGATGGAGGAGCACTATCAAGCTGCATATGGCCCCGCCAGTTGTATAATAGGTCTAATGGAGAAGGAAACAGATATGGAGCTTGATCGCCGTCGACTGCCGACTGATGTAAAGCAGGAACCTCAGTAAGGCAGCAAACCTGCCAATCTGTTTCTGCGTTCACCCGAGGACAGCCCCCGAGCATGCATGCGCCCAGTGGTGTCTGTCATCTACTGGGGTTGTATTTTTTGGTGTAAATGAAGCCGAGAGAGGATCCGGTTAACACTGCTAGCTTAAACTTGAATTTCCGCACACTGTAAAGGTTTGTACTGTACTTACATAGGGGAACATTGTACTTTATTGCTGGTCAATAGAGGATTGTCTGATACAAACGTGGCTGATCGCAGCCTTTATTTTAATTCTGATATAAAGAAGAATGCTATACTACTATGCATAAAAACGGCGCAGGTGGGCTGCGTTCCATGGGTTGTGGGAGGGTGCTTCCGTCTCGGCGTGCTTCAGTCTGTAGGCTCCGTTCCCAATGACTTCTGTGATGATGAAAGGGCCCTCCCAAGGCGAAGCTAACTTATGGACTTTCTTTTGTTTTAGTCTCAACACCAGGTCGCCTACTCCGAAGGTGCGCGGCCGCAAGCGTCGACTGTGATAGTTCTTTAGGCTCTGCTGGTACACTGTTGTTCTGGCAAGGGCGATGTCGCGTACTTCATCGAGGGTATCGATGTCGTCCTCGAGTACTTCCTCGGAGTCTTGTTCTTCGTAAGCGACTACTCGGGGTGCGTCGAACTTGAGATCATGTGGCATTACTGCCTCCGCCCCGTGCACCATAAAAAAGGGCGTGTACTGCGTGGACCTGTTAGGGGTCGTTCGCAGGCTCCATAGTACTGCGGGTAGTTCCTCTGCCCAGGCGCCTGCTGCGCGCTTGAGTGGCACGAGGAGTCGCTTCTTCAAACCGCGGCACACCAGCCCATTAGCCTTATCGACTTGACCGTTGGATTGCGGGTGCGCAACGGAGGCGTAGTTGAGTTTTATGCCTTGATCCTTGCAAAAGTCGCGGAAGTCGTCTGTCGTGAAGTTGGTGCCATTGTCGGTGATGATGCTGTTTGGTACGTCGAATCGGAAGATGATAGATTTGATGAAGTTGATCACCGAAGTCGATGTTGCGTTTGTGACTGGGACTGCTTCGATCCACTTTGTAAATTTGTCGACTGCGACTAGTAGAAAGGTGTGACCTCCGCGCGACGACTTTTTTAGCGGTCCGACCATGTCGAGACCCCACTGAGCAAAGGGACAAGCTAAAGGTATTGTTTTGAGTTCCGCGGCTGGTGCATGAGGTCTTGTCGCATACTTCTGGCACCCAAGACATTTCCTGACGATGTCCTCTGCGTCTCGCATAGCTGTGGGCCAGTAGAAACCGGCGCGTAGCGCTTTGGCGACTAGCGCCCGACTGCTTGCGTGATGACCGCACGTCCCAGCGTGTATGTCCAATAGAATGGCTCTTCCATCCTCGGGTGCGATGCATCGCTGCAATATGCTTGAGATGCTTCGCTTATACAACTCTTTGTTTATTACTGTGAAGGCCTTGCATCGTCGAGTTAACCGTCGCGCCTCGACTGGATCCACGGGTACCTCCTGGCAGAGGATGTACGACAGAAAAGGTTTCGTCCATGAAGGCTCCACGAGTAACACTTCGACTGGAGGTGTTGCTGCTAACACGTTACCGGGCTGCTGCTCAGCCGGTGTTTTGTCGGGTTTATCATCTGCTTCTTCGGTCACCGCCTCAAGTGGATGTTCCTTTTTTAACTTGATCGAGCGCTCCTTTATGCGTTCCAAGAAAACGCCTGGAGGTATCGGCTCTTTCTTGGACCCGATGTTTGCGAGCATGTCAGCCTCCTCGTTGCTTTCGCGGCCTACGTGCCGCAGCTCGCATCCATCAAAGCTGCCTTCCATGATGTTGTATAGGTCTCTGTAGGCTTGCATGTTAGTCGCGTTGGCATCGAACTCCTTCATTGTTTGTTGTACGACGAGGTTTGAGTCGCCGTATATCATCAGTCGGGTTGCCCCACAGGCTTTTGCCATCAGCATGCCATGAAAAAGTGCCTCGTACTCGGCCTCGTTGTTTGTAGCTCTTTGGAAGTCCATTTGCAGAATATATCGCAGTTTATCACCTTTGGGAGATGTTAACACAACTCCAGCTGCGGCTCCATCATACCTTTTTGACCCGTCAAAATACATAGTCCAGGCGTTGGACAGGTCGGGGACGTGAGGGAGCTGCGCCTCGATCCATTCGGTGGTGAAGTATGGTAACACCTCAGCCTTGATGGCCTTCGGGTGCCGATACGTGATGTCTAATGGGCCTAACTCGATTGCCCATTTGGCGACTCGGCCTGTTGCCATTGAATTGTTGAGGATGTCGGCGAGTGGGGCGCTGCTCACCACCACTATCGGGTGCTCCGTGAAGTAGTGCACGACCTTGCGACTTGCCATGAAAACGCCGTAAACGAGCTTCTGATAGTGCGGGTATCGCTCCATGGAGGGGGATAACACCTCGCTGAGATAATAGACTGGCCGATGTACCGGCTGTGTTTTTCCTTCCTCTGGTCTTTCTACCACTAGGACCGCGCTGACCACCCTGTTGGTGGCGGCAATATATAAGTATAGCGTTTCTTGCTCTTGCGGCGCCACAAGGATTGGAGGCGTCGTCAGCATGCGCTTGAGGTTGGCAAAGGCAACTCTTGCTTCCGTCGTCCACTCGAATTTGTCCGCCTTCTTTAGTAGTTGGTAGAAAGGCAAGGCCTTTTCCCCATTCGACTAATGAACCTGCTTAAAGCCGCGATCCTGCTGGCTAGTCCTTGGACTTCTCGAAGTTTGGTTGGCTCGGGCATTGTTAGGATCGACTGTATTTTTTCAGGATTCGCTTCAATGCCCCTGGCGGACACGAGGTATCCCAGAATCTGCCCTGATGGCACCCCGAAGACGCACTTCGTTGGGTTTAATTTGATTCTGTATTTTCTGAGCGCGGTGAAGGTTTCTCGCAAGTCCTCTATGAGTGTGTCTGTTTTCTGAGTCTTGACGACGATATCATCGATATAGACTTGGATGTTTCGTCCGATCTGATCTTTTAGGCAGTTCTGCATCATACGCTGGTATGTGGCGCCTGCGTTTTTGAGACCGAACGTCATCTTCGTGTGGCAGTACACGCCATGAGGGGTGATGAACGCCGTCTTTTCTTCGTCTTCCTTTTTCATCTGGATCTGCTGGTAGCCCGAGTAAGCGTCCAGAAACGAGAGGCGCTCGCACCCGGCAGTCGAATCTATGATCTGATCTATCCGAGGCAACGGGAAGTGATCCTTCGGGCAACACTTGTTAAGACTGGTAAAGTCTATGCACATGCGGGCATTCTTGACGCCCTTCTTTGGCACGAGTACTGGGTTCGCGACCCAGTCGGACTTTTTTAGTTCTCGTATGAACCCAGCATCCAACAATCTGTCTAGTTCCTTTCCGACTGCCAATCACTTTGGCTCGGAGAGTCTTCTCATTGTCTGTTTGACTGGCTTGGCGTCTGGATAAATTTGTAAGGCGTGCTCGGCGAGTTCCCTGGGTACACCTGGCATATCGGTTGGGTGCCAGGCGAACATATCCCAATTCTCACGGAGGAACTCGACGAGCGCGCCTTCCTATGCGCTAGCAATGCTATTTGACACTAGGACCGTCTTGTTTGCGTCTGTTGGGTGCACCTGATGTGCCCTTGTGTCGCTCTGCGCGTTGAAAGAGCTACCGGGTGCAGACTGCTTTCTTTCGGGGAAGAGTGACCGGTCGTTATCTAGGGCTATCTCTGCAAGCTGCTCTTGTGCGCCGAAGGACTCGGAAATCTTGCTGAATTCCCTGTCGCAGCTGTCTGACTTTCGGAAGTCGCCCCTGACTGTTATGATTCCCTTGGGTCCAGATAGCTTGAGCATCAGGTACGCATAGTGCGGTACTGCCATGAACCGCGCAAATGCTGGGCGCCCGAGGATGACATGATATTGAGACTGCCAGTCAACGACCTCGAACTCGATGCACTCTGTTTTAAAGTGATCCACTTCACCAAGAACAACGTCAAGCCATAAAGAACCTAGCGGGTACACTGCTTTACCTGGGACGATGCCGTGGAAGGTGTTGTCCGAAGGCTTCAGATTTTCGACTGACAAGTTCATCTTGCGCAGAGTGTCTGCGAACATGATGTTAATACCGCTGCCGCCGTCCATGAACACCTTGTTCATCCGAAAACCTCTGACTAGCGCGTGCAGGACCAGCGGCGCGTGGCCAGGGCGTGGTACTCGTGGAGGGTGATCCTCGCGGGTGAAACTGATGGGAGTTTCCGATCCTCGCAGGTACTCTGGAGCGGCGGATGGCGTCGTTGTGGCTAGGTGAACCTGTCTGGTGATCAATTTCCGACACCGATTCGACGGGCGACCTTTTTGAATCATGTACATCGCCCCTCTAGTGGGCGGGTACTATTCTTGCATGGCAGCTGGCTCCTCTTTTCGCTGGTTCACTTGGATTGCTCCTGCTATGTGCCCTGCAGGCGGAGGTGGTGGTGCCCCGAGTGCGGGTAAGTTGAGGGAGAGCCCTGCGCTTCTGTGTAGCTCAGCCTGGATTGCGATGAAGTCACGACAATCCTTGAGCAGATGAGTTGCTATCAACTTGCCATCATCTCCTCTGAACATGTGCATTCTGCACGGGTCGTTTAGCTGTTCAGCCGGGGTCCGGTATGGTCGCTCGTCCCGTCGGGTCCCCCTGGGTCTCCACTCGCGTCTTCGTCCTCCCTCGTCGCGTTTTTTATCTTCGTTGTTTCTGTCGTCACGACTTCTGTTTTTGTCTTCGCGTTCGTCGCGTTGGTGGTCTCCCTGCTGGGCGAAGTTGCGACTGCGATTATCCTGGAAACCAGCCGCGACCTGTTCGATTCCGTCCAGGTCGGCATACTGTCGCTGCCTGTTTCTCCTGTCGTTGCGACCACGACGTCCCTAGTTGCCCTGCTGGCGTTCCTGCTCGGGCGATGGTGGCTTGTCTGACCTGACTGAGTCCTCTCCGTCGGCCCACTTGTTTGCTATTTCCATTAAATGCGCGATCGTTTTAGGGTCCTCGCGACCTAATGCTTCCTGGAGGTCGTTGCGCCGGACCCCCTGGATAAAGGCGAATATGGCATTGTCTTCTGATATATTAACGCCTGAGTTTTTCATCGTTCTCCAGCGCTGGATATACTCGCGCAGGGACTCGCCGACTTTTTGCTTGCACGCTCTGAGCTGCTGAAAGGATGCTGGGCGCTTGAAGGTCGACGAGAAGTTTCTCTTGAAGTCGCTGCAGAACGAGTCCCACGTTCCGTAGGAACTGCGGGGCAGTCCTCTGAGCCAGGCTCGGGCTGAACCCGTGAACATTAGTTGTATGTACTGCATAGCAGTCGTCGAATTCCCTCGCTGACAGGCTACAGCTGTTCTGTAATCCTCCAACCAAGCCGCTGGTTCTTGACTACCGTCGTACTTGGGTGTTTCCGATGTAAGCCTAAATCTTTTTGGCATGCGAGTTTCCCGCACGGCGGTCGTAAAACACATGGCTCCACATGGTTCAACGTCTGAGTCTGTATATGAACTGCTGCGACTGGAGCCTGGAGTGCGGCTGCGGTGTCTTCGCTGATGCCTGCGCCTGTTCACCGTGCGCTGGGTGATGATGTCGCGTGCGTCGACGCCTTCCTCGACATAGTCGTGCTGGAAGCCCGACGCACGCCTTTGCTGACGTCGCTCTTCTCTGTCGCATCGCCGCTCTTCTCTCTCGCGGCGGCGGCGAGTGGCTCGTTGATCCTCTGTCTCGTCCCTGTCGCGTTCGTCGCGATGACGTTGTCTTGACCTGCTTCGCTCTGGCTCTTCTCGGTCATGTTCATCGCGAGTGCGGCGCCTGGACCTGCTTCCTTCTGGTATATCCTGGTCGTGATCCTCGCGACGCCTGGTGCCTTGGTGTGCGTCCTCGTTCTGCGAGGTGGGTATCTCGTTTTGCCTGTTGGTATTTGTTCGAGTGCCAGTGTTAGGCGTGTTCTGTACTAGGCTGCTCCCGGGCCTACTCTGAGGGGTACCAGTTGGTACGAGGGCCGTGCCCACTTGCCCCAACGCGTCGATCTGAGCTCGGTGCAGACTGTGCCGCGGGTCGTCCGCAGGTGGCATCGTGGAACGGAGGTAGGTTGCAACTGATGCGACTGCGGCTGCGGTTGTTTGCGGTACTGGGATGCTGTCCTCTCCTATCCTCATGAACCTCTGCCGCATATTTACTGGCTCTAAACCGGCTCGAGGCAGACGCGACCGGGTCCGTACATGCTGCGTGGAGTGCGGGTCCGCCCCAGTCGAATGGGATGACGAGTCGGCCTGCCTCCTCGCGCTGGCTGAATCTGCTCTTTGCTGCCTGCCGTTGAGGTCTTGCTCCATCTCCAGCAATTCCTGATTTTTCTTGCGCAGCAGGTATTGGTATGCCAGCAAATCGTTTCTGGGGGCGTCTTCGGGCATAAGTGTGCCGCTGTTGACGACGTCCTGGATCCTATTCGCCATCTCCTCGGAGATAACGAGCTCCGTGTCGGCTGAGAGCTGTACAGTCAATGGGTATTGTACTGGTACCATCGAGGATCGTCGGACTGGTGTTGTCGCGGTGCCTGAAGCGCCGTTGCGATTCACCATGAAAACTTGACTAGCTATGCGGTTTCGTATGTTGCGGCCCTCGCCCTGGTGGCTAGGCTCATCGCTTGATGACGAGCTTGCCCCGCGGAGGATGGCGGCCACTTGGAAGGTTGTGCAGTCGGGACAGTAGCACGTGACGTCAGAAGTTCCTTTTGGTGACTCGACGGGTGGCAGAGTGGTCGACGGCATCGCGTAATTGGCGATGCGCGAAATTGACGCCGAGTCGGAAGCATCCGAGGTCGGTGCTGTCATGTAGTCGACATCCTCGGGAGTTGCGGAGAGCTCGATGTTGTCCACGTCCCTTGTCATCGCATCCGCGACTGTCGATCTTGCGATCCGGGGCGGGCCCGGCATGTGGAGCGTACCCCATTGGTTAACAAGGAAACGAAAACCTCCGAACGTTAGATCCATACCTGAGTGGATCTCGGCGAATGCAGGGCGCTCGGATTCCGGGTGCGGAACGAAGTCGAAAGCACCGAGGGCGAACGGCTTCCGTAGATCCGGCGAGCCCCGTGGTGAAGTTGATCTCAATGTCGAGGTTGGAGATGCGATTGTCGGGTCCGCCGAACCCGTGGATCCAACACCAGATCTTCCCACAGACGGCGCCAATTGACGAGTCATGGACTCGGCAAATCCCATGGTTCAGTACCCTGGGTTGTATTGGGGGAAATCTGTATATAGGTGTTGGCGAATCCGGACGGTAACGAGCTAGGGTTTCGCTCGTTGATGTATTGATTTGTAGGTTACAAGGTGGCTACAATGGTGACCCGACGAGATCGTGGCTCGCTAGGGTTTGGAGAAACAAGATTGTGTGTCCTGGGTTCTCTCCCTCCTGGTCCTTTTATAGACGGCCAGGTCTTGGGAGTCCGAACACAACTCGATTACAGATATAACTAGCCTAGGCCGGCACGATCTTCTTCTTCTTTAACCGCACTCCACCCATTGTGGGCCGTAGTATGCCATTTATGCGTCTGTCTTTTATGGGCCATCAGGTGGGCCTTCCGGTAGTCTAGGCCTCAATATAGTAACGTGGGTATACCCGTTGGACATAACCACATCAATGATCTAGCTGCAATTTGGCGGGGTTTGTGGAAGTGTGCAATAAGCTTTTTTTACACAAAATTTTTGACACCGTCCTATTTATGCCATCTTCTACATTTTGTATGCTTCAGCAAATATGTGGGCATCGTAGGAGCAACTGTTGTATCTAAATGTGATTCCAAGGATCAAGAAATTTTTGCGTGGAGCTTGTGAAGCTTCCTCGGGGTTACTTTATTGTAAGGAGTGCATTTCCATGTGTAATGGTGAAAACTTGCATTCAATTTTAATATTTTTGTAATCCTTCGCTAAATTTGGATAACCCCTAGTAAAATATATTTGTCTTTTCTATTAAAGCATGAAGATAGTCTTTTTCTAAGAAATAAAGTTAGATCATGAACACATAGTGGCCAAGGACATACTCCTCACAAGGCAGGTCACAAAAACATAGATGTGCAAAAAAATACCACGATCACATAACAATAGAATAAGTGCACCATTGACCAAAATAGACTCGGCACCACCATCGTCAATGCCACCGTCAAATAAGGGCAAAGCACCGTACAACAATCCGTTGGATCGATAGTTTCTATCTAGAGATTTAAACGCCTAGTTCTCTCATGTCGACCTTAATGGCCACACAAAGGCGGATAAACAATTGCGGGACTTTTAGTTCACCCAGCATCACCTCCCTTTGTCGAGATGCTATGCTAAGGACACTTGAGATTTGAGCAGGAAATTTTTGTTTTTGCCACTCTAGTTTTTGCCCATTTTGTTTTTGCCACTCTAAATTTCGACATTTTGCTTTTACCCTCTCAGTTTGTGGTAATACATCAGTTTTTCCCTATATAGGACAAAAGCAAAACGAAAATGATAAAATTTTGTTTTGCTTTTGCCCCAACTGTTGCAGTTTTGATTTCGTTTAAAAGGGCAAAAGTAAAATGTCAAAAAAATAGAGTGGCAAAAGCAAAATGGGCAAAAACTATAGTGGTAAAAACAAAATTTTAAGGTGAGCACCTGCTCCTGGCCACACCTGGTGCTAATAACCCCTCGTCAGGAGGCGTTTACGAGTCATGATGGCCAACCACCCTAATGGTTTAGATCTAGCCTGAGAAGGAACATCAGTCGGAGGAGCCCACTAGGCCTCTTCAATGCCAATCAGGGGGACGAAGCCACCCTGCCCTTTTACCAGGAGATTGGATCCACCACTGTCTTCCACGATCCGCAACAGTCATCACCGACGCACTCCAAGGACAACCTATCTCCACCGCCATGCCAAGATGCAAGGCTAAATCGAAACTGTTTCAATAACTTGAACTCCACATGTCTCTCGTCTGCACCAACAGCACCTCCAACAAGCAGGAGCAAGGCAGGGTGACTTTTATTCTCACTAGCACTATCAGCCTATGTCCCACCATGATGGTGACACTGAAAAAATCAAAAACCTAGGAATAAATACACACACAAACAAACAAGAACCGGAGCTCCCCTCCCACTCGCGACGCCAAGACGACGATTGCATGGCTAGGAGAGCGGAAGAATCGTCGACGAGAGATCGGGGACCTAAAACCGCCTCTTTTTCTTTTTTTTCGAACCTCGGCAATGCCTTTGATTGATAAAGTCGAAAAGAGTTGGACAGTTTATAAGGGAAACCGGCCAAAAACCATACAACACAACACACCACGCTGGCCCCAAGGCCACGCCCCATAATCGAGTCGACGACTACATCACCCTAGCAACCATAGCCGACACAAACACGGCGGAGGCAAACCTCAACGCAAGGAGATACCCGGAGCCGCCGCTCCGACATCCACACCGGCCCCAAGGCCACGCCCCAAAAAACAAGTCGACGGCCATGTCACCCTAGCAACCATGCCCGACACAAAACACGGCGGAGGCGACCTCAACGCATGACGGATTCCGGAGCCACCGCTCCGACATCCACGCCGGCCCCAAGGCCGCGCACCACCTAGCCGAAGACGAAGAAACCGCCTCTTTTTCGGATGGGAGAAAGTCTGAGGAACTTGTGTGACAAAAAGTACTCATGTTTTCCTTTTCTTTCTGGGCGCTACTTGGAATCGGGAGCCGATATAAGGCTTGCCATCGGACTAGTATCTCACCTACGATTTGAAGCATCATGGACGCTGGATTTTCAGCAATGCCTGCGTGACTCCTTCCATGAAAGGAGGACCTGATTGCACGCTGCTTCCGTAATAACTGCTCCCTGAATGTCGTTCCTTAATAGAACCGCAAATTAGCAGGATATCCAATTAACCTCTCTCCAATACAACTCCTCTAGATTTTTAGGAAACAACTGTAGCAAAATTTCAGGCACGTTATTTGCTTCCATTGGTTCTTGGTAGCACTAGTAATGCTGTAATCTTAAGAAAGTAGTAAGTATCATAATTACTTTTTTGTTTGTAAGATAATTTGTCTCCTACCCTTATGAGTTGCATTTGTGTAACTTTTCTCCATCTACATCTTTTATTAGTTTCAAGTGTTGAAATCTGAGCCTAAAGAGACGACTATTCAATATTCTATGCAAGCCACAATTTGCTTAAAGAAAACTTGTAGGATAAATATCTGCAGCAAGATCCATGATACAACCATTTTTTTTAATGGTAGAATTTCATCACACAAAATCGGATGCACCACCCTGGCTAAAAAATCAAGATGCAAAGACCTAAAAAATACCATATGTAATCTGCTTCAAAGCACATAAACCTGACCAAAAATATACACAGTACATGATATAGAATGTATTCTTCACTTCTCTTTGTAGAAAGCGAAATATCAAATAGCCATGCATGATGGATCAACACGAATGTATGACAATGAGCCAAATGTCGATATAAAATGTCAAGAAGAAAGCGACCCTTTTTGTAACTGCAGTTTTTTTATGGTCTGATAGAAATGAATCCCTTTCCTTGTTGGTACTCTTCTATTTGTGCATCTTGTAAGTCCAAACTCATAGATGAAGAGATACCTGAAATGCTTACCAAACCTAACAGGAAACATGTATAGAGACGGTTGAAGAAAACCTTTCCATCAAGGACAGAAAATGTTTCTTAACCTTGCTCCCTTGGGGCCAAATACTGATAGAAGCTGCTGCTGACAATACACATCATTTCTATGTAGGCAATCAGAATCACATATATATTAATTGTTAAAAAAAACAAGAGATTTCCTCCGGGTCTGTATTGGCACACTCCAGCGATTAGTTGTCCATCACTACCTGAGCAGTGGGAGTTGCTTAGGTCCTGAAATGGTGTGTTTTCTCCTGCAGCCAGAAGATGACATTATGTCATATCATTAAGTCAAACAATCTGTCATATCATTAAGTCAAAATATATTGCAAAGTAAAGATTATGAAATCAGAGTAAATTTGATCAAGCTACTATTAAATGTAACATTATACCAGTAGAGCACTCGAGCTGATGCATTGGGTTGCCCAATATTGATTGACAGACAAACTAAATGTCACTCGACAATTAGTACCGTATAGGATATAAGATGCACCATTAAGACCATGGTGTTTTTGTATAATTGGATTTACCAAAGCAGATTTAAATACCAAGCAAAAATTTAAGCACCAGAATTTAAATCTTGACAGATATTACATACAGCAGATTTACTGCTACTTCTGTACACTGGAGGCTAAGGACCAATATGTTAGCAGAGATATACTGGATAAGTGTAACACTATAATACATGGTCTCAGCTTGAGCCTATGGTCTAAAATTGTGTAAAACATGCATTTACCATAACCAATGGCCAAGATTCCAAGGACCTCCCAAGTTTGATACAATGGGGATGTCACCCTATAAATACAGAATGGAAAAATGTCAAGGAAAAAATATTGTGTTTTCATATTGTGAGACAACCCTGAAAGTTCAGAAAAAAATACGTGCTTACATCTTGAGTTACCAAACGATACAAGAAAAATTATTGACGTAATTCATCAACATCTGAAACTTATTTCTGTACTTTTTGAAATAGATGGGAATTTAAAAATGTAGATGTATGCACTGTAGATGAACTTTGTATTGGAAAAGTACGCCCTCAAATATAAAATTGTCTCAAGTAAGAAGCTCCATCAACCTTACTCTAAATTGATACTGAAATTGCCAAAAGAATACGATCATATCTAAGCTCTATACATCCGGATGAATCCGGAAAGGGAAAAATCATCACATGTTGCTGCATTTAACAACATCTTCTTAGAATGTCAGCGTATTAGGGCCTGTTTGGAGCTCAATGATTATGCAGCAAACTTGCAGTTTCAGCAGGACAGATAAAATTATAGCAAACAATTAATCCCATACTACAATGTGCTAGTGAGATTACAGTCTTACAGAAAGGATTTTTTTCTTCATTTCATAACTTTATATGAGAAATATCAAAGTAACCTGAGTGAGATCTGAAACCTAAATTGAATGAAAAAATAGCCTTGTATGCATACAACTACTAATTGAGGATCTGTAAGTATCAACGTTAGTCCGTGATTCATATGCATAAATCCAAAATAAATGAAAGCACATAAGGTGTGGGTGTTTGGCGATGAAATCAAGCAAGGATCATAGAGTACGATGCATCAACCTATTCTTGCCGAACAGGATCACAAGCGGTGCTGCCTAGATGGGAAGCTTCTCGCGCGGATGCGGCGGTGGCGGCTGCGCGCGTGAATGCGGCGGGGGTGGCCAGCAGCTGCGGCGCGCGTGGGTTAGGCGGCGGCGGCCGGCAGCGGCGTGCGTGGATGTGGCGGTGGCTGGCGGCCGGCAACGGCGCGAGGGGATTTGGTGATGGCGGCCGGCGGCGCCGCGAGTGGATGCGGTGGTCGGCGGCCGGCAGCAGCGCGAGGGGATGAGGCGATGGCGGCCGGCGGCTGCGCGAGTGGATGCGGGTGTCGGGGACCGGCGACAGCGCGCGTGGATTTGGGAATCGTGTGTTTTCGTTTCCTTCTGTTAGGCCGACGGTTTAGCGGTAATGACGTTTAGCGTCCGACTATTGTTTTAGCGTTAAAGATGGATTAGACGTGGACCATAGGATATGGTGGTTAGACGGTGTAGATTTGTTGGATCCCCACACTCTGTGTCTTTTTATATTAGTGGTGATAATTTTGTTTCCTATGTGTTCATAATTTTGCTTCCTATGGAGATACGTTTTGCTTCCACTAAAACATAATTTTACTTCAATCTACAAATATCAATTTTAAAGGTATCAAGCACACTCCTGCAGGCTTTAGCGGAGGAGGGTGTAGTGGAGGAGGTAGAGGTAAACGAGCTTCTGGATCTTTAGCGCCACGTTCTTGACCTCCTGCAGGCTACAACCCAACAGTTAACACCATCCCGGGATCCATGGCCCATGGAGCAAGATGAAGGGGGAGTAATAAGGCTAAAAAAGACTACTATTTCCGCGACAAAATCACTCATTCCTGGTAAGGCAAGAGAAACTAAACATGGTAAGAAATGACATTGGAATAGATATTCCCCCAGTTCGTTCTGGAGTAATCAAATTGGACCTATGACCATGAGGTGGTTGAGCGTGTTGAACTTGTCAGCATCGAAACGGGAGTCCGGGCCGCAGGACGCATGCGTCGTTGGGATAGTCACATATCCGTGCTCATCAGCCCCAACACCACGACGTCGTCGCGCCGCTTGGCTGCAGCCCGAACATCCCCATCCCCTACTCCCTGGCAGCAATGAAGATGTTGGGCTACGCCAGCCGGATCTCCACAACTGTTGAGTTTTGTCGCGGCTGGGATGAGACTAGGAAGGGCCGGCGAGGTCGAGCGTCGTGCATGGCGCTCCATGGCAGGAAGACGACGACAGGGAGAGGATTTGAGGGCAATTGGTAACTGCCTGGTGTGTCACGGGATTAACGGGAGGACAAAATTAAGCTGAGAATTGGCCCTTTGATGCACGTGAGATGGAGGGCTATGGAGGGGTCCGGCAAAATGCTTGCCATCGGACTTTTTTTTACGGGTTGCCATCGGACTAGAATGTATAGTACTCTCTCCGTCTCAAAATAAGTGTCTCAACTTTGATAGAAAGTGGATGCCTCATGTCTACATACATCCACTAGACATGAGGCATGTCTACATACATCCACTTTCTATCAAAGTCAAGACACTTATTTTGAAACGGAGGGAGTATTTACCTTTCTTAGGGCAACTCATATTTTCATATGGCTAAAACACTATGGTGACCCTGAAACCGGCCCATGGATTAATAGGCGGCGACTCATCTGGGCCAGCCCGTTCAAATAAGGTCCACGCACACGTCCAGCGCACTTCCAAATTCTAATTAGGTTGGAGCAAATTATTACAAGCAGGCTTGCAGCCACGAGATAAACGACCACGCGACGAAACTGACTCAGGCACGTTGCACGGAGACGCAAATGCAAAAGAGTAAACATACGGACAAGATCGAAGACGCCAGCGGCATGCATGCAGAAGCGCGCTGAGATGTTAGTCGAAGCGGCCGTCGGTGTCGATGAAGTGCTTGAGCGCGCGCATGAGCACGGCGGAGGCGTCGGACCACGGGTCGATGGTGAAGAAGCCGTGCTGCTGCCCGTCGAACTCCCTCACCTCCACAGGCTTCCCCATGGCCCTCAGCCTCGCCGCGTAGTCCACCGCCCTGTCGCGGAGGATGTCGCGGCCGCCGACGACCACGAGCGTGGGAGGCAGCTCCACCGCCTCGAGCGCCGGGCTGTCGGGTCCGAACGGGTTGGAGACCGGGTGGTCCGGCGTCGCGCCGGGGGGCAGCGAGAGGCGCCAGTACCGGTCGTTGAGCGGGCGGTTGAGGAAGGCGTCGTCGGGGCATTCCGCCTCGGACCTCGTCCGCTCCGTGCCACCGAAGAAGGGCATGAGCTGGACGTATCCCCTGATCTCACACGCGGCGCCGAGCTCAGCGCGCCCCGCCGCCGAGCCGAACCGCACGGCGAGGTGGTGTGCGATGGTGCCGCCCGCCGAGTCGCCGGAGACGAACACCCGGGTGAAGTCAGCGGCCTCGGTGAGCCACGGGTCGCCGCCCGCCTGCGAGTGCGAGGCCAGCCATAGGAGCGCGGCGGCGGCATCGTCGATGGCCGCGGGGAGGCGGTGCTCGGGGCCGAGGCGGTAGTCCGGGGCGACCACGACGGCGCCGAGCTCGGCGGCGAGGCGCAGGCAGTAGTTCTGGCAGTTGGGCCAGGTGCGCGAGCCGATGCAGAAGCCGCCGCCGTGGTAGTAGAAGAACACCGGCAGCAGCTGCTGCTGCTTGCGCTCCCGCGGCCTGTACAGCCGGAGGCCCAGCCCGTGGGCGGCGTCAAACTCCGCGTCCTTCCACTCCACCGTGCCGTCGTCCCGCACCGGCGTCGCGAAGCCCGGCCCGGCCCGGCGCACCACGGAGCCGTCGCTGTACACGAACAGCACGCCCCGGCAGTCGTCCACGACGACAGGCGCGGCTGAGTCCTCGGAAGCCATGGCCAACTGCGCAGTGGGAGATGACTGTGGAGTGGAGTGACACGCCAACTCACCAAGTGCGAGGTGGTGATATATACGCAAACTCCTACGTCACGCGCTTCGGTTTGTCGTCTCGGCCGTGCACTTGGAATTGGAATCATGAATGGGAAGGCGACAAGGTGCCGTCGCCGGGTGGGGGTGACGTTCGGCCGGCGGCCGGCACTAGGGTACAAAACCTTGGCCGCCTTAGCATCGCTGGAACGGCAGCGTGCATGGATGGATCATGCACATGTGTACTCCGTACATACGATGATCTGGACGTCTGGAACCAGTAGATCAAGAATGGCACTGTGTCAAGCGCGGGAGACGCCACCTTCAAAGTCACCGAAGCTGCGTCTGTGTGAAACAGGGCAACGATTTGATGTTCAATTTACCATGTAACTAACTCTGCTGCTCCAAGGGCATTTTTATTTCAAACACAGACCACTTTGGCCTTGCATGTTCATGTGTGATTTTCCCGTAACATAAGAAGTTATTTGCACCGCGACATGGCTCATGAGCTTGAACAACCGAACCCAATATCTAGAGGAGAGCAAATCAAGCAGAGGAGCAGGCACTTGGGGTTGGGGACGTCAGTCATATGCAGACGTGGGGTGGGATTAGCTTCCCTGGATTCATGATGTTGTTGGGATCCAACGCGGCTTTTATCCTTTTCATCGTCCTCAGTGACTCGATCCCCAGCTCCTTCTCCAGGTACTGCCAATACGGACAGCAAAGCAGTCCTCGTCAGTTGTGGGTAAAGAGATGCCACTAGGAAACTCGAAATAAAATCAAGGGCTTATAACTAGAGTTTACAGTGGTTCTTCCATAGAAACATAGGTGGAGAAAATAATACGGACTAGATGGTTGGCAACTATTGTATCATCACTATGGAGAAAATGTCAGGTAATATTACGATGCTTCACAGTCTCGTAACAATAAAAACAACATCAATAGCAGGTCACTGAGACTTGCCTTCATTTTCCCTGTGCCAACACCATGCTCTCCTGTGCATGTACCTGTTGGTGTCTCAGTCATCATTAATCTTGTATTTCATACATTGGTACTAGGCTATTGTCATAATGTATACACGTTGCTTTGCTTAAGTTTCCCGTCTGTACCTTCCATAGACAGAGCAGTATGAACCATGAAATGGTTTAGTCTCTCTGCTTCGCGTCGCTGCTCCTCTTGGTTCGGGTCAAATAGGATAATTGTGTGGAAATTCCCGTCGCCGGCATGGGCGATAACCATACTGAAAACATATACAGATCAGAGAGAATGTTCTAATGGATGATTAATAGGAAAGCTCACGGTCATACTGGAAGTAATAGCAAGAACAACATGCTACTTCGTGAAGAGTTCAATTTTTCAAATGAACTTTCTCTCCAGTCTCCAGCATGCTGTCATGCTGAAGCTATAGAAAGAATGACATGCTACTTTATGCAGAGTTCAAATTATTAAACGACCTTTATAAAATCGAAATTACGAAAGAGGTGGCAATGTCTTATCTTAACTACTCCCTCCGTCCTAAAATAAGTGTCTCAACTTTGATAGAAAGTGGATGTATGTAGACATATGTTTTATGTCTACATACATCCACTTTCTATCAAAGTTGAGACACTTATTTTAGGACGGAGGGAGTATGAAACATGACAAAGAAACGGTACACTAGCAATCTAGCATTGCATAAGGGAGGATACGTACCAAGTCAATGCTGATGCATCAAGCAGTCGCTTAGATACAGATATGCATTCTGCAAGTCTAGACAACGGAACACAAACGTCCTGCATGAACAGTATTTGGAGTGGCATTAGAATCTACTCCCTCCGTTTTTTAATATAAGATGTTTTAGCTTTTTGCCACATACATATGTCCAAACTTGTATCTAGACATGTTTTAGTGTCCATATTCACTCATTTTGATGTGTATCTAGACAACATGTGCAATAGTTAAAACATCTTATATTAAAAAACGGAGGAAGTAGAAGGCTTGATACAGCTCATCTGCTGAAAATGACAGACAGTAAGGCTACCAAATGAACATAATGACCATAAACTATGTTAACACTTTACACCTTCTATGTGACAAAAATGATATATTGGTTCCAACAAAGAGATGAGAGCTCTGCCTATCATCCTTACAGAACTGAGAACATGTTCCATTGCGTAGCACTAGACATATTTCTACCAACGAAAAAGGTGATGCTGATGATAAATAAATCAATATGTACTGAGCAAGCAAACAAACCGTTATCATAGCTTCGTGATCAGGTTTCATGGCAAAACCAGCCCAAAGTGCCTCCTTCCTGATCTGCGCATAGAGGAAAATGCCATTAAAATATAATTCGAGACCAAATATCCTATATACCTCAGTACTACTATTATTGCCCAGAAACTGGACGATGTAAATGCATACTATACGACAGTGACATTGCATGGCATGTGTAAGATCATGTAGCACAAAGAAACATCTGCACATTAGCTACTAGAAGTTACTGTGACCAACCTTCCACAGTTCCTCTTTAGCATTCGGCTCCTCTACAAAAACAAAATCGGACCCCTGGTGTTCTGCAGCAATCTTTTGAACCAACAGTGTTTGTTCGAGTGCATATGCCTCTGAATATTTGCCATGGAAAGAGATTAACAAAGAAGAACAAAATAGTCAGTTCTTGATATGTAGGTTGAAAGAATGTTTGCAGCTTAGAAGTTCTGTCTAAGAAAAGCCTTTACATAACTTGTCCAAGCAAGTGAACAACCAACAGAAAACAATAAGTATCCATGGAACAGCTGTAACCACAAGCATGCGCACAAATTTAATTTAGTTTATCAGAGAGATCGCAAGAGGTTTCTGTACACTAGAAGGTACAAAACATACACAAAATAGTACCCAAGAATGCAAAAAAAAAAAGTTGTCATAGTAGATACCGTATCAGTCTTTACCCATCTCATTAATCACACATCAATCAAGTTTATAGACTACCAATATAACCATACAAAACAAGACTAGAACAGACTGTCAGTTACGGGATCAAAATAGCTAGAGAATACGCCAGAGAAAAATGTGACAACAAAATATAAGCCACTTTAAAGTTTATTTTCTTATCTATGATAATATATAATTAATATGTAGGAAGCGTGATAATCTGTTATTGGGGTGTGTAGGTTGATTGCGGTCAGCTACAGAACTGAATCCGTAATAACATATTTTTTCTAGACTTGCAGACGGACTTGAACTGGAAATCATTCCGGCCACTTGCACAATACCTCGTGCATCATGTGGCTGTGTTCATCTGACGTTGCTCATGATCTAGATAGTTATTTAAGGGCTTGCACATATTTCAAATTTTACCTAAATTTTAAACAGAAGGACTCACTACTGCCACCACAGATGCATAGTACTGTATAAAAGACATGATATAATAAGTTAGACTACCTGTCCCTATAAACTCAAACATCAAGGTCGGCACTTCAGGTAAGCTTTTACCATTCGCCATGTTTATTGCCCGTATTTGAACCTCATCCAACAGTTCCACTCTTGAGACCTGATCAAGCAGAAAACACAACTATCACTAACTAATAGCAACTTTACTGAACTGAGATTTGGCTTTGCCCACTGATACAACTCAACAGATGTAATTTCTAGGCAAGCATTTCGACTTAAGTCAACCTAAAACCTATAACAGTCCAAGCAAAATATCAAACAACACAGCCGGCAGCGACTTAATTTGCAACAAACAATTGATGTCACAATAAACATGAGCATAGAGACATGTATATTCAGTCCATATGGAACAAAGGATATCAATTCTTTCATATCTGACTTTCAAAAAAATGAATCGTCATTGCCGTAAAAAAACAGAAGGAAAAGCACAAACCTGAATACCAGAAAGCATTGTTGCAATAGCAACATCAGCAGCATCCTTAATGGTTTGAAAATTGCACATGGCAACCTGAATAACAGAGAGCGTTTAAAAGTGCTGTCACAAGTAAAATGAGCACACAAAACATTAGAAAAAAAATCGACAAAGCTAAATCAACAAAAGTGTCCTATCTCCTATGCATGTGTCCATTTTTCTTTTCACAAGTTTGAACATTCAAAATGGTACAAGGTATGCTAATAGAAATGACATAACAAGATGACTTGTGGGCTTCTAGCTTGTGTAATCAGTTGCTCCCTCTATTTCTAGATACAAAGGACTGTTGGAATAATCCTGTGCGTTCAGCCTCTAAGGCATGTGCACATATGGCACAGTTCTAGAATAATCCACCCTGTACTAGTAGTCTTTTGACTACAGTAGCATAGTAGCTAGGGTAGTAACTAGCAGTAGTTTCTAGAATACACCAAACCTGTAGTAATCAGTAGAAGACACTAGAAGTACTAGATATTTCCTAGTAGGTCGGTTTGTCAAGTCCTATAAATAGGACATGCACCCATCGTTGTAAGTGAGCGTGAGCCATATGCTAACACAAAGCAATAGAGCTTCAGTGTGTACGTGAGCTGTCTCCAATACTTCTCATTCCACTCAGTGTGTGTTCGTGTGAGCCAAACTAGCTAGCTGATAGAGCATCAGCCCGGGACAACAAAGTGGTATCAGAGCCATGTCCAAGTCTCAGGAGGTCGGCGAGAAGGGTGAACGCAGCGGGTCCAAGACGCCGCCGGAGGTCGCAGGGCGACGCCCTTCCACATCTCCGATGCCTCGTCGGGGTCGCAGCCCGACACGCCGCGGTGGCGGCGAGCTGGTGGTGCGCGAGCGTGTCGTGAGGGAGAGCACTAGCTCGGCCCAATATCCTACGCTTACCCGCTCAAACAATGCTGAGTGGGCGATGGTGATGCGCGTCCAGCTCCAGGCTCAACATTTGTGGGATGTTATCGAGTTTGGCGCCGACGACGAACACGACGATCGAGCAGCGCTGGCAGCCTTGCTCCGGGCCGTTCCACCGGAGCTGGTGCGTACGCTGGCGGCAAAGGACAACGCGAAGGCAGCGTGGGACACGCTCAAGACAATTCGTCTCGGCTATGAGCGCATTCGGGAGGCAAAGGCGCAGACGAGACGTCACGAGTTTGAGGAACTTCGTTTCCGCCCTGGTGAGTCAATCGAAGATTTCTCGATCCGACTAACAAGCATCGTCAGTGATCTCGAGCTCCTCGGCGATCCCATAAGCGAGTACAAGGCAGTGCTCAAGTTCTTGCGCGTGGTACCGTGCAAATACCGACCGGTGGTGATGGCCATCGAACAAGTTGTCAACCTCCGGGAGTTGACAATCGAGGAGTTGTGTGGTCGGCTTCTCACCGCAGAGGAGGGGTACGACCTAGATGATGCTACTGACGGCGTCAACAAGCTTCTCCTCGCAGAGGAGGAATGGGCGAGCCGTCAACGACAACGCGGCAAGCTTCTCCTCACAGAGGAGGAATGGGCGAGCTGCCAACGACAACACGGAAAGGGCGTGTCGAGCGGCGACAGCAGCGGCAGGCCGACATCCAGGCAGAAGCAGCAAGGTGCGCAAGGCGGTAACACTGGCTCAGGTGAGCGTCGTAAAGGTTGTTGTCGGTATTGTGGTAAGTCTGGGCATTGGGCAAAAGAGTGCCGCAAAGCAAAGCGTGACCGCGAACGGCGCGGCGAGGCGGCTAACTTTGTGCAGGCTGAAGAAGAGGACAACACGCTGCTGATGGCAACCCATACCGAGGTTGCAGAGGTTGTCGTTGTGCCCGCGGTGGATACGGCAAACCTCTCTACACCAACTCTGGGGGAGCAGGTCTTCCTCAGCGAAGAACGTGCACACGTCGAGCTGCGCAAGTCCACGACTGACACCGACACGGCATGGTACCTGGACACAGGCGCCATGTGGATGCAACCGTCTTCGTTGAGCTCAACGAGAAGGTCTCCGGCACGGTACGTTTCGGTGATGGCTCCCAAGTCAACATCTGTGGACGTGGCACAGTGATGTTCGCCATGGATGGAGGACGGCATAGGGTGTTGACAAACGTCTATTGGATCCCACGAATCAAGACGAACATCATTAGCATCGGATCGACTTCGACGAGGTTTTTGCCCCGGTGGCGCGACTGGACTCTATTCGTCTACTTCTCGCCGTTGCCGCGCAGAAAAGGTGGGAGGTGCACCACATGGACGTCAAGACTGCGTTCTTGAATGGGGAACTCGGCGAAGAAGTATATGTGACGCAACCGCCGGGCTTCACGACCTCTGCCACGTCAAGCAAAGTACTGCGCCTTCACAAGGCGCTATATGGTCTTCGTCAAGCCCCTAGAGCGTGGAATACCAAGCTGGACAGTGTGCTGGTGTCACTCGGGTTCACTCGCAGCCCATCTGAGCATGCTGTGTACACCAGAGGCGAGGATGGTGAGCGGCTTCTCCTGGGCGTCTATGTTGACGACTTGATCCTGACAGGAGCAAGCACCAAGACTATCTCCAAGTTCAAAGAGGAGATGAGCAGAAGATTCTGCATGAGCGACATGGGATTGTTGACGCTCTATCTTGGCATAGAGGTCAAGCAATCACCGGGCGAGATCACCCTGAAGCAGGCTGCGTTCGCTAGCAAGCTGTTGGAGAAGGCGGACATGGCGGATTGCAACGCCGTACATGTACCCATGGAGCCGCGCCTGAAGCTATCCAAGGTGAGCACTAATCCATCTGTGGATGTCACTTTGTACAGGAGCATTGTCGGCAGCCTCCGCTACCTCCTGCACACGCGGCCAGACATTGCCTTCGCCGTCGGTTACGTCAGTCGCTTCATGGAAAAGCCAACAACCGAGCACATGAGGGCCGTCAAGCATATTTTGAGGTATATTGCAGGGACACTACACTACGGCTGTAGGTACCGTTGCAGCGACGACGGAGACGGACGCCTAATTGGCTTTAGTGATGTTGACCACGCCGGAGATGTCGACGATAGGAAGAGCACGTCGGGGACCCTCTTTTTCCTGGCACCGATCAGTTGGCAGTCTCAAAAGCAGAAGGTGCTCTCAATATCATCCTGCCAAGCAGAGTATATTGCCGCTTCTACTGCGGCATGCCAGGCCGTCTAGCTCGGACGGCTCATAGGCGATTTTTTCGCCACAGACCCCATGTTCCCTACACTTCCGGTGGACAACAAGTCAGTGATCCAACTGAGCAAAAACCCGGTCTTTCACGACCGGAGCAAGCACATTGAGACCCGCTATCACTTCATACGGGAGAACGTCGAGAGCGGCAAGATTATCGTCGACTACATCAACACCTATGATCAGCTGGCGGACATCCTGACCAAACCACTTGGTCGGACCAAGTTTCATACTCTCCGCGAGAAGATTGGCATCGTCGAGATCAAGTGAACGCATCAGGATTAGGGGGGTGAATGTTGGAATAATCCTGTGCGTTCAGCCTCTAAGGCATGTGCACATATGTCACAGTTCTAGAATAATCTACCCTGTACTAGTAGTCTTTTGACTACAGTAGCATAGTAGCTAGGGTAGTAACTAGCAGTAGTTTCTAGAATACACCAAACCTGTAGTAATCAGTAGAAGACACTAGAAGTACTAGATATTTCCTAGTAGGTCGGTTTGTCAAGTCCTATAAATAGGACATGCACCCATCGTTGTAAGTGAGCCATATGCTAACACAAAGCAATAGAGCTTCAGTGTACGTGAGCGGTCTCCAATACTTCTCATTCCACTCAGCGTGTGTTCGTGTGAGCCAAACTAGCTAGCTGATAGAGCATCAGCCCGGGACAACAAGGACCACCCGTACATGTAAAAATACCAAGGATGGCAATGTGAACATCATACTAGCAGACTGCCATATTTTATAACGTACCTATTGCGATCTGAAAACCACTCGTCAAATTTAAAGCATAGAACATTAAGCCAATAAACACTTTTTTATGAACATAGGGAGAACATCACATATAAAGGTTTCGGTCACACAACCTTACAGATGTGCGGGACAGAATAGATCATGAAAAGAAAATATCTTGTATTCACACGACCTTATAGGTGTGCTTTCCATTTACAAGATGCAAGATAACAGAAATGTGCTACATAAAGGGTGTATATCCTAAACAGAGCAACAGGTTGGTTTGTTAACCTAGCAGTTATGTTATACATAGGGCAGTTAACACGTTTGCAAAACATTATTTCGACAGTGACTAAATGAAAACAAATACCTACCACGGAATGAGATGGAAGTTTTTGAAGCCGTAAAGTCACTTCTGTAATTACCCCCAAAGTTCCTTCACTTCCAATGATCAACCGAGCAAGGTCATATCTGACATTCAACATGGTGATAAGTAAAGGAAGTTGTCGACATCGATGGCAGCAACAGATGATGGTATGAGCTCACGTAATGTTAATACATTATAGGAAAAGCAAGTATAATTCCCTTCCAAAAAAGCACAACTATTTTACTCTTAAGAATCAGGTATACCCAGCTGCACTCTTTCGAGCCCGAGAACCGGTCTTGATAACATCGCCGTTTGGTAAAACAGCCTAAAGTACCAAGAAAATATTACTATTCGTATGCGAAGTGAAATGTAAAAAGAAAAAAAAAGTTGAGGGCAGCAAAAGGACCTGAAGATTAATCACATTGTCCCGCATAGTTCCATACCTACAAACTAATAAGCAAATCATCAAAGCATAGCATCGTGGGGCTATAACAAATAAACAGGTGAATCATGTGCGTTACGGCTGTACTTTCTTTTTTTCTGCAGATGAGGGGTTATAGGTGCACTGTAGAAGCTTGAAAGTAGCCTGAAATATATGGAGAATTACCTCACAGCTAATGAACCAGAACATCGGGTAGCACACATTCCACCAATAGTGGCTCCAGGTCCTGCAAATCAGACTAATGTACATGAGATACAACACTAAGCTAGTGCAAAACCAAGCAGACTCTGATGCTATTTTAGACGTAGAAAGATGGGAGAACTTCAGAGCAACTACTGAGCACTAGAAACATGAAGAATTATTTCCCTGGGACAAAAGACGTACATAACACCTAAATGTCTGGAGAATGCAACCAGGCTAGACAAATTAGTGGCATACTAATCTGATCAACTGAAGTCGGGTTAAATTGACTATAACTATGTATTAGGTTGTGTAAATCTGGATTTCGTACAGATGGTTGAAAAGGTTAAAAAACAAATAAATTTAAAGGGAAAAGGAAACAAGTAGCTTGCCTGGGTCAAGAGGGAAAAAGAGACCATGGGGTTTCAGGTATTCATTTAGCTCTATCCATCCAACTCCTGGTTCAACTACAACATCCATGTCCTCAACATGCAGAGATTTGATTTTCTGTAATGAATGTATGATACATTAGAATAGATGACCTTAGCAAATAAAGAAAAATGTATCCTGCATGTACAGCACTCTGCTGATAAAGTGGTTGCGTGTTTGGCATAACAAATACAGTAAAAAAAAGGTGATGGGTCAAACAAACAGTTTTTAGGGATTATATCAATATTTCAATTTATTCTATAGTCCATTTTTCATCATTGTTAATTGTATATTACATGTCTATCTATTATACAGCTTAATATTTACCTTCATTGAAGACATATCAATGCAAACACCACCATGAGGTGCCAAAGTGTGACCCTCAATTGATGTAGCCCCACCATATGGTACAATTGGTACCTGGTACCAAGAGAAAGAAGGAGGAAAAAACACTTAGTGCTACTGAAAAGGGAACTACCAACTCCTTCCACAGACTCAGCAGGAAACACAGAAACAAGATAAATATGCTCAGTGATTATTGATTTATTTACTTTCCTTAAGCAAGACATTTCTCTCATTTTTGTCCTCATTTATCTCAACAGGATACATCCTAATAAACTTAATTAAGAACATAAAATGGGGCAATTAAGACAGGTTAGTTATGTGATTTAATGAGCAAGCACTTTGCATGTCCAAAGTCAACTGCAACAGAACTGTTACCGACAGCTAGCTGAGCTCAATCATGTAAACTGGGATGTTGTCGATATACCATGCAAATCAGTAACTAACAGGCAGCATATGATATTCCTTTACACTAATGAATGGAAGAGCAGCATTGCTACCCTACCTCGTACTTGTTGCAAATCATCACAATCCTTCGTACCTCATCCTGGGACCTGCAAATCAACGATAGAAGCATTACAACATATGGAACAAGCATCGGCCTCGGAGAAGGAACGTATCAGTGCGTGTGAGGTGAGATCACTTTGGGAACACAACAACGTCGGGCACATTGACCGCCTTGTGGAAGCTGTTCTGCGGCGTTCCGTGGAAGCTCCTCTCCTCGTAGTCCACTGTAAGGTTCTCCTGCACAACAGCAATCCACCAAGCCAGTTAGTGGGCCGGCCAGCAAAAGCACCAAACAGTTGGCGCGCGCGCTTGCAATGGCGTCAGGAGGCAGCATATTCAAACTGGCTTACGCACCCCGAGGAAGGACGCGAGCTCGTCGACGAACTCCTGCGGCACGCGCTTGCGCTCCCCGCGCACCACCAGCTCGGTGCTCTCCTTCCCACCAACCCTGGGCCAAAATCAACAGACACGCACGAGCGCGGGGCGTCAGCTCGGCCTCAGCTCATCCACTATGCGAAAAGGAACGGAAGGGTCGATCGAGCGACTGGTTTGGGTCGGTTTGGCATGCACTAACCGGTGGTCGCGGCCGTCGGAGTCGCAGAGTGCGACGTTAGCGGTTGTTCCGCCTGCTGCTGTGGCTGCGGCGGCGGCGACGAAGGAGAGGAAGGTGGGGAGCCCGCGTGTGGGGTTGGAGGACGAGGGTTCCCGGGGTTGCGGGAGGGGCTGGGTGGAGAGCGGGAGGCGGAGGGCAGAGAGTTGGAGGAGCGCGCGGCGGGGCCGGGAGAGGCGGAGGAGGGAGGCGGCCATGGATGGTAGTGGAGCTGGATGGTTGGTGGGGTAGTCTGTCTGAGGGAGTGAGTCGAGGACTCGTGGGGCTGGATGATCCGTCTCTCGTGGTCGTCTCGCCAGTCGCCACGGCCGGCAGGATAGAGTGAAATGCATCGGTGGTCATGGAACTTGTCTGCCTAGCTCGCTTTCATCACCGTACTTTGAAAAGTTGTAGTTACGGTCACTGAAGACACCAAGGAGATCATCTACGGTCACTCCCACAAATATCCTACGTATTTTGATGATGTGGCATACGTTTGACCTGGTTGACCATCCACTTGAGACTCCACCTCACTTTAAAAGACTGTTATCAAACAATGAAACCTAAAAGGGCTAAACTGAAAAATAGGCAGAGAGATAAGATCCCAAGTTCTCAACAATGGTGCTCGTCCCTTGCGCCGTCGCGGCCGGCCGGCCGCCCTGATCCTCCCGGCGCGCTGCCGCTGCTGCCCTAATCAAGCCGGTGCGCTGCCTACCCAGCAATAAGCGCAGCCTCCCCCAGCGAGCTCGTTACCGTAGAGCTGGAGCACGGCGAGGCTGTCGGACTCGCAGAGGTCGGTGGGCTCGGACCGTACAACCCGCTGCTCTTGAGGTCGACCACCGTCGAGCCGCCGTAGCGCGGCTAGCTCACTGAGACACGCGGGTTCCCCGCGTGAGTGCCGGTTGTCAGATGCGGAGAGGCGCACCAACGACGCGAGACACACGATGGATCATGGATGACGGGAGCTCGCCCTCGAAGCTCGAACGCGTTGTTGCTGATGTCGATGGCGCTCAGGTGCGGGCACATGCCGATGTCCTCCGATACTGCACGCCGCCGGAGAAGCGGTTGTCGGTGAGGTTGTGGAGGCCTGTTCCGGGAGAGGTCGAGAGCGCGCGGAGGTTGACAGCGTATTCGGAGAGCTGGTTGCCGGAGAGCACGAGGAACCGGAGGATGGGCGGGAAGGACATCGGGAGGCGAAGGTACTCAGGTAGCATCGGCATCTCACCGAAGGAGATGGCGCCCGTGAGTGCGGCGGCCCCGGTCAGCTTCTGGCTAACAGGGAGGTCGGTGGAACGGTGGAAAGGCGACGCTGCAGGCTGCAGCCCACGACGGAGTGGTGCACGAACTGTGGTGGCTCGACGGAGTAGTCTGGGGGCTTTTTGTAAAAACAATTACGATGTTAGAGCCTTACATGGACAGTTGGACTGGTCAAACGTATGCCACATCATGGAAATACGTAGGATACTGGAGGGAGTGACCGTAGATGAGTTCGTGAGGTGTCTTCAGTGACCGTAACTGCGACCTTTTGAAGTACGATGATGGAAGCGAGCTAGGCGGACAAGTTCCATGACCAGCTATGTATTTCACTCGGCAGGATATTACCTCTACTAGATTTGGGGCGCGGCCTGCCCCGCGTCACATGGTTTCTGAAGAGTAAATCAGTCAAGGGATGAAACACCCTGTTAGCAAATTGTTAGTCAAACACGACACGGTAATGTGGATTAGGAAGAGGGGGGAGAGGGGGGGAGGAGAGTTGGTGGTGAATACAATGAAAGAATCATTATAAAGAAAAGGGCAAATAGATTTGAGCCTACAATAATTTTGTAGGTTTTGTAAATAAGTGGAAGCTAATAGTTTGAAAACAATATGCTAATAGATATAGATGATCACATTAATAAACAGGTAGAATATATTATCATAGAGACGATGGAGACTACATAAGTTAAGTTCATGCATTAGCATACAGTCTAACTTAGATATCTTAGTCTATTACATAGCACAGCTGACAGAAGGATCCTTATACTCTTCAGTCAAAAGTGTTTCATCATATGGTTCGGATGATCGGATGGATTTCATCAGCTTGGTTACAAACATCAAGGCATACCCTGCTCCAAGCAGAATGAACATCGAAAATGGAATGGATCTTTGCCATCAAGGAAGCATCGTTGATGGCTTATATTCATAAGCAGAGCAAAACACATCTCGTAAGGCATTACCTACTGTCATTAAATAAAATACACATAATCGGTAAGTTCTGGAGAACAGAGCATTGACAACCACCTCACATGTGGCAATGAACAAATCACATGAGATGAGACATTCATACCTTATATGATTCTTTGACCATATAATCTCACAGTCTAAGGGCTGTCTTGGTTTTTGATTGGTGTAGGACTGGCACTGATTTCCAGACCAAGCGTTGCATTGTCGACAACCTAGAAAACAACATGTATGATAAGGGATCCAAGAATCAACATAAGCACCGGGGGAGGGCTGGCACTGTTTTCCAGACCAAGCGTTGCATTGTCTAAGTGTAAGAGAGAACACTGTATGTTAACATTTTGTTATGAAATCCGTATAATAAGCACCCGGGGAGGGCAAGCACACCGCCATGGAACCGCAAAAACTATAGAAGGTCAGTAACTCGATATTATGATTAGGAGTACATAGCAAATACCAACATGAAGAGTCTCTGACCCATTGCGTGGATTCAAGGAATAATTCTAAACACTCTCCTAAACCAACCGTGGGTAACATCATAAGACCCTTCTAGGCCATAGAAATGAATCTGTTGCACGAAGGACTTGAAGTCTATGGTCTTTGGAAATGCAGTCCTGTTCGCGTCAAACCATCGGTAGGAAATTCGTTGAACCGACGATTCAATGTTCATGAAATAGTGATCGCTAAATCAAGGATCATACAATGGGTTGGGTACCGCCAGATGTTTCATTTCTACTTTCATATCCCCTTCCACATACAAGTTTTGAAAAGCAGATATCAATATATGGCCACCCAAATATCGTAAAATCATCATATAAAACAACACTGCCCGTGTATTTCAATATAAGGGCTAATTTGCAAGGCAAAGCATCATATTAGACTCAATGTTCTGAAAGAATAAGACATAAGAGAGATCTAGCTAGCTAGCAACTGGATTTACTTCCACATATGCAATAGAAACCGCGGAAGGTAAGTCCATAAGCGACCTCATAGGCCAATACAGAATTATAAGAAAAGGTGCTGGTTAATTACACAACATAGCATAAGGAGGTTCTACATATAATCTAATAGAACCTAGTAGAGTCGACAGAAGGCACATAACTGTAATCCATGCGTCCCCCCATAGCCTCATACAGATACATAAGATCGGGTAATGGTTCATTTAAGGCTAATAGTGTCATAAGCATATTACTACGTGACAGAGCTAAAGGTGGCTCTACATTCAATCTAAGACAGCTTCCTAAGGTTCAACGGATTCTTCCAGACATCACATCATAAGGTTGGTACGATCAGTTGGTGCTCTTCATCGCCTGAACAAACACAAGAGGCACCGTCTGATTCAAGCAGCATGAAGATGAACATCTAAAATCGGATTGATCATGGTCATCAGGGAAACAACACCGATGAGTTATATTCACATGTAGAACAAAATAATCCTACAAGACAACACTGTACAGTCAGACCTACTAAAAAACACAATCAATAAACACATGCTCAAGTTTGTAACTGAAAAGAGAACTAACTACAAAAAGCATATAGTTGAAATTATCAAGTATGTACAGGATAACAAATTCAGTAGAAATGGTCTTATGTACATCAGCCCTGACTGAATGTTTGGGAACCGATCATCTACTCGGAACAACAAAAGTAGATTGCAATAGCAGAATTTCTTTCCTAAAAGTCTACATAATTTTATTTTCCTAAAAGATAGGAAATCAAGGAACCTATCTGTACATGAAGGTGAAAAGAGGCACTCATGAAACGTTCTACACATGATTTTAAAAGCAGCTACAAATATAGAGATCTCAACTAAAACTCAGTAATCATTTGTCCGATGACAACACATGACAGTCCAAAAAAATTCATATAAAGTAGGTTTCAAAAGCAGTTTATAGCTAGAGGAGCGTGAGGCCATGGTACCTCTTTTCTCCACCCTAATAACCTACAAATATACATGCCATTACTCTAACTCAGCAATCCAGCTATCGAGACAAACCATTTCCCCTAATAACCTACAAATATACATGCCATTACTCTAACTCAGCAATCCAGCTATCGAGACAAACCATTTCAAGCAGATATAAAATTTGTTGAGAGGTAGGTACATACTACAGAGAGCCTAACTGATATTCCATGGACAAAACCTTTAAATCAATCAGTCAACCTAAAGGAAACCTGAACATTCATACCTAACATGAACCTGGAGCCATCAACCCGAATGGTCTAAGGCTTGTTCTTCTTCAAAGCTGCGCCAGACGCTTTTAAAGCTAAAAGCAGGCCATCTTCCATAGTCAAGTTCCGAGAACTGAATGTAAAATAGAAGGTCATAATCAACAATGATAGGTGGAATCTTTGCACATGAACATAGGCCGCAACATTTAACATGCCACCGCCAATATTATGTCGAGTGTTTCATTATGTGACTGGACGGTTTAGGAGGTGTCATCTATTTCAGAAAAGCATGTGGGTAGTACTATACCCGACAACAAACAATGAGCAGCAATGCTTGATTTTTCTTTACTAAAATATTACGGAGCAAGATAAGAAGTTTTATGTAAAAATTGCACCAAGACACAGAGATCTTACTAACCAAAATTGGAATCTTTTTACTTATAAGAAACACAGAGATGCAAGGTGAACTCATAATAACCATGTAATGCTCCAAAAACCACTTATGCACTCTCCCTGGGCCCCAAGGACACATCAACATTCCCACACAGCTCTCATATTCAGTCCAGGGGGCAACCCCAATGAGTGTCCATATTTTTCAAATTTATCAAATTTATATAGCACAGATAGTTTGTGTGTAACTCCATTGACGTAAGCCAAGTACATTAGAAAACTCATTAATTCCCCAGTCATCTAACTTCTACAAATTGCATAGATTGGTAAGCAGGTTATAACAAAAAATTAGAAACATCTTGGAACCTGATAAAAGAGGGAATCATGACAAAAAAAAATAAAGACAAAAGCAAGGGAGGAAGAAGGGATTCACCACGAACCATACCTGTAGTAAACGTTATTGGGCGACTCGATCTCAGCCACCCACGCGGTGGCATGCTGCTTCCCTGCACCTGTTCCTGCTCACCATCTCTTTGGCGACGACTCTTGGCACCTTGGTGGGGTGCATCCGAATCCGTGCGATGCGCCCGCCTATTGCACCCTGCTCCAGGAAGGCAGCCGAGCTAGGCAGCGAGTCAGCAAGCTCATCTTCTTCTATAGTACAGAATCCAAAACCATAAACATGCAACATCATGAGGTAAAACCTTATGGCTCAGCTCTAAATATTGACTATCTAGAAAGACTGTCAATGCAAGATGAGAATAAGGAATATTACTGGATCAGGATTTGAGCAAATCCGGCTAATTTAAGATATTTTAGTGCATCAAGATCATATATTCAACACTTAAGTACAGTTATCCTAGGTGCATATTAAGCCTACCAGGTCTGATCGTTTGCATACCTATACATCTTAGGAACCTACCATTGTAAATGAAACTGATCAATTTTTAATACCTCTCATGCAACATGAACACGATCAAATGAACTGTATTTCCCTTATAGTGAAAAAGCTGTGAAGCAAGATCAAGAAGCTACCTTGCGTCAACTCCCAATCAAACACCATGTCAACACTAAAATGTTTCCTTGTTTGAACGGTATTCTGTGATTTGGTCTTCAAGTTGCTGGTAGAGATTGAAGAGCTGAAACAGTAAGTTGCCGTTATCGACATTGTACCTCCTGATTTCCTGAATATACAGAACGACCCAAAGAAACTGTTAGCCGAAACTTCAAAAGTGATGGAACACAAGTGAGTGAACAGCCCGGGAGTAATAAGGCAGATACAAATAAGGTTGTATCACACCGAATTTATGAGGGATACATACAATTTAAGTAGGAAACCATGTAATCTGATTGAGTGTTTAACCAACGCTAAAAAGTAAAAACATAACTGGCCGAGAATTATTCATTTTCAAGGAGGAAGGCTAAGAATGCCATCATGCTTTAGAAAGGTAACTAAAGAATACTTAATCAAATAATCAGTTTATATTTGAGCATGTACGACAAAGGAAAAAATGGAAGGCCCCCTAATTTCATATTAGTAAACTAAAAAGAGATTATGTTCTATTTTCATAGCAGCCTTAAGCATTGTTCCAAGTAAGAACAAAACGCAGTGTATTTCCTTTATTAGAAGCAAAATGTAGCGCATACATGCATGCAGAAAGCTGAATAGTAATTATGAAGTCAAGACCATCAAAAACATAATGGTCAGCACTTAGTTTATTCTTCTTTCAAGAAAAACTTAACTATGAGGTGAATAATAACATGTGTACAGAAAGTCCCAACTCTTGATCGACATTATACCTTTAAGATATATGTGTTATTCTATACACCATCGAGGCAGTAAAGCAAACAAAGCAGGTAGAATAATTTCAGGCCAAGAGCATGCAATCCAATCCCTGTCTACAATTTTATGGAAAAAAAAGAATATCAAGTTAGGTCACTTGCATAAAGAAATACATTTGGTTTCAAATTGAAATACAGTCATGAGAATGGGAGTTTTGTGCACAAAAGTTGAATATCAAATCAGGTCGTCACTTGCACTAAAAAGTTGAAAGTGGAAGCCAACCTGACAGAGGTTGGAAATGATGCGTGCTGCCATGTTTGATCTAATACTGCCGTGTGATTCCCATAAGGGGAAGGGACATCTGCAGCAAGAAACTCAGGATCGATCACAAGACATAATGAAAATGTAGAAGGCATACTAAGCCAGTAAGTAAAAAAAGAAAAGCAAGGAGCGGTAGAAAAACCTGAAGATGAGTCCATATTGGCTAGCATTGATCACATCTTTCCTTGTGTCTTGTTGCCACTGTTGATGGGTTGGTGAAGAGAGATTTCTAGGCAACACCTTGCATGAATCCTTACAAACCTGTAGACCAAGCAACAGGTTCGGTTATGTTCTAACATAATTGTAAAAGCAACTGAAAGCGAGTTGGCAGAGGTACTAACTTTTGTCAGCTGAAGGAACAGAATGCAGCACATTTATCTGAGGTAATTCAGGCTCAGCTACAATACGGACATTAGATGAGACCGTAGCACAAGTACTATCATATTTGTCGATCAAATCAGTCTGGTTATCTGTTGCTTCTTGCTTTTGCTTCTCGTGGGAAAATGGCAATGCCACAATATTAGGGTCTCCAGATAGTAATAGTCTGGTGTGCCTGACGCCATAAAATTTATAGGTCAGTGTTATATGCAAGTAGAAAGGAAAGTACATGCTATATGTAACACTTTGCATCCAAACTGGACCGGAGCATTATGATCAAAAGATGCAAGCACCGAATGGCTTCGCGAGACCATGGTAATTTACAACAAAAGCTCAAGTCTATGGTTACAATATATGAGCAGAAGAAGTATAGTCTATTTGACAATTGCGATACAAAGGATACAATTTAAGCAGTCATCACGGCAAGTTTTTATCCTGGTTCATTTAATTATATTAATCCGTTCAGAGTAAGAAAAGGATATACACATGATGAAAGCTATGCTTTGATAAAAGATACGCTATAAAAAAACAAAAGGAAAAGTCATTCCAATTACATACACCAAGTACAATAGGATAACCGATAATAAATTAAAGGACCTTTTCATGTTTATCTATACCTAAACAATAGTTATTTCTAAGCACTCATAAAAAGAAGCATTAAAGACGGGTCAGGTTATTGCATCTATGCGTGGTAATCTTTGTAGCAGAAAAGAGGGTGCCAACGTCCTTTGTCCTAAGCAACCTGAACAATACAGGCCAACAGGGACATGAGTGGAGAAAAATAAAATGATAAAAAAA
Source organism: Poa annua (assembly GCA_026929855.1). NCBI lineage: Eukaryota > Viridiplantae > Streptophyta > Magnoliopsida > Poales > Poaceae > Poa > Poa annua. Next base: position 52,995,568 of record CM049433.1, on the reverse strand, counting down.
GGAAAATCATCCTACAACAAATACACACATAGGAAAAAACAGGGCATAATTGCAAGGAGTTACCACCTAAGTATCACCTTAGCGTCCAAGCCGGTATGCCTTAAAAGGATGAGAAACTTAACTTGATGATCAAAAGATCCTAATTAAATAGCACAGGATAATAACAAAAATATAAGAAATAGCACCGAAAAATAGGAAAGGTAAGACTATCATTGTTGCTCCTCAGATCTTATATTAACATGTAAACCTATAAATGTCTATCGCCTGCAGTAGTCAATACTAACAGAAAGATAACCAATAACTCAAGTGGATTTGTCAACTATAAGTGGATTCTTCTAAATGCCACGGGCTTGATATTTAACTCAGATAAAAAGACGATTATGACTCATCCATACATTCACATATCAGTTTATCTGAATCTGATCTAATTGACTCATAGCATTGATATCCTAGCTTCCAAAGGTGATTCACAGGATCCTAGAACTTACAGCTGAATAACACCCCTATCCGCGCACTAAGTGGTACAGTTGCCAATCAGGTGATGCACAGAAGAATGCCTTTGCCTCGTCACAGTAGCACTGAAATATCCCAATTCTCCTGCAATTACAGTCAATTTGGGCAACACTTCTTTATCCTCATTCACCATAGCAATCTGTAGCTACAGAACCAAGAAAAGAAATTGATTATCACATGCATTTATCCTTGCATAGATGCAAATAGGTGTTCTAACAGAAATACATCAACTATGGTATAACAGGTTAGGACGAAAATATCAGGAGTAATAAGCCAATCATTTTATTAGCATGATAAATGAAGCGTCATTAGAATAACTTACACTGCCGGAACGTAAAATCAATTTTCTTATAGTATTCTTCGATGTCAAAAACCAAGCCATCTTCCATACTCAAGTTCCGAGAACTGAATGTAAAATAGATGGTAATAATCAAGAATGGAGCAAGTATAATAGTAATATAAGCACTGAAAATCATAATTGACGAAAAATGCCCGCACTCGCATTTCTCACACCACTGAATCGTATTCACAACTTGCAAACGTATAACACAACCACACCAACTAAATAACCGACCGGATAACTTTGCTAGCCTGCGCCAGATTTCTCCGAACATAGATAAAGATCCCCAATATGCACTACAGTTCAGATCAGAAAAAGTTCTAACCATTACATGTCCGAACCCAATCCTCTATAGAATGTTACAGTTCAGATCAGAAAAAGTTCAAAATGTCAAGATTAGGGCCCACTCCTCTATAGAACGTATTCTTCTACCATAAGATGTCTGAACCAAAATAAATCGATTTGAAAAATGAGAATCCTAACACCCCAATGCATATTAAGAACATTAACGACAAATGTAGTTGCAGCCATCCAAAGCATAACGAAAATAAACTTAATTATCCTTTCAACAAAAAATTAAGTAGCAAGCTGAATGACAATAACCCAAATGCTATGTACATGTAAGAAAATTATCATGGAACCTGAGTTCAGTTAGAAGGCATAAGAACTGATTCAGGCACCGACCTTTTAAAATAAATGTTAATCTTTGTTAGGAGTTGTGGATACAATAATACTATTCATAGTTACCATTTATCAAACTGTATTAGGATGCAACGTCAAACTGTGACTGCATTCCTCTACACAGCAGTTACAAATCAAATATGGAAATAAAGATATAATTAGTGCAAGTCTATGAGTGAGCTCACTTTTCATTCAACAGAAATCAAGCATGACAGTGAAATTACCTTGACAGAAAATTAGACCGAGCAAAAGGCTTGATGTGTATACCATTTCCAATTCAAACGACCCAAGGAAAAAAGTACGTATCAATTTCCATAATACACCCGTTCAAGGCCAGGAGATAGCACCTGCCAAAGAAAAAGAGGTGACATTACTCCCTGCATATGGGAGTGCAATTTTCAGTACATGGAACTAATCAAAAACAAAATCAATTGATGTTTTCATGAAGTATATTAAACAAAAGTAGAGACTCCATAGAACGTGATCATATTTGTAGGCTCCTCAAAGATGAAGCACACAAGAGTATAAATAAATTACTTTCCATTGACCTGCATAAATGCGGATTTTTTGTGGGAGAAAGGAGATTACCCATGACCTGAGGATGAAGATATCATCGGAGCTGACTTCTTCCCTCTTCCCAACACACTCTACATCACCACAACAGCGACAATCGGCTCAGTGGTCAGATTGAAAATGATCCGCAACCAGTACTGCTCACCACATCGCATGGTATCCTCCTAGAGATGTGTCTTCTCTTCAACGCTGCAAGCTATATTGAAACACACATGGTCTGCTCATAATATGCAAGATCTATTACGACAACATCCACAATTTTGCATCAGCCAAAAATCATAGAACTGGCAGAGTGGGAGGGGGGAGGGGAGAAGAACAGAAAATACTTACCAGTCATCGATCGGCTGCCAAGAAGGACCTCGCATGGTTGAGCTCGAGAGCAGCAGTGGAGGCGCCCTTGTACAGCCGCACTCACCTAAAGAGGGGTGGGGTGGAGGAGGCCAAGCTCGGCCGACTGAAACGTGATGAAGAGGGGCCGGAGATGGAGGAGGCGGCGGCGCTCTGACCGCTGATTCCCTAACTTCAGTTCGCCACTTCCCCACGTGCTCTTCCTAGGCGCCGGTTACATTACGATGAAGCAGCGCAGCGACGCAAGCTCCGGAGTAAGCCGTAGCACGGGAAGAAGCGGGGGCGGGAGCATGGCGGCGGCAGCTCGTGAGGCAAGAGGAAGGGGGCTCCGTGCCGGTGCTGCAGTACCCGTCCTCGCGGCCGGAGGGAGACGAACGGGAGGAGAGGGAGGGCGTGCAGGAGAGGAGAGGAGGGTCGGGAGCGATCTGGTGGCCACGGCGTGTGGGGAAAGGAGGAACGACGCGCGAGCCGTCGATGGTGGCCACGGCGGGCGTCGGCCAGCGGCGACATGAGGGTTTCTACGCGAGGGGATTGGTCGCGAATGGGTGGCGGGCTGGCGGCTAGGGTTTCCAGCCGGGAGTTTTGTGTCCCCGATCGACGGTCCGGATGGAAGCGGAACCAGAGTCCCTTGATCGGACGGTTCAGAATGGAGGAGGAAGCTGCACGCACCGGATTTCTTACCCGAAGAGTCGCTGACGGGTGGGACCCACACGCTCGGGTTGAAAGTCAACCGTGAAACGGACGGCTGTGATCGATCCGGGGTGAAGATCGAACGGCTGGGAGCGTGAAATCGCTGGGAGGCTTGGTGACCACCAAGGTTCTATTCTTTACATATAGATTTTCACGGCCTCCCGGCGCTCGGTTACTGTTCCTATGAACAGTTATGAACAGTGCTTTCATCCCGCGCCGTCGCCTCGTGATCCGACGGTCCGCGCGGATGTTTTGCAGGAACGTCCCTGCAGTTGCTACAAATTATGAATCGGTCCTTCCGTATATACAAGAATCCCTAAACCTAGATCAGGACTCCTCCTCATTTTCCCCACCGTCTCCTCCCGGCTCCTCCCCTTCGTGGACACCGCCGCCTTCCACGGCCCTCTCTCATCTTCTCCCTCCATCCTCGACGCCGGCAAGCTCACTTCCCGTGCCCGCGCCGGTTCCCGCGGCGAGGTCGCGCGACCTCGAGGTGACTCGAGTCGCCGCCACTGCGCGGCCACATCTTCGGCTCGGTCGTCGGCGCATCTTCGTTCCGATGCCCGATGTGGAGCAAACCGGCTGTGCGCCGGAGGAAGCCCTTCTGCCTCAACGAGAATGGCGTTGGCAGTGGGGGGAGCTGGGGCTCGGCGTCGGCGATAGACAAGAGCAGCGCCAACAAAGCCTGGCTCGAGCTACCCAACGACCACTTGAAGAAAGAGGTCGTCGTGCAGGTGCAGGAGGCCGCCGGGAAGGAGGCGCGGTCGTTGCGACGGAGGACGGCTCAGGGACCCAACAGCTCACAGCGACGAGCTCGACAGTACCACTCGCGGGTGCTCCCGTGCTTATGCACGACTCTGCGTACGTGCGACGAAGCGCGGAAAGCGTCACCGCTGTCGGCTTCAGCCCCTACGGCCGCGGACCACCGCTGGCGCTCTGTCCCTGCCGTGGGCTGGCCGGCCGGCGCCGGAGCCGTGCCCGCCAGTCGCTGCTCTCCCGTACGTGCTGCTGTGGAAGAAGCTAGCCAATCTGAACGATTGGTTCTAGCTGCTCCTATTTTTCCTGCTTTAGGTCTTCCACAAGTCAAGTCGTATCCCAAGCAGCACAGCAGGTGATATCTGTGCAACTGCAGCTTATTATTTTTCTGACCATAGCCTGGTATTAGTCTTCTCCTCTCCTACCTTTGTACCCAATGGCTTTGGAGCAAATAGCAAGTACTGTGCAATGACTAAGTATTGCTCCCATGTTTAGCTCTGGCTTTTTTTCCTGTTTTTTGTACTGTTTGGTAAGGCTCAAATAGCAAGTGCTGTGCAATGACTAAGTATTGGTCTCATGTTTAGTTCTGGCTTTTTTCCTGTTCTATGCAGTGTTTGGTAAGGCTATTTCTTTCTCTGGCTTTATCCTTAGTATAAAGAGTCGGGCAACCAAATAATTGGCATGGAAGGCAGAGGTATGTTCCGACAATTGCTTCTGTGCCCTGATTGGCTCTAGTTTATCCGTCTGTGTCATACCCGTGTAGTTTCTCTCGTCTGTGCCCTGGATGGCTCGGAAATCGGCCAAACGCTCCGTTGCCCTCTGATCAACCGTCACTTGGCCTGACTGGTGGGGTCGGCCTGTCGCGGCTCGGTTGGGATTTCCTATGGTCGGCTAGTGGGGTCGGCCCTTTGACCTTAGATGTGGGCCCAGCGAAGTGCATGCACCCCGTCCCACCTGCATGCATGCGGCCGTACGTGCGCGTACATGCCGTTCCACCTGTGCTCGCCGCGCCTTCAATGGCGTGCCCCCCGGCCGGCAAAAAGCTGCCTCGCCGCCTACACTGTCGGACCGGACGCGCATCTGCTCCGCCGTCCTCGCGTCTCTCTTGCCTACTCTATCCTGCTGCAAGATGAGCAGTCTGGAGCCGAATCAATGCCCGGTCGCCATTACTGCCGTCTAGACCGCGACGCCGTCCAGACCGCTCCTAACATTAAAAGGAGCAATCTCCTTGCCCATTGCGCTCACAAATCCCCTCTTCCTCTCCTAGACACCTTCGCCCAGTCCTGTATCTCGCCATGCCTCGTGGTGATGGCAGCTCCACTCCCAGCTCGAACCGCCGCCGCCGCCACGTCCCCTATCCTTGGTTTCTTGAGGCGAGCGAGGGAATCAGCATGGGGAGTGGGCGTGGGCGTGGGCGTGCGCGTACTCCTCCAAGTTCGAGCAGGAGGCGAGCGAGGGAAGCCGCATGGGACGGGGAGTCTCCAAGGGGCAGGGGCAGGGCCATTGCTCCCGATCCCATTCCCTTCATCGATCTGTCCGACGAGGACGACCAGGGTATGGACTGGATCATGGCCTGGAAGGAGGAGGTCACGGAGGTCCTGGACCCGGGTTTGGCCTGGGCCATGGCCGACCAGAAAGCCATGGACCTGGCCAAGCATTCCGCCGTCGAGCAGCAACGGCTCAGTATCTACTCGAAGAGCAAGGGGAAGAAGGAGGACATGTGGTCGGCGTCGAACAGCAACGCCCCAGAAGAGGTCGATGCCAAGGGCAAGGGCAGGGGCAAGGGCAAGGCCGAGTCGGTGGAGGTTTCCGATGACGAGGACGAGTGGTAGTCAATTTTAGTTATTAGTTGCTTTATTAAGGGCAAGTGCCAATTTAGTTATTAGTTGTTGATCTATTTTATAATTTAGCAAGGGCAAGTCCATTTTATACTACCGTGAAATTTGGCAATGGCCTTGTGCTTGACGTTTCCAATTGTGTGTGTAAATGGGGCCGTTTACCCTATCCTTGGAGCTCATTTGAAACACATTTTTCAACGAGTCCACCATTTTTGCTTAGAAATGGGGCCGTTTACCCTACCTTTGGAGCTCATTTGAAACACATTTTTCAGCGAGTCCACCATTTTTGCTTATAAATGGGGCCTTTTACCCTACCTTTGGAGCTCATTTGAAACACATTTTTCAGCGAGTCCACCATTTTTCTTATAAACGGGGCCGTTTACCCTACCTTTGGAGCTCATTTGAAACACATTTTTCAGCGAGTCCACCATTTTTGCTTAGAAACAGGGCCGTTTACCCTACCTTTGGAGCTCATTTGAAACACATTTTTCAGCGAGTTCAAGCTCATTTGAAAATTTATATGGATTCAAGCTAGATTTGAGCAAGCTCATGGCTATCCCATTTGGTTTGCCAAAATCCTCATTTAAGTTACGATGACGGGTAACAGCCAAAATCCGCATTTGGTGTGCCAAAATACCCATTTTGTGTCCCTGAGTCAAATGGGGGTGGGCGAGCCAAAATCCCCGTTGGGTCCGCCGTGGTCCACTCGTCAGCGGGTGTACAACTCTTATCCTACGCGCACGTCCAACCAGATCGCAGAATTAGCTTCTCGCGGATCGCCCCGAGTCTGCGTGCAGATTCCTTCTAAAGGAAATCGGACGGCTGCAGTTTAACCGACATTTGAAATGAGCTTCAAATATTCAAAAAAAATCAAAAAAAGGAAAATCATGCGCACATAGTGGTATTATGTCATATACTAACGACTCAAGTTGAAAAACATGGTCTACATACATTCAAAAGGAGAAGGGCATGGATCTCATGTGATATTGCATAACTCAAACGATGAGGTCTAAGGTTAGAGATAAGTGGTTTTGGAATTGCCACATGAAATTTTCAAAAACCTCACAAAAGCTTCATTTTGGGGTGACTAAGAAGGATCCATGCTTAGTTTTTCATTTTCATGTTTTAAACTTGTTTAAATGTTGGTCAAATTTAGGTTTGACCGAATTTGAAATAACCATAATAAATTAAAAAATTATCGAAAAATTAAAAAACCGATTCACATAGTCTTCATATGTCATATACTAACGACTCAAGTTGAAAAACATGGTCTACATATATTCAAAATTAGAAGGGCGTGTATCTCATGAGATATCGCAAAACTCTAACGATTAGATCTAAGGTTGAAAAGAAATGGTTTTGGAATTACAACATGGTAATTTCAAAATACTCACGAAAGTACCATTTTGGAGTGACTAAGAATGGTCTAGTCTTAGTTCGCGCCCAAATGTGCGCCAGTGCGCTCCCAGAGCACGCCGTGGCGCATCCGGAGCACGCCATGGCGCGTCCAGAGTGCGCACTTAAGGTGTTCGACAGAAGTACAATAACAAATATTACAAACGATTCAAGTTGATAAACAAGGTCTACACACGTTCAGATCGCGTAACTACACAGAGCGCGCATTGTGGGTGCCAGTTCACGTCCAGTTCGTGTCCAGATTGCGCTTGGTGTGTTGACACGGATGCACCGATACGTGTAGTTCACGTCCAGTTCGTGTCCGGATATTTGCACGTAAAAAGAAAATTAATCGTGTCAGTTCTCGCAAAAAATGCTTCGGATACGTGTAGATGTCTCACAGCGTCTCCAACTGCATTAACTTGGACCAGAACGACGACGCGCGTCAACTGTTCGACACTTGTACTCGACACGTATAGGGGCACCAGATGACGTGGTAAACATTTACAGGCATGTCAGTTCGACTAGACGTGAAGCGCGGTCACACGATGTCATCATTGCGAATATAATCTGTAAATTGTGTTGTCATGTTACACTGCGTTGGCAAGAAAACGAGGCGATGCGCCTGTTCGGTGCCACAAGCGGTTATCGATTTACGCGCCGGCGGGAGTGAATTCATCACTATCCTTCACAAATAAAAACCCCAATCCCATTGCATTGCGGTTCATTCGCTCTTCTGCAGTTTCTCTCTTCTCCCCATTCCGAAAAACCCCAACCACCCCTGCTCTCCAATGGATCACTGGTGGCAGAACGAAGCCATCCCGAGCGACTCCGACGGCGAGGGGAACCCGATCCCGTGGTGGGATGAGGACCACGGGCACGCCGGCGGCTCCGGCACCGACGATGACGGCGAGGGCGACGACGACGACCAGAGCGGCGGCTCTGACCCCGACGACTCTGACGGCGACTCCGACGACGACGAACACGACGGGTCCGAGGAGGAGGACTCGGACCCGGAGTTGGTGAAGGACGAGGAGGAGGACGACGACGACGAGGAGGAGGAGGAGGAGGCGGAGGAGGAGGATGACTCCGACGATGACTCCGACGATGACTCCGACGACGACGACGAATCGCCGGCCAAGAAGTGGCTCGTGTAGGCCGAGGCCGGCGTAGTAGCAGTAGTGCATTAGTTGCACTTCTGATTAGTAGTAGTAGGCCGCCGCCGGCGTAGTAGCAGTGCTGCATGCACTGCTAATCTTTTGTAATTGTGAATATAATCCTAATATAATCCTATTCGAGTTATAAATCGATTTTCAATTAGTAGTAGCAGTTTCAATTTGAGTTATAAATCGAATTTCAGGATTCAAATCGAGTTATGAATCCTATATTATAAATCAATTCGAGTTATAAATCGAGTTTCAATTAGTAGTAGTAGCAGTTTCAATTAGTAATAGCAGTTTCACTAAACAATGACGTACTAATCAACGAATTGTCAGTTACTTCAGTGTTAATTCAGTTAACTCAGTTAATTCAGTTAATTCGGTGTTAACCACGTGTTAATTGGGGCCGAGATACCCAACCTGGGCGTCAGACTCGTCCCTTCGCTTCCTGTCCCCACTTGAGCGGACCCACTTGGAGGAGGAGGAGGAGGATGAGGACGAGCATGCACTTCGCTGGGCCCACATCTAAGGTCAAAGAGCCGACCCTACTAGCCGACCCCAGGAAATCCCAACCGAGCCGCGACAGGCCGACCCCACCAGTCAGGCCAAGTGACGGTTGACCAGATGGCAACGGAGCGTTTGGCCGATTTCCGAGCCATCCAGGGCACAGACGAGAGAAACTACGCGTATGGCACATACGGATAAACTAGAGAGAATCAGGACACAGAAGCAATTGTCCCATGTTCCAAATGTATGTGCTTTAGTTTTGGACTGCAATATTATAGCACCACAACAAATTTAAATCGGTGTTAGCAAATTAGATTTAGTACTACAAAATAATTTGGCAACGTTTAATTCTCATGCAGTTGCATTCAACTATTGATTATTCAAAAACCTCTCTGTTTGAATTTAAATGGCACTTAGTTTGGATTTGTATCCAACTATTGATGTATTAAAAAACTCCTCTGTTTAAACTTGAACGACACTTATTTGGATTTGTGATAACGAGCCTTCACAAATGCCTCATGAGTGTTCGATAATTTTTGTGTTGCATAGCTGAGGTTGTGAGCTCTCACAGGTGATTATTCATCCATATTTACGAGTACTCTCTACCTATTTACTATGTCTCCTTATTGTGCTAATTGCGTTTCTAATGAAAGTTGCAGTACAACTATATTTTACTTCTCTATTTCTTCAACAGTTGGAGATTATCATCTCTCATATTTTATTCTCTAAAAACTTCTGACAGATGGCAGCCAGCTTTATGTTTACTCTTTCCATTGAGAGTTAGGATGGCTGAACAATGTTGTTTTATAAATATGACACTATGTGCGTATATGTCCGAAAGACAAAGTTGATGATTATGTCAGCTTTCCAGAAGGTAAGAAATATAAATGTATTGTCTCAATTGTTACATCTAAATCCGAAGTGCTTCTGGATTAAAAGAAATCCGTCTAGATCGTTGGATTCATATTAAATAGGTACTAGAACATAAACAAACATATTTAGTTCTTTGTGTGACATCAATTTATGAGCTGACATATGCACAATGTACATTATTTTCTCTATTTGATTTTATTGCTCAAATTCATGCAGGTTTTCTACTGTGGAAATGGTGTTTCGTTAATGTACCTTCAACATAATTTGTTGGTGTTTCACGGCATCTATATTCTATTGACCCTCTATTTGTACACTGAGCATGCTACAGTTTACAATAAATTCATGATCAATCCACGACGACTATTTATTTAATTTGTGATGTGCTGAGCTAACATTTTTGAATCCTAATTAGACATGACTACTTCAAAAAGGTAGGAATGTTTCCAATTGCAGCTGATACTTCTATTCTTCTGTTACAGCTATATGTCCAATCAACATTTACCAGCTGAACTAATAACACGATCTATTCTTACATGTGTAATGAAGGTCGTTCATTTTACTTTGTGCAAGTAGTTGACTTGAATTATTTCTAATCTGATTCTATTGGATAGTTCTTACTAGAATGTCATAACCCTTCATTTTATTTCAAATGAGGTAATCCAAGATACATCCAGATGCTATAGTGTCTGAATTGGTCAACATTGTTACTACTGCCCGTCCTCCGATGCTATCTTATCATCATTGTAAGTTTTTTTATAAATCTTTTTTTTGTTATGATTGGTGCAATTGTATTCACTCACCTGTCAGCACATGTGAGCAACCTCATGTACTTTTCTGTGAGTTAATAGTTGGATACAACGATAGATAAACTCGCTGGCCACACGCCACCATAAAGAAAGAGTAAACACATCTCTACATACTTGAACATTTAAGCATTTAAAGTGTGGTGCCCTGATTTGTGTATTGCAATAAACCATTTTCTACTTTACTGTATTGTTATAGAAATGTCAACCACACTCAGCCTGCTGGAATAAGGAGCTTATATCCAAGTATCCAAATGAAGCTATAAAAGTGGGCGATCTGATGTGCTTGCACTTATGTGTGTAAGGTCACTAACATATGTCAATTGCTAGGATTGGAGCATCTTAAGATGACTTTATTTAGTCTTATTCAATCTGAACATGTATTTTCCTTTGTATGAGCTATCGATGTGTAAAACAAAATCCACTATGTGACTCAGTAACAATATACTTTAGTATGATAGCTAATCTGTTGTTTATTTATGCTGTTTATTTAAGCCAGTTCGGACCATTATGTAATTCATGTGTCATGTGTAAATCCATGTTCTATAATAGAACAGTCTCATACTTTTGTTTACACTACAATCATCAGTACCACGTCACGGGCAATGGCAAATGGCATGCCAGGATAGATTATGGCTGATTCGAATTAATTCTGGTTCTGTGTATTTGACTGGTAAAGACTTTAAGATTTATTATGCATCATCTGAAATGCCATTGAGGAAAATCAAACAACTTAAGGGTCTGAGAGAGCAGATTAACTACTTGAGGGTACAATTTTTCCATATTCCCCAAAATCGAGATTTGCTATGCTAACTGGTTGTGACGTTCACATGTGATGTGTACCATTTTCACTGACCACTCTGCATCAATTCTCAATTTTGGGTAAGGAGGTAGATGCAAAATGATATAGATAAGCACCAGACGTGAAGCAAAATGCAGATCAAAGATGGAAGTACAAGAAGGAACAAGGGGTAATAATGTTGAGCCCGTGCAGCCAATGGCGGAGCGTAGTGGAGGCGAAAGAGGGCCACGACCCCCCCTTCCAAAGTGAAAAATTATGTTTACTAGGTATGCTCAGCGAGTCAGCGCACATGGCTTAGCCCATCAGCTGGTCCACGCACTGTAATCTCTCCTTAATCTTCTCTCTCTCCCACAAGCTGCAGGTCCCATCGATGCAACCGCGCATGCGCACCATCCCGCAGCCCGGCCACCGGCAGAACGCCAACCCTTTGCTGGGCATTGACGGCTCAATGCCCACGCGTGTCACGGCCGCCTTCGGCCGAGAATCCACGGGCCTGGCATTCTGGCACGCCCGCGCCCGCCCACCGTGATGCTTCCCGCCTCACTTCTTGCTTGCGTCCGGTGGCGCGACCGCCGCCGCCGCAGTTGTCTCCGCCTTGGGCTCTACCATGCTGCTAGCAGGAACTGCTTCCTCGGCCGGCGACGAGTCTGCTCCCCGACAAGCCGGTAGCTGGTCAGTCTCCCTGTGCGGCGCCTTTCCACCTCCGGCCACGCCATGGTGGTCCGCCGTCTGCGTTGTGGTGTCCGTCTCCGATTCCGACGACGCTGTCCTCCGATTCCATGCGCTCTCCACCTCCGTTCCCCATTTATTTGAGCGATTCCCCTTAATATCTGTTCTGTGACTTAGACTTTTTTTCATCCACACTTTATATTTCTCTATGTAATTGGCCCCCTCTTGTGTTTTGTTCACGCTCCGCCACTGCGTGCAGCCATGTCTGCCGACTTTTTATCAATTTGGTATTTTTACTTTATTTCTCTAGATATGGTATTTTTGATCTAAGATAGTTTTTGGTTCGGCTAAAATGACTATGTAATCCAATAGGTATCTTGCTACGCATTGTATTTAGTTTTCACTTCAAATCATGTCAGCTATACAGATAAATGTATTGTACAAATCAAAACTGCCACTTGCCACTTCTTTTTGCAAAATATATTATGCAGCTAAATCAAAGAAACAAATCATTAACACAATATTTATCATCAAGGGCGCGGCGTGTCGCCGCGCCGAATTCAACTAGTTAGTATCGTTTTAGAACTAAAATCTCATAAAGTGAAAATTGTTCGTCAAAGCGTCTGTAGTCCAACGGTTAGGATAATTGCCTTCCAAGCAATAGACCCGGGTTCGACTCCCGGCAGACGCATTTAAAAAAAACATAATGTCTTAAGAGGGAATGCGTCTCTAGGCAGCAGAGGAGTGTTCACGCCTAAAAAAACATAATGTCTTAAGAGGGAATGCATCTCTAGGCAGCAGAGGAGTGTTCGCGCCTAACTCTGACGTCCTTTTTCTCAAAAGCTTTGTGATTTGCTCGTCTGTTTAGAGGCTGCCAGCTCTAGATATGATATGGTAAGGACATTGCTTGTGTCTTGACCGGGGAAGCTTCGGAGGAAGTGATCATGAAGGCGGAGAAATCTCTCAGTAAAGATTTGACAAACATAAGGGGAAAAAGAAGAAAGACGCGAATAGCAGGAAAAGTTTCGACAAATGAGTGCTCCTAAAGTTGTTGTCGGCTCGTGGTGAGAAAATTGTAAAAAACCACCACAATTGGTGGTCAAGTTTCAAAAAACCACATGCTTTCATTTAATTCGCAAATAACCACCACTATGCGTGGACACGTTGCATAAAACCACCAATTCTTAATGTCTCCCGGCAGACGCATTTTAAAAAAAATCATAATGTCCTTAAGAAAGAGGGAATGCATCTCTAGGCAGCGGAGGAGTGTTGGCGCCTAACTCTGACGTCCTTTTTGCTCAAAAGCTTTGTGATTTGCTCGTCTGTTTAGAGGCTGCCAGCTCTAGATATGATATGGTAAGAACATTGCTTGCGTCTTGACAGGGGAAGCTTCGGAGGAAGTGATCATGAAGGTGGGGAAATATCTCAGTAAAGTTTCGACAAACATAAGGGGAAAAAGAAGAAAGAAACGAATAGCAAGAAAAGTTTCGACAAATGAGTGCTCCTAAAGTTGTTGTCGGGCTCGTGGTGAGAAAATTGCAAAAAAAACACCACAATTGGTGGTCAAGCTTCAAAAAACCACATGCTTTCATTTAATTCGCAAATAACCACCACTATTCGTGGACACGTTGCATAAAACCACCAATTCTTAATCTCTCCCGGCAGACGCATTTTAAAAAAAAATCATAATGTCCTTAAGAAAGAGGGAATGCGTCTCTAGGCAGCGGAGGAGTGTTGGCGCCTAACTCTGACGTCCTTTTTGCTCAAAAGCTTTGTGATTTGCTCGTCTGTTTAGAGGCTGCCAGCTCTAGATATGATATGGTAAGGACATTGCTTGTGTCTTGACAGGGGAAGCTTCGGAGGAAGTGATCATGAAGGTGGGGAAATCTCTCAGTAAAGTTTCGACAAACATAAGGGGAAAAAGAAGAAAGACGCGAATAACAAGAAAAGTTTCGACAAATGAGTGCTCCTAAAGTTGTTGTCGGCTCGTGGTGAGAAAATTACAAAAAACCACCACAATTGGTGGTCAAGCTTCAAAAAACCACGGGCTTTCATTTAATTCGCAAATAACCACCACTATTCGTGTATGGTTAGCGAAGAATTGGTGGTTTTATGCAACGTGTCCACGAATAGTGGTGGTTATTTGCGAATTAAATGAAAGCCCGTGGTTTTTTGAAGCTTGACCACCAATTGTGGTGGTTTTTTGCATTTTTCTCGCTCGTGGTTGGTTTAGGTAGTGTGAGGTTGTTGCTTTGGATGGTGCTTTCTTTAGTTGTTATTTCTGTTTGTGTGGGCTCTTCACTTTAGTGTTAGTGCTTATTGTATGGTTTTCACCCAGTTTCTTCCGTTAATAAACCAGGCACCTTGTTCTTAATTAATGAATAAGACAAAGTTTTTGCCTTTGTTTCAAAAAAAAAAAAGAGGGAATAGTGTTACAACGTTTTAAGTTACAAGCCTCAGTGCTGACGCGTTATTGTTTCGCAAATTGTTTTGGCAAATTTAAGTCATCTCCTCTGTTTCTAGACATCAGTTTCATGAACCTGAGCCAAAAACATCACTAAGGTCCAATCATCACCAAGTTAAGAAACATCGCTAAATCCACAGCCAATGGTTATTTAGATTAACAGGGGTGACAACTCCGGCTCCATTTCTACGAAACGAAACCTTACATATCCAGGTTCTTTGCTTTTTGTTCCTTCCCAAACGAAAAGGAAAAACTAGGTACAGAAACCTAAAGACTAAAACTGTCAACTAGAAAGTTTTTTGCCCACGGACTAGGACTTTTTCCTCCTCACAAATCAAGGTGCAGAACTGTCAGCTTACAAAACAAGAGCCCAAAATTCCAATATCAGCTGTAACCATACATTCAACCACCGCTTGCGCCAAAACACCAGAGGAGGGGGTGACAAGGATCCTCCAGATCATCCTGTCTCCACATGTCACGGCGGCCAATGGTGACTTATCTTAACACAATAATCCATGACCACCACCAGGCATGCAAGCACGACACGGGCATGCATACTTCTATCATCCTGACATCACACAAGTTTATGTCCCTCAGTGAGTAAAATAAATTTCACATTAAATGACTAGGAGGCACTGCAGTTCCAGAGACACTAAAGATTCGATCTACAAACAACTAAAACTATCTGTGCACAGAAAATACATGCATTAGCAAAACTGGAAGGTGAAAATACTACTTACGATCCGAAGAACATGATGAGAAAGTAGAAAGGTAACATATACAGCCGCCCCCTCCTGCCCCTGCCCCTGATGGTCCGAGGGGTGCTGAAGCCGGTCGTGATGCTCCATGTTGTGCTGCTAGTGTTGGGGTGCCGGATTTGGTCCGCATCCAATCTGGTCCGCTTGCGGTAGCCGGCGGTGAGGAAAAATGGCTCATGTGTGATGGTTGCGCCGTCGTCGCCCTGGATGTGTTTGACTCAGTGGGTTTGCAGGTCGGCGACGTTGCGGTTCTCCCCCGCCTTGGTCTGGCTGCGTGGGGTTGGAGAGTCTCGTGTGCTCTAAGCGAAAGCCCGACGACGCGACGTCCATGGATGTCGCTCCCCTCTTGAGGGGTTGTCGTGGAGCTACTCGGTTCTCCTCGGCCATGGATCTTCTATTCGGATGACGACATGGATCATGTGTGTGAAGGAGATATGCCCTAGAGGCAATTAATAAAGTGTTTTATTTATCATATCTCATTTGTCCATAATACGTCTTTGTGTCATGCTATAACTGTATTAAGCGGAAACATTAATACACGTGTGATACGTAAGACAACCAGGTCCCTAGTAGACTCTACTTGACTAGTTCATTGTGCAATTGATGATCGAGGTTTCCCGATCATGTGACATGGTGTCAGTTGACAATGGAGTCATATCGTTGGTAGAACGATGTGATGGACATACCCAATATTTGTAGGACGTAGTCATTACGCTTTTGACCGTGAGATCAACTCTTATTGCTATTCCTGGAAGATACTTTGATTGCATCAAACGTCATGTCTTAATAGTATGACAATAAAGGTGTTCCTCTCGAGTATCGGAAGGGAGTATGTTGAGACGAGGGATCAAGAGCGGGATTTGCCAGTCCGCATAGCAGGATAGATACTCTAGGGTCCACTCGGTGAGATTATGTCAAATGATCTTGCAAGCATGTGACTAGGTCACCAGGACATAATATCATGGACGAGTAGAAGATAGTGTTGTCGGCAACGAGATCAAGCTAGGTATGGCGATATCTATGAACGAGTCTCGGACACACTAAGTATCGCCATGGCAAAAGGTTTAAGACTCGACGTCCAGGTTCGAACGACAAAGTTATTCGTTATCTCACAGGGATTAATTCTGGGTATCCAAGATCCACGAATTAGTCATTGATCGGAGAGGTGTCTCGATCATGTCTGGCGAGATCTCGAACCGCTAGGGTAACACACTTAAGGGGAGTCGACAAGTTTACCGTAAGAGAAATTAGAAGAGAGCACCGGGAACGTCCCGGGAAAGATCCGATGGAGATCGGACAGCGACGAAATAGTTTTCGGAGCCAGAATAAATTATATATTGTGTGTTTAATATTAATTAGTGTAATTAATAGTTAAATACATTTTTATTTAATTTTTTCAGATTTTTAAAAGGCAGCCCACCTTAAATGGGCCTTCCCATGGGGAGAAGGCCCATGGGAGGGGGGGAACTCCCCCCAGGTGCGCATGGGGTGGCCGGCCGGCCTAGGTGGGCCACATGGGGCCCACCTAGGGCCGGCGCATCAAGGAGGGGGGCGGGTGTGGGATTTAGTCCCACACCGCCCGGCCAGCAAGGCTGGCAGCCCCCTTTCTCCTATATATATGGATGCTCCCTTGGCTTTTTAATTACACCAATTTCTCTCTTTCTTTTTCTCCTTGAAATACGTGATTCCCTTGTTGGAGTTGCGCCAAGGAGGAGTTCTCTCCACCATACGCACGCCGCCGTGCTGCTGGTCTTCCGGTCCCAGTCTTCCGCTGCTCGTCCTTGGATCGGAGCCCGGAAGTCATCGTCTTCACCGTACGTGTGTGAATCCCTGCGAGGTGCCACGCTAGTGGTGCTCGGAGGTCGTCTTCATCGGCTTCATCGACAACGCTTGTGCGGGAGCGTAATCCCCGCGTTTCGGTCTACAAGGGTATGTATATCGATCTCATCCATATTACTATATCTGCATAGTATAGATCCTGGCTGTTTTAAGGTTATCGTTGTTAGAAATTTTTTGGTTTCTGCCTGCGATCCCCTTCAGTGGTATCAGAGCCGATCTATGCGTAGATATAGTTGTACGCTTCTAGAACCCGTGTTTATCACGAGGACATCGCTCTTTTATTTGATACCCTCTCGCGTGCACTTGCATTGCCTGCAGCATTGAGTTGATGAAGCGGCCCGGACCGAGTTTACGCGTACGCTTACGCGAGACTGGTTCCACAACTGACATACGGCTTGTACCGTATATGTGGCTGGCGGGTGTCTGTCTCTCTCTCTTTAGTTGGCTTTGCATTTTCAATGGAGGGCCCAAGAGGGATAAATAAATATGCAATTATTTGATCGTTGTTGTGGTCATAGGTTCATAGGTATGAAGCGGTTCTATCTACGACGGCCCCAAGCCACGTAAAATATGCAAAAGATAAAGTAGAACACGTTTAACTTTATTTTGCAGGGGCAATGTGATATGGTCAAGGTAGGTTTATTAAATTGTTTATAAACTGTGGGCGCGAAGGAGACCATCGGCGCAAGGACCATGTCACGTCGCATTACATATTGATGTTTTGAGTGCATCTTATATTGTGTGTATATATATATATATATTTTTTTATATATTAGTTACACGGCGGTGGTAATATAAGATGATCCCTCGAAAATACCATTAGTGTTCTCCCTTCGACGTGCACCACCAAGAAAGTTCTACGTTATGAGGCAGGCCGTGACGATCGGGTGTCATACATATCGTCGTTCGCATACAGTGGGTGTAAGACATGTTTGCACAAGCGTATACGTTGAAGGTTATTATGGCGAGCCTAGCATGTACAGACATTGCCTCGGAACACGGTGACCGAAAGGTCGAGCATGAGTCACAAAGTTGTTGTGATTGACATTTCGATATCTACCTTTGAAGTTGTGTTGCCGGCTCTGACGATGAGGGGTTGCACAATGGATTAGGGTCGTGTAATCACTAAAGCGATTAGAGGGATATTCGTTTTGAGTGGGAGTTCTTATAGTTGAACTCAAAATTTTATGGACAAAGTCTTATGTTTTTGCAAATTCCATTGTAGATGTCTCGTCCCACCTTTAACTTAGGCCTGTTCCTTGAGAAAGAAAAGCTTAAGACCAATGGGTCGAACTTCGTGTCCTGGTTCCGCGACTTGAAGTCCCTTCTAAATACCCATAAGGTGGCTTACATCCTTGAAGCCCCCTTAGGTGATCAGCCAGCAAACACCGCCTCAGAAGATGTTAGGAACGTCTACCAGTCTAAGGCGGAGATTTCCTCTTTTGTCGAGAGTGGCTTGCTCTTTGCCATGGAGTCTGACCTGCAAAACCATTTTGAGAACAAGAGTGCTTATGAGATAATCACGGAACTCATGGTTGTTTTTGCACCACAAGTCATGGATGAGAGGTTTGAAGCTACCAAGCTTTTCTTCTCAGCCCAGATGGAAGAGCACGGCAACATAAGCGAGCACTTAGCCAATATGTTTGGCAGCATTCAGCTCCTGAATGATCTGGGATATGTGATTACAGAAGAGCTGGTTGTTGATAGGGTGCTGTTGTCACTGCCCCCTAGCTATAAGGACGCTATCATGAACTACGACATGATGGGAACATCAAAATCCCTGTCGGAAATTCTGATGATGCTCGACATGGCCGAATTGGAAATCAAGATGGACAAGATGGCGGTGACCATCAAACCAAAGGCACGCAACTGTTGCGGAGGCAATGATCACTGGAAGCGCAACTGCCCCAAGTATCTGGAAGATAAGAAGGCCGGCAAGATTGTTGGAAAGGAGAAAAGTATATTTGATATACATGTTATTGATGTGTACCTTACAAGCGCCCGTAGTAACACCTGGGTATTTGATACCGGTTCTGTTGCTCATATTTGTAACTCTCAGGAGGAGTTACGGAATAAACGGCGCCTGGCAAAGGATGAGGTGACGATGCGCGTCGGCAACGGATCAAGAGTTGACGTGGTGGCTGTCGGCACACTCCCTCTGCATCTACCATCGGGATTAGTTTTGGTTTTAAATATTGTTATTTTGTACCAAGTTTGAGTGTAAACATTATAAGTGGTTCTTGCTTGTTGCAAGACGGATATTCATTCAATTCAGTATCAAGTGGTTGTGCTATTTCGATGAATGATATCTTTTATGTTAATGCTCCCGAGAGTAATGGTTTATTCTTGTTGAATCTCGATCGTAGTACTCACATCCATAACATTGATGACAAGAGGATTAAACTTAGTAGCGATACCGCCATGTATATGTGGCATTGCCGTCTCGGTCATATTGGTATAAAGCGCATGAAGAAACTCCATACCGATGGACTTTTAGACTCGTTGGATTTTGGATCCCTCGACACATGCGAACCGTGCCTCATGGGCAAGATGACCAAGACACCGTTCAATGGTTTCATGGAACGGGCGTCGGACTTATTGAGAGTCATACATACAGATGTGTGTGGGCCGATGAGCGTGTCGACACGCAATGGTTATCGTTATTTTGTCACCTTCACTGATGACTTGAGTAGATATGGGTATATCTATTTGATGAAACACAAGTCTGAAACATTTGAAAAGTTCAAAGAATTTCAAAGTGAAGTTGAAAATCAACTCAACAAGAAAATCAAGCACCTTCGATCCGATCGTGGTGGCAAATATTTGAGTTTTGAGTTTGGCACACATCTGAAGGCTTCTGGCATCGTGCCGCAGCTTACGCCGGCTGGAACACCGCAACGCAATGGTGTGTCCGAGCGACGTAATCGTACTCCATTAGATAGCGTCCGGTCTATGATGTCTCTTACCGACTTGCCCATATCTTTTTGGGGATATGCGTTAGAAACAGCTGCATTCATTTTAAATAGGGCTCCGTCCAAATCCGTAGCAACGACACCATATGAGATATGGCATGGCAAGAAACCTAAGTTGTCGTTTCTGAAGGTCTGAGGTTGTGAGGCGTATGTTAAGAAACTACAGCCCGACAAACTCGAACCGAAATCGGAGAAAGTCGTCTTTGTAGGGTATCTGCGGGAAACCATAGGATACACCTTCTACAACCAAGCCGAGGGCAAAACGTTTGTCGCGAAGAACGGCACCTTTCTCGAGAAGGAGTTTCTCGCCAAAGGAGTAAGTGGGAGGAAAATAGACCTCGACGAGATCGTTGATCCTGAACTCGAAATTCCGAGTGGCGCAACGGAAACTGTTCCGGAAACATCCTCCACAGATGGAGTGGGAGAAAATGTTGAGAATACTATTTTACTTCGTAGGTCTGGGAGATCTCGTACCGCTCCTGAGTGGTACGGCAACATGGTTTGCACCGTCATGTTAATTGAACAAGACGAACCTACGAACTACAAAGAGGCTATGGCAAGCCCTGAGTCCGAGAAATGGCTTAAAGCCATGAAATCCGAAATAGAATCCATGTATGACAACAAAGTATGGACTTTGATGGAGATTCCCGAAGGGTGCAAGGCCGTCGAGAATAAATGGATCTTTAAGAAGAAGACTGATGCTGATGGTAATGTGACCGTCTATAAAGCTCGGCTTGTCGCAAAGGGTTTCCGACAAGTTCATGGAATTGACTACGATGAAACATTTTCACCGGTAGCGATGCTAAAGTCTATTCGGGTTTTGCTAGCACTTGCTGCATATTACGATTATGAAATATGGCAGATGGATGTCAAAACAGCGTTCCTAAATGGTAACATTGATGCTCCCTTGGCTTTTTAATTACACCAATTTCCTAAATATGGCAGATGGATGTCAAGGCTGGCAGCCCCCTTTCTCCTATATATATGGATGCTCCCTTGGCTTTTTAATTACACCAATTTCTCTCTTTCTTTTTCTCCTTGAAATACGTGATTCCCTTGTTGGAGTTGCGCCAAGGAGGAGTTCTCTCCACCATACGCACGCCGCCGTGATGCTGGTCTTCCGGTCCCAGTCTTCCGCTGCTCGTCCTTGGACTGGAGCCCGGAAGTCGTCGTCTTCACCGTACGTGTGTGAATCCCTGCGAGGTGCCACGCTAGTGGTGCTCGGAGGTCGTCTTCGTCGGCTTCATCGACAACGCTTGTGCGGGAGCGTAATCCCCGCATTTCGGTCTACAAGGGTATGTATATCGATCTCCTCCGTATTACTATATCTGCATAGTATAGATCCTGGCTGTTTTAAGGTTATCGTTGTTAGAAAATTTTTGTTTTCTGCCTGCGATCCCCTTCAGTGTGTGCAGGGTCAGATGACGGTGTCGTTCCATGTCACCGCCCCTATTGAGGGCGTCGTCTTGACACTACTAGGGAAAGGCTTATAGCCACCACCTTACCGCTGGCGCACCAAATATACAGTGCGCCAGCGCTATTAGCACTGGCGAACAGAATGAGTTATACACCAACGGTAAAAGTGGTACCGCTGGCGAACGCACGGTGCGGCTCGCCAGCAGTATTGTCGTGGGATTGTCACGACAGATGTTTCCGGGTGGAAACTTGAGTGTTGGGACATAGCGACTTCTGACATCGGGAGCTTGTCTAGCGTGGCGTGGGGAAATAAGGGTTTACCCAGGTTCGGCCCCTCTCGTCGAGGTAAAAACCTACTCCTGCTTTGCTTTATTGATATGGGGTTTCGAGGACTCGGCGCCTTAGCTTCCGGGTCTCGATTACAATCTCTGAAACTAGGTATTGCTGGGGCTCTCGTCTTATCTCTATAGGAACCAGGAGACCCCCTTATATAGGCGGGGAGTCTTGCTGGAGATACAAGCGGGGATCCGGGTTACAATCGTACCCAGACTCTATTCTAAACCTTCTAAGTCTTCGCCTTCCTTATCAGGACTCCGTCTTGTACTTGGTCTCCAGCCTTCTGGATCCTTCTTGTCTTGCGGGCCAAGGCACACGTCGCACACCGGCTTACGTGGGACCCGGTCCATCTCTTTATGCTTGATCCGACCCAAGTCTCTACCAGGCCGGCTTATCTTCTAGGTCGGTGGGCCTACCGGGTTATGATCCCCCAACAAGTATGATCTGACGTACGGAGCCTGATGCACACGGTGGGTGTGTTGTTGGGAGACCCCAAGAGGAAGGTATGAAGTAGTGCAGCAGCAAGTTTCCCTCAGTTGTGAAACCAAGGTTATCGAACCAGTAGGAAATAATGAATTCCCCCGAGGTGTCAACGGCGCCAGAAAAGTCTGCGACGTAAGGGCGCCTGAGAATGCTTCCTGGGACGTAGGTGACGTGGAACCTGCACACAACACAATCAAGATACTTTGCCCCAACTTAACGGTGAGGTTGTCAATCTCACCGGCTTGCTGTAACAGAGGATTAAACGTATGTGTGGAAGAAAGATGTTTGTTTTCAGAAAGTAACAGGTTTGCAGTTTGTGGTTTATCAGATTAAAGAGAAGGACCGGGGTCCACAGTTCACTAGTGGTGTCTCTCCATAAATAATAATTTTTAGAGGGTCGCGAAGGGCGCACCATAATTATACAGAAGAAAGCACAACCAATACAGGGGCTAATCCTCGTGACACAAGGCTCAGCAAAGCCCACACCAACACCGAACTAAGGCCTACTCTCTCCAATCGTTGTTCTCTCCTCCCTCCCCCCTCCTACGAAGAACCCTAACCCACAACTTAAGTTCATCCGTACACTTCCTAGCCAGCTCAAAGGGAGTACACTGCTGGCTAAGGTTGTTGAAAACCCTAGCGTTCCTTTGCTTCCAGATAGACCAGCAGATGAGGGTAACCGCCGTGTCAAACAATTTCTTGTGCTTTTCCTTGTTCTTGTATCTTCCCCTCTGGCTCAACCACCACCGCTCCAAGGTGTCCTCTTGAGTTGGGATCGCAGTGCCAAGACCGAGCCGTGAAAAGCAGTTGTACCAGACCTCTCTAGCATAAACACATTGCATCAACACGTGCTCAATCGTGTCCTCCTCTTGATGACAGCTGAAACAACACGACATGCTTGTTTGCAATCCATGCCGCACCCTCCTGTCCGACGTCCAAACTCGATGCTGCAGCGCTAGCCAGATAAAAATCCTGCACTTGAGCGGGGCATAGGTATCCCAGGTGCAGGTAGCTGTCGCCGCCCTAATTCCTCCCTGGCAAAGCATATCGTAGGTCGACTTAGCCGAATAGCCGCCGTGAGAGGTCCACGGCCAGGTGAACTTATCCACTACTCCGTCAGCGCATTGAATCCGCGAGGTGGCGATCCAAACCGTTATCAGCTGTGTCGCCGCCTCTCCAACAGGCGCGCACGATAGGTCCAGCATCCAACTGTTGTTGCTGATGCCTCTGGCCACAGTCGTACTGTTTCGTTTCCTGGTATCCACCAGAGCCGTGAGGTTCGGGGCAATCTCGTAGATAGATTTCCCCTCCAACCACTTATCCCTCCAGAACAGTGCCAATGCGCCATCTCCAAGCTGAACGCTGACTAAGCTGTGAAACACGTCCTGCGCTTCGGTATCCTTGAGCTCCGGAAGCCCTTGCCATGGTCGGTTGGGATCCGAGCGCCTTAGCCACTCCCATCTAACGCGGAGAGCCAAACCATGCAGGCGTAGGTCCTTTACCCCAAGTCCACCATATCTCTTGGGCCTACAGATCTTATCCCAGGCTACCAAGCACCGGCCTCCATTCACCGTGTCTTTACCAGCCCAAAAAAATGCTCGCATTCCATAAATAATAATAACATTCATGCGGGTAAACAAATTACAGCTGGGAAATTGATAGAATAATGATGAGCAAACCAATGCATATACCAACGTTATGATGTCTAGTGTGAGATTCATTCGGGCATTACAACAATATACATAGACCGTTCCAACCGCATCTATGACTAATAATCCACCTTCCGGTTAGCGTCCGCACCCCTTTCAGTATTAAGTTGCATGCAACAGATTATCGCCTTAAGCACTGTGTGTAAAGTAAGTAAGTAACATCATCCTTAGACAAAGTACTACTGTTTTATCCCTAGTAGCAACAGTACATCTACAACCTTAGAGCTAGCTGTCACCACCCCAGATTTAATAGAGACATGAACCTACTATCGAGCATAAATACCCCCTCTTGGAGTCACAAGCATCTACTTGGCCAGAGCATACACAAGTAACGGAGAGCATGCAAGATCATTAAATAGCACACACATGATATATTATGAAGCAATAACTTTAGTACTCAATATTCATCGGATCCCAGCAAATACAACATGAAGTATTATATAACGGTGATCTTGATCATGATAGGCAGCTCACAAGATCTAAACATGATAGCACAAGAGGAGAAGACAACCATCTAGCTACTGCTATGGACCCGTAGTCCAAGGGTAGACTACTCATGCATCAGTCCGGAGGCGGTCATGGCGACGTAGAGGCCTCCGGTGACGATTCCCCCTCCCGGAAGGGTGCCGGGGAGGAGTTCTGATCTCTCCCGAATTGGTGTTGACGACGGCGGCGGCTCGGGACCCGTGGAGGAAAATATGAACACCCTGCTAGGGTTTTTGGTCTGGGGGGTATATGTAGGCGAAAGGGCGAAGTCGGTGGCGCCCCGAGGGGCCCACACCACGTGCTCGCGCGGCTCAGAAGCCTGCCGCGCGAGGACCAGGTGACGGCGCCTCGGTCGCCCACTTCGTCTCGTCTTCGGTTTTCTGGAACGTTCCCAAATAAAAACTGACTTCTGAAAAGAAATCGTCCAATTCCGAGAATATTTCCTTAAGTACTTTTCGGAAACCAAAAACAGCAGAAAACAGGGAACTGGCACTGTGGCATCTTGTTAATAGGTTAGTCCAAGAAAATGCATAAAACTATATAAAATGCATATAAAACATGTGATAACTTGATATAATATAGCATGGAACATAAGAAATTATAGATACGTTGGAGACGTATCAGAGCCCAACGATCTAATAACCAATAGCGAACAAAGCTGGGGGTTCGCCAGCGGTAACAAACTTACCGATGGCGAACACACGGAGACGTGCGACAGCGGTGTGGTGCGGCGGTAGCAGTCCTAACCGGGACTGAGATCAGGTGACATGCGCATGGCATGGCATGTCACCATGTACCATGCCCCATTACATCTGCCGCCCAATCTTCATCTAAGGGTAAAAAACAATCCAAAATTTTAACTCGAAAATAAAATATTTTAGAAAAAATTGAAAAAAACCCAGTAAGCATAATATAGCCCGTTTTGTATTCTGAGAAATTTTCAGCTCATTTGGATAATTGGTTTATCGTGAAATTCCATTTCAAAGTTTTATCTTAAAGCAATTATCTCCTAACCGAGTGATCCAAATGACTCTAAACTTTCTCAGATTAAATAACGGACTATATGATGCATGTAAAATGCATACATGAACTTTACATTTTATTACCCTATATTCCAACATATTTGCAACTTATATGATGTTATATTCATGTTTTATAATGATTTCGGGGATTTTCTAAAAAATCCCTCCTCTTTTGGTTCTAACTCTGTTTTTTCAGAAAACATCCTTTTTAGTGTTTTGGACTTTTTGGGAGCTTCGGACTCCAAAAAGGGCAAGGCCAAAGAGCATGGTTCAGAATTTTCGTGACGAACATGATTTGCCTAAAATGAAGACCAGAAGCCCAACCAGCTGGGAGATAGGGGGCCCACGTGGTTAGATTCCCTGGCCGCGTGGAGCACCCTCTTTTCCCCCTCGTGGCTCCGATGCCGTCCGTTTTCGTCTTTGTGGCTTCGTCTTGACCTAAAACTGACTATAAAAATAGTCCCCCGAGGAGTTTCGCGAGGAGGCGGCGGGGAAACACGAAACCAAGAAACAGAGAGTCAAAAGGCTGCCGTCGGAGAAGATTGGAGGGGGGAAACGCCGCTGGACCACCTCCGGAAGGCTCCTCCATCCCCCCTCTGGAGTCTCCATCAAGCTCCTCATCACCATGACCATGTGTGAGTAGTTTCCCTCGGGGCTGAGGGCTCGTACGGTAGCTATGTGGTTTATCTTTCTCTGCCATGGTGTGATCTTTATGTGATCATGAGCATTGTTAAGTATGGCTGAATTCATATGTAATGTTTATGCTACTCAAGTGATTTTATCTAGTTTCCGAAGTCATAGTGACAACACGGTACCAAGGTGACAGTGTGGGTACTTGTGAGTGACTCTATGAATAATTTAGATATTTATCATGATCTATTCTTTGTGGAATTGTGGTGTTTGTCTAGTACTATCTTGGGGTGCTCTTAGTGACATTGGGGTTCCCTAGATGTGGAATGCAACTTTGAGGTGTGCTTTTGTAGCCCTACACATAGTACTCTTGTTTTATCAAGAAGGAGAATAATCCCGAGTAGCACTTACTTGCGTTCAGTTATGCTAACATGTTGAGAGATACCACTAGTGAAAGTATGATCCCTAGGCCTTATTTCCAAGCATTGAAACACCGTTTGCTCTCATTTTGTCTCTTGTTTGCTTGCTGCCATTTTTATTTCAGATTGTAATTACCAATTATAATCATCCATATTATTTGTATTTCACTATCTCTTCGCCGAACTAGTGCACCTATACATCTGACAAGTGTATTAGGTGTGTTGGGGACACAAGAGACTTCTTGTATCTTAATTACAGGGTTACTTGAGAGGGATATCTTTGACCTCTACCTCCCTGAGTTCGATAAACCTTGGGTTATTCACTCAAGGGAAACTTGCTGCTGTTCTACAAACCTCTGCACTTGGAGGCCCAACACTGTCTACAAGAATAGAAGCGTGCGTAGACATCAAGACATTTTCTGGCGTCGTTGTCGGGGAGGTAAGTGTTGGAAGGTATCTCCTTTAGATCCTGCAGTTATATCTTTTTGTTTCTTGTTTTTTATTTTACTAGTTAGGCTTAATGGAAAATAACAAAAAAAATAGAGATCTTTATGAACTTTATATTGAATTAGGACATGATGCTTTTGAAGAGAAATTAAAAAGGGACATGGGAGTTTGTTTGCATAATAGTGATAGCAATGTTGTAAACATGAATGCTTTGAACACCATTACTCCTAATGCTATGGAAAAGTCTAAGCTTGGGGAAGCTAGTTTATATAAAAATGATCTTTATAGTTCCCCGGCTTTGGAGGAGAAAATTTGCTTTAATAATGCTTTGTCTCCCATATGTGGTAATTCTCATGATGCTTGTGATATTCTAAATCCACCTACTGAAAGTATTACTTTTGAAATACCTATAGAATATGTTGACGTGGTTAAGGATGATCCTTTTGCAGGGGATGGAACAGTCCATCCTCATGATCACTTGTTGACAATTACAGAACTTTGTGAGTTGTTTGAGGTTGCAGGTTTATCACGAGATGATGTTATGATGAAATTATTTCCTGTTTCACTTAAGGACACATCAAAGAAGTGGTATAAGCTGCTGGATGATCCTCCTTCGAATTGTAAACATCTTGAATCTATCTTTTGCTCTAAATTTTATCCTCTTCATGAAGTGCAACTAGATAGGAGTTACATTTTCAATTTTTGTCGTCATGATGGAGAAAGCATTGCTCAAGCTTGGGGAAGACTGAAAAAATTAATACTCAAATGTCCTAACCATGAGCTCTCTGAGGAAATAATTGTTACTATTTTTTATGCAAGGCTTTCAGGTCATTACAAGGATTATCTAGATACGTTCAAAGGGTTCTTTCACAAGTAAGAAGGTTGAAGCTAAATGGTTACTTCTTGAAACAATTCAACGCAATACTGAAGATTGGGAGAACGACAAAGGTAAAGAATCAGGTATAAACTATGAGTATGATTGCATTAAGTCTTTCAGTGAAACTGCTAGTTTTCATGAGCTTAGTGCTAAATTTGGTCTTGATTCTCAAATTATTGTTAATTGTTGTAAAGCCTTTGCTTCTCATATGAATATTCCTAAAGAAAATTGGGACTTGTATCATGAACCTTTCAAAGACACTTGCATGGAAAATAAAATCGTTACTACTGATTGCAATAAACATGCTCAAACTTCTGAAAATACAATTTCTTATAAGCATGCTAATTTTTGTGGAGCACTTAGACCTTGTGAAAAGAATCAAATCGAAGAACAATATTGTATCCATCATAGGAGTGAGAAAACTAGAACGTGGAGTGAAGCTCTAAATGATCTTGGTAAAAAGGTTTGTGCCACCTATCCTTTTATTTGTGAACTTTGCTATAAAGAGGGTCATTTCGAATTTCAATGCTCATGTTCTAATAAGGATATTGCAGGAGACTTTTGTGATAACATGATCACTCCTAATCAACATGGTGAACTTACATTATTTTTGGGGTGTGAAGAGTTATCAAGAAAAACTTCTTCGTTAGATATGAGTGCTTTTGATATGAATAGGGTGTTGCATGGATGCTATCTCTATTGTGTTAATAATTGCCATGCCAACACTTACATACAAAATATTATAAAAGATGGAATGGCTTTACCAAAATATGAATGGAACAATGTTTGTTTTACTATTATTAATGAAAAGGAGGAATCCTCTCGAGTTTCTTCTATTGTTTCTAACAATAAATCTAGGTATGAGGAGAAGCTTCCTTTCAAGCCTCTCCCTCCTAAAGAGGGAAAGAAGAAGAAGAAGAAGAAGAAGAGGAGTAAAAAGAGAGAGGAAACAATATCTTCTCCTAAACACGTTGCTCCTATTATAGTTGCTGCTGATGATGAGTCTGAATTCGATGACGATCCTATACATGTTACTTATAGTAGTGATCATGATTGGAAAAAGCACACTACTTTTGATATTGAAAATCTTTTTGGTACCAATTCTGAAAATGATAAAGTTATTAATTTTTATACTATTAGTACTATCCATATTCCTTCCAATGATGATGTGGAAAACTCTAAGCTTGGGGATGAGGTGTTTGAAAATCCTTTTGCTACTAATGATTATATATTTTTGAAACCTCTCCGTCTAGTAAAATTGATGATGAATATGATATTTTCAGTCCAACTACTACCGAGGATAAAGTTTATTATGATTATGATATGCCTCCTATATATGATGATTACAATGATGATCATGAATGTTTTACTCCCACTATCACTAATAAGAAGGATTTTACTTGTGTGGAGAGTATTGATACTTTTATGCATATGGACCAAGGTAAGAATGTTGATTTATTTTCTTACGAGATTCCTTTTCATAGGAAATGGAGTAGACTTAAGTATGTTTGATATTTTCTTCTTTATGCTCTCTTTTACGTTTCAATTCTTATTCCTATATGAGTATCATTAAAACTATCATGGCTGTCCAGAAAACAGATTCCTGAGCTTCACTGCGAAAAATGTTAAAAATCACAAAAAAGGAATTTTGACCTGATATTTTATGACAGAAATATTCAGTTATTATTACACATTTCATTAGTTCAAAGTTTTCTGATTTGAGCAACGTAAGTGCCTCTGAAATTTAACTCTTTACGGGTTGTCCAGTTTTTGACATATTCTGTCTTTATTTTGCATTGCTCTCATTACTTGTGTTTTGTCTGGTTCTCTTGATCAAGGAGCAATACACGACCGTAGTAACTTTAGCTAATGTTTATAATCAACTCATGATATGTCTTTGCTATACCTATGTGGATTCAATTTATGGAGACACTAACCCCTCTAATCAAGTTTTATGTTGAGTTTTGTGTAAAGAGAATTTCAAGTGGAAGAGTTGAGAGAGATGAACAAAGATCAAGAGGGACAAACACTCAAGCTTGGGGATGCATCCCCTAGGCTCACCCTACACATATCAAGTAAGTACAAGAATTTAAGCTTGGGGATGCCAAGCCACCTCACTCCAACCATCATGATACCAAGTAAGTAAGCCTAGCTATATGGCTATAAAGAAAGCGTTTTAGGGAGGCAACCCGGTTGTTTTATTTTTGATTTTCTTTGTGTTCTGTTGCTGTAACAAGAGACTTAGTTTTCAGTTTAGTTTCTGGAATTTTCAATAAAGTGCCAAGTTTTACCCATTTTTGTTTGAAAAAGTTGCTCATTGTATTCGGAGATTTTATTCCAGCACGAATTTGTGCATGGTATGATTTTTCATTTCTGTTATGTAACTCCGAATGAGCTGCATTTTGAACTGTAGTTGCAACTTTTCATCCTCTGTAAGCGTGATTTTTTTCAGATTTTTTCGACATGTCTAAGTGGGGTAAAATAATGCGTTTTGCTGCTGCTGTTTTTCTGGACAGATTCTGTCCCATTTTGTTTTATGCATTCTTTGAACTTTTAAGTTGAATATTTTTTATCCAATTGAGTTTATGACAAGGAATACAACATTATACACTTTCTGGACATTCTTTACACTTTTGTCTAAGGATTTCATACAGCAAGCAATTCCATTATTTTATGCCTACTAATGTCATCCCACAGAAAAGAGATGGGAGAAAATTTTGTGTTAAAGTTTTTCACAGGGATTAGAGGAGATGCACCAAGAGCTATCTAAGGATGGTGAAGACCATAAGATTGGGGATGTCAAGGCACCCACTGGACCAAACACTCTCGGTTTGCACACGTCTATTTTCTGTTTTCTATCAACGCATTACTATCGTATAAAATTGGAGCGTCTTTTTATTGTTCTTTTTATTTTTATTTTGTTTTTAATAAGATCATCATTATCATTTATGTTATGAGAGAGGTTCTGGAATTTTGGTTTGAATTGGGTTGGATGCAATTAAAAAGATTGGGAAGAGGATACTTGAGTTGATTTAAAAAGATACATATAGTTGCATGCTTCATATGTTTTTTTAATGAGTATTAATTTGCAAGTGTTTTATGAAGAGTTATTTCTTATTCGTGTTTCATATGCTAAATGATGCTTTACTTTGTTTAGCATGGAATGATTAGCTCAATGGACACTTATGCATGCATTTAGATGGTCAAATTTCTCCCTCTTGCTAGCCCAAAAATTCCAGCAAGTAAAAAGCTTGTTTTCCAACACATTCAACCAAGTTTTTCCAGTGAGTCCACCATATCTACCTATTAGCTAATATGCTATTCCAAGTATGTTTACCATGTTATATTGTTTTATCTATGCTTCCAAACTAAGATGCTTATGTTATTTGGATTGTCATGGGTAAAGTTGGTTAAAAAGCTCTCACGAACTTGATGCACACATTACTTTTATTTCACTTAATAAACATGACCCATTGTGATTAAAATTATAATGTTTTGGGCTTGACAAAGGTCTTTGGTTGGGAGTTAGCTCATATGTGCTGTCACATGGCAAGCTTTCAACGTGGCATGTATCTCATTTAAGTTGATATCATGTTCTTTTGTTGATGGATGCCTAACATTGCATGAAATAAAGATGAAAACTTAGTAAGTTCAAGCGAGTGGTATTAATGGCTAGAGAGACACCGGTCGTGGCTAACTTAAGCCATGTGGCCCATGGTGGAAATTGCAACGTATCCATAGTGGAGGAATCTATGATACATCTCACAACAGAAAAAACATTTACAAGAAAAAAACATTAGTAAAAGAAAGAGATGTTGAGATGTCCACTGTTTGCTTGCTTTGTCATTTGGACATGTGCTCATTCCGTGTCCTAGGGCAAAGGGTACCCGGGGTGATACTCTCTATGATGCCACTTTTACTCACGATGACTGTAACCTTCACTTGCTTTATGGCCCAAGTTGAGTAGCCAGTCGGAGAGTTTTTTGTTTTCAAGGGGCATGAGGCTTTTGACCCATACTTTGTCAAGCACATAACTCATATTTGCTTTCACTTTCAACTATTAATCACTAAATATGCTATGATAGGGGTAATGAGAACTTCACATCAACGGAAACTACATGGCAAACATTAACTTAAGTTGAAGCATTTGGAAGCTAGATGATACTCTTACATGTTATTCCTCGACTTATTTATCTATCTTTTCAAAGTGTCCATCTCTTATATTCAGATTTCCATAAGAATACTCTATGACCAATATAGAATATCTTTTTACTTTTTCATTTATGCATTCATTTGGTTCATAGAACTTTTCTTTTTATGTTACACTTTGTGAATTATCATTGAACATCTTTGCCTTGAATATTTGATATCACTTGATAATATATCTTGTATGTTGCTACTCCTTATTAAGAATGAATCATTTGACTCTATGTAGCAATAATAATCATCTTTGATATCCTTTGATAGTAATAAAATGCCAAGTCCATGTTAGTTTTATCACCTTCATACTCGAGGACGAGTATTGGTTAAGCTTGGGGATGTTGATGCATGTAAAATGCATACATGAACTTTACATTTTATTACTTGATATTCCAACATGTTTGCAACTTATATGATGTTATATTCATGTTTTATAATGATTTCGGAGATTTTCTAAACAATCCCCCCTCTTTTGGTTCTAACTCTGTTTTTCCAGAAAACATCTTTTTTAGTGTTTTGGACTTTCCGGGAGCTTCGGGACTCCAAAAAGGGCAAGGTCAAAGAGCACGGTTCAGAATTTTCGAGACGAACGCGATGGCCTAAAATGAAGACCAGAAGCCCAACCAGCTGGGAGATAGGGGGCCCACACGGTTAGATTCCCTGGCCGCGTGGAGCACCCTCTTTTTTCCCTCGTGGCTCCGATGCCGTCCGTTTTAATCTCCGTGGCTTCGTCTTGACCTAAAACCGACTATAAAAATAGTCCCCCAAAGAGTTTCGCGAGGAGTCGGCGGAGAAACACGAAACCAAGAAACAGAGAGTCAGAAGGCTGCCGCTGGAGAAGATTGAAGGGGGGGGGAACGCCGCTGGACCACCTCCGGAAGGCTCCTCCACCCCCCCTCTGGAGTCTCCATCAACACCACCGTCAAGACCAACACCTCTCCATCAAGCTCCTCATCACCATGACCATGTGTGAGTAGTTTCCCTCGGGGCTAAGGGCTCGTACGTTAGCTATGTGGTTTATATTTCTCTCCCATGGTGTGATCTTTATGTGATTATGAGCATTGTTAAGTATGGCTGAATTCATATGTAATGTTTATGCTACTCAAGTGATTTTATCTAGTTTCCGGAGTCATAGTGACAACACGGTACCAAGGTGACAATGTGGGTACTTGTGAGTGACTCTATGAATAATTTAGATATTTATCATGGTCTATTCTTTGTGGAATTGTGGTGTTTGTCTAGTACTATCTTGGGGTGCTCTTAGTGACATTGGGGTTCCCTAGATGTGGAATGCAACTTTGAGGTGTGCTTTTGTAGCCCTACACATAGTACTCTTGTTTTATCAAGAAGGGGAATAATCCCGAGTAGCACTTACTTGCGTTCAGTTATGCTAACATGTTGAGAAATACCACTAGTGAAAGTATAATCCTTATGCCTTATTTCCAAGCATTGAAACACCGTTTGCTCTCAGTTTGTCTCTTGTTTGCTTGCTGTCATTTTTATTTCAGATTGCAATTACCAATTATAATCATTCATATTACCTGTATTTCACTATCTTTTCGCCGAACTAGTGCACCTATACATCTGACAAGTGTATTAGGTGGGTTGGGGATATCTTAATTACATGGTTACTTGAGAGGGATATCTTTGACCTCTAACTCCCTGAGTTTGATAAACATTGGGTTATTCACTTAAGGGAAACTTGCTGCTGTTATTCAAACCTCTGCACTTGGAAGCCCAACGCTGTCTACAAGAATAGAAGCGTGCGTAGACATCACTATATTAAACTTACTGATTTTTTATTTTAAAAAATCTAAAATGTTTTAATTCCGAGTTTAAATTTTGGATCATTGTTGGCCATTGGATGCAAATTAGACGGCAGATGATGGGGCATGGTACACGGTGACATGCCATGCGGATGTTACCTGATCTCAGTCCTCCTAACCGCTGGCGAACAAATATGCAGTAACCTGGCATGCATACGCGCAAGGCGGCGCTAGCTGCTCTCTCTCACTCAGCACAGATGCGTGCTCACTGTGCTCTCTCTCCAGCACATGGGCGTACCATGCATGCCACACTGCTCTCTCCGCACGATCAAACCATCCGTCGCCTAGTAGTGATTAAAACAAACACATGATAACAAACACATGATCTGTGTGCTTTAAGCTGGTTGGTTGGGTAAAAAGGAGCCACGTCCACGGTCCCACCTGATGTCTGCTTCACCCCCGAGCACAGCCACGCCCGGCATCCTCTGCATTGCAACAGCCATGATTCGGATCGCGTCACAAGGACCGGCGACGGGCCGCGGTGCGCGCGCTACTCGCGTCGCAAGGACCGGCGGCGCTACTCGCGTCGCAAGGAGCGACGACGGACCTCCACTTCTGCTCAAGGACGCCGCTGTTCTCAAGCGCGCCGCCGCTCGACCCCCTGCTCGAGCGCGCAACCGCCCTGCTCGCGCACGCCGCCGCTAGCCGACCAGCCCCGTTCTCGAGCGCGCCGCCGCTAGCCGCCCGACCTCCTGCTCGAGCGCGCAGCAGCCCCTGCTCGCCCGCGCCGCCGCCTCAGCTTCCCTGCTCGCGCGCGCAGTTGCCACCATGCTCGAGCGCTCCGCGACCTCCCTGCTCGAGCGCCGCCGCCGCCCCTGGTCGCCTCGGCCTCTTCCAAGCAAGGCGTGCGGCTCTGGCTGCAGACCACGTCACCGCCAAGTTTGCTGCGCGTTCACGACGCGGCCATGCTCGGCCGCTCCGCCTTGTGCCTCAGCTCGGCGGACAGCGTCGCCTCGTCAGCTCGTCGGCGCCGGAAGGGATGCTACTGGAACGCCCACAGGAGAGGAGGAGGGGCTCGTCGGCGCCTGATCCTTGCGCGGTTGGGAAATCCAAATAGCAGCAAGTTTTCCTTTGGTTTCACCGAAATATTAGATGAAGACACTTCTAAATGTGTCGACGGCGCCAGAAAATCTTACGTGTAGTTGACGAGGGATGGTCCTGATGGTTGACTTGGAACCTGCACACAACACAAACAAAATACTTTGCCCCAACTTAACAGCGCGGTTGTCAATCTCACCGGCTTGCTGAAAATAAAGTATTTGACGTATAGTGTGTAAAATGATGTTTGTTTACAGAGAATGAAATAGAGCAGTGTTTGCAGTAGGTTGTATTATCGATGTAAAAGAATGGACCGGGGTCCACAGTTCACTAGTGGTGTCTCTACATAAATAATGACTAACATGCGGGTAAACAAATTACAGCTGGGCAATTGACAAAATAAAGAGCTGCATAACAATGCATATACTAGTCATGTTGTCTATTATGAGATTTACTCGGGCATTATAACATGACTAGTAATTATGCCCGTGTGGTTGCAACGGGAGGGACATAATCATTCTCATAGAAGATCACAAAATAAGTTTAATTTGGTGAATACACCGTCACATAAACCAGTCAGTTTCATCAACGTTGTCCATGACGTGCTCCTCATGTGTGCCAACGTCAGGAAAGTCATGTTTCCACCTCACGACCTCAACTCACTCTATAAAGGTGATTATGATCAGAGTAGGAAAAAATAGAGGAAGACAGATAAATCGTTTGATACATATGTGCGGCAATAATTTTCCTCTCTAACACGGTGACGTCACGGCCTTTGCCCATGAACTACCATAGAATTTTAGAAATAACATGCAATATAACTCCTTCAAAAAGAGTCGCGCATCAAGATACACAAATCAAGATAATATCAGTGACATTGTTATTGAGCTTAACTTTGGCTATGGTTAGCACTAAATAAGTATTTCAAATTTTAGAGAATATAGCAAACATGCCCGTGCGTTGCTACGGTTCCTTGTTCCATTGAATATGTCTTTGCAAGATGTCCGAAGCCCTAAACCCTGTGTTTGGAAGATGTGAGTTTTGTTTTGTTCCAGGTTGAAAAGGTTTTTTTTTCATGCATCATATCATTTTGTCAAATAAAAAGATGTAAAATAGTACATCCAGCATGCACTATCTCTCTTTTAACATAGGAAAAAAGCTCAAAAATAAATGTTATATGCAGAGATGCGCTTACCTGAATCTGTATCATAGCACTACTGTACTATCAATGTTGATTTCCAGTCCACGTTGTAGCTGAAGCAATAGATTGTGAGCAAGCTGGAGGGTCGCCTGATACTTCTTGTTCTTATCTGCCTCCTCAGGAGTCTGGGCAGAACCAGAAGCTTGTCAAGTGAGCTGTTGAAGCTTGATTGCCAAATTGTTGTCCTGCCTGCTAAAGATTACACATCTGCACAAAGGATGAAATTATAGGTGTCTGTCCATACGTTCAAAATTATAGGTGCATGGTTAATTAGCGAAGGCATTATTCTCGAACAAAAATTAGCGATGGCACAAATCTGTTCGGATTCGAGAGTACGTGACCAGTTGCCTAAACTGATGACTGCGGATTTAACATAAGTTGAGCTAAAG
This sequence comes from Poa annua, assembly GCA_026929855.1. Classification (NCBI taxonomy): domain Eukaryota; kingdom Viridiplantae; phylum Streptophyta; class Magnoliopsida; order Poales; family Poaceae; genus Poa; species Poa annua. The sequence continues at coordinate 52,959,108 of CM049433.1, read as the reverse complement.
TAATCATAATGTCAGGCTTTAGTAATGTCTTAGGAAAACCTCATAGAGACGACTGAACTGCATCCTCACGCCGAGATCCCGTCGTCAGGATCCAGATTAACTTCCTGACAAAGAGAGAACGGCGACGGCAGGGGCGCTGTCCTGCGGCAATGGAGGTTGAATCATCTTCATCCTCGCGTAATAATTTCAACCCGGCTGTCCTCCACGTCCGCCCTGCCCTGCCTCGACCCCAACCCAGCGGCAGCCGCACGCCCGTGGGCCCTTCCACCGCTGCATCTCCCCCACAACCCAGCGGCGCCGACCCGCTCCTCTCCTCTACGAGTTGCCTCCTCGCCATGAATACTACTAATCACAATGGATGGATGCGCTAGCGCCGGAGAGCTACGGGCGTCCATGAGGCCGGCGAAGGAGAGCTTCCAGCGTGCCGCGGCAGGCGGCGGCGCTCTTTGGCAGGAGAGGACGGGGAGCTCGAGGAGTGGGGCGGCCAGCGGCGGAGAGATTTGAGAGTGCAGTGGGGCGGGGCAGGACCAGAATCCCAGGAGTCGGCCGGCAGCATAGAAGGATGCGTTGGCGGCGGCGCTCGGTCGCCCAGGAGAGGACGTGGAGCTTGAGGCGTGCGGGTGGTCGGCAGCGAAAAAAAGAAAAAAAACGAAGCGGTACCGAACTTATGGATGGCAACGGTGGGTAATATCACCGAACACATAGGGGTAAAACCGTCCAAAAATAAGGTCGACGAAAATTTTGGCAGAAGGCTTACTGATTTTATTATTAGGTAATATATAGATTCATGATTCAAATACCGTTCCAACCGCATCTATGACTAATAATCCACATTCCGGTTAGCGTCCGCACCCCATTCAGTATTAAGTTGCAAGCAATAGATTATTGCATTAAGTAAAGTACGTAATGTAAGCAACACAATTATCTTTAGACAAAGCATCGCTGTTTTACCCCTAGTGGCAACAACACATCCACAACCTTAAAGGTTGCTGTCACCCTCCCAGATTAAATGGAGACTGAACCCACTATCTAGCATAAATACCCCCTCTTGAAGTCACAAGCATCTACTTGGCCAGAGCATCTACTATTAACGGAGAGCATACAAGATCATAAATAACATACACATGAACATGATATATAATTAAGCAACTTGACATAGTATTCAATATTAATCGGATCCCAACAAACACAACATGTAGCATTACAATAATATGATCTTGATCATGTTAGGCAGCTCACAAGATCTAAACGTGATGGCACAAGAGGAGAAGACAACCATCTAGCTACTGCTATGTACCCATAGTACAAGGATGAACTATTCACGCATCACTCCGGAGGCGAGCATGGTGGCGTAGAGCCCTCCGGTGATGATTCCCCTCTCCGGCAGGGTGCCGCGAAGAGCTTCTGAACCCTCCCGAACTAGGGTCGACGACGGCGGCTGCTACGGGATGTTTCGTGGAAAAGTGATCGGGTACCTAGGGTTTTCCCGTGAAGAGGTATTTATAGGCGAAAGGGCAACGTCGGTGGGCGCCCGAGGGGCCCACACCACGTCACGGCGCGGCCAGGGGGCACGGTGCCACCAGGTGTGGCCGCCTCGTGGCCCCTCTCCGTCTCCTTTTTGGACTTCGTGAACGTGTCGGGAAAAATAGGGACTCTGCAATTTGAATCGTCAAATTCTGAGAATATTTCCAGAACAATTTTTCTGAAACCAAAAACAGCAGAAAACAGGAACTGTCACTGTGTCATCTTGGTAATAGGTTAGTCCCAGAAAATGCATAAAAATGATATAAAGTGTGTATAAAACATGTTGCAATTGACATAATATAAGCATGGAACAACAGAAATTATGGATACGTTGGAGACGTATCAGCGCCAGAAGGGATGGAACGCCCACACGAGAGAGGAGGAGGGGCTCGTCAGCTTGTCGGTGCCGGAAGGGATGCTACTAAAACCGCTCACGAGACGAGTTGCCGTGTTTTTTTTAATCTGAAAATAATAGCACTAGCAAACCACATAAACTGTTCGCCAGCGCTAAGACCCTCTCTTACTGCACATCCTTCTTGTTCGCCAGCGGTAAGCAGCTTACCGTTGGCGAACAGCTTGTTCGCCAGCGGTAGCAATTACCACTGGCGTAGCGCTACTGGCACGCGCTTGTTCGCCAGCAGTAGCATATTTTTGTTCGCCAGCAGTAGCATATTTTTGTTCCCCAGCAATAGGCTTCTTCCTAGTAGTGTGAAGATGGTGTTTTCTGCGCGTGGGTTGGTCTTACACAACATCGTGGTTGGTAGCGGACAATTGACGACGTATTGGGTGCTATGGTGGCGTTGCGAGCTGTGTGACAACGATGACAGTAGTGAGCGAAATCGAGTCACGTACTTCGTCACCGACACTCCGTACTGCGTCCCGCCGTGAAGCTGTGAAGTCGGAGCCGCGTGTCGCAGGGGCAACATGCTAGCAACAATGCCACCTTTTCTACAGTGGCCTCGCGGATTCCGTTGGTGCAAGGTGTGCAAATTTCTCCTGTGAAGCTCTTCGTCGAAGTCGGAGGTGCTTCTTCCTCGACGCTTTTGGGTCGACTGTTTGGCATAGGCCGACATGGTTTTCGGCATCGGTTGCGGTGGGGGCTTCGTCGGTGGTCGTCGAAGGTGAGGTTGGAATCGCTTTCTCGGGGAGGAGGAGGAGTGATGACGATGACGCTCGATGACAGACTCGGTGATGTTTCTCCTTGTCGGTGTGTGTGTGTTTCCTGTGGGTAGCCAGGTCGGTCGGGTCTGCCCAATGTGGTCGTCTTTGACTACGTTGGTGCACTTGTAACGGTTTACGGTCGGTTCCCCGATAATGAACCGCCGATTCTCTCCTACTTTTTTAATAAAATGAGGCAATGTTGCCCGTTTTACTAAAAAATTGAATTTAACCTATCCACCCCACCATGACAGCAGAACAATACGGTTCAAACAAACCAAGTGGTAGCATAAAGAAACGATCTCAGGTTTTACATCATCGCACTGTAAGATAATGATAAGATTGCATAATCAATAACCAAGAAGGATGAAGAAACCATGCTTAGGGCATCTCCAGTCGCCCCCCAGGAGGCTTTTTTAGCGCCGGCGCTAGCAAAAAGCGCCGTTTTTGCACCACTCCCCCCCCCAAGAAGCCCAAATAGCGCCGTTTCGGCGTTATTTTGCGCCGGCGCACCCAGGCGAAACCCAGCCCACTGGGTTCGGCTTGGGGGGGGGGGGGGGGTGAAATGGCGGGAAAGGAGACGCGGGCCAGCGCTGTCAGCGACGCGGGAGAAAATGGCGCGGAACAGAAACGCCCGTGAGCGGCGCGCCCTCATCCTCTCGTCTCCAGCGCCGGTCAAAGGCTGCCAGAGTAAATGGCGTGGCCAGCGGCCAGTGCACCAGCGCCGGTCAAAGGCTGCCGGAGTAATGGCGTGGCTGGCGCGCGTCGCTTCGGCGTCCAATCGAAGGTCACGCGGCGCACAGTAATGGTGAGCCACCACCGCCCCTTCGCCTTGCCGGAGCGCTATAAATCCCCTCCCCTCGCCGTCTCTCCGCACACTCGCCTCTCTCTCGCCGCCTCTACCTCCCTCTTCTGCTTCCTCTCTCGCCGCCTCCGCACAGAATGTCGTACGACGCCGCCGCCGCCACCTCCGCAAGCAGGAGGCCTGGGCGCTTGCCCGCCGGACATGCGCGTCCCCGGCGGCTCCGGCGGCCAGGGAGCGTGGCAGCTCAGCGCGGACGGCATCCCCGTGCCCCCCGTCCCTGTCGGCGACCAGATCGAGTACGCCGTCGCAGAGGTCCGCGCAGGCCTGACGCCGGAGCAGGCCGCAGACCCGCGCTGGAGGGCAGAAGGCAACGACGCCTTCTGGACGGCGTACTTCCAGCGCCGACACGACGAGGACATCGCCGACCGCGGCAACAACGGCCAGGTGGAAGGCCGTTGCAACACCCTCGGGCGCAAGCGGTGGTGGGGCGGCGAGCACCGCACCCTCCAGTGGGTGCTCGACTACATCGCCGCCGGCAACGAGCCCCGGCTGACCATGCCGCCGCGGACCTCGTCGTGGACGCCGCGGCGAATGGGAGCCGGGAGCTCCTCCTCGGCCCCCTCGTCTTCCTCCGGCGCGCTCTCGGCGCCTCCTCCAGGTACACGCGCCGCGCCCCACTCCCTCACACCTCCCACACTCAACTCCGGGCGCCCTGCCCCCATGCGCAGCGGCGCCCTGCGCATCGGCGAGCCGCACTCCTCCCAGCGCCGCACGACATCTCCCCCTCGCTCAGTTTTCCGGTGCCTCGTCAAGCCGAGGAAGGAGCCCAATCAGGAGCCGGCGGAGGAGTAGGAGGTGGAAGAGTGGCCCGGCCTGAAGGAGGCGGAGGAGGCCTCCTTCAACACCGTGCAGCCGGCGCCGGCCGAATTCGCCGAGGAATGGAGCCTCGCGGCGCAAGAGATGGAGCTCCATCTCCTTGCCGAGGCGGAGCGCAAGCGCGCGCAGGAGCGCCAGCAGGCCGCCGCCAATGCGGGCCGCCGCCGCATCCCTCCTCCTCCGGTGGCGGCTCCGGTCGAGTACAACGTGCTCGACTCCGACAGCGAGGAGGACGGCGACGAGCTCAGGCGGGTCTTGCTCCTGAGCAAGTGGAACGCCCCCCGCGACGGCGAAGGCACGAGCAAGGCGCCCGGCGGCGATGACGGCTTCGACGACGATGACGGCGACGACTACAGCCAGACGATCCGCAACAGCCTGGGCCTCAACTAGGCCTGTAGATCGCCTAAATAAAATGTTTTAAGTTTTTAGTTTTAATTTCTACTTTGTAATCGGCGAGTTTGCGCCAAATATGAATGAAATCGCCACTGTTCTCCTACCCGCCATTTTTTGAATTGTATGGGCCGAAACTTAGGCCGGACACGACTGGAAAACACGCCCCCTAGGATCCAGATTACCGCAGTTTGGCGCCGCGGCGGCCTCAAAATAGCGATGTTTTGGGCCCTGGGGGGGCGAAACGAATAGTCAATGGCTCAAAGCATCTCATATTACAGACGATTCCTCAACCAGCCAAGCGAGCCAAAAAAAAATCTCGTGAAGACAAAAGATTGCATTTGCAGCATAGTAAACGATCCACATAGCATTGGTTCCTCAATACAATAAGGTCACAGCCTAGTATAACAACAATATCGAGAACTTGCCTGTGGCAAGATGGTTAGGTGGGTGGTTGTACCTCCAGCCCAACAGAGTTCAAATCACAGATTTGACACTGGTGTTTCTCATTTAGGCGGAATATTTTTCAGTGGGAGGCGACGTTCCCGTCGACAGCGAGGCGCCTGTGGTGACTTCGTCAATTTCAATACCCGATCAGCCGACTCAGTCTCTCGGAGGTGTTCATAGGGGTAGGATGTGCGTGCGTGCGTTCATAGTGGTGAGTGTGTGCGCGTGTATATGAGCGCTTGCGTTTTTCTAAAAAAAAAGTATAACAACAATATCACACTCGTGCATAGAGCTAGATACCGTTCTTATAGCATAAATATGCGGATACATAGGTAACAGTAACCTCAACCTTGGATGACAGAGAAACCTCAACCTTGGATTACAGCATAGCACGAATCGAGCAAGTACAGTACATCCTGATCTCAAATCCTTGGATTGCAGAGCAACCACAACCTTGGCATGGTCATGAACGACCTCTTCATCATCCCTGATGACGACGAGCATGCCTTCCCGGTTCAGCACGAGGTGAAGAAGGGGGAGGAGGCGCCACCGTAGAAGTCATTCGACATTAAGGCCGATGTTGTGAACTTGGACCGAGACCGGTTCTAACGAGGTGACTAGGGTTTAGTTGGGTTTTAAATTTAATCATAATTTATAGAAATATCAAATTTTAATAAAATGTATCAAATTTAATGAATTCAATCGTTTTATTTTTTAGTAATGAAGTGCCGACACGTCTAAGCATTTATTCAACACTGTTGCCGGAGTAAAAAAACGGAGGGAGTAATACGGATTTGGCATCATTCCCTTGGCTTGCGCCACCAGGCTCCGTTCGTCCGTTCCCCTACGGTGCCGAGCGCCACCACCGCCACCGCGCTCCCGCGTTATCCTCTTCCAAATCCAACCCCCCCGAGCTCCACTTCTAGGGTTTATCCCCATCGCCGGCACCCCCAAAGCACGCGAGCCCAATGGCTCTCGCGGGCCGCTCCCACCTCCTGTCCTCCTCATCCTCCTGCCTCCGCCGCCTCAACCCGCTCCTCTTCTCCGCGCAACGCCGCCCGCCGTGGACCCCGCGCCGCCCCGTCCGCAGGTTCTGTGCAGGTAACTGCTAGCTCCCCATTGCTCGGTCCAGTTCGTTTACTCTAGCCGGGGTGGAATTCGGTGAGATTGGGTTGTGCATTGATTGGGTTTTGTTCGCCTTGCAGCGGTTGCATCCGAAAGGGATGTGTTCACCTCCCCTGAGGTCGCCAAGTCGTTCGACTTCACCAGCGAGGAGCGGATTTATAAGTGGTAATTTTGTGTTTTTTTTGCTTCGTGAATGGTGATTTCTCGTTGTCATTTGGTCATGATAAGTATGATTAACATGATTTGGCCGGCAATTTGGCAAATTTATCACAAGCTTGCAAATCCATTGACGCCACATTGCTACATACTGACCGAAGGATAGCTGTAGTTAGCAAGGCAAAGGAGATGCAAAGTTAACTTGTTATACTTATACTAAAGTGTCTGAAGATTAAGATGCGAGATGGAGCTTAGAATTACTTCTCTGTATGCGTTGAATTTTGGGTTCGATGATATACTGTTATACTCATAAATTTTGAATCGTACACATGATAATGGCCATGATTCAATCAGGAATACTAAGTTGACTTAAGTACCGGATAGAAAATTATGTTTAAACTCCCATGGAATTAGCGTTACAACCTAATTGGATGACGTTAGCTTAATCATCTAGTTATTTGATTCAAGTATCGTATTGTTCAACAAGTTGAGTTGAATAAATCTCATTGTATGTTCCTACTTACTTTTGTCCTCTCTTACTACAAATTATCTCTGTAACTACATTAAACTTTTCCTAAGCATATCTTCTCGATGCTTTATAGGTGGGAATCTCAAGGTTTTTTTAAGCCTAACTTCGATCGTGGAGGAGATCCGTTTGTCATTCCTATGCCTCCTGCAAATGTTACTGGATCGCTGCATATGGGTCATGCTATGTTTGTTACCCTTGAGGTAGGATGATTATATTTTCTAAGACTGTTGTGTTAAATATGTTAGATAACTATATGCTGATATTATTCCTTACAAAAAAAAACAGTTATCTTTGCACCCTACGGGTCTTTTATAGCGCATTCACACAATTTGATTTGTTGTATCATGATTTTATCTTTGAAGTTAATTGACATGTTGAATCTGAGCATAACTTATATGGATTTGCCTAGTAAGGTGAAGACAAGCCATGTATCGAATGCACTGGCGACTTTGTCTCGGCAACCAGTGAAATGTTAGCAAAATGAATGTTACGCGACTATTGCATTAAGCAAATGTGAATGATGTTAAAGTTCTGTGCAAAGTAATAACTTGAATGCTGTGAACTAACATGTATTAGTTAAACTAGCCTATTCAAGTTAATCCAGTGCAGTCTAGATTCTTAGATAGTTTCCTCTCTTGGGGCACTTAACCAGTTAACATTAAGTTTCTAAGTTCTGAGACAATTAATCCATATATACATCTCAAACATGCTAAAACTCAGTTTTGTTTCTTCCCATCATCTTGGGCTCTATTATTTTTCTGACTAAAAGTTTCTCCTTTTCCTTAAGTAATTCAGGATATAATGATAAGGTATTTCCGTATGAAAGGGAGGCCTGCACTTTGGATACCTGGTACCGACCATGCTGGGATTGCAACTCAGGTTTGTAGATCTTACTGCACACTTACTCCATATTCAATGTTGTGTTTAACACTTAGTGCAGTATGCAGTAATAGGCTGATTTTCTTTTTAATTTTCATTTATAATACAGTTAGTTGTGGAAAAGATGTTATCTGCCAAAGGCATCAAAAGAACAGATCTTACCCGGGAGGAGTTCACTGAAAGAGTTTGGGAGTGGAAAGAGAAGTCAGTCCTTTTCTGAATCCAGTGCACTTTGTGTATACTTTTCTCTGATGCAGTCGATTTTTTGTCTTCTTGCTAATTTAAGCAATCCTTCTTTTTTATGAAACTAAAGCAATCTTTGCTTAATTACCCGGATTTACTATAAACCAAGGATTATGGGTCGATGAGTCGCAACTTGTTGCTGGGTACGGACAAGTCGCGGGACTAGTCGTAACTAGTCACGACTATTCGAGGTTTTTGGTTTGTCTTTGGGTACCAACAAGTAGACTAGCCAGCGACACTTAATCCTTGCTTGCTATCCACATGATTCCTCTGTCTGAATATAATTATTCAGCACCCGCACTCCATCCTCTATGCGTGCGGGCGTGCATCTCACATGCATTATGCTTTATTTTCTTCGTGCTTCACTGTGTTCTGGTATTGTTAATATGATATTGGGTTTGTGCTCATGATAGTTTATTCCGATTAATTCATTCATTCCAGAAGGTTGCATTTATTAGAAGTTCTTTTAAAATTGAAAGTGGAATGGTTGTTTTTTGTTCTGAATACTTTTCCCATTCAGGTATGGGAGTACTATCACTAATCAAATTAAGCGTTTGGGTGCATCTTGTGACTGGACTCGGGAATGCTTCACTCTAGATGATCAATTAAGTCGTAAGTGTCAACTGTTGTTTTCAATTGCATTGATGCCATCTGCATTTACAGTTACCTGCATTTTGTGGCATTATGTTGTGGAACTACAAGCTTATTTCTGATTTTTAGGAATTTCTTGTGTAGTTATGTTAGTTTCAGGTGACATGGTTTGCATCTATTAATTTGGTTCTGTTAATAAAATTACATTTGATCAGGATCACGATAATGGTGTAGGGTATTTGACCCTCGTTTTGGCTCCTGAGTGTGTGACTTTTGCTCAATTTTTATAAATGATAGTGACAGCTGTTTGATGTTCAATGTTCTAGATCTGAAGTGTTTAACTTTGACCCATCCTTCTTGCTGTAGAACCATCAGTAGTATAGTTGTGACAGCGATGGTAGGTTGCCCACTCGAGCTGAATGTTAAAACTTGGTGTTTTTTCCTTCTATTATGCAGGTGCAGTTGTTGAAGCATTCGTTAGGCTTCATGAAAAGGGACTTATATATCAAGGTATCTACAATTAAGCATGTCTACAGCTCTTGGTGCATCCTCTAATTTTGCTTGATCATAGTTTTTAGTTGACTATATTAAGATACTTATTATTAGTGAATTTATTACTATTTGATTTCAAAACTCCTTTTAGTGTTAGTAGATTTAGCACTTAGCAGTAGTGAACATAGATGATCTTGTATGAAGTAGGGGATAACAATAACTTAGTCTTGTATGTGCTTTTCTATTATTTTTATTATCGGTATAAGACTTGCGTCACTACTTTCAGAAGTTTGTAGGTTCCACACTTTTTATAAGTTTAGTGCTAGTGTGTGTCGAGTATATTTTTTTGTTGGTTACTGCTGATTGGATAGTTAAGTAATTGCATGGTGGAAAAACGCTGGTCTGAATGTGAAAACTCTTGATTTTCTAGTCTGCTTTCATCAGCAATCAGACATTCTGCAACGCTAAAAGTCAGAAATGTAGGATACACCGGTAATGAAAAATATTCCATCAGGCCACAAGTGAGTGGCTGTACTTCCGGATAGGGATCCAAATAATTTAAAACATGCAGCTGGCAACTCATGGAGCATACACCATCCAATATAGTAAAACATGCTATAGGTCTGTTCAATATTGGTAGTTGATGTTAGGTGTTCCCTCTCTGTTCTCCCTCTAGCAAATGAAGAAAACATGGGACTAGCACTACAGAGGACCACACCAGTTTCAGGCAACATACGCCATCCTTTTCTATTCGACTTTGCAGCAACGCACACTACACTACATAGGCAACGAGTGCCAAGCTTGGCAACCTATGCCTACTGAAGCTTCACCACAACAACAAATGTTGTCAAACCTTAGCAACCTATGCTTGCCTCAGCAACCTATGCTAGGACCTTGGCTTGCAACTTGCTTCTCTCCATATAGGGTGCCTCTCCTTATATAGAGGGTTCATGGTCGGTGCTACCGCGTTCTAGAGTCTTCTACTGCTTTCTACTGCTACCCTAGAATTACATATAAATAGTAGTCTAGAACATACTAGCACCTACTAACTTAACTCCTAAGCACTCTCCCACAACCTGCAGACAGATGCAAACACATTGCAGCATGCCTATCTACTCAGGACACAACTCATGTGCCGGTGCCCTGTTCACACCACAACCAGCACACAACCTATGTGTGTACACACCATAGCCTGCACACAACCTATGTGTGCAGATTACAGTGACAAGATTATATCAGGCCAACAGTTACTCTATATGTGTTTTCTTTTTGCATATGCCAAGTATGTACCTTCTTCCTGCATGCTTGGATTATTTCATGGTTGAGGATAGCCTCATGCTTCTGATACCATTTTATATGGTTTTCTCTTGTTGGGCAGAACAATTCTCATTCTTTTGATTTATTTTATCTTTCTTGTATGTCTATAATTTAGGACTTAATTTATGTGACTAAGATAAATATTGATTGGTTTATTGTACTTCCGTTTGCAGGATCATATCTGGTCAATTGGTCTCCTAACTTGCAGACTGCAGTATCTGACTTAGTATGTAAAGACATTACTTCTTTTTTAACAAGTACATACATCTATCTGCAGAGCTAACAGTTAAAACCAAAAGAAAATTCGGTAACTCTGCATAAGAGAGCTGAAACTTCAATACTGCATGGCTCATTATAATACAGGGGCCAATTGAAGATTTGATTCTGAAATCTTTGATCTTATTAGGAAGTTTTTTTTTTTTTTTTTTTTGAAATTATCTTATTAGGAAGTTGAATACTCTGAAGAACCTGGCTATTTGTACTTTATGAAGTATCGTGTTGCTGGTGGATCGAGGTATCTCTTTTTAGATTCTTAATCTTGTGTTTGTCTTACATCTCATAGTAATTCAGTGTGAATCATCTTTAAGTAATCAGTGATATCATCATGCATATTGTTGACTGTATTTACAACTAAATGCATTTAATTTGAGGAATCATATAACATGTTTGACATGTAACATGGCTTACCCGCATTAAAAAATTTGGGTGCAGGGATGATTTTATGACTATTGCGACAACACGACCCGAGACTCTATTTGGTGATGTTGCAATTGCAGTTAACCCAGAGGTATGTTCTGTCGCAGTTAACCCAGACTATATTTAGGTGCTCTATAGTAAATATAAGCACACAATAAAACAATTCGTGCATTTTGGTGCAACCTATGTTGCAATTACATCGAGTTATTTTATTTCTTGAAGAAATTAGGTTTGGTCAACAATCCTTATTTCATTTTGTTAATCGGCAATGCAGGATGAGCGTTATGCAAAATATGTGGGAAGATTGGCCATTGTACCCTTGACATTTGGGAGACATGTTCCTATCATTGCTGATCGGGTAAGCATAAGAGTTATGTTTTTATAGTATTTTGTTTTCTACAGTTCCAGCAATTTCAGAAAGGATATTGTGAGTTTAATAAAATAAAGTAATGCAAAACACCATATTGACTAGTCACAGGTGTTCTCTCGCCATTTTTATCGTGCTACCTCCCCAGTCCCCACTGGCACCCCAACCCCTCACGCCTCTCCTGCCATCTGCATCCTCTTGTCTGGCCGGTGCCTCGTGACTCTCCTTCAGCTGCCACCACCCCGCTTGCTCCGGCCATCACGACCTCCTCCGTCCCCGTCCTCCTCAAGCAGCTCAGGCTATTATTTGCCTGGACTCTAAATCGAGCAGCAGCACCGGCCGGTGCCTCCAAATTGTGAAACAAAATACAATTCTCAGCCTCACTTTGAAATGGGCCAGCTAATACAAAGGCCGACCTTAGATTTCCGGGTTGGTTCGGATACTAGAGTCCTAGTAGGAGCCGACGGGTATCTTCTTGCTGGCTACTCCATGTCTTGCGTATCATGCGGCTGGAGGACTCCTACTGGAACTGCGTGATCCGAGCGGACCTGGCCTTGCTTTGTGTAAGCCCATTTGAGGTGGGCGGCTGTAGGTAGGCCATGCACAATCCTGGGCCTCGTCGTCTGTCTCCACATCATGGGCTTACCCGTTAGGTATATCCTGCTCTGGCGAATGTTTCCTGCTCCAGTGACGAAGTGGGAATCGCCCTAGGAAGCTGGAATGAGTTAAGGTAACCAGGGGACTTCCGAACACACCCTCCATTGAATTCAGCAAAGCTGTTATTCATGTTGTTACCTACCTCGATGGTGTGACTGTTTTTCTGGCTAAGTTTTGACTTATGCAAGTATTTTTGCTTGGCTTGCCGTACCTACATGAGGCATGCATTCTTTTGTGTAAGTTCTTCGCACCTGCATGCCCAAATCCAAAATATTCTTTCTATGACCATATGCAGTTTCTCCCTAACTAAAAAAGATCACTTCATGTTAGTTGTTGGGTCAACTTAAATCCAGATGCAATTGAAGGGAGTTCTAAAGGGGAGGCGGGATAGTGTTTGTTAGAGAGACTTTGCATGATTCCTGTTAATAGTAACTATGGTTTCTGTGATTTACAGTATGTTGATCCAGAATTTGGAACAGGGGTGTTGAAGATTAGCCCTGGACATGATCAGAATGATTATCATATTGCTCGAAAGCTTGGGCTGCCAATTCTTAATGTTATGAACAAAGATGGCACACTTAATGATGTTGCTGGATTATACAGGTATTATTTGTTGTAAAGACAGTGCATATGAAGTAACACCAGTATTCTTCTATTTTGTGGTGGATTTACTTGTGCCTTGCAATTTCAGCTGCTTACAAACCCATATATGTTTCTCTTTGTAACGAGAATTTGAATTTGCTTTCGATTAATGACACAATAGGACTTGAGCTGTTTAGCACAGCATACTGTTTTTGAAAATTTAAGACAAAAGGTTGCGAACCCAATTTGTGGCCTTGAGTTAGTAGAATTAATGTAAGCACTTGATTCAACTACTGCATACGGCAAATCAGTAGGTAACAGAGTTGCAGGGCCTTCTGTGCGCAACATGTTGATCTTCACTTATTTTCCTCCCTTTTTCAGTGGTATGGATCGTTTCGACGCACGAGAGAAGCTGTGGTCCGAGCTTGTTGAGACTAACTTGGCAGTGAAGAAGGAACCCTATACACTTAGAGTTCCCAGATCTCAACGGGGCGGTGAAGTGTGAACCCTTTCTTATTCTTGCTCATGTTTAAGGCCTGCTGATGTTTTCCAGAGGATTTGACGACCCTGCCTTTGTGTGATCCTAGGTGATTGAGCCTTTGATCAGTAAGCAGTGGTTTGTCACGATGGAGCCATTAGCTGAAAGGGCCCTCCAGGCTGTTGAAAACGGACAACTAACTATTCTTCCAGAGAGATTTGAAAAGGTAATGCTTGGATCTTTCACTCTGATTCTCTGGAAAGGTTATCTGCTGCTCGATAGTAAGCACACACAAAAGCACAGCAACATATTTTTACAGTAAAATAATGTATATATCCAAAGAAGGTTCATAGATCTACATATTTGGTCTTATTAAGTATTACTCTCCTTTATAAATGAATTTTGCATTTGACTGGGTCACTATTTTATCCCTGCTCATTATGTTGTGTGCTACTGCAGATATATAATAATTGGTTAACAAATATAAAAGATTGGTGTATAAGTAGACAATTGTGGTGGGGCCATCGGATACCAGTCTGGTACATCGTTGGAAAGAAATGTGAGGAAGACTATATTGTTGCCAGAAATGAAGAGGAAGCAGTTGCAAAAGCTCAGGAAAAATATGGAAAATCAGTTGAAATATATCAGGATCCTGATGTTCTCGATACTTGGTTCTCAAGGTTTGTCTTCCTCTGTAAAGTCCTGTGGTATCAATTGTTTTTCCACGATATGAATTTCTTGATCGATTGTATTTCATTATTTGATTTGCACATCAACATTTGGTTAGCACTCACTATTTAATTCAGAACATGTCAGCAAATGGAACTACATATGCTCCTTATTTTTAAACTGAGCACCAGTTCCTGTTTTTTAATGTAAGACCGTAGAGGAGGCCCCGACATTACGCATTTTGTGTTAGTAGGAAAATAGTGTCTTTCTTGGCAATGAAGTTCTGGGTTTTCTCATTGCAACGTCAAAATGTGACTCTAAAATATTTCGAACCACTCTCACTGTTTGTTTCTAAAGAATAAATCACCAATTTCATCCTGAGATTCACAGCAGTATTTGTCCCTCCATGGTTCTAAATGGTTATTTAGCTCTCTTGTTGTAGTGTCTGCCATGTGCAACTGCAGTAAGCAGGTTAAAAGTTTCTCAGGGCTGTATACTCCAATAAAACCTCAGAATTTAGGCAATATCCTTGAATGGACTTGTTAGTTGTAGCATTGCTCAGTATTCTTTCTGAACTCCTATATTATGTTGCTTAGTATTCCTATATTTGTCACTACATTTTCTTTCTTTCTTTTCTCATATTGCCTTCTCTTTCTTCATTTTCTTCCTATATTACATTCTCTTTCTTTCTTTGGATCCTATAATCTATATTACATTTTCTTTCTTCTATATCTGTTCGAGCCCTATTTCCAAGTATTGAAAGTGGCAGACCTCATGAGTGTAAATATTATAAGCAAATCTGTTACAAGTAATATTAAAAAATTGCACGTAGTTTCTGTTTTGACTTGTTGGAAGCTGTTGTGCAGTGCTTTATGGCCTTTCAGCACACTTGGTTGGCCAGATATGTCCACGGAGGATTTTAAGCATTTTTATCCTGCAACAGTTCTTGAGACCGGGTATGTTACCTTCAACAACACATTTTTCTTCCTTTGTTTGAATAAGGTGATTTATCTGTTGTGCTCACCTATGTGTTGATATTCTGCCATCCCTTCTACTATGTCTAGCACTATATCTAATTTAGTTTTTAACAGCCATGACATTTTGTTCTTCTGGGTTGCACGGATGGTCATGATGGGAATTGAGTTTACAGGAACTGTTCCATTCTCTTATGTCTATCTTCATGGTCTTATCCGGGACTCCGAGGTGAGAGATATGGGCACCATAAGTACTTGATTATGCTTTGTACCTTGAGGAGCAAACAATCAGACTTAGCATTTTTTTGTAATTTATAAGTAATCTATACCTCTTATAGAGCAAAACCCCACAAACATGCATTAATTATTTTTCCATCTCAACATGCAAGCCATCCACATCATCCATTCTCTTAGCCAACCAAATATCCATGTCATCCCACTAACATTCATTAAAGCCAATATTTTCTTGCATGCAACATATCCATGTCATCTACTTTTCATCCATCCAACGACTTCACCAATTTATAATCATCAAATACAAAAAAAAAATCACGCCAATTAAGTTTAGCCTTTCGATAATTATGACAATTTAATCTTCCATGTTTTATAAACAATTTCATATTTCAGTGGTCTTATATGCATTTATTTACACAACAAAAATTCTTAAAGAGATTTCCCGCCGCAACGCGCGGGGTAACTTTCTAGTATGATCAAACTTCTGTCACTCGCTTTTATGAGAACACAGCTGTATCTGAGGAAGCATGATGTACATGGCATTACTAGTTACTAGGAGTTGCTAATTGATATGGCCACATGCTCCTCACCTAGGTCGCCTTTGAGAGCCACCACAAGGACAAACAAATAATTTTAATGAAAACTGTTTTTCTGTAAGGATTGACCATTAGCTTCAACTGAACCCTAGCAGAGTAACTGGTGTACTTGATTGTGAGCCTCCTGCTTTGTCTCCTAATGAGTGGCAGCTGGCACACAGCCACATGTAATGTCTTCCCTCCAGTTTGAGATCCATAGAGGGCAGATGGCCTTACATTGCCTCCTTTACCTTGAGTTAAACGTGTAAAGTCGTCCAGCCAGTAGTCCATTATTTAGTCTGTCTGACATGTGTCATAAAATCCAGCCTGTCTGAGTTGTTTAGGCTGCTGGATTAACTCTCAGTTTCACAGACTAATCATCAAGTTAATTTAGGGACGGAAAATGTCGAAGTCACTGGGGAATGTCATCGACCCCCTAGATACCATGAAAGAGTATGGGACAGATGCATTGAGATTTACGCTTTGCATGGGCACTGCTGGCCAGGTTTGTTTTCCCATGGTCTTCTGCATTTTACATTCATCAAGCTTGTTCACTTCTCTGTTGTTAACACACATTCACTTCAGGACATTAATCTCTCTACAGAAAGGTTGACATCAAATAAGGCTTTCACCAACAAACTCTGGAATGCAGGCAAATTTTTGTTGCAGAATTTGCCTGATAGAAGTGATGCCACTGCATGGGATCTCTTATTAGCAAACAAGGTATGTCACTGAATTTCAAATTGCACGTGATGCATTGACTGAATTTCATTCTCCTTTATAAAACTGTTGCTTATACTTTGCACGTCTTCTTCAGTTTGACACAGAAGCATCACTTCAGCAACTACCATTGCCAGAATGCTGGGTGGTGAGTCCAGTGTATTTTGAATTATTGTTCTTTCGTGACGTCTGTTAATGAAGAGAATAAACTACAATCCAGGTTACAGGGCTGCATGAACTTGTTGATAAAGTCAGCATAAGCTATGACAAGTTTTACTTTGGAGATGCAGCTAGAGAAATCTATGACTTCTTTTGGGGCCATTTTGCTGATTGGTAAGATTACGTCCAACCAAACAATGGAAAGTCAAACTTGTTTGCACAGGATTATCTCAAACATACCATATGTTGCTTGGCTCTATACTCCTATCTGCACTCTCCCTTTGCCCGTTATGGAGCATTCTTCTTGCTTATCTATATATTTTTTCACAAATTTGTTATAATTTAGGTATATTGAATCTAGTAAGACTCGTCTGTACCACTCTGGTGACAATTCAGCTTCTACTACGACACAAAGCGTTCTCTTGTATGTGTTTGAAAACATACTAAAGCTACTGCATCCATTCATGCCCTTTGTCACTGAAGAATTATGGCAGGTGCTGAAACCTTGACTCTCAGTTAGTGTTATACAGCATTTTTAACTCCCACAGTTCATCATTAACACATAATTATTTTCAGGCATTACCGTACAGAAAGCATGCACTTATAGTTGCTCCCTGGCCTAGCACTGACCTTCCAAAGAATTCGTTGTCTATCAAAAGATTTCAGAATTTGCAATCATTGGTAAATTTCCACCTAGCTTTATGTGCTTATTTTGAAAGTTATAGCCTGCTGGTGACCATTTTGTTTGATAAGCTCTATAATAACAGATAAGAGGAATCAGAAATGTCCGGGCAGAGTATTCTGTGGAGCCAGCTAAGCGGATATCAGCTTCTGTTGTTGCCTCTGCAGATGTCCTGGAGTACATGTCGGTAGGTGTCTTGAACAGCAATTCCATTCTGTTAGTGACATTTCAGTGAGCCTTTTGACTCAGCACATATTTTGTCTGAAAGAAACTTGTGGTTATTCAGTTTAATTTAGTACTCAAATTATTGAAATCAAAGTTGCGAAGAATATTGCATAGACATAGTATTTAGCTGGGAAAGCTTCACTGTTAGAACTGATGAGGCACGGTTCCTCAAAACAGAGTTACCTATGTGAATGCTGGCTCGATAGCTGTAACTTTCCTGCATAGTCAGCTTTTTTTTCCCCCTTCATCTGACTTTTACTTTATGCTGCAGAAGGAGAAGCAGGTTCTTGCTTTGCTATCGAAGCTTGACGTACAGAACGTACATTTTACTGAATCTCTACCAAGTGAGTAACTTGTAAACCCGTGCAGATGTTATCTTTGTTAATGCAGTTCGCCAATATGATACTCCCTCCGTTCCATATTAGATGACTTCATTTTGTCAAAAAGTGGATGTATCTAGACTTATAGCATATCTAGATACATCTACTTTCGTTCAAATAGAAGTCATCTAATTTGGAACGGAGGGAGTAATATATTGCATATTCTCCAGGTGATGCAAACCAGTCTGTCCACATTGTTGCTGATGAGGGTCTGGAGGCATATCTACCTTTAGCGGACATGGTTGATGTGTCGGAGGAAGTTAAGCGGCTCTCCAAGCGCCTCTCTAAGATGCAGACAGAATATGATGCTCTGTTGGCCCGCCTGAGTTCCCCGAGTGTATGACAACTATTTCTTCTCCTTTCTGCGAGCTAGTTTTCCATATTCCAATTCCTTTATCATGTTGGTCTTGGTCATGCATCTCATTCTTGGTGCAGTTTGTAGAGAAGGCCCCTGAAGATATTGTTCGTGGAGTTCGTGAAAAAGCATCCGAGGCAGAGGAGAGGATCTCCCTGACAAAGAACCGGCTTTCTTTCCTGCAGTCAACTGTTTCCGTGTAGAAATATTATTCATCATCGATGGTGGGATCTGCCAGTTCAAAGCCAATTTTGATTTATACTGGCCACGGATATTTGAACACTTCTCCATTGAGGCAAACTTTCCACTGAAATGGTCACCCCTGGGGTAGCAGAGCTGTAGATGGGTTACATCTTACATGCTACAAGCCTTACAAAATTCATTCTGATGTATATGAAAGAACGGTTTTATAGGTTTACTTTATTTGCATCCTCTATAATTTTCTTTTAGTAAAATGATTTATATTCAAAACA
This sequence comes from Poa annua, assembly GCA_026929855.1. Classification (NCBI taxonomy): domain Eukaryota; kingdom Viridiplantae; phylum Streptophyta; class Magnoliopsida; order Poales; family Poaceae; genus Poa; species Poa annua. The sequence continues at coordinate 52,940,350 of CM049433.1, read as the reverse complement.
CTTGTAGCATCGTCTTGTGAATTAATGGTCAGTCAGCATCAGCCCTAACGGTGAACTCCAATAAAACTATCATAACTTTGGCTTGATTCTCTCTTACATGATAATTTTGGCATTTTACCATGTCTCTTGCCTACTCGTGCGTGTTGAGTTTGCTTCATCAATATTTTGTACAACAGATAAGTGGAAGAAGATAAGTACTTTGGCCTTGGGATGAAGATTTCTTCCGTACGTTGACAAGTGAAAGAGGGAGCTAACGATTAGGTGCAGTGAGTCTAGAGGTTAGATTTATCTTATGGTGATTGTCTGTCCACTATGGAAGCAATCACATGGAATAAGAGTCTCGCGACTCTAGCTATCTCCATCATCGTGTGGTTATGGACACTGATGCGACGGAGAGTGGTGTTTTACTCCCACCCACGGCTCTAGATCCGGTGTGCTGTTTTGTGATGATGTACAGTGTACTGCTACACGTCCGACAAAATATGTACCATGTTTGTCAGACGAAATACGACGGCCCTTGGGTGGCATCAGCTGATCAACTTGGACAACGGATTGAAACGTCGGATGAGAATTGGACATGGAGTGTCGTATGCAAAGTACTTCCGTCTGTGATGTGGAGTTTCGTTTGGCCAGTGATTTTCATGTTTCACATTATTGTGTTCATTATCTTCTTTCTCAACAATACAACAACGAAGCAGCGGTTCCGCACTGGCTCCTGGCCACAGTGAGTTCATTGATCTTTTAGGGTGAGTGTCTCGGTCGACTTTTCAAGTTTGCCAAGTTTGGCCTTTTGTAGTTTCTTCATCAGATGCTTGGAGAGAAATCAAGATGCAAAAGATGGAGCTAGAGCAGACGACTTGTGTGTATTTTGATGTAACTAACATCTATGTTGTCCGTGAGTTTCAGTGTTCTTCTATGTGTTGTAATTTGTTTAATTAATGGATAAAGACATGTCGTTTCTCAAAAGGAAAAGAACTTTGTGGCATTCACTAGGAGGTTTTCCAACAATCTAAACCTTCACATATTTGTTCCCTTTTCTTCTAAACCATATACTATGTTATTGTCATCTTTAAATTTGTCATGTCTATTCACTGTATCAAATTAGCTGGACATTTTGCCTTTTCACACAGGATATATTGGATCACATTTTTTGTCTAGGTGGCTCATATTATACCATGCTGCACACGTATGATTTTTTAAGATGTATAATTAGGTCCATAAACTATAGTACCCACTTTCAGATTTTCCAAACTTCTACATGCATGTCTTTTACAGGATCTAATGGAAAGTTTGGTATTGGTGTGCTTGCGAAACCCAGTGCAAATGATCTACCCGGTCCAAAGTAAAATTGTGCCCTTAGTTGCTGAACGTGCAATGGAGGAGATCGGTATCTTTTTCCAAGCAAAAACCATATCATTCCCATTGAGCCTTTAGGTGCAAGAGCAGGCAGGGAGGCAGGAAGCAAAAAAATGCTATCATCTAGTCACTGCATTGCCCGCCAGCCACGTCAATTCTCTGAAACTTCATGCAGTAAATACGAACTCACATGAAGTCCACATAAACCCTAGTGATCTGCTACATGATTCACAGCATTTAACATAATCCACGCCACACAAGCTCAATGATAACAGCATTCCCAATTCTTTGACCTATTGACATAATGCCTCATAGTCAACGTTGGGAGCTGCATTCTTAGCATGTTTCTTGTAACATGCTCCTTCCAACAATCTTACAAACTCGACAGGCGTCCATCTACCAAGCATCTTTCTCCTCAAGTTTGGTGTGTATCTCTTAGATCGTTCACTCTGCTGGTATCTGCAGGAGTTCACGGATACCTTCACATACCTGCATTTAAACAAGAGGAGAGGGTAATATCTGAATATAAGCAGAAATTATATAGGCATCACATCATGTTCTACATAAATGAAGCACCAAGTTCCTTGTACGTACCATCTTGATCTGTGCTTTTATGCCTGCGATCAGGTGTGTGTACTCATCAATTTGTCTGCAAACATGTGAAAGTTCACAGCACGAACATGAGAATGTATGTTAACTAGTGTCAGGAACGTTTAATCAGAAAAGGAGACTGTTCGAACATTAAAAAGGAAATTACAACATCATGCATATGAATGTTCTCCAAGGATCCAACATCAATAATGACTAAGTAGTACAAGCAATTACAAAGCAGGCACGCCACCCTACCCGACGAAGGAGTAATGGACAGAGTTGACATATACACACATAGGCATATATCGGTTCAAGAGTTGAGATACCTATGTCATGTCGCTGTCATGGACATACAAACACAACGAGAACAAACAATGTAAAACAATCTTCATCATTTGGATCTACTCGAGAAGTAACACTGAAAATGAACTTTTGCCTGCATGCTTAAAAAATGAACTATTTTTAGGTGTCATGAACCACATGAGAGGTGAACCCCTACATGGTCTGGTTGTGATTAATAATAACGGCATATAATACAACAATGCAGTTATTATTATCATATTCTGAAGGTGCCTATGGAATTGGATATTAGATACGGATCAGTAGCACATTAGAATCAGTTTTGACTCTGTAAATTGTCCATATTAGCTTTATATCAAGCAAGTGAGTTTTATTCAGCACTTGGTGCTTGGAGTTTGCATCTCCAGCCAGAAAATGGATACATTAAATAGGTGAATACATAAATTATATAGAAATCAAAGAGCACTGAGGCTCAAGAATCCCCCTATGCCCACAAAGAAAATTTAATCACTTTAGCTGAACTAACATTCTTTACCAAGCGTAATAAGATGGAAAAAGTATACACTACAATGCATATGCAAACTATGACGAACAGAGCATAAAGCCCCAGAAATTCCTTAAATTATCAACATCTCTTTAGCATAAGTCCCTTCTCAAACTTAATTCTGCATGCCTTCCAAAAATTGCTGCATGGAAGCAGGATCCAGAATTCAAATGTTCAAAATGAGTTACCTGGCCAACCTTGCTTCTCTTACAGAAATGAACTGCAAAGCTTCTTGCCATGTAAATTCCACATGAAAACCTAGACCAATATCCACAAAAATGTGTCTCGTGTCTGGCCTGCGGGAATAATCACAGAATAAGAGTAACGATTAAATCTGAACAGTTCAGTTTCCAGACAGGTAATTCGTGTTAGTGCTGTTTACTAGTATACTCTACAGCTACTCCAACTTTTAAAATTAAGCTCAAAGCTTGTGAAAGGAGGGTAAGGATGACGATGAAATAATGGAGCAGTTTTATGTTTCATGAGAACATATCAAATCAAGTTACATATTGCTCGTTATACTGTCTGATAACCTTCTCAATCTATACTGTGTCCATATACAAACACATTTTTCTAACAAGGGCAGTAAATCCTATTTGCTCTGTAAGCAGGAAACAAATGAAAGGGTATAGAAACACCCCTTTCATGTCTACCCGAACAAGAACAAAGATACTTCAAATGGATGCACACCCACATCAATGGATGGAGTAATTTAGTGTAGATAATGCAAGATATAGTTTTCTTTGTATCAGAATTCTGTTTAACTGACAAATCAAAGCGAACCCTTTAGCTATGTACAGGCAAAGACAAGACATTCAAATTTGGGGGCACGGTAGAGTGAAGAGATGTATACACTTGTGCCTGCATGTACACCTCAGAGCCAATATTGACCATGGATCGCATGCTGGTAACGCCGTTCTTTTCCAGATTTTCGATGTTCCGCTTCAAATCCAAGCTGCCACCATCCAACAGAATTTGAAGCATTAGAGGAATGAGCAATACTGCCAGAAATTTGAGCATTTGGAAGCAAGAGACCAAAATGTTTCAGTACAGCATGAGGGAAGACGAGAAGAGAAGAGAAGCCAGCAGCTTACAAGGTCTTCTGCTGCTGAAACAGTTTATCACGCTGGGCTATGGCGTTCACGAGATCAGGTTTGAGCCTTCGGTCAACGAAATCCTCAAACTTCTTCACCTTCTCCTGCTGGAGCCGCGCCTTTACAGCAGCCATGGACATTCTCCCAGTCGGTTTCCTTTGGGATTATCGAACTGTGAGATGTTTACTCTCAGTTAGAGGGTGGCAGGGGAGAAGGGAGAAGGCCGGATGCAGTAGCTCAAAGGAGAGGGGAGGGCAGAGGGAAACAACGCACCTGCGCCGGACACCGGAGCTCGGGCTGGAGACTGGAGGTGCGCCGGCCGCCGGAGCTCAGTGCAGTCGGTCCCGACCTGCAGACAGAAGAGAGAGAAGGGAGCCGCCGGGAGGGAGATGCCGCGCTGCTAGCTGGAGCCTGGAGGAGGGGGAGGAGGGCGAGATGGGGTACCTGTGCCCGGCGCCGCCGCTCCTAGGACCTAGGTCGCGCGCGCGAGACGAGGGCGAAAGAAAGGCGAATAGCAACCAGGGACGTGCGCGCCTGCTGTGCGACGCGTGTCGCTCGCTGCTCAACACAAGTTTGACCCCGCTCGCCGAGCCTGGGCGTTCGGGGTGTACCGATCGGTCGGTTCTTCGGGTTTCCAAAAAGTTCGATTGACAACCGATGGGTTACTAGAAAAGCGATAACCGACACCTCGGTTCGGTGCTCGGTGAATAGCACCGATCTACAGACAAAAATCAACTAGGTGGACGTTACCTTCCTTCAGAAGTCACCGCTTGCAATCAACACCACATTGAAGCCAGAACCTCATTTGTCACCCATCTATGGGCAAGAATTAACCAAGGCGGATGCGGAATGGAGAGCATGGATAGTTAGGAGAGGGAGGATACAGCACCGTCCCGCCGGTTGCCGGCTGTCAGACCACTACAGCTCGATGGGAGGAGAGGGATGCGATGGCACCGCTGGGTCGGCTGCTAGCTGCTGCCTACTGGGTAGAGAGGAGCGGCGGCTAGAGATATGGAGGCTGGGGCCTATCGATGGGATCAGGAGTTCAGGACAAAAGAGAATACGACCGTTCACTTTGGCCCATATATCTCAAAATAACGTAAGCCTCAGAAATTAATGTGCATGTGCATTTCTACCCTTTGGCCTATATTCGGTTAGTTCGGTTATCTAGGCCTGAAACCGAATTGACCAGAATTAATTCGTTTTCCAGAACTAACGACCGACATTGTAGCTGAACTTATCGGTTTCGGTATATTCGACCGACATTGTAGCTGAACTTACCGTGTTTGCGTAAGTGGATGCGCGCCTCGACCGTCTTTGCGTCCGTGGCTGAGCCGCGCAGCGACTGTCCCGACATTCGTGGCTGCATCGTGGCTGCGAGCATGCAGCAAAGCTTCATGGCGGCGTCGTGGCGACATCGGCGCATGCATGCAGGCTGGCTAGATCACGTCGTGCAGCGGAGCATGCATAGCAGGACTCGGCGCGCAGCGCTCAATGCATAATAGGCTACGGCTTAGCTTAGCACAGGCCCAACAGTCCAGCGGAACCACGACCCAACAGTCAAACCAGCGTCACCTTCCAACGTGACCCCACTTGTCAGGTCCAACGGGCGACACAGTCCAACCCAGTGTCACCTTGTCAGATCCAACGAATGACACAGTCCAGCATGGCTCCCAGTTAACGGTCAAACCCTTGACCCGACGGCCTCCCCCGCTATGAGCATTTCAAAGAGTTTCACACAAGGGAGTGGGGAAAAGTGAGTAAAAGCTAAGCTCGTGGGGATGAATGAATAGTACTAAGGAACCAAGGGCACATAAATAGAAAACCCTTTTTTATGCCTCTCGATCTGTGGTACAACCGTAGTATCTGAACTCATGAACCAACTCACACCACACTCACACTACACGCATGCACACGCCTAGTACACAAGCTAGACCTACAACTACACACACGGAACACACGCGTTTTGAGTTCTGACAGTTGTGGCACGAACGCGCGTGGGAGGCGCAGGAACACTGTACAACCTAGTGAGACACTCGGAAAAATTTGCTCCCCCTGGGAGTCGAACTCGCGGGCGGGCAGCACACACACCTGCGTAGCTAGCCATCGTGCGGTTGTTCGGTCATCGCTTAATATGCCCACCTCTACCGCTCGTGCCTCTCGTCTGCGTCCGAGAGAAAGCAACCAAATGAGTGAACAAGCAGCCTGAAACTGATGTTTCCAATTTGCACGAAATTCTTTTCGACGTTCCTTCTCAACAACGAGATAATTTGAAGATCCAATCTGCCAACTCAGTCTTTTAAAGGTGCTAAGAGCATCTCTACAAGATAACAGAAAATGTGGTACCGGATAATTTAGATCCGGTTGAACCGTAAAACGTTATCCTATGCGGGTTTATCGCATATGTTCTGCCCTCGAACTCGCCCGGTACTAGAAATCAATTTTCATCATTTGCATACAACAATGAGATACATATAAAAGTTTCAAGTTCTCACCGAATATAAAGTTTACTACAAGTAGTACACATCCAAAATCATGTGTAGTACAGATAGCAATAAAGTCGTCCAAAAGAATGCACAATCAATCAACCCGGTTGTCAATGAAACATCGACATCAACAATCTCCGAAGCATCACCACCACCAAGACCTGCTCCAACACCACTACCTTCAAGAGCTAAATCAACACCAAAATCGCCACCACCCGCTCCATTTCCCGAAGAAACACCATCACCACCCCCTCCATTGGCCGAAGCACCATCACCACCACCCCCTACATTGGCCGGAGTAGCATAACCAACCATAAGATCATGAATCTCTTGAAAGGACATGATTGTCTCCTAACTATGTTTTGGTGTTTAATGACAATGTTATGCTATCTAACCATTTTCTTAAGCTATATAGATGATTTCGATGTTGTCTGAAGCAAAAGGAATCATGATCTTCTCTTTGTGGAATCAAGAAGACAAGCGAGTTGCCAGGACTTTTTGTTTTCGATTTATAGCTTATTCTCGTACTATCAAGAAGGGATGCACGAGGGAGAAAACTATGGAATCAATTCTTCTCGTACACATATTTCTTAGTTGATCATCGTTCTATTTGATTCCCATTACGGAGGTCCTTATGTCAAAACTGGGGATTTAATGGTGCCCCGGCCATGACCCCGGACATGGCTGGCTCCCCGACCATGTTTGTTCTGGTCTCTGTTCTGGCTTAGAGTAATACCCCGGTCAGAACCCGGCCATGCCCCCCCCCCCAGACATGGCCAGCCCCCCGACCATATTTGTTCTGGTTGTCTTGGCCTGCGCTGGCTCAGTCTGGGCCATGCTACTCCGGCCACCTATTAAGGGCCCCTTCTTCCTCCTTTCGGGGGGGGGGGGGGGGGGGGGGGCTAAGCTTCTCTCTCCACCATTTTCGACCAACTCCAACCTCCCAGATCTCTCTCCCTCTCCACCTAAACTCCTCAATCTTTTGGGATTGGAAGAGAAGACCTAGATCTACATCTCCACCTAAACCGATTTGATTCCACCGTCCTAATCCCTAGTGGGTCTTGTTACTCTTGGGTTCGTTGGAACCCTAGACGGAAGTTGTCTTCTTCGTGGATTTGGGAGCCGCGGGGAAAAGCCTAGAGCCTCTAATTGAGTTGTGGATGCATGCCTTGGCCTTGTGATCTTCGTGGCTTTGGGAGTCACGAGATTTGGTGAGAGCCTCCAATTTGTTGTGGAGTGTGCGTCATCCTTGTAAAAGTTTTGTTGCCGACCTCAAGGGCATCCTATAATGACCGTGCCACCCCTCGTTGGAGGTAAGCACGATGGATATTATGGTTTTCCATTTAACGGCTATTCGAGGATCACCTAGTGACTCCGCACCGCTCCAACGGAGACTAGCTTCCTTTGGGAAGTGAACTTCGAGATGAAATCTCCGTGTCATTGTGTGATTATCTCTCTACTTTCCTTTACTTTTATTGTAGTTCATATCTTGTTAGCTTGTTTACTGCTCATCATATAGGATTGTTCACCGAGTTGCATATCTAGAGAACTTATATTTGAGCAATACCTTAATTTGATTAAGAGAAAGAAAATTTGTAGTTGCCTATTCACACCCCCCCTCTAGTCAACCTACTAGATCCTTTCAGCTCTTATCTCCTCTGGTACATGATCTATGATCTTGCGAGTTCCCAAAACTCTCTTATCATTGGTTCCATGGTGTTTGGATCAAGCATCATTAACCGGTTCTATTCGGCTTCTTTGTCCGCCTTCATCATTTGCTCCTCAATAGATTTTGCACTTTTCAAATGTGCATCTTGTTGCCCATGTTTACTCTTTGCCTTGATTCTTCTTATCGGCCAATTCCACCTTGGTCTCCAAGTGGTTGGCCATCATTGCTTCCTCTGATTCTATAGCAATTTGGTACCTCAAAGAGGAGGCCTCGGCCGACCTTTTTTTGTTAGGTCTTTCTCCATCCTTCTACCATCCGATTTGTTAGGTCTTTCTCCAACCTTCTACCCATCACATCACTGCATATTGTGATGTACAAGTCTTGACATAACACCCATAGAAGGGCTAATCTGTAAATGTTACAACACTTAGAGTAGTACAACAAAACATTGCGAGTCCACTTTATTACACAATGCTAAATATTACAAGGCAGAAGTGCATAAAAATTTCAACATCTTCCTCATGTACGGGAGGAACTTCAAATACGGACCGGTCGACATATGTCAACTTACCAACTATAGATAGTAGCGAACTAAGAACCATAGCTTCAACACTAAGTGTACTAGTCTAGTCTTACTCGGCCCGGCTCCTAAGACTGATGTCTAAGTGTTGACTTCCTCCTCCTCCTCGATGTCTGCTCCATATGCAATCATGTAGTCGACGCCTTCCACTCCACCAGACGGGTCTGGTTCTCCGTAATACACCTTTTTGGTATGGTAAATTTATAGCCCTGCTCTAGGTCTTCCTCGGAGTCTAAGAAGGGGACCAAAGAGGAAACGAATGAGTAACATCGTTACTCATCAAGTATAGCCTAACCCTTAGACAGTAGGTATGCACTAGCTACCATCTTGACCAAAAGTCAAATATGAATATGCAACCTTCCTTGCGGAACCTAAATTTATATCCCTTAAGGATCACAAAGGCATCAACTTTAACATTCTTTTTTTCAAACACATTTGGATTTCTCATAGCCACTAAAATTCTGGCAATATTTTGACGTCGGAGAGCAAGTAAGTCAATATCCATGGGCTTCTAATAAGATTACCCACAATCCATAGTCCCATAAAATGACATACCGTGTTTGGAACACCAGTCACGTGTACCCAAGTCGGTGTCAACTCCTCCGTGTGCACATTCTCCTCGTTCCTCCACACAACCAAAGTAATCCGGGATTTCTGTTTTGGCACACTGATGATTCCTGAACGTGTAGATGGGGCCAACAATATTCTTGATGGTTGGGACTCTAGGTGTAGAGTGTTATAACACGGAAAGCTTTCCCCGCGAGGTGACTCGAGGGTTTAAATATCAAACTCTTGGAAAGCTGTGTGTAGAATGATTTCTTCTTGTCCTTCTTCAAAAAATCTACAAAATAGTTGTAAATTGCTTTGTGCCCCCAAACTCACAAAGTGGTTGTCAAGCACAAGGTGTATATTAGTAAAACTGAAATAAAAGTGTAATGAAAGTAAAATGCAATGAATATGCAAGGATGATAAAACAAGTAAAGGTTGTGTTTTTTGGGTTTTGGTTTGAAAATGCAAGTATGCAAAGTATTTTTGTATTTTCGGATTTTTTAGTGGCTGAAAATGGAAAGTGATGAAAATGTGTTGGAAAGTGTTTTCTTATGATTAAAAATGGACCGGGGTTCATGGTTTCACTTATGCACTATCTCTATAAGCTGTGGTGGACACTCTAGTTGACATAATATTGGTGCAACATGTTTATGTAAATATAGCATTCATATGGGCATCAAGTCCTAACATAGAGGTGAGTGGTTATTCATCTCTCTTATACTCCACTAGAAAGGGATCTCCAAGCAATCTAGTATTAAGAAATTAACCAGAGTATAGCTTTGCGTTCTATGGCATGAAGTTAAAATAAGAACATGCTAGATCTAGTCACGGGTAAATTGTCATGGTCACTCCAAATACCCGGTAGCATGGAATTTTCTTTATCCCTAGTGAGGCAACTAAGTTTTTCGATAAAGGTGAGGCAACTAAGTAAGGTAAAAACCCAAGTGGTTCACAAGCTTATGACTGTCACTACTCGTTAACCACCCCTTGTTGCTCCATCTAATGCACACGTTCCCCCTCACACGTTCTCACATAAATGCTTGATCAAAATAAGTAATAAAGAACGGGGTACATAATATGCATCTACTCATACATATAGAACATAAAGCAATTGCAATCTGAAATATCAACTATAAAAAGATCCACCACATAGGTAATACAAATATGACCGTAATCATGTTAGGCAGCTCATACGGTGCTAATACAATGGAGATTGAGAGAGAGAGAGAGAGATACAATAGCTACTTCCACAAACCTATAGTCCAGAGGTGGAATACTCCCCCCTTCATCATGATGACGATGGTGGAGACGTTTGAGAAGATCGAGACGACACCAACATCGCCCCGCTAGAGTTTCCCCCCTCCATATGCAGCTTCTGTCTCCTGTTTCATGTTTCCGTGTTTCTGCGGCGCTCCTTTCTGAGACTTGTTGGGGGACTATTTTTATAGTCGGTTTTAGGTCAAAACCTAGGCGTGGGAGGAAGATCGACAACATCCGACGCTCGAGGCCCAAACGGGCATGCCTCACACGGCCAGGGACCGCTTGAGGTGTGCTCGTTTGCTCCTCGGCCTTCCTTTTTCGCGGATCCTTGGCTCGTACGTCTTCTTATTTCCAAATAATAGCTCCCGTAAAATATGGGGTCAATTGGACGTCGTTTGAGTCCCTGATACCCACAAGTATAGGGGGTCGTATAGGGGGTCGTTGAAATATTCATTGTGTAAGTATTAGTATCGATCCCACGAGGAGTTGAAGGTATAAGTATTTATCCTCTCAAATAAGAGTGTCACTTCTCTTATTATATATGCACTAGACAAACTAAAATGATTAAATGATGCAAGTGTTTTGGGGTTTTTGGTGTAGAGTTTGCAATAAAGTAAAAAGCTGAAAATAAAATATGACAAGTGAAAGCTCTCAAAGAGAGAAAGCCAATCCTCTATGCAGCAAGATGACAAGATCAAGTGTGTGTTTCTTATAACTGGAAAACGTTCCCAAGGGCTACCTTGACTTCATGGCATAAATATTTCTAGAATAACAAGGTAAACATTTTGTCAAGTTTTAATCTTCTTGGGCGGAGCCTTAATTAGGTGTAGTTAAATAAATAAACTAAACCCCTTATGATGGATCTCTTGGCCAAGTAAATGAACAACACAAGAATTATTAAGACATAATTGTCCCACCATAGCTATAAACTCTAGGGTCCCCGATATATATCCCCCCTAATGCAACTTTATGTATTGGACTAAGGTTTACGTGTCCTCCGAAGTCCTACCCACTCCATTACACTACGGTGTTCTCCTATGAGCCCATATAGGTGAAGTGATGTGCAGTAGACGTTCGCACATCACCATCATAGAACAACATAAAAGATAAACACTAGACAAAATACCAACACATGTTATATATAAATCATTGCCAATCCATCCTATGCCCCCAAGAACATGAGAGAACTACTCACAACGCGAAGCCGTGATATGATTCAATGGCATAAGTGGTACAACACAATCTTAAAATATAATCTCACCACCAAACAATGACAAGTAGCCAATCATACAATGTAGAATATCACTTAAACAATTATCTAGGGTTCAACAATCTCAAACTATGAGGGGGATGAAGTGGATCACGAAGATGGTGATGGAGATGGTGTTGGTCTTGTCGGTGGTGTTGATGGAGACACCAGGGGGGGGGGGGGGGCGGTGGAGGAGCCTTCTGGAGGTGATTCCGACGGCGTTTCCCCCCTCCAATCTTCTCCGGCGGCAGCCTTCTGACTCTTTGTTTCGTGGTTTTGTGTTTCTCCGCTGCCGCAGCCTCGGATGGACTTGGAAAAATTAGGGCGTAGCTTTTTGGGCGAGACGAGGGTGTGCTAAAAGGCGGAGGCCGAGGGGGTGCTCGAGGAGCAAAAGAGTGGGCCACACGCGACCAAGGAATCTGGCCGCATGGGCCACCCCCTTTTGGCCCTCGTGGCTCTTCTCTCCTGTATCGTTTGCCCACGGTCGTTCTCCCGATAAAAAACTTGTTGTGCATTTTCCCCGATTCTTTTGAGTTCCGGAAGGTCCTGAAACATTAAAAACAAGAAAAAGGAGGTTTTGTGCCTCCCAGAAATTAAATACCAAAAATAGAAACTTTGTATGAAAGTCCCATAAATCATCTAAAACATGCAAAAACAATGCCAATAACATTCTAATATGGTAATACGAGATACATAAATGATGATATAGAATGCACGTATCAGTCCCTCAAACTTAAAAATATAGAAAAGGGGTTTCCTGGACTACTGGGTTAATTCCAAATAAATAGGTAAACTGTGAATTCTTCTAAAAAATCATCATAAAACATAAATATAACCCCTATGTAATGCAAATAAGTTGAAATGTCAAGTAATAAAGTGCAAAGTTCATATATGCATTTTACATGCATTACACACCAAGTTCGAAACCATCCACCATCTCCAAATCCGCCAAAGTGGGGAAGTTGATAAAATATTTCTCGTTGTCTTGCAGCGCTTGGAACTGTCGCAACAACAAGCGTAGGTGTCTCCACATAAGCAGTGGCAGCCGCATGATTCACCGGCGTGACGCTATAAGTCCCCTACCCAGCAGGAGTCCGGACCGCTGATTTCTTTTTATTCCTCTTGTTGGACGTGGCTGCACCCACGACAAATGGAATTGACATCATGCTCAGCGGGTTGATCATGGCCGGCGCCACTAACTGTGAAGGACCGACGCGCACCGTTGGCCGAGCCAAAACCACCGCGTTGGCGGTTGCCGGACCGCCAATCCTCCTAAACAGCTTCAGAGGCATAGTCGTGAGGATCGGCCCCGGTACGGTGACCTGGGCTTGTCTCCACCGCTGAACCTTGCTGCTGCACTCGTGCTCCCCCAGACAGGTGCCCACCCGCTACACCAGACGACGAGTGATACGTCTCAAACGTATCTATAATTTCTTATGTTCCATGCTTATATTATACCATTTGCTACATGTTTTATATACACTTTGTGTGGTTTTATGCATTTTCTGGGACTAACCTATTAACAAGATGCCACAGTGCCAGTTCCATGTTTTCTGCTGTTTTTGGTTTCAGAAAACCACTTAAGGAAATATTCTCGGAATTGGACGAATTTAATACCAAAGTCCCTATTTTTCACGGGAGGTTCCAGAACACCGAAGACCTGACGGAGAGGGGCCACGAGGCCCCCAGATGAGGTCCCGGCGCGGCCCCACCTCCTACCGCGCCAGCACCTGATGACGGGGCCTCGGCCCTCCACCGCCTTCACCCTTTCGCCTACAAATACCCCCCGAAAACACAAGACCTAAGAGCCGAACAGTTTTCCACAAAACCTTTCGGAGCCGCCGCCGTCGTCAACCCTAGTTCGGGGAGGGTTCAGAAGCTCTCCCCGGCACCCTGCCGGAGAGGGGAATCATCACCGGAGGGCTCTACATCACCATGCCCGCCTCCGGACTGATGCGTGAGTAGTTCATCTTTGAACTACGGGTCCATAGCAGTAGCTAGATGGTTGTCTTCTCCTATTGTGCCATCATGTTTAGATCTCGTGAGCTGCCTATCATGATCAAGATCATCTTTATGTAATGCTACATGTTGTGTTTGCTGGGATCCGATTGTCGTGGTGGTATCACGGCAGATGCCATAGGATGGCTAATTGTGTGGGGCCGATGGACGCTGGTGGATCCGGGGAGGGCTAGCGAGCTAAGAAGCTCACGCAAGAGAAAACAAGAAACAAACACGAGCAGACTTAACTCGGCTCAAGGACAAGCAAGAACAACCAAGAACACAAGCAAAACCCACAAAGAACCACAGACGCGCACGATATACCCAGGTTCGGGGCTCTCGTGAGGAGGTAACACCCCTACTCCTGCCTTACTTCTCTCTATATGTATCTCACAAGATCTACAAGGTGCTCCTTGAGCTGTTTTGGTAAGAATTAGGATGAACTACCAGTGAAGGAGGAGTAAATGCTCTAGCAGTAAATGAGACTATGGCTTCGGCTCTCTGGTTGGTGTCCCTCTCACAGGAGGAGTTATGGCGCTATTTATAGAGGTCCGGCCGAGTTGCCCGGGAACCCTAATCCTGCCGGGCCCCGCCGGACAACCGCTTCAGTCCAACGGCAATGTCGACATTCCTACCACGACCTAGCAGCCGGGCTATCCGACATAGGCCGAGGTAGGTCATGATGCCTCTTGCCGTAGCCGCCGCTGACCTAGGTAATGATGCTTCCCCTGTCAGAGATAGGACGTGTCTTCTCCCTGCCAAGTCTCCTGTCCGTCAGTTGCCAGTACCTCGGAGTAGTCACGTCACCCCTGTCCTGTGCCTTTGTCCCGCGCCCGTGTCAGACGGGAGGTGACTTAGCTTCCTTGTCAGAGAGGTCAGTGTCCTGGCAGTGTACCTGCCCTTGACTTCTGGTCCGACATAGGATATGCCGGACAGCCTTGCTCCACCCGGCTTAGCCATGCCGGATCCTCCGTCGTATCCCGGCAGGGATATGTCGGGCCTGCTTACTTCTGCCCGCCCTCCAGAGTCCCGGCGTGCCTATGCCGGAACCTCCTTCCTGCACACAATAAGTAGAGAAATTACGCCGACACGCTTATGCCGGTCAGGTTATGTCGGTCCGACCCATGCTAGTTTATCAGCGTCTTGCCTCAGCCTCTCCCGCGCCGGGTGTATGTCGGCTACCTCCGACATACCTTCAAGCCGACTTTACTCATAGCCCGAGCCACCCAGGACCCTGCTCACTAGCACCTGTTTCTGATATTGCACAAGAGAATGCCCCTAGGCCCAGCTACACGAAGATGTCTTAGGCTTGCTCCCAAAGACATCTTCGAGAAGCTGGTTCTTAGGAGAAATCTCTGCCTCTGCCTGAATGAGAGTGAGGGGCTGGGGGTCTATTTATAGTACCGGCAGGGGAGACAGCCTGGCCCCTGCTTCCTCCAAAGGGCACCTCCTGACCTTTTCCAAGAGCCACCTCCTGCATACCTCCAAAAGGCGTCCCTTTACCTCCCGAAGAGTCATAGGACCTTTGGCACCAGGCCAAAGATATTTACTACTGTAAATACGAGTATCTTACCCTCGCCTTTACCCTACCCAGGGGTAGCCCCCCGACACTAGTCCCCGAAGCTGGTGTAGTCCTGCAGCCTCGGATGAAGGGCTGCATCAGATTTAACCCAATAACTGCCTTGAACCAATAGCAGACATAAGTATGTCGGGTAACTCGATTGCTCCGACTTGATCAAGTCGGTCCCTCTTAAGGCCCTCCGACACCACCATGTCGGCCTGATAAGAAAACTCCGGCATGCCTATCCCGACATATTGTAAAATCATACGACACGTCCACCTTGGTTTGTCATTGAGCTCTCAGCCATCCTTGGTTCTTGTTCCGGTACCTCCGACATCAACAAATCTTGCCGCAGATCTCCTCCCGAGACGTGTCATATACTTGCTGCACCATCCCGAGAAACTCGCCACGCGGCCTGACGAACCGTCACAAACGTGCCGCACGGGCCCCACCCTCCGTCTCGTCCATCAGGCACTCGAGCGGTTTGACCCCGAGACGCCTCCTCGATTTCCGGGCTGGTAACCGCACCAGATCCGCGGCCGACGGTTCCCATTCTGTGACCCGCTGTGCGGCCGATTGTGCGGCCATAACCGGTCCACCCATGCGAACCGCCGCACGCACGATCCCACTATCCGTTCGAAACGGGCGGGCGGGAAAATCGGTAACCGCGCCTCTCCACTTCCTCTTAACCGCGACGGAAGGCGAACTCCTCTTCTTCCTCCGCATTCTCATCTTCCTCTTCCCTGCTCCCTGCACGCTCCCGAACGAACCGCCGCCGCCAAGCACGCTGCGCACGCCGGAGATCTCGACGCCGACGAGCGAGAATCGCCACACCACCATTGGGACGAGAACATCCCGCGCCGTGCCTCCACCTTCTCCGGTACGCTTCCTCCCGATCCTCTCTAGATTCACCCCATGCTTCGGCCATGGCGACCCCTCCTCTTCTGTTCTTCCCTAGGACGAACGATGCCGCACTGCATTTCCCCGTAGATCTTCGTAGTTGTTCTTGTCGAGGCCCTCTTGACTCTTTTCTTCCTATATCTAGCGGTAGATTCCACTCCACGCTCCCGTAGCATTGCTAGGGTTCTTCCTAATTAAACTCATTTATTTTTCTTTTATATGACCCTGGTAGATCTTCATTCTGGCATCTCGATAGTAAATTCGGTTTACAGTCGGAATGCCCCGACTTACTGCCTGTCTCTTCTCGGTGCCCCCGACTTAACATACTGCTTATGCTGCAGGCCAGCTCCGACATGTCTTCCGAAAACGCCGACATGGGTATCGAGGGAGTCCGGGGAGGATGGGAAGGCTCCGACGCGAGTCAGGATGACATCGACTGGCTGCGCCGGACTCACCGCATCCCGGAGGAGGTCATTTGCCGACTTCCCGAGGGAGAGAACGAACCCCAAGTCCAACCCGGGGAGCGGGTAGTCTTCGTCACGCACTTCGAGCGTGGCTTTGCCCTCCCGGCGAGCCCATTCTTCCGCTCTTTCCTCGACTACTATGGTCTGCAACCCCACCATCTTCCTGCTAACGCCATCACCCTACTCTCCGGCTTTGTGTCGTTCTCGGAGGGATACCTTGGCCTCTGGCCGGTGGTCAAGCTCTGGGCCAAATACTTCCAGCTTCGCAAGCAAAGCATACCCAATAAAGGCATCAAGGACAAGGAGATGACGGCCTGTGGGGCCGCCATTGTGGTTCCTCGGCGGGAGTCCGACTTCCCTCGGATCTCGGGCCTAGAGTCTTGTCGCAAATGGCAACGAAGCTTCTTTTATGTGAGGAATCCCGACTCAGCTGAAGGCAACGAGGAGGAGGCCGAGTTCCTCAATCTTCCCGAATTCAATATTGCCCCTCCGACAGCCCAGCTTCACTGGAGCTCCGACCAGAAGATGTTGGACTCAGAGGTCACCGAGATTCATGAGTATCTCCTGTCGATCAAGGATGAGCTCACTGCCGAGGACCTGCTCTGCACCTTCGTTAGCCGCCGGGTTTGTCCCCTCCAAGCCCGGGTTCACAAGATTTGCCATATGAGTGGCAGGTACGACCCGACGCGGGTCAGCATCTTCACGCTCACTCAGGAGCAGGTATATCGGCGGGTCCAAGCCATTGCCCAGGCCGAGATGGATGCAGACTGGAACTGGGGGCTGAGGCCCTACTCGCGCTCTCGTCCCCCACCACAAGTAAGCTTGCTCACTTAACCGACTTAAGCAATTCTCCGACAAACTCATACGATGTTCCTTCTCTTCTTTCGCAGAGGTTTGCCCGGCAGCTCATTGAAGATCAAAGCCATGCCGCGGGGGAGTGGCATCCGGACCTTCCCATCCCGGACGTTCCACCGAGAGAAGATCCGGATGACGAAGATCACCTATCCATTCCATTGGCTCGCGCCCCTGCCCCGGGTAAGCCTCGTGCCCCCGTTCCAATCAACGAGTGGTCTGATGACGACGAGGATGAATGTCGAATCATAGACGTTATTGACGCTACTCCTCTCAACTTCGCGCCCCCAGCGCCTCCGACAACTGCTACCTCCACCAAGCGAGCCGAGACTCGCAAGCGAGCTGGCACCGGTACGTCCGATACTGGCGGCTCTGAGGCTGGGGCCAAGAGGGCCAAGATCGGCAAGAAGCCGGCAACCAAGCCGCCCAAGAAGAAGAAGGGTCCTCCGACTTCCTCCGGGTAAGCCGATCCCCTGAGATTATCTACTCTGTGCCACTTGAACCTTTCTGATAGCACCTTCCGAGTTAATACACCATTGCCTTGAAACAGCGCCCCACTGAAGGTGAACCCGACCGGGCCCCAAGGTCGGAGAGACACCGAGGATACCGGGCCGACCCGCGCAGAAGGCTCCCCGGCACGCAGCAGCCGGGCTGCCACACCGCCACGGAGTGGCAGCGCCGCGACCGGGAGAGACAGAGGGGCCTCCGACCGGGATGTCGGATCCGGTGGGGATGTCCACTCCCCCCCGTTGGGGCGACCTCAAACCGCGTCACCCCCGCCCCACTCGGGAGGGGCCCGTCAGCCGCTGACACAACGCCCTACGCAGCAGCAACAATCGCAGCAACGGCCACCGCAACAGCCGCAGCCTCAGCAACAACATCAACCGCAACCGATCCGGACTCAGCAACAGAGGCGCCCGCCGACCTCAGACGCTAACACCTCCAAGGTGATCACCACACATTCCGGGTCGGCCGTCTTGAGCAAGCGTGACGGGAAATCCGCGGCTACCGGCAAGACCACGGATCAAAAGAGAGGTGAGGTTCCTCCGGGCAAAATCCTAGTGGTGCCTCCTCCTCCCGTGGCAGTCAAAACAGCTGCGTTGCAAACGCTAGAGGCCACTGCTGGCCAAGCTCCTCCTGCTGCCGAGTTGCTCATCCTGGGTGATGACTGTTCAGGTTCGCTGGAGCAGTTCAACTTGGACTGGAACGCTGCCGATACCAGCGAGGTATCCTCCTCGGACCCGAAGATCCGACATCCTGCCGACCCCGGGAAAATTGCCCAATCACTGCATACCCTTCAGTGCGCAGTTCTCCGGATGACCCGGGACTCCGAGGTAAGTCTCTTAAATATATACCCCCCACTAGTCCCCGAGATTCGTGTGGAGTAATCGAAAATCGACCGAGTGAAGATTACTCGGCGGGAATCTTCCCACAAATGAGTTAACGCCTAGCCTCCTTTCAGGCTTGCAACAAGGAGCGGAGCAAGCTGTTTCAAAAGCTGCTCGTCAAGCACAGCGGCCTCCGGAAGAAGTACAAGACTCTTGAGGCGGCCCAAGGTACTCTTTCTTTTCTACCGACATACTTTCCCTTTTTCTACTTCCTCTCCTGATATCCCCGACTCGTCGACCTTGTCAGCTGAAAAGGAAGCCCAGGTTGCGGCTGCGCATCGGACTGCGCTTGAGAGAGAGCAGGCCGAGATAGTCCGGCTTCGCCAAGAACTCGCGAAGTCCAAGCATGAACAAGCCGAGATGACCAAGGCCATGAATGAAGTAATGGAGGCGCAGGAGACGGTTGTGACGGATCTCCAATCTCGCGCCAGCCTGGCCGAGAACAAACTGTCCGTCCTCACAGCCAAATGCGACACCTGGTTGGCCGAGTTGCAACGGATCAACGGTCAAATGGACAGTGAGTCTCCTCCCTTCTTGCTTATTGGGTTTTCAATATTACCCCGCCACTGCCGGCCTACCTTCTAACTCGACAATAGCTCTTTTCTCCTCAGAATCCTTTTCGCACTCGCAACATGCTGCTGTCCAGGCTGTTAGCAAGGCCCGGGGTAAGAGAGCGCACCTCGGTCCCATCTCGACTGAGTGGGACGTTGAGGATCACCTGATTGCCCTCAACGCACGTCTTGTCCCCCTGAAAAGCATCGGCCTAGGCCTGCTCGACGCCGGCATTTCGGTCTTCCGGCAACTGTGGCCCGGCATCGAGCCTCCCAAGAATGTTTCCGAGTTGGCCGAAGAACTGAGGAAAGCCGAGCTAAGACTCCGGGAGTGGAGATCCTCCGCTGCTCGTGCCGGGGCGGACCAGGCCTTGTCCTTCGTACTATCTTGGTATGAAGGGATTGACCTGGACCAAGTCAGGACGCAGCGCGAAAACTCCGTCTGGACCACTGACTCGGCCAAGATCCAGCGCCGCCAAGAAGCTGCCGACTATATGGCCAAATACTCGCGCCCGCATGAGTTTGTTGCTGGCACTGTCTATCCGGACGACGACGAGTCTGACAC
Organism: Poa annua; assembly: GCA_026929855.1. NCBI lineage: Eukaryota > Viridiplantae > Streptophyta > Magnoliopsida > Poales > Poaceae > Poa > Poa annua. The sequence goes on along the minus strand of CM049433.1, from coordinate 52,920,393 downwards.
CGATGTCAGCGAAGCCGAAGATGAGGAGGAGGAGGAGGCCGACCCGGACGAGCACGCCGGCATGGACGCCGAGGCGGGGGTCCCCGAGTCCACCGAGCAGACCCCTGAGTCTGGGACCGTGGCTACCAACCCCGAAGAGCCTACCGCCGCCGTGTCCACGTCCGCTGCCACCGACATCACCGCTCCGGAAGCGACCGACGTCACCAAGTCGGCCACCACCGACACTGGTCACCCGGAAGCGACTAGCTCCGTCGTGCCGCCTGCCCCTGAGATAGCCTTCGCGCAAACTTCTGCTGCCGCCTCTGCATCGGTTTCCACTGCTGCTGCCGAGACTACTGCGTAAAACCTTAGAGAACAATTCTGTCAAATCCCCGGAATGCCGGGTGCATATGTAATATATACAATCTTAAGTAGAATACTCTGCTATCTGTCTTATTGAACCGAACAAGGACTTAGTCATGTCGGATTACTTTACACCGAGTCCCCGGGTTTACTTTCTCGTTTACTATACTTAGTGATTTTTGCTCTTGTCTACCATACAGGCGTTCGACAGTCGAGTCACAAAATCACGACTATAGCATACGGTACTAGAAAATGCCCGAGTTAAGGTTTAAAGGTATTCGACATAACGTAATAATAATTGAAATACAGGGTTAGCACACAACACATGCCGAATTGCTTTTATACCGAGTCCCCGAGTTCGTTTTCGTGTTTACCATCTTCCACTATCTTTGCTCTTGACTACCACTTTGGGCATCCGTCAGTCGAGTCACAAGATCATTTCACATAGCATACATTACTTAACTTTGAAGCAAGGTTGAAAGCTTATTCGGCATATGGACAACAAAAAACGAAACATACAAGGCAGTCCCCGAGTTTCACCTCGAGACGCCGGTACGCAGATATCAGAGAAATAACTGAGATACAAACACAAATAAAGATCGGGCAGTCCCCGAGTTCATCCCGGGGTGCCGACAGGCAAAAGACATAAGAGAGAAACACTCATGCGGATAAGGCAGTCCCCGAGATTCACTCCGGGGTGCCGGCATTTCATTCAAAAGGGACCGAGATACATACACTGTGCCCTTAAGTGTGAAAGGGACGAAGTAGAGCTACATTCCACGGTCGTTTGGTTTCCTCTCCGGCTTTATCCATTACACCCTTTCTGGCTTCCTGTGCATCTACAAGATAATAAGAGTCGTTGTGCAGGGCTTTGCTTACAACAAAAGGTCCTTCCCATGGAGGGGATAACTTGTGCGTGCCGGCAGTGCGCTGTATCAGTCTCAGCACCAGATCTCCTTCTCTGAACACCCGGGGGGTACCTTCCGGCTATGATAGCGTCGGAGGTTCTGCTGGTATATTGCTGACCGAGATAGGGCCAATTCTCTTGCTTCTTCGAGCAAATCGACATCATTCTCCCGGGCTTCTCTTGCCTCGTTTTCTGTAAACATTGCCACTCTGGGCGAGTCATACTGTATGTCGGTTGGCAACACTGCCTCAGCACCATACACCATAAAAAATGGTGTGTACCCGGTGGACCTGTTGGGTGTGGTCCGGAGACCCCATAGCACCGCCGGTAGTTCTTCTATCCAGCATCCCGTAGTCCGCAGGAGTGGTTCTATCAACCGGGCTTTTATGCCGGCCAGCACCAATGCGTTGGCTCTCTCAACTTGCCCGTTTGCCTCTGGGTGAGCCACCGAGGCCACATCAAGCCGGATTCTCTTCTCCGCACAGAATCGAGCAAACTCCCCTACTGCAAAGTTGGTGCCATTGTCCGTGATAATGCTGTGCGGGTAACCATATCTCAGTATAGTATCCTTCAAAAATGAGACGGCTGTAGCTCCATCACATTTCCGAATCGGCTTCACCTCGATCCACTTGGTGAACTTGTCCACCATGACTAGTATATGAGTCATGTTACCTCGCGCCGGCTTGAACGGACCCACCATATCCAAGCACCATACAGCAAACGGCCATGTGATGGGGATAGTTTTCAGTGCTGCCGCCGGCATGTGTATTCTGTGTGCAAATCTCTGGCAACCTCCACACTTCCGGACAATATCCTCTGCTTGCTGCAGAGCCGAAGGCCAATAAAACCCATACCGGAAGACCTTTGCCACCAGTGCCGTTGAGGAAGCATGATGACCGCATTCACCTTGATGTATCTCGAGCAGCATTTCTTGCCCTTCCTCCGGGTCAACGCAACGCTGCAACACCTCAGTGACACTTCTCTTATACAGCTCTTGGTTGATCACCGTGTAAGCCTTGGCCCTCCTCACCACCTGCCGAGCTTCCACTTCATTGTCCGGTAGGGTCCCATCCATGATATATGCCATGATGGGTAGTGCCCAACTCGGCACCGGTCGCACGGGGAAGATTGGGGCGTCTATTTCCATAGGCTCGGCTGACATCACCTCCGCCGACATACCTTGCGCAGTCCCCGAGCTGAGCCAAATGCTCCCGACATCAACCTCCATGGGTACAGCTTCTGCTACTGAGTTCTTCGGGATGAATATGGACTCCGACTCGGGTGATGGCTTGATTGACGGTTTGCTTAAGTGCTCCAAAGCTATGCAGGGTGGGATCGCGTCCCGTGATGACCCCAGCTTGGACAATACATCCGCAGCCTCATTCTCTGCCCGGGGTATGTGCTTGAACTCACATCCTTCAAAAAACCCGGAAATTTTCTGTACATGGAACCGATATGACGCCATGTTGGCATCCAACGCGTCCCAATTTCCCGACACCTGCTGCACCACCAAATCCGAGTCACCATAACATTCTACCCGCCGGATGCCAATTTCCTTAGCGACATTGAGGCCATGCACGAGTGCCTCATACTCAGCCACATTGTTGGATGCCGAGAAATGAATCTGGAGCACATATTTCAGTACATCTTGCTTCGGAGAAGTGAGGACCCCTCCGGCACCCAACCCGATTTTTGCCTTGGACCCATCAAAGTGCATCTTCCAAAAATTGCAGTCGGGCGGGGGAGGCTCATATTGCATCTCGGCCCAGTCCACCAAGAAGTCCGGCAGCGCCTGCGACTTAATGGCGTCCCTCCTTTCGTAAGTCGGGGCGTACGGAGACAACTGGATGGCCCATTTGGCAATTCGGCCGCTGGCATCTTTGCACCCTATAATCTCGGACAAGGGAGCCTCGCTCACTACTGTAACCGGATGCTCTTGAAAGTAGTGTTTCAACTTGGTGACCGCCAGGTATACACCATAGGCCATCTTCTGGTAGTGCGGGTAATTCTGCTTGGAGAGGGAGAGCACCTCACTCAGGTAATATATGGGCCTCTGCACCACCTTCTCACCCTCTTCTCTTTCCACCACCATTACCACGCTTACAACCCGGTTGGTAGCCGCGATATAGAGCAACATCGGCTCCTTGGGTAACGGGGATGCTAACACTGGTGCGTTTGAGAGTGTCTTTTTCAGGTCATTAAAAGCTGCATCTGCTTGCGGTGTCCACACAAAGGTTTTGCTCTTTTTCATGAGCTGGTACAGAGGCAAAGCTTTTTCTCCTAATCGGCTCACAAACCGACTTAGGGATGCCAGGCACCCGGTGAATTTTTGTACATCTTTAAGGCGGGTGGGCAGTTTCATGCTCTCGATAGCTCGGATCTTGCCCGGGTTAACCTCAATGCCCCGGCTAGACACCAGGAAACCGAGTAACTTTCCGGCCGGCACACCGAAAGTGCACTTATCCGGGTTAAGCTTCATTCGAAATTTTCTCAAGTTAGCGAATGTCTCTCTTAGATCATCGATCAGAGTGGATTTTTCTTTTGTTTTTATGAATATGTCGTCGACATACACCTCTGCATTCCGACCTATTTGTTCATGCAAGCATTTCTGCATGCATCTTTGATAAGTGGCACCGGCATTTCTCAACCCGAAGGTCATGACACGATAGCAATAAGCCCCGTACGGGGTAATAAAAGCAGTCTTTAATTGATCAGCCGGGTTCAAAGGTATCTGGTGAAAACCAGAATACGCATCTACAAAAGACAAAAGCTCACACCCGGCAGTGGAGTCGATCACTTGATCTATCCGGGGGAGCGGGAAAGGATCTTTCGGGCATGCCTTGTTGAGATTGGTGAAATCAATGCACATGCGCCACACCTTGGCCAGCAGGGGGTCATCTTTCTTCTTCTCTACCAGGACCGGGTTAGACAACCAGTCCGGGTGCAGCACTTCCATCACGAATCCAGCCGCAAGCAGTACGGCTAGATCCTCCATGATCGCAGCTCTTCTCTCGTCCGAGAGACGTCTCGTCGGTTGCTTTACCGGCTTGGCATCCGGCCTGACGAACAAAGAGTGCTCAGCCAACTCCCTCGGAACTCCTTGAAGGTCATCACTCGACCATGCGAAGACGTCCCGATTCTCACGGAGGAAGTCGGTGAGCTCGCCTTCCTATTTGCTGTCCAAGCTGGTGCCGATGATCACCCGGTGCTCTGGGTTAGCCGGGTCCACCACGACCTTCTTGGTCTCCTTTGGTGGCTGGAAGGAAGCATATTGCTCTGGGTTCGCCATCCCGGGCACGCCGAGCTGTGAGGTTTGGGCCAGCGTCACCACTTGCTGGATTCTCTTCTTTTCCTCAGCTATGACCAAGGATTCGGCCAAGCAAAAGCCGGCAGCAGCACACTCGATAGAGCGCTTGTAGTCCCCCGAGACGGTGATTATGCCATTCGGACCTGGCATCTTCATTTTCAGATAGCCCATGTGAGTGGAGATCATGAACTTAGCCAGAGCAGGGCGGCCAATCAGGGCATGATACGGGCTCTCGAGGTCCACCACCTCGAACTCAAGACTCTCGGTCCGGCAGTTCTCCCGGGTTCCGAACAGCACATCTATCCAGATCTTGCCCATAGGCGAACAAGAAACCCCCGGCACAATGCCATGGAAGGTTGTGCTGGTCGGCAGCAGTGTGTTCAGGGACACTGCCATTGTCCTTGTACATGATGTTGATGGCACTGCCATTGTCGACCAGGACTCTGCTGAACCGGACATTGATACTTGGCCCAATGAATGTTGGGTCCACCACTAGGGCGTAGCCTCCCGGCTTAGGCATGACTCGGGGGTGGTCCTTCCGCACCCAGGTGATCTCCATGTCGGACCAGTGCATGAACTTGGGCACAGCCGGCATGACGGCGTTCACCTCCAGAGCGCGCTGGCGCAGACTTTTCTTGTCAGTGGGCTCGGTCACAAAGACCACATAGCTCTGATGAGCTTCCTGATAGTCACCCTGTGGGTACCTGCCCTGGTTGCTAGGACCGGCATTGTTGTTACCCCGGACGTTCACCATGTTTACCGGCCTTACCGGTGGCCGCCTCTGGACTGGCGGGTTAACCCGGACAGCATTGGCCCCACTTACTGGTGCCGGAGGTCTTGGAGCTGCAGGCCTTTCAGGGGCAGTTACCAGAGATCCCCCTGGAGCACCTTCTTGCCGCATGCGCTGGTACCAGCTGCACTGCCGAGTTGTGTGGTTGGCCGGTCGGTTGGGCTCGAAAGTGTGATAGCAGCAGGGCTTGTCCAGCATCTCCTCATACGTCAAGGGCTTCCTCTGCTCGGCCCAAGTCTTCTTTACCTCCTGACTTTGGCCCCAACCCTGGCCATCAGTCTTCTGCCGCTGGTTGCTACCGGTATTGCCTCGTTCCCCGGTCACTGCCGCCACCTGCTGCGAGGCATAGCGAAAGTCGGGCTCCCTTCTTTTCTGGCCAAAATCATGTCGGTCATTGTTTCTGCCCGGCCCGGACCTGTTGTTCCCCGGGTTCCTCTTACTCGGTTCGCCCGAGTCCAGCTGAGGTTGCATTGGATCACCGAGAGCATAGCTGTCGGCAATTCTCATTGTCTCGGCCAAGGTGGCCGGCATCTCCCTCTGCAGTTTCTGCCAAAGCATGGAGCCATGCCGGCATCCCTGCGCAAACCATGAAATGGCTTGGGCCTCCACAACTCCTTCACAGGAATTGCGAATTGTGCTCCACCGAGTCAAGTATTCTCGGTCAGTCTCATTGTCCCTCTGCCTGCACATCGCAAGCTGCTGAGGTCGGTTTGGTCTCTTGTAGGTACTGGAGAAGTTGCTGACAAAGGCTTCCACGAAGTCCAGCCAGCTGTTGACACTTCCCTCTCTCAAGTTGTTCAGCCAGATTCGGGCTGGTCCCTCAAGCATCTGCGGGATGTATCGTACCGCCCACCGGCGGTTTCCCCCGGCAATGTGCACTGCTGTCACATAGTCGGTCAACCAGTCCTCCGGCTTGGTGCTGCCGTCGTAAGTCTTGGCTCCCCTGTTCAACTGAAAGTGGGGGACAGGCTGCTCCGACATGATTCTGGGCCCGAAGCAAGCAGGACCGGGTGGGCCTTGCTCCTCCATCAGCTCGGACCGATATATCCGATCTAGCTTGTAACGGGCATCATTTGGATCTAACTGGCGAGTTCCCAGTCGAGAACCCAGAGCACTCTCATAAGCATGATACCCGGCCTTGGCCATTGCCGAGTTGCCGTCATCATACCGGCTGACGTCTTGCCCGCCCAACTGCCGCTGCGGCATTGCTCCAACAACTTGACGCCTCGGGGCTTGATTCGGCATTGGATACCGAGGTGGGTGTCCTCGACCAACCGAGTTGGCATTTCCGACATTCCGATTACTCGGAGCCTGTCTGCTTCTGCTCTGGGCCTGCCCAACATTGCCCTGTTCCGCGATTTGCTGCCCGGCATAAGCCGGATCGTATGTCAGCATCTGGAGCTGCTGATTTCCTCTGAGGTTCCTATTCTGGTCTTGGTTTCCCCCGACATGCGGAGAGGAAGCCTGTCCTCTAGACCTGCCGCTGGGAGCTCTGGTTGAGCGGACAATCTGAGATCCACCCGCGGCCCCGTTGGCCCTCTTGACAGCCTCGTTCTGCCGGGTTGCTACTTCCACCAGCTCGTTGACCCGGTCCTGCTGCCTACGGCGAGCCTCTCCGGTTAGACCGGAAAGCTCGGCCCTCGCTGCCTCTGCAGCCCTGAGAGTCTTGGCCGGAGAACTGTAATTCGGCCTAGCCGCCGACATTACGCTAGGAGTCACACTGGATGCAGCTCTGCCATCCCGATCTATCTCAGCATTGAGGCCCTTGCCTCTTCTGCGTACCTCGGCCTCACGGTTCGGCCGACCTCCTATCGGCGAGAAACCATGAGCCGCGTCATACTCACGCTGAACTCGGTCGAAGTCCCTCCGGACCTCCGCTAACTTCTCGGCCTCCTCTAGCAGGCTCAGCCGCTCTGCCTCTAACTCAGCTGCCCCCGGCACAGTCAACCTCTCTACTGTCTCTCTAAGAGGTTCAGTCCTTACCGGGATACGAGATGTCTCGGCGCCGCCATGGCCCTGCCTCTCCAGTGCCTGCTTGGCCCTCCGGGTCGACCTTGCCTCGGGCTCGCAGACAGGGTCTTCTGCCGGAGGAGCCGTTACCCCGGCCATCATGACCGCGCAGCTCTCGGGGCGAGTGGTACGCCGGCCGCGAGCCGCACAGACAGCTGGGGGATCCTCGGCCACGAGCACCTGCGCCGGGTACTCGCAGACGAGCTCGGTGGCGACATAGGTGGCGAAGGCGCCGAACTCGATGACGCAGCCGTTGGCCGGGAACGGCCTGCCGCGAAAGCAGCCGGCGTTGTCGCTGACGAACTCCATCTCGCCGAACTTGACGACGAGGCCGGAGAGGACTCGCACTGAACCCGTCCGGATGAGTACACCAGCCAGCGCCTCTACCTGCCCCACGGTGGGCGCCAACTGTCGTGGTGGTATCACGGCAGATGCCATAGGATGGCTAATTGTGTGGGGCCGATGGACGCTGGTGGATCCGGGGAGGGCTAGCGAGCTAAGAAGCTCACGCAAGAGAAAACAAGAAACAGACACGAGCAGACTTAACTCGGCTCAAGGACAAGCAAGAACAACCAAGAACACAAGCAAAACCCACAAAGAACCACAGACGCGCACGATATACCCAGGTTCGGGGCCCTCGTGAGGAGGTAACACCCCTACTCCTGCCTTACTTCTCTCTATATGTATCTCACAAGATCTACAAGGTGCTCCTTGAGCTGTTTTGGTAAGAATTAGGATGAACTACCAGTGAGGGAGGAGTAAATGCTCTAGCAGTAAATGAGACTATGGCTTCGGCTCTCTGGTTGGTGTCCCTCTCACAGGAGGAGTTATGGCGCTATTTATAGAGGTCCGGCCGAGTTGCCCGGGAACCCTAATCCTGCCGGGCCCCGCCGGACAACCGCTTCAGTCCAACGGCAATGTCGACATTCCTACCACGACCTAGCAGCCGGGCTATCCGACATAGGCCGAGGTAGGTCATGATGCCTCTTGCCGTAGCCGCCGCTGACCTAGGTAATGATGCTTCCCCTGTCAGAGATAGGATGTGTCTTCTCCCTGCCAAGTCTCCTGTCCGTCAGTTGCCAGTACCTCGGAGTAGTCACGTCACCCCTGTCCTGTGCATTTGTCCCGCGCCCGTGTCAGACGGGAGGTGACTTAGCTTCCTTGTCAGAGAGGTCAGTGTCCTGGCAGTGTACCTGCCCTTGACTTCTGGTCCGACATAGGATATGTCGGACAGCCTTGCTCCACCCGGCTTAGCCATGCCGGATCCTCCATCGTATCCCGGCAGGGATATGTCGGGCCTGCTTACTTCTGCCCGCCCTCCAGAGTCCCAGCGTGCCTATGCCGGAACCTCCTTCCTGCACACAATAAGTAGAGAAATTACGCCGACACGCTTATGCCGGTCAGGTTATGTCGGTCCGACCCATGCTAGTTTATCAGCGTCTTGCCTCAGCCTCTCCCGCGCCGGGTGTATGTCGGCTACCTCCGACATACCTTCAAGCCGACTTTACTCATAGCCCGAGCCACCCAGGACCCTGCTCACTAGCACCTGTTTCTGATATTGCACAAGAGAATGCCCCTAGGCCCAGCTACACGAAGATGTCTTAGGCTTGCTCCCAAAGACATCTTCGAGAAGCTGGTTCTTAGGAGAAATCTCTGCCTCTGCCTGAATGAGAGTGAGGGGCTGGGGGTCTATTTATAGTACCGGCAGGGGAGACAGCCTGGCCCCTGCTTCCTCCAAAGGGCACCTCCTGACCTTTTCCAAGAGCCACCTCCTGCGTACCTCCAAAAGGCGTCCCTTTACCTCCCGAAGAGTCATAGGACCTTTGGCACCAGGCCAAAGATATTTACTACTGTAAATACGAGTATCTTACCCTCGCCTTTACCCTACCCGGGGGTAGCCCCCCGACACCGATGGATATTGAATACTATGTCATTTGCTTCATAATATATCATGTTGTGTGTTGTTTATGATCTTGCATGCTCTCCGTTGCTAGTAGATGCTGTGGCCAAGTAGATGCTTGTGACTCCAAGAGGGGGTATTTATGCTCGATAGTGGGTTCATGTCTCTATTTAATCTGGGGTAGTGACAACAAGCTCTAAGATTGTAGATGTACTGTTGCTACTAGGGATAAAACAGTAGTACTTTGTCTAAGGATAATGTTATTACTTACTTTACACACTTTTCTTAATGCAATAATATGTTGCTTGCAACTTAATACTGAAAGGGGTGCGGACGCTAACCGGAAGGTGGATTATTAATCATAGATGCGGTTGGAACGGTCTATGTATATTGTTGTAATGCCCAAATGAATCTCATACTAGACATCATGACATTAGTATATGCATCATTATGCAGCTCTTTATTCTGTCAATTGCCCAGCTGTAATTTGTTTACCCGCATGTATGCTATTATTATTATTTATGAAGAGACACCACTAGTGAACTGTGGACCCCGGTTCTTTTCTTTAAACTGATAATACAACCAACTGCAAACTGTTACTTTCATTCTCTGCAAACATCATCCTCCACACATACGTTTAATCTTTTGTTACAGCAAGCCAGTGAGATTGACAACCTCACTGTTTCGTTGGGGCAAAGTAGTTTGATTGTGTTGTGCAGGTTCCACCTCCCTTTCGCGCCAACAAGCTGTTTTCTGGCACGATTGCCAGGGAGACCTTCAGACGTGTTTTTCATCTCCTACTGGTTCGATAACCTTGGTTTCATAACTGAGGGAAGACTTGCTGCTGCACTCATCATACCTTCCTCTTGGGGTTTCCCAACAACACCACCGTGTGCATCAAGCTGTTTTCTGGCGCCGCTACCGGGGAGCTGAAGCACATCTGCAAGGGGAGTCTCTCACTTCCCAATCTCTTTACTTTGTTTTTGTCTTGCTTAGTTAAATTTTATTTCCTGTTTTGTTTGCTATTAAATATCAAAAAACACAAAAAAAATAGCTACTTGCATTAATTTTTGTATTTCGGTTTTAGCTTTATTTCTGCTAAAATGTTGCTCCCTAAGTACACCCTGGAAGACCTGCCAGTAGGAAGTGGTTCTATAATTGGAAAAGATAATATTGAAGAATTCTTTGATCATGTTAGTATGCATGATAATTTTGAGGATAGATCCATAGCAGAACTTGCTCCAAATTATGAAATTGCTGCAGCTTTCTTGGTTCACATGCTAGAGGCTAGGTTTGTTAACCTCCATCCCATAATTCAACAAATGTTTCTTAACCTTCATAATGTTGAAAATGCTGAAAAGAAAGATTTTATTCTAGAAACCCTGCTTAAATAATTTGGTGATGTTGCTAAAGAAGTTAGGAAAGTTTTTTACCGTTTTAATATGCTAGGCTCATGTGTGGAGGTTATCAATACACTAGAAAAATTGGGGCAAACCGAACCTAAAAAGGGAGAAGTAATCAAAGTACCAATACCTATTATTTCAAGAAGATGAAAGAGCCTAAGCTTGGGGATGCCCCCCGTGGGTCACCCATGCATATTTCAAGAAGACTCAAGCGTCAAAGCTTGGGGATGCCCAAGGCATCCCCTTCTTCATCAACAACTTATCAGGTTATCTCTAGTGAAACTATATTTTAATTCCGCCACATCTTATGTGCTTTACTTGGAGCGTTTGTTTGTTTTTATTTTTGCTTTTGTTATTCTTGTTCTCTGAATAAAATGGATCCTAGCATTCCTTTGTGGGAGAGAGACACGCTCCGCTTTTTCTTATGAATACTCGTATTCTTCACTTATATTTGTTGAGTATTCTTCTATGTTACTGCAATACTTCCAGCTCTTGTTTTTCATGCATCTCTTGTTAGAGCTGTTAGTTTTCTTGTGTTATACTCTCACATCTCATTGCTAAATACTTGGAGAGTTTATTTTTAGATAAGTTGATTGGTGTTTGGTTAAGAACAGAAAAAGTTAAATGTGGTAGACGGTATGATGAAATGATACATAATCTTTTAGATCATTAAATTGTGTCACTTGAATCATTGATGTTGTTTTGAGATATTAATATGCTTAATGGAAAACATGATGGTTTAGTAAATTGGAATGATTAATGGTTGGTCTATAAAACTTGAAGTTGTGCCACACTAAATATCCAGTTGATAGCATAATGATATATGACTTCTAATGTTAAAAACAACCATAATGACTTTGTGTTATGTGCTACGGTCGGGGTCCCAACAGTGACTTGTTCATTTGCCACAGTCCCTCATGGAGTGATTTTCATTATGCCTTGTAAGATCATATTTCTAGTTGGAATCTTTTTGCTTGTGAGTTCTAAGCTGCGGTTTTCATGGCACTTCCACAACCATATTTGCTAGCCTTTTCGGTACTTTGCATTGCCCTTTCTCACATTGAGAGTTGGTGCATACTTCGCGGGTACATCCAAAACTCGTGGGAGATCTTCATCATGTTCTCCTACACATAAGCCAAATATCTTCCTCAAAACATCCACCATACCTACCTACTACAGCATTTCCATAGCTGTTCCGAGATATATTGCCATGCAACTTCCATCTTACATTACATGACTTGTTGTCATTTATCATTTATATATTGCCTTGCATGATTCTTTACAGCAAATGTGTGGTTTTACCCATGTTACGCTAGATCATTGCATATCCTGCTACACTGGCAGAGGCACTGTTTCATACACTATGTTTTATTCCTTATGAGTTACTTGTATCAAAAGTGTGTTGTCATATTAGAATGTTTGCCCCTAAAAGTGAAAAGAGCCATGGAGGCCATCGAAAAGAGAAACAGAAAAAAAGAAGAAAAAAGGGGCAACATTACTACTCTTTATCCACACTTGTGCTCATGTTATAGCACCTGTAGTATTCATAGTCATCATTTGTGCTCATGTTTAGCACCTTTACTCCATATGAGAGAGTTTTCATGTTTTACTTGCATAACTATGTGGGGAACTTTACATTATAGAACTTGGCTTGTATATTCCAATGATGAGCCTCCTCAAAAGTGCTCTAGGTCTTCATGAGAAAGCAAGTTGGATGCACCCCCACTAGTTCCATTGGAGAGCTTTCATACACTTATAGCTCTATGTGCATCCGTTGTGTGGCACACTTATAGCTCTATGTGCATCCGTTGTGTGGCAATCACTACTCCTTGCATAGCTTCGATTATAAGACTTCCTCTTGTCTAATGATCACTTTCAGCTGTGTGAGACTTTCTTCCGTTGGCCTTCCAAACCCCCCTTATTATTCTTTCAGCCACAACATCCTGGTGCCAGGAACCAACGCTGAACGCTTGCTTGTTTTTAAGTGAACAAATAGAGAGATGATTTTCTATGTGCATATTGTTATTGCTTGACTTGATCCTTTCACAAAGTTGTCATGAGTGTTGGATGCATTATATGATTATATTGTTATTCTTGAAGCTTAAGAGGGTGTTTGGTTCGACTTTTTTCTTGGCTTTTGCTTTTGGCTTATAAGCCATAAAAGCACCTAAATAGGTGCTTTCGGCTTTTGGCTTTTGGTTTATACCATAGTGTAACATAAGCCAAAAGTCAAAAGCCAAAAGCACCTATTTAGGTGCTTTTATGGCTTATAAGCCAAAAGCAAAAGCCAAATATAAAGCCTAACCAAACACCCAAATCATCTTTAATATCTACTTTGCACGGTTGATTGTTCTCTAGTATTGATTCATTGAAAGTTTTACTTTGTTCTTCCTACTTGTTTACTCATTACTCATTTGATATCAATATAAACTACAGCTTTTATTCATTTGATCTCAATTTACATCCATTACATTATTATATGATCAAGATTGTGTGAAAGCATGTCACTTCAGAAATTATTCTTGTTTTCGTTTTACCTACTCGAGGACGAGTAGAACTAAGCTTGGGGATGCTTGATACGTCTCAAACGTATCTATAATTTATTATGTTCCATGCTTATATTATACCATTTGCTACATGTTTATATACACTTTGTGTGGTTTTATGCATTTTCTGGGACTAACCTATTAACAAGATGCCACAGTGCCAGTTCCCTGTTTTCTACTGTTTTTGGTTTCAGAAAACCACTTAAGTAAATATTCTCGGAATTGGACAAATTTAATACCAAAGTCCCTATTTTTCACGGGAGGTTCCAGAACACCGAAGACCTGACGGAGAGGGGCCACGAGGCCCCCAGATGAGGTCCCGGCGCGGCCCCACCTCCTGCCGCGCCAGCACCTGATGACGGGGCCTCGGCCCTCCACCGCCTTCGCCCTTTCGCCTACAAATACCCACCGAAAACACAAGACCTAAGAGCCGAACACTTTTCCTCAAAACCTTTCGGAGCCGCCGCCGTCGTCAAACCTAGTTCGGGGAGGGTTCAGAAGCTCTCCCTGGCACCCTGTCAAAGAGGGGAATCTTCACCGGAGGGCTCTACATCACCATGCCCGCCTCCGGACTGATGCGTGAGTAGTTCATATTTGGACTACGGGTCCATAGCAGTAGCTAGATGGTTGTCTTCTCCTATTGTGCCATCATGTTTAGATCTTGTGAGCTGCCTATCATGATCAAGATCATCTTTATGTAATGCTACATGTTGTGTTTGCTGGGATCCGATGGATATTGAATACTATGTCATTTGATTCATAATATATTATGTTGTCTGTTGTTTATGATCTTGCATGCTCTCCGTTGCTAGTAGATGCTCTGGCCAAGTAGATGCTTGTGACTCCAAGAGGGGGTATTTATGCTCGATAGTGGGTTCATGTCTCTATTTAATCTGGGGTAGTGATAGCAAGCTCTAAGATTGTAGATGTACTGTTGCTACTAGGGATAAAACAGTAGTACTTTGTCTAAGGATAATGTTATTACTTACTTTACACACTTTTCTTAATGCAATAATCTGTTGCTTGCAACTTAATACTGAAAGGGGTGCGGACGCTAACCGGAAGGTGGATTATTAGTCATAGATGCGGTTGGAACGGTCTATGTATATTGTTGTAATGCCCAAATGAATCTCATACTAGACATCATGACATTAGTGTATGCATCATTATGCAGCTCTTTATTCTGTCAATTGCCCAGCTGTAATTTGTTTACCCGCATGTATTCTATTATTATTATTATTATTATTATTATTATTATTATTATTATTATTATTATTATTATTATTATTATTATTTATGGAGAGACACCACTAGTGAACTGTGGACCCCGGTCCTTTTCTTTAAACTGATAATACAACCAACTGCAAACTGTTACTTTCATTCTCTACAAACATCATCCTCCACACATACGTTTACTCCTTTGTTACAGCAAGCCAGTGAGATTGACAACCTCACTCTTTCGTTGGGGCAAAGTAGTTTGATTGTGTTGTGCAGGTTCCACCTCCCTTTCGCGCCAACAAGCTGTTTTCTGGCACGATTGCCAGGGAGACCTTCAGACGTGTTCTTCATCTCCTACTGGTTCGATAACCTTGGTTTTATAAATGAGGGAAGACTTGCTGCTGCACTCATCATACCTTGCTCTTGGGGTTTCCCAACAACACCACCGTGTGCATCAACGATGCGCCCGACATTATGGACGACTGATAACCCCCAAGAGCAGGGGATCACTGTAGTACCTCTCAATGTGGAAGTAGAGTATCGATCCGCAGGAGCAAGAAGGAAAATTTATCTATTCTTTACAACTAAAGTGTCACAAGTTTTAGTTGATTATGCACTAAACAAGTTTAAAGAATAAGATGATTGGTTTAATGGATGGAAGTTTAATGAAACAAAACAAGAATGTAAAAATGTCCCAATCCTCTTCAATGCAAGAGGACAAGACAAATGTTTTTTCTTATAGGAACAATGGATATGGGTTCATGGGTTCACTCAATCCTCTCTCTCCCATCTACGGTGATTATCATGTTATAGATAAAAAGTACGCACAATTGTCATGCTTTAATGGTAGCTTCTATGACGGCTACATGTTCTAAAATACATAGTTGAAAAATAATAATGATTTGTGTTGCTAGGTCACCCTCGTAAGGCTAGCGTGGTTTGCTGTCACTCCCACATCATACTTCTTCCTTTTTACGCCCAGATAAAGGATGTTGGGCTGTATTGTGTCACTCAATACATATGCCGTTGTCACATCGGCCATCCCGTACCTACATACATCATACTTCTTAATGGACAATATTCTAAACACTAGTGCAATGTTTCATATTTCGTGTGCTTGACCACATCTCTCTCATCTATCTACACTTGGTGGTGTCAATCACTTCATGACATGGATAAACAAGGCATTATGCATAAATCAAACCATCTCATGCATCATAGAATATTTCCAAAGTATAACAAGTCATAAAAGATCCAACACAACGGTAAATGCATAACAAATATCATCTCATACCACAATATCCACCATAGGAATTACATAGATAAATCCATACTCATGCAAGGCACATCATATGGACTTCAAGAATGATCATGCATAGAGAGATTAGATCAAGTTACCACCACAAACCCAAAGTCCAGGGGGTGGACTACTCCCCCTTCATCATGGTGACGATGGTGGGGATGTTGGAGAAGTTGGAGACCACCCCGGTAGCGGTTGCCCTAGGGGACGGATGCTCCTTCCCCCTTCTTCTTCCTTGGTGATGGTGCAGCAATGGAGGAGCTCCTCCTCCTCCTTGGCGGTTGCCAAGAGGAGGAAAATTCGTGGCTTTTGGTGACTTGGCTGGAAAATAGGGTTTCCCTTCATTATATAGAGGTGGAGATGCAATCTATACCATGGGACGGATGCCCCTTTGATCCAAGGGCTCTTGGGCACCTCTAGAATCTTCCTAAGAACCCCTCTCAGCCCTAATGAGGCTCCAATTCGTGGCTTGGCCGAATCCATCAAATTTGGTAAGAGTTGGACTCAATAAAGTCACAATCTTTCAGATTCTCGTAATCAGATATTTGCCTTCCATAAAACGGGTCTCCAGATCACGTCCGGACTCGGATTGGCCAAATTTTAATTCCAAAAATATCAGCATAAAATTGCCTACAACTTTGTCTTCACCATGACGTTCATTTGACGTCGTCTTCAAGGGTGTACGTTGCAATCTTTGAAAACTTTTCAGCAGGGACAAATTTAAGGAAACTCCGAATTTCACCATAATGAGTGATTTTCTTCCATATTTGTTTATTCCCTACATAACAAAGTGTAAAACAAGAATTTGTGCACTTTTGCAACTATTAATAAGTTAGTTCCAATAAATATAATAAAGTTGCAAATAAATAGGGAATTTAGCACAATAAAGTACAAAGTTCATGTATGCATTTTTCATGCATGAACGACCGTGTGATCACCCCTTTATATGGTTGATGTGTGAAGGTTGAAACTCCAAGAGCAGAATGTAGTAGCACGGGAAGCTATTTTTTCCACGAGGTGACTCGAGGATAATATCAAACTCTCGGTGAGCTGTGTGTAAAATGATTTATCTTCTTGTTCTTCTTCAAGCACCTGCAAAACAATTATGAATTGCTTTGTGCCCCTCAACCTCACTAAGTGGTTGTCAAACACAAGGTGTGTTAATAAATCTGAAATAAAAAGATGCAATGCAATAAATAAATATGCAATGATGATGAAAACAATAAAAGATGATGTTTTTGTGTTTTGGTTTGTGAATGCAATAAATAAAAGTGTTTTTGTATTTCCGTATTTTTAAATGGCTGAAAATGAAAAGTGATTAAAAAGTGTTGGAAATTGTTTTCTTATGATTAAAGATGGACTGGGGTTCATGGTTTCACTTATACACTCTCTCTATAGGTCATGGTAGACTACGGGACACTCTAGTTGACATAATATTGGTGTAACATTTTATGTAAAGAAGATATTCATATGGACATCCGTCCTAACATAGAGATGTTATTTCTAACAACTCACCCATACTCCACTAGGAAGGGAATTTAATCTTATCAACCTAGTATTAAGAAATAAATCAGAGTATAGCCTTAAATTCTGTGACATGAAGTTAAAATAAGAACATGCTAGATCTAGTCATGAATACTTGGCATGGTCACACCCAAGCACCCGGTAGACTGGTATTTTCTTTATCCCTAGTGAGAGAACTAAGTAAGGTAAACACTCAAGTGAATCACGAGATTTTCTGTCCTTCCCATTAGCCACCCCCAACTAATACACACGTTCGCCCTCACACGCCCTCATGAACATGCTTGATCAAAACAAGTAAACAAGAACTGGTACATAATATGCATATACTCATACAACTAAAAATGAAAACAATTGAATTTCAAAAAAAAAAAAAATGAAAACAATTGCAATCTCAAGTATCAACTTATATAAAGATCCACCACATAGGTAATACAAAGATGACTGTAGTCATGTTAGGCAGCTCATACAATGCTAATACAATGGAGTTTGAGAGAGAGATACTATAGCTACTTTCAAAAACCCATAGTACAGAGGTGGACTTCTCCCCCTTCATCATGGTAACGATGGTGGAGTCTTTGGAGAAGATGGAGATCACACCGGCAGCGTGAAAGGACAATGATGTCGCCTAGAGGGGGGGTGAATAGGCGGTTTAAAACTTTTCCGGTTTAGGCTTGATAATTGCGGAATAAAACTAGGTGTTTAAATTAACAAGCCGACAACCTAAATAAACTAGGCTCACCTATGTGCACCAACAACTTATGCTAAGCAAGATAAACAACAAGGTGATAGCAATAGAATACTTCAAGCACGAAGGCTATCACAATGTAAAGTGCATAAGTAAAAGCTCGGGTATAGAAATAACCGAGGCACGCGGAGACGAGGATGTATTCCCGAGTTCCTCCTTGTTAAGGGAGTACGTCTCGTTGGAGAGGTGTGAACCGACACAACGGTTCAACAACCACAAAGGTTTCACCTTCTTCTCCGATGAACCGCACCACAAAGGCTTGGTTCACCTTCCACTATCGGAATTCCTTCGAGGCGGAATCCGGAGCCTTTCAACAACAATCCGGGGCACAACCCACAATGGGATTGGGGGCTCCCGAACGGCCTCCAACAACAATCCGGGGCACAACCCACAATGGGATTGGGGGCTCCCGAACGGCTTCAAGTGACCACACAAGGGTCCAACCACCACAAAGGCGTCTAGGGTCCAAGGACCCAAGAGTAACAAGCTCACAAACTTTCAACTTCCACGAATCCTCGTGGAGAGCACACCGATGCACCAAATGCAAAAGGCAAGAGCACAAGTGCTCAAAATCCTTCACTCTCAAATTCCAACAAAGCAACAAATGCTTATGGGGGAATAAGAGAGGAAGAACAAAGAGGAGATGCACCAAGAACTCCAAGATCAAGATCTACAAGGTTTCCCTCACTTAGAGGAGAAATCGATCGGTGAAAACGTAGATCA
Organism: Poa annua; assembly: GCA_026929855.1. Lineage (NCBI taxonomy): Eukaryota > Viridiplantae > Streptophyta > Magnoliopsida > Poales > Poaceae > Poa > Poa annua. Next base: position 52,901,678 of record CM049433.1, on the reverse strand, counting down.
AGATCACCTCTCACTTTCCCTCAAATATTAGCAAGAACCATGGGAGGGATGGAGAGGAAGAGCAGGCTTTCCAAAGGGCAACAATGGAGGAGAGAGAGGAGAAAGACTTGCTAGAAGCTTGGGAACCGTTGGGGAAGAAGGCCCCCTTAAATAGGTCCCCGAAAAACCAACCGTTGGCAGCTCCGAATCCCGTAGCGGTACTACCGCTGGGGGCGGCGGTACTACCGCTGCGGACTGTCCAAAAGACCGTTGGCAGCGCAGCGGCGGAACTGCCGCTGCACTACCGGAGTGACCAACCCGACGGTACTACCGCCAACCTCAGCGGTACTACCGCTGCGAGCAGCAGTACTACCGTTGAGCTACCGCTAGAGGTACCGCTAGCGAAACCCGAGGGCCGAAAACGGCGGTACCCCAAGCGGTATCGAGGGCGGTAGAAACCCCTCCATGGCAAGGTTCCAATGCTGCGAAGATGCATGTGGCGGTACTACCGCTGGGGCTGCCGGTACTACCGCTGGCTAGCGGTACTACCGTTCTGGTACCGCTCGAGATACCGCTGTGCCAACCCGAGGGCCAAAAACAGCGGTACCCCCAGCGGTAGCGCACACCAGTGCACTTAGCAGCGCCGGAACCAGGTGCAGCGGTACTACCGCTGCTTCCAGCGGTACTACCGCTGCCTGGAAAGACAGCAGAACGAAACTACCAGAAACCTCATAACATTTGCAAATGAACTCCGAAAGAGGTGAGACCAATTTTGTTGGAAAGATAGCGACGATAAGCACCCAACAAAAAGTGGAAATATTGCATCCCATAAATAGAGTAAAATCACCACACATGGCAAGGTGTGGGACTTTCCTCACGGTTGAACCGGCAATATTTCCGCCACCGAAAACGCAACAGGTTTTCCAAAGTCAAACCGTTTTCGATGAACAAGAGCTTGACATGGAGATGAACCAAGCTCTAGTTCCTCACCACCATAAAAGCCAAATAAGAACCAAGAAATATGATATGCCAAGTATGCAAAGGTTTGAGCTCTCCACAACGATGCGATCAAGTTACTCACTTGAGAGCCCCTCTTGATAGTACGCCTATCTATCCTATAGCCCTATCAAGATCATACCTTTGCCTTGAGCATTCCACTTGAGCTAGATGATGACGATCTTGATCACTCCAAGTGGACCACCTTTCTTGATTGCGCTTGCTAGCACATGCTTGATGAATACTTCTCCAAATGCTCCCCCATACTCCATTATGGGAGGGACTCGCTAAGCTTCGTCTTCATGTCTCCTTTGCAAGATTCAATCAAAAGATATCTTCCGAGATGCATCTTATTGAACTTGCACTTCATCTTCTTCTCTTGATATGTATGATGGCTTGGGGGGGTAAACATGATTGTTCACCCAATCTTCTATTCCAAGCCATACTTGCAATGAGCTCAACTCTACACATGACCATTCTTCATATAAACCCTTGAATAGAGCATGGGTCATTAAGTCATCTTGAAGAGTCCAACACATGAACTCATATAATTTCCCATGGACAAGATCTATAAGAATATCTCAATGTAAAACATTAGTCCATAAGGATTGTCATTAATTACCAAAACCACGCATGGGGGCAACCATGCACTTTCACAGCGCCCTACCTGAGTTTCCCCCCTCCAATCTGCAGCTCTAGGCTCCTGTTTCGTGGTTTTGTGTTTCTGCGTTGCTCTCTTCGGAAAGGCGTCGGGGGACTATTTTTATAGTCGGTTTTCGGTCAAGACGAAGGCACGGGGACAAAGATCGACGACATCCGACACCCGAGAGGGGAACGGGCATGCCAGCTGCGGCTCCACTTACAGGCCGCGCCTAGTGTGCTCGTTCCTCCCTCGGACTTCCTTTCGTGCGCTTCCTTGGCTCTTATGTCTTGTTCCTCAAAAAATTGGCTCCCGTAAAATTCTAGGTCATTTGGACGTCGTTTGAGTCCCTGAAAGTTAAAAAGATAGAAAAGGGGGTTTCTAATTCTGCAGCGTTAATTCCATAAAATTAGGAAAACTGTGAATTATTCCCAAAAATCATTATATAACATAAATATAACCCATATATCTCATATATGATGCAAACAAGTTGGAATATCAAGTAATAAAGTGCAAAGTTCATGTATGCATTTTACATGCATCACCATGTCGCGACCACCTCGGCAAATGACCGCGTGAAGGAGGCCGGTGAGGTTGGGGCGGTAGTAGAAGATGACGAAGGCGTGCAACAACTCGTGGGAGGTGGCGGCAAGTTGGGGTAGTGGCTAGGTGATGCCGACGGAGGTGGCGTCAAGTTGGGGTAGTGGCTAGGTGATGCCGACGACGTTGAAGTGTGGAACCAGGAACGGCGGCGTCCGACGTAGAGTCAACGTAGCGATTAATTGTACCGGGCGAATCAGACTGTCCCCACAAGGCTGCGAATCGACGGCCCAAATAGGCCCAAGGAGATTGACAGGCTGGATTGCCATGCGACTCAGGCGGTGCAGTTTGAAATGATGCGTCAATCTCGCAATCTGCTAAGCTCGCTGTCATCTTCGCACCTCCGGCCGGAGTTCCGTCAGTCCCGGCAGACCCTATGGGCAAGAAGTGGCCGAGGACCACCGGTGGGGTTACCCTAGGGCGGGGGAGAGGTCCTCGCCAACCAAGGCGCACCGGCCTTCACACCCTGACCCCACGATTCACCGACAATGTCGAATCCCGACGTCGGTGAGGAGAGCTTTGCTGACCAGGCCACTGGCCGGCCGGCAACCCCGATGTCAACGGCGAAGACCTCTCCCAGAACCTAGACGTCGGGGTTGGGAACCCAATCTTATTCCAGAAGTCTTTGAGCGAGTTCCTCGCACTTCCCGACACCGTCGTCCATCCCTCCGGTGGCTGCACCTCCAGCGCAGCAAATGCGGCTTCCAACAACAACAGAGATGAACATGCGTCCTCCGATGAATCCTCTTCCCGTGGGCTTGAGAGTCGTGACCCCCCAGAAACGCTAGCCGGCAAACGAACTAGGTTTCCGGGCACGAGCCCGTGTGGCGGTAACGTAAGCCTTCGGTAGCGGGGCAGCACCTCTCGACCTTCGACCAGATCCGTAGCGGCACCGGCGGAACCCTTGGTCGCCATTCCGTCTCCTATCTCCCGTCTCCCAATCACTGGACCTTCAACCAGGGACGGACCTTCAACCAGGGACGGAGCCAGGAAATAACTAAGAGGGGGGCGAGGTTAGACTAATCGGTGTGTGTGAGTTTATGAGGGGGGCAAAACTAGCTACACCAGCATACACATGGACCAATCATGACTGATATCAGTAAGAAAACCATGATCGTAGCCCCTGATCGTCCCCCCTTCCTCAGTCCCTGCCTTCAACAGTCAAACATGTGTGGCATATGAAGTAAAGTAATTTATAGCCTGAAATATAACTCGTATATGTAGACGAAATTTAATGTGTATGTAGGAATACGTATATGAATCCGTACGCTTTTTCAGATTTTTAAAATATTTTTGAATTTATTTAGAAGCGGATCGGTGGTGCCCAGGTGGTACTCTTCTTTATTCATGCAAACAAGAGCTGATCGCAGATTTACAGAGCAATGACTACTTGACTAGGCAATGCCGCCGTTGACCCGGATGACCTGACCATTGACCCACTCGGCGGCGTCAGTGCAGAGGAACCCGACCGCCGGCACTATGTCGTCGACCTCCCCGAGGCGGCCCATGGGGTGCCCGGCCCTGAACCTCTCCACCGCCTCCTCGCTCTTCCCCTGGAAGAAGAGCTCCGTCGCCACGGGCCCCGGCGCCACGCAGTTCACCGTCACGCGCGCGGGCCCGAGCTCCTTGGCCGCGACCCGCACCATCGCCTCCACGGCCGCCTTGGACGCTGCGTACGCAGCGTATCCCGGGAGCAGCGTCGCCGCCAGCGAAGAGGACACGGCCACGATCCGGCCCCCGCCGCCCCGCCGCAGCCGGTTGGCCGCCTCGCGGAGGCACAGGAACGCGCCGCGGGTGTTGACGGCGAAGACGGCGTCGAAGTCCGCGGTGGCGGTGGTGGCGAGGGACGGGTAGGTCTGGATGGCGAGGCCCGCGCAGGCAACGAGGATGTGCGCCGCACCGCCGTAGGCGGACTCGGCGGCGTCGAAGAGGGACCGGACGCCGGCCTCGTCGGAGACGTCGGCCCTGACCGCCACGGCGCGCGGGAGCTCGGCGGCCAGCGCGTCGGCCAGCTCGGAGCTGGAGGCGTAGCCGAGGACGAGGCTGGCGCCGAGGGAGGCCAGGTGGGTCGCGATGGCGCGGCCGATGCCGCGAGACGCGCCGGTGACGATGGCGACGCGGCCAGCCAGAGGCAGCGACGCCGCTGGCGCCGTAGAGGGTGCCGTCGCGGTGGTGGCCATTGAACTGGTTCTTGCTTGCTGTGTGGTTGCTTCGGCTGGTTCTCGGACTGGAGCAAGCTATAAATAGGACAGAGAAGCTGGAGGGGATCAGTAGGCTGACATTTCATTTTCTATTTTGACAAACAAATTGACATGTAACATTTCGTCACGGGTGACGCTAAGGCGCCAATTGTCAATCCTGCTTCCCCTTTGACCATGGAACTCAAAGATTTCAACACACTGTGAAGATTTAACAGGCCGGATTTTATGCATACTTGCAGAAATCAAAGTGGGCTGTTCGTATTCTGTTTCCGGATCGCTATAGACCCAAATCTTCTGCGTGGCATGACACAGATATGACATATAGTATGACAGTTCACTGCAAATAAGGAACATTCAGAGCAATCTAATGGCCGTCCAAAGGCGGGTCATTTGGACACTGTCCAGACACCTTTTTACATATGGACGTTGTCGCTCCCCACTCGCAGCAGCGCCCAATTTTATTTTAAATTCGTTATTTAAAGATGAAAGTAGCTAATTTTAGATAAATTTTATTCAAATTACTGATAATTCGTGCAAAGACGAAAGTATATAAATTTAGAAACCTAAACCCTATCTATAAATTTAGGTGGCACGCCGGGCACCGGCAGTTCGAGCAGTAGCCCCCCACGGCGTTAGCCAGGGGAGCTCAGCAGCAGCCGGAGCAGAGGTAGCCGGTGGTGGCGGACGGCAGAGGATGCTCGGCGGCGATGGCGGCTATGTCGGCCGCAATGGCGAGCTGCATGTGGCCTGGGTCCCACTCTGACGACGGCCATTCCTCGGAGTCGTCATCATCACCATTGCCCTCCTCCGCCTCTTGTTGAGGTTGCGGCGGAGTAGGTTGCACGCAACCTTCTTCTCTTTCGCGTCGTGCCTCGTAGCAGATCCCCTCCCTCTCCATGCCGACTGCGAAGTCCTCATCGGAGGTGTTGGTGAGGACGTCGTCGTCGGAGTTGAAACAACTCGCAGGCGGCTCGCGGGCGAAGAAGGAGTTGATGCGGTAGCCGTGCTCCCAGTCGACCTGCTCATCCTAGTACGCCGAGTTCGCGGCGTACCAAGGGTCGATCAGATCCGGCAGCAGGTTCTATTGGCTCCACTCGATGTACTCGAGGCGCTCCTGACCGGTTAGTCAAGAAGCGACCGACACGTGCGCCGGGTTCACCGCCCATCACTCGAGGAAGCGGCAGTGCGTTAGCACCGATGTGTTGGTGCGGACAAGCTCCCGCGCCTCGGCTCTGATGAGCAGGTCCCCCGGTGGCGGAGGCGGAGGAGCGGATGAGCCCGCTGACGAGGGATGTCCCCATCAATACCCATGGTTATTAGCCTAGGGTTAGATATATGAGGTAGAGAACGTGTAGTGTTGGTAGACTCGACGGCTGACAAGCGGGATTTACCCAGGTTCAGGGCCCTCGACTGAGGTAACACCCCTACTTTCTGCTTGTCTGTTATTGATTGTGAATATGCGGCGATTACAGAGGTCCAGCGAGAGTTCGTCTCGCTAGGGTTTGGTGGATCTAATTGTGCATGTCCCTTATCGGCTACCCTCCTAGCCCTTATATGGGGGGTCTAGGTCCCGGGTACGTAACCGACTAGGACTTCATACATGGAATCTATAACCGACTATGCATAATTTAGGAAATAATCTTTGTCTTGGGCTTCTCTTGATGGGCTTCTTTGATCTGTTGACAACTGGGCTATACTCATTACGTGCATCAGGTACCCAAACGATAGGGTACCCGTTTAGTATAACCTTGTCACCCGCCTCGTGGTCGTTCGGCGGCGGCCGCCTAGCGCGGAGATGGGCTTCGTGCATCGTCTTGAGGATCGCACACTCACTGTGGCGCGCTCTGCGGGGCTCGCCGCCTCCCGAAGATGGGCACGTTCCTCGTCCGTCAAGGGAGCTCCATGGTTGGGGGAAGAAGACATGGATAGGTGGGTGCAGAGTGGAGATGTGGTGAAGACGGTAAAGGAAACTCACCCTATATAGCGGCCGGGGAAGGAGAACAGACGAGCACGCCTTAACTCCAGCCAACCAACGGCCCGCCTGCCACGCCATTTATGGCGACGCTTCAAAGGGGCGCTCGCCTGCATTGACGCCACCGTGGTGCATACGCTTCGTCGCCATAGAGAGGTACAGCGAAGCGGCACTATGCCCGGTTAGGAAACCGAGACCCCACCCACCATTAATTCAACTGGCCCGCCTTGACGTCCCAATGAGAAGCGTGGTCCGCGCATCGGAGGCCTAAGTGGCGACGCGTTTCGCTTGGCGCACCCCATCGACTCCCCAAGCGGATGGCGCGGACTGGGCGTGTCGGACAAAAAATTAGACCGCGTCGGATTTGTGCGCCGCGAGTGGGAGCGAAAATCTGTCCGTCACGCCCCTGGATGACCCGAGCGGAGATGCGGAGATGCTCTCAGGACCTGAGTGGCTGAGTTCCCTTGAGCCTTCTCTTGTGCGCCACAATTGACAAACACTCATACCGTTCAAATTTTATCAAGTTCCCTTCAAACTGAAACCTCTTAAAATACTCCGGACCTGCGCGAGGTACTATAGTGCAGGGCTCTGCTCTGAGTGAAAGCTTGGACTTGACAGGGGTCATGCTGGTAAAGATGGCGCCTCTTCTTGGAGGCATTGGCCACCGCACCAGAATGTCGTGGCTGCTTTCGGCTATGTTTTAGGTTTCCCCAGGGTTTCACACAATTTTCCTGCATTAATCATGCATTGTTCTGTTTTCGGCTGGATTTTCCTTTTAACAGTCCAACGTGCTCCCTGCCCCTCTTTGAGGCGTTCCTCAAAAACAAAAGGGGAAACTGTTCTCTTTGAAAATACATCAAGCAACTTTGAACCGAACCTTGAAATACTTACTCACTATTGCCTCCAGTTTAAAAACTAGGCACAACCTCTTTGAAATACCAGCAAGACAACGGCTAGAAAATGTACAAACCGAGTCAGGTGCAGCAGCAAAAACTTAACAGACCTGTAATACAGATGATCTTAGTGGATGGTTGAGAGCCAGTCAGATATAAAATATGTCAAAAGATGTAGCACAACACCTAACTGAAGTTACAAGTGCGTGTGACCATCAACAATAATATACAGGAAAGCATCATCAACTTACCACTTAGCACCACCTGCAGAACAAAGTAATACACTAGCTATTCGACTGTATACAGCACCTAATGGCGAGCCTTATCTACTGAAAGGTTGGGTCATCTCTGCACAAGCTTTATACATCCAGGGGCAGAGTGGGGTAGAAGATGAGAAGCTGCCCAGATTGGTACTAAAAGGTATCCGTTCTGAAACTAGCTTACCGGCTCCAACATGAATCTGCAACCAGTCCTGCCAACATTTTATGATACACAATTTATTCAAGCCAGCAATTTCAGTTTCCGCAACTTGCTTGCTATTGCATGGCAGGATCTGGCATTTCAGGCAACTGTCTAGTTATAGATCTTTACAGGTCTCTCAAATGAATGGCGGTTCTGCAAAGGAATCATGTAATTAGCAAAATCAAATAGGAGCATTATCAGGACATCTAAGGCTCCTCTGCGACATTAGGTACCTGGTTAGCGGTGTGTGCCTTCCTTGGAGCTGTGTCCGGGTGCTCCAGTCCAAGATATTGCTCCCATGCTCCATACATATTTCTCTAAACAAGTTTATACAACTATTAAAATCAGATTATAAAACTAAAAGGCTGCTTCAACAAGTACAGAACTAACATGATAGTACCTGAAATCTGGTAGCCACAACGTCGGAATCTTCAAAATAGTCTGGGCGACCAAGTGAAATATACGCAAATTTCCACTGAACAAAGAGAACGGTGGTTAGCATTACGTAAGTACATTAACCGACATCAAATGACTACATCATTAGGCATGTTCTAATACAAGCCTGTAATGCAATGTAGCTGGTGTCGGCTCCACATGCAAAACCACAAGATCAACACAACTCGTGGAATAGACCTACTACTACGACTATTACTACTACTTTGAAGGCACGGCAGTTTTAAATGGAAGAAGGCTTGTGGGAATCTCTCAGAATAAGGATTCCTCTGGGAGTTGGAACACTGATTGCAGACAGATCAGGCTACACTAGCATTTAGAAAGGGCAGATGGATAACATATGATTTCTACTGAGCATGTAAAGTTTCACACCAGAATATATTAGGCACTATATGTCTCTATAGCACACAAACAAACATCACGAATTTGACTAAAATAAGGAAACAACCACATTACCTTGGAGAAATCTTCATCTGAAACCTTGAGTTTTTTCTGTAAACGTTCTTTAATAGAAGATAGGGTCTCGTCCTCACGAATAACCATAAAGAAAGGTTCTCCAAAATTCTGAACTTGCTGTGGTAATAAGAACAAATATCAAGCATATGGAAATGAGGACAAATATCAAGCATATCCAAGTAAGCCAAATGTATATTTGACTATGGAAATGAGGACAAATGAGGAAATGACGACAAAGTAACTTAAAAACTAAATGAGGTACAATGACTAGAAGTTTGTTCAACTGTATATTTGAACCTACTCAAGAAAACCAGGCTGTATATTTTTGTATTTTACAGAAAAAGAAATAAATAGAGATCAAGTAACTAGGATCTAGCATTAGCTAAACTTCATTACCGTTTGGTTCTGAGTGTCTTTGGTGAAATGATATACATGAATTAAGCGGTCAAAAGGACCAAGGTCTTTTTCCTCCTCCGGAACCTAGAAAGATAAGTCAAAAATCACCCATTGAACCCGGGGGAATCCAAGACCTTCCCGATGGAGAATAATCTTTCTGTAAAGCATGTCATAATAATACTACAAATTACCTCTTCTGCACGCAATGTCCAGTACTGATCGTTGATATTTTCTATCTTTTCACTAGGTGCGAAAATCTGCAGAAAATACAAGGTAAAAAACTATTTTGTGGACTAAATGGAATGAAGAGGTGTTAAACTAGCACTTGCACCACCTTGTATATCTTGTGGTAGAAAACTTCAAGTAATCTAAGTTCAGCATCAGGATGAGACAGCTCGACCTGGTATGACAATGACAGACAGATACAGAAGACATGAGCTATTACGATAAAATAAACAAATCAAATCAGAACGTGGTGTACAGATCATATGATAATGCATACAAATATTTACCTTTGATTTAATATCATTTAGCACATCACCAACAGTGCTATGTTTTGGCAACCTGATACTGTGAACCGACACCTGATAAAACATGTTTGAGACTACTAATTACTAAACATAAACAGTCTACTGCTACTGATAAGATTTAAAAGTGGCAACAAAAGTAACCTCATCCTTAGTGGAATGATGATATGTAACTTTCAATGTCTTCAATGCTTGTAATTCTGGGAGGGGTATATCCAATACTTCATAGTATAGAATATCAGAAGTCTGATAAATGAGAAGTTAATAGATGGCATTCTTCTTCGTAGTTAAGCATATAACTGTCACATAGATGAGAGGTTAGTTGTGAACCTGGTTATAGTGAATCAGCAAATCTAGCAAACGGTCAACGCCTCTATACTTAATTGGTTGCGGCTTAGGCTGTTGAGAGTAACAATTATGTGATGTAAGACGAATTTTTGATGGGTCGTCAACACCAATTTTTTCAGCGACTTTTTCTACAACTTCATCGTACGTGAATATTTTTGACCTATACAGCAAAGGAAAAAAGAGAGATCAGTAATGATACAGATGTCCATGTTTGCTAATCACAATATGTCCAAATGCTCACATCTCAAGGCAGAAGTCATCCTCCTTGGGCTTCTCTAACGAACGGAAGTGGACAAGCTGAGAAAATCAATTATCGTATGTAAAAAAGTACAATATAGTATGGCGCCAAGACATTCAACACATGAATTTAAAAGCATAGTACTGGAGAGGTACGAATTTGGAAAACAAGATAGCAAAGAAAACAGATAAAAACACAGAAGTCTTGTGTAGATATTCTATTTCAGAAAAATGTTTGAACTGCTAATATGTCGCCTTAATCATCTGTTTTGTGTGGATCCATGAGGCAAGGAAATTCCTTATGTTACAGCATGGACAAGGTATGTGAACATCAAATAACATCATGCAGCTTAGGACTACCTGTCTGTTACGTATATACACCAGAAAAGATGGGACATCAGGGTATCTGTATTGGTCAGCAGTATCTGCCTTTGAGGATTTTTGAAAACAAACAATGTCACCATCTTCAAGCTGTGAATACAAAAATCTAGATAAGGCATCACAGAAACAAAAGCAGTATCAATTAGAAAATAAAGGCATTGGATCTTACCTGGCAAGACCGAAATATAATCCTGTTATCAATGTATTCACACATCACGTTTGGCTCAAACTTAATTTCCTAAAAATGACGAAAGAAATATAAAAAGGTAAGATACTGAAACAAATAATTTGCATATCACGTGAGCATTAAGAAAATTAAGGTTTCTAAAAAAATAAACTAACCTCAAAAAGTTCAACATCGTCATCTTGCAAAAAGCCAGCCATTTTTCTCAATTTTGGCAAAATATCCTGTGGCCTTCCTGAAGATTTCACAAAGAGCCTACCAACATACCTGGAGAATTCATTCACCACAGAAGTATGAGTCTAGTATAAATCACAAATGAGCAACGATGCATAAGGGTCAAAATTATGAGAAGTACCGCAGTTGTTCCTTTTCAGGATCATAGAGTTTGAAGAAAAGCAATATATCGTCTCTGGTCTTGTCTGGTAGAGCTAGAGGTTTTAAGTCCTACATCACCCATACAAGTTGCAAACGGATTTACTGAATTGTAAATAATAAGATGGGGAAACATTGTAAAATCAAAATGGATAACAGCATCAAAGCAAGCGGGGCAGACGCTATTACCAGGCCAAGTTCAACTTCCATGAACAATTTCAGTTCTGCGTTGTTGGCCTTGTTTGCTGCTTCCTTTAATTGTCCAACCTACATAAAATGCTCACCTTATTTAGTGACCTAGAATACAACTAGACATGTGCTGAAGTGGAGAGAAGATAGAAGTATAATGTTGACAGGAGACCACAGGTCTGACAGAAATAATTAAGTCAGGTTAAATCTACATTAGTTTTACAGTGACTGAAATAGAAAATATCATAAGACCCTAGTCGTCATTAGAATCAAATAAATAAATCTATGTTGACATTTGAAGACCAGGAAAGTGTTGACTGAAAAACAGGAATTCTTTACATAGTTGTTGCACAGATGATACTAATGGGTGCCAGGCAGTCAAATGGAAGAATTCAGTATTAAGTAGCTTAAAGCAATATTTTTTGCATTTTAAATCGTTTATACATATACTCCCCCTGTCCCAAATTATAAGGCACCCTTTAATTTCGCGGGTCAACGACGTACAACTTTGACCATGATTTGTACTTATAATATGCCACAAAATTAGTATGCAAATTTACGAAATGAAAGAATTTTGCAAGACGGATCCAACGGTACCAATTATACATTCTCAATCCATATAATTTGCTATATATTAGTGGTCAAAGTCGAACATCAAAGACCAGCACAAAAATAGCACGCCCTATATTTTGGGACGGAGGGAGTACTATTTGCGTAACCAATAATAATTAATACTAGTCAAGTGGCGAGTGCAACTATAGGTCATTCAACAGGATATAAGGACTGAGTTAAAGGAGTGGTGGATACAGTGAGTGCTAATCAATCAAAATAAAAAGCTTAACGACCAAAAGAAGTATGACATCGTAAATACAACAGAATTTAATTATGAACAGCTTACTTAAGATAGCATAAAAACTACAGTTTCTGACCACTACATAATTGGTTCAAGAAACTACAGGATACCCAATAGGCGATGACAAAAAGCATGCGCAGATTTCTTCTGTTGATTAAATTCTTAACCAGGATAGTGCGGGCCATGCATGGAGGACTAGAGAGAAAAAATCCACATCTAATGCAATCAAGGAAATCATCTTACAGTGAGTGCTTCTTCTTGAGGAGTCAATGGTCGGTTGGGGCGGTACGTATGGTTTTGCCGCTTGGCCCACAACCAAAATCGTTGAAACTGCGTAGGAATACCAAATTCTTTTGCTACCTCCTCCTGTAAAGCACTTCAGAGATGACTGATCAGTACGGCAATTGTAAACATCTACTCTTATTGGCACTAAGGTTGGTGGTCCTAAATAGCAGTGCACATAAGCTGTAGCAAGCAAGACATATTGCTCCTTGCCGACATATTGGTAAACTAGAGATCTTATCCATGATCCATATGCTCAGAGCATGTAGGACTATAGGCTACACCATCATAATGTGATATACAAAGGTCATGCTATTTTTTAAGGAAAGATAAGATTGCACCTCTTAAGCCTGAGTCCTTTCATGAAGTATAAACAGCAATTAGTCTATCCCAGATAGACCCAAGTATTGTTTTCACCAAAAGGTATCATGCAACACAAGTACACTCACTTCAGTCCTTACATTATCTTTGATCTTTATGGACACGACCAATACCAATCACAAACAACAGCCTTATTCAAAATTCCTATAACTGAAATATGCTGAGAATACCATCACTGCAAACACAGTTTTGACCAATGTAATTACCTTGAATTGAGTAAAAGGTGTCTGCTTCTGAATACGAAAGCTCGGAACTTTATCATGATCAACAAGATCAAAATATATATCTTTCCCTATCTGAGCAGTCAAGTCATCATCCCTAGCAACCTACACAAAGAAGCAAATGTGTAAAATAGCAAGTGAAAAAAACTGCTGGAGCTAAAATAATTCATCTTATATGCCCAGCAGGCTGACTCAGAAAACCTTAATGATGGTATATAGGTGGGCCTCAGCTTTCTCCTTTTTCCGACGCTCCTTCTCTTCGCGGTCCTTTTCCAGTCTAATCTGGGAGCAGATGGAGATATTAGACTACTAAAATAGAAGACCTCAATAGCTAGAAACCATGGTTGACAGCTTACTCGAAGGTGCTCAGCTATGTCCTTCTCATCCACATTACAAATTATTTTATCCTTGTCGCTGTCCCGAATGTATACAAGCATGTATGCATTCGAATATTTAGTGAACTTGAAAGGAGTGTTGTTTAAGCCTGGATTAGTCTGCGGTAGCTGCAAATACATAAGTATCGATCAATCAACCCAAGGTTTTTACACCACATATGAATATGAGTATTATAGCCATGAGAACTGTAACTAACCTCCTCTTCACCACCATATTGCTCTTCCAATGCCCTCTTGCCATCTTCTTTTGTTACACGCTCATCATCAAACTTGAACCTGGAAGATATTGTTCAATCAGTAATTACATAAGAAAAACAACCAGCTGTACAAGATGTGTATTACTTTTTGAACAAAGGTCATAGTCATGCATGCCAACTACTAGAACCAGTTTACAGCAAATACACTCGGTTTAAGATACATATAAACTTATACAATATATGGGCAAAATAATCATATGAACATTTTATGAAAATATGCATCATTTCCAGAACAGAAATAATCTCTTCAAGAACAATTCCAAATCATTACAAGTTTGATCAGCCAGGTATGACTGCCAGAAGATAGTGCATTTGCTCACTAGTTGACAGCCACACCAAACAATCCAGCTGCAAGCAGTAACTGGCCAGTTCCAGCAAGAATAATAAAAGTCAACAGCCCAAGCATAGCCAAGATAGACCAAAGAATCTGCTATTTTTGTATGCGAACAGAGCTGGCCATAAATAAAAATCCAGGCAGATAGACGTACCACTGATCTGAAAGTGTTGGTCGTATGAAAGCATAGTAATGCCCACCATGAACACCGCCACTATGGACAAGAACACTGCAAGAAATTAACTGTCACGAACTGCAGCGGGATAAAATTTCCCCAATGCTTCCCAATTCTCGTACTAATACCCATCACTATGGTATGACTGGGATCTTCTAAGTGATTAGTAACATTAGAAAGGCGAAATGGCAACACCAGTATATTCAACTTCACCTCCATCAGTTTTGGCTATTCAGCCATGATATGTGGCATCTTCAAAATTATGAAACTGAGCATAAGACAAAATAAAATAAGAATACCCTACTGACCTGTGAAGAGTGTAAAGATTTCGCACATTCCTGTCTGCATCGGGAGATAAATACTTTCCGTCGTCTCTATCAAGATCCAACTGAAGTGGAAACTCATATCGGTCATTTATCTGCATTCCACAAAGGAATGGTAAGTAAACTTGATAAGTAAAAAAAATAGAAGCATTAAATAAAGGGAAGACCACGAATTTTATAAACTTCGTTTCAGATTTAATCTCTCAAGAACTAGAGTGGTATTTGAATAAATCATGTTCTATGTATTTGAACTTCCTGCACATCACTTTATTGATGTCATCTAAGTTGTATATACTGTAACCATGGTAGAAACCTAACGATTCACCAAAAATAAAGCAGTGACTCAAGAAACTTGTTAGACATCATTCCAAGTTGAATGCCTGATTGATGTGTTCGTAAATTGTTCACATTTCACACTGCATACTCATACTCAGTCAACATCACTGAACAGAAGTTCATTAACCGCCCTAAAGATATATGTGCCACTAATAAGTGACATGGTTGCCTGAGATTAACATTATCATCCCACATAATAGTGTACTGTATTCTTGAAAATAGGCATTTCTACGGTTTAAATAGGATGGTAAAAAGATAGATCAAAATGATACAGGCACTGGATTTAATGCCAAGGTGCAAACAAAGTAACAAACACAGAAAATATAATATCGGAGTACACTGAAATGAAGTCAAGGTATCTGCTACAGCTAAAAACACCAATGTCCTCATGGTCATCCCATGAAAGGCTTCCAAAATGTATAACCCTATCAGGCCCTCTACCACAAATTTGTCGTCTTCAAAATACCAAAATGTCATAATGAAAGCAAAGAAGTACTCAGTGGGTGGTGATGATACAAACCTTCACCATTGTGTCACGCATGAAATCATATTCAAACCGTTTTAGTTGAAGCTGTAGAACAGGAGGGAAGTCGATGAAAAGGACACCTTTCTTTGCATCCTGAAATAACAAATATGCCTAATTAAGAAGACCATGCAATAAACCGGTTAACTTTGTGTCTTTGTTGGCACATAATGACTACTAGTAATGAGCCATATCTGCTCATTATATTCAACAACTGGAGTGGGTCTGCAGTGTTGGGGGTTCTTGTGCTCTTATTTAGATTACGTCAGTAAAAAAATCTAGCTGTGCCATCGCAAGTATTCTTTTACTTATAGGATGCGCACACATGAGCATGGGTATGCGGCTGGGGGGAGGGAGATTGACACAAAATGGTAACATGGATTGAGCAATTGATCTGCCACAAGATCCAGAAGACTAACCTGCAAACCATGCTGTTCTGCGTGATACTTGTTATCACCTTCCAGGCGTTCCACCTCCACATACTTATCAAATGAAGCATAGACATCCTGACAACCTTTGACATCAAGCTGCAAGTCTGCAGTGGAATATACTACGTTAGGCCAAAAAAGGGGCAAGGTTTAAACTTTGTTACACACTGGTCAGTGATAACATCACTTGCCGTAGAAGGATTCCTTCCTTGTTGATTTGAAATCAACATTGATACACTCGATATAATTCATGTGATGCCCTTCAAATAATTGTTGTATTGTGCCCTCCACAACGGTTCCCTTGAATCAACATCATACAAGTATAATTCAGTCAGAGCTACATGATTCAATAAACAGCACTAAAGGATACTAAAGGAAGACCTTACAGATGTCAAACCTTCATCTTATCTTCCAACTTCTCAGAAAGAACTCTATTTAGTTCTTGCACATCATGTTGCATAAATGAATCGTGCATGTCCCACCCAAAAGATTTTGTTAGCTCCTTTGTAGAGACACTGCTGTCATTATACTGCAACTTATAAAAGAGACTTTGAAGAGCTAATGGAATGCTTCCTGAGGGCATATCATTCTCAGTAGTGGGCATATGGTAAACGGCCTGGCAAACAATGTACAAAGTTAACACAATCCAAATAGGTTGAGCAGAAAAGAAAATAATCTGTGAACATGACGTTTGCACCTTTCTGAAATATGGAATGTGATAGAGAGTCTGAAGGAGAGAATTCATGTAGCAAGTGGCACCTTGATTTTTAAGGCCCACAAAACCAGTCTCCTTTTTAGAGTCATAACTCCAGTAATCAACAACCTTACAGACAGCAACCTCTGCTTCTATTATACAAGTATCATTTACAAGATAACCTCTACTTGGATTGTAGAGTTCACTCAAAGGCATAAATGAAGTGAATCCCCAATCACTTTCTCGAGCAGAGAACTGATGTTGTGTTTCTGCAAGCATTCGGATTCACTTGTTATAACCCAGATTAGAATAGTAGCTTAATTTTGCAAAGATAGCTATTGTACATACAACTTCCAGCTACAAAAAAATATGATCTTTTTATAGGAATATTCCCTAACAACAGTCCCTCTTAAAGGATGATTAGCAGATGGAAGGGGGACTGCATCTAAAATGCAGAAATTACAAACCAGTATACCATAGTCACCCTTTTTGTTTGCTAATGGAGGGGGCGAAAACGACAATGTACCTTTTCTTATTGTAAACTTGCTGTGAATTTGATTAACCACTGAGAGACTGAACTGTGCATATCTAGTCCATCCGTAGGGCAAGACTGGTGAATCAGCAACGTCCAAATACATAGACAAGAAATCAACATTATTTCCTCTTGGGAAAATCAAAACTCGCCTGAAAACAGAGAAGGTCACATAAAACACCTGACCAGAAATTCTTGAATGGCCACATAGTAACCAAATATGCAAAGAGCAGTAGGCACTTACCACTTGAAGCCTCCAACAACAAAAGTTTCAGAGTAGAGCTTCTTTGCATTCACTCTTGATAGGTTTTCAATGGCCCAAGTAAATCTCGAGATTGGTGGATCCTCTATCTGCTGGTTTTCCACAGTGGCAGCCGGCTCAGCAGGCACAACTGGAATAAAATATGTCAACATGAATATGTTTTAACCTCACATGTTAATTAATAGCATACTAACAAAAGCAACACTAAATAACACAGTAGATCCAACTGGATACTGCATTTAGTACAAAGAACAAACCAAGGCCACTATTAAATGCACTTACTTAACATACTGCTTAGAGAGAGGGAGAAAATGCAGCCTAAAACGAAATTAAAGAAGTTTTCATGTCATCACAATGAACACAACTGCAACAAACCATGCAATCACTACAGAACCACACTAACGTATAAAATACGACGTGCACACACTCTAGCATATTGTTAATACAACGTACACCTACCAATATGTCAATAGCCCAATGTAAGACAAGGAAATGTTGTTGCAAGCGAAGCAAACTATTTTATAACTAGGAGATTTCCGATAAGTGATAAGTAGGATATCTAAACAAAATAAAAGATCTACAGAGAAACCATGAACTCTGACTAATAGCAAAACTAATATATCACAAGAATAAATATGATAAACGGTAGGAACCCTGAATATGGCAGAATGAAAGAACGCGCAGACAATCAAATAACTAATCGTCATTATACACAATAAGGCAGCAAAATGCTCCACGAAGAAAAACAAAACAAGGTAGCAACATGCAACCTAACAGGGAAGCTAATCAATTCGACCGACCCCGAGTCTGAGCGAGTCAACAGCCAATAAAATGACAAGCCGTAGGAGAAAAGCGAGGCGAGGTGACGGAAGCAACAAACCTTCCATTGGCTGGGCCCCGTTGGGCAGCTCCTGGTGCGGCACGAGCACCTCATCCTCCTGCTGCTGCTGCTGCTGCTGCGCAAATTGAAGAGAGAGAGGCATTATCAGATCCATTCCTCCAAACGCGACCAAAAACCCCAAACCCTAGAATTTTTTCATTCCACCCACGCGCGATGCACACCCAACCCGAATACACCGCGCCTGAACCAGGACCCAGGAAAACAACCCAGAGGCCTAAGGCAACGGGACCCGGGCCGGCCTCAGACCACGACGCGTACGGCATCGCGTCTGCGCGATGCGTCGGACAGGGCCCGCTCGAGGAGGAAGGCGTGGAGGGGAGAAAGAGGATGCTGAGGGAAGTCCCCCTCGGGCCTCGGCCACCCCTCGCGCGCTTACCTCGGGAGGAGCCTGGGGCGGCGACGAGATCGTCATGGCGCGGTGGGCCGGGGAGGAGGGGTCGCCGGCGGCGATGTGGGTCCCGGCCCCGGAGTGGGTTACGGTGGGAGGCGTGGAGATCGCGAGGAGGTGGGGGTGGGGAAGGGGGAGGTGGAGGAGAGAGAAAGCGGGGAGGTTTTGGTGTCGTGGAAAGTTCCAGGGTCTTATGCGGTGGGGCAATGGACGGGGAGATAAGGGAATTAGGGAGGAGTTGACGGCCCAGATTTCATGCGTGGCGCGGGGACAAGACCGGAGTTCGGTACCTTTCTCTTACTTCACTTCTCTCGTCTCCATTTCAAACTTTGCCCTTTTCATTAATTATTATTACTCCCTCCCTTCTAAAGATATTTTAATTATTACACATATTGTCTATATTAGAATTAGAAAGTAGGGATATATACATTAAAATACGTCTAACTAAAACTATATACATATAAATGTGAAAAATGACAAAAACATCTTATAGTTTGAAACAGAGGGAGTAATCATCAAGACTAGAAGAATTTGTCTGATTAGTAGAAAATCAAACAAAAACCTATAATGTATAGAAATCCATAAGACGAAGGCAACCACGAAAACACAAATCATCGGTGCCCTGTTTAGTTTGGTGAACTATCTAGTTTAGGTAGGGCCACCGCCTTAACATGTCACCACCTGCTATCGAGTTACAACGGCATTCATAGAAAACCCAAATCACACTCTCATGTGAAACTGGCAGCCGTCTCACACCCCTAGCCCACCTGTCAGAAGAACTAACACTTAAACTGACAATGTGTTACACTTATCAATCCAATAAAATCAGAGAAAATAAAAAAAAAGTATTTTTTTTATTTCGATGAGACCGCTCTTGGGCAGCTCGCCAGTGGATGGAGATGTCCGCTGGTGGCGGACGCGACAAGTCGGCTCGCTGGCTGGAGATTATCGGTAGGCTTGCGACATGGTCTGCCTCGAAGAGCACGCTCCCGATGCCGACGAGCTCCGCGCCATCCCTGATGTTGACCTTGCCTCCTAGAGGATCCTCTCCTTCGGCCACCCGATCCCCGCATGGCCAGCTTCGCGGGATTGAGGGACGATCCGACACGGGCGTTACTCTCCTCCAGGTCTGACACAACCTTGTGCCGCTTGACCCTGATGGCAGCGGCGCTGGCATCAAACTGGCGGCGGAGGGACTCGTTACGAACGAGCTTGTATGAGTTGGCGAGGCTCTGGATGTCTACGGTGGCGTCGGGGCGCTTGTCCAGGTGCCGCAGCCACTAGCCGTGTGGAAGAATAACCCGATTTGGGGAATTCATCCTTTTCTTTTCTTTTTCATTTTTTCATACATTTTAAAACATTTTCTCATAATTTTAATTTTTTATTGGACCGACAAGTGGGGTCTCATGTTTGTTTAGGTGTTAGTTCTCTCTGTCATAACACGTGAGCCTGGCAGGTGGGTCCGGACTGTTAGATTGGGTGCCAGTTTGCGGTTAGATGTGGATTTGAGTTTTTTGAGAAAATTTCGGCGAAATGTAGTATGCAAATGACAAAACATCAACAAGTACCGACGGGTTCAACATGAAAAGTGGTATGTTTACGCTATTATCTCGCTCGCAGACTATGGCCACCACAACAAACTTCCGGGATCGCCACACCTGACATAAAGTTAGACCACTGATATCCCACAAGTATAGGGGATCGTGTGTAGCCTTTTCGATAAGTAAGAGTGTCGAACCCAACGAGGAGCTAAAGGTAGGATGAATGTTCTCTTAAGTTCTATCAACCACTGATACAACTCTACGCACACCAAACGTTTAAATTATCTAGGAAATAAAACTAGAGAAATAATACGGGTATGAGAGATAGCTTTGCAAGATAATAAATACAAGAAAGTAAATGTTAGTGCTGCAGCAATAAAATATACTAAGTAACCATAAACTAACAGTACCATGAGTGTGGAAAAGTGGTGGTAATTGTGGTGGCTTTGTCCAAGATTAATTAGTGAAGATATTGGTTTCATTGTCTTCGATGCAGTTTTCTATGTGGGAGAGGCTAAATATACATGCACTCCGCTACTTGGGATTACAAGTACTATATGATTGGATTGTTAGCAAACATCCGTAAATACTAACAACGCATTAAGGTTTCCCCAACCATAGCCTTAAGTTCATGGTCCTCTTACTCCAATATGTGCAACTAACCGGTTCGAGTCCTCAGGTTTCTGTCACTCCGGCAGAACTACCCCCCTTCCTTTGCACATACTACTAACACTAGAGTGTTGATCCATGCGCGCACAAATATAATGGACACCAAAAGACAGTACCATATAGACATATAACTCTAATGAAACTCATGCATTCAACAAAGCAATCAAAAGACAAATAAACTACGGAAACATGACATAGATCATAGGATAAATATTATAGCATCAAACACCATGTTTTACAAAGGACGGTACAGAGGTTTGTGGGAGGATGAACCACTGAATAAAAGGAGCAGTTGGTGATGGAGATGGCGGTGACGACGGTGCAGGGGGCAGCGAGAGGCGCAGGGCGGCGCCGACGCCGGCGGTGGCGCGGGGAGGAGCTTCCCCGCCGCTGGCATCATGGGGTAGCGCCGCCCCTTAGCCCCCTTCCTTCATGGCTTCTTGGGAGCCCTCCCCCATTGGGAAGGTTTGTAACGTCCCAAATTTTGGAAGCAAGAAAAACTTAATTTTAAAAAGACCCAAAATTATGAGTGACCAAAAAAAAAACTTTTTGAAATGTCTTGTTAATGGGTGTGTTTTACTCTTGTTTGCTCTGTTTGTCATGTTGTGGTTTATGTTTGTGATGATGAGCTCTCTAATTATCAACCTTGGAACTCAAACTAGTTATAATATGACCCTTGTGATCAATGTTATGACAAGTAAAATAGTCTATATATATTCTCTTGTCATAATTTTAACAAACTCTATTTTACCTTGATGTTTTGATTTTAGCAAATACCCAAAAATATATTATTGGAGAAAATAAAAGTCTTTCCAAAAGCTAAATGTTTGCAAAACTATAAAGGACCATTTAATGAGACCTAATATATTTTGAGTTTAATATGTTGCAAGTATTAGCAACCCTCTTTTCAAAACTCCCACTTTAATAGTCTTTGGAAATCAATTCCCAAAGTGTTGTTTAATTATCTTTATCCAAAACCTTGCCATGATCATGTTGATCACCACCTCACCAACTATATAATACACTCTTGGAATTTGGTGGTTTATCCAAATGTTTGTTGGTTGCCCTAGTGGGTTTGTGTTTGAATTGATTGAATTGAGTGTGTTATTGTATGAGTGTTCATGTGGTGTTGTGTGTAGCCCCCTTTATTGCACATGAGTTGATCTGGTATCTAAATGTTTGCTTTGCTTGTCTTGCTTGAGTGGAGTGTATTACTTCTTGTAGAATTGTTCCGTGTTGATATTTACCAAAATTTCTATTTTGAATAGATATAAAATATATGTTCACTCCTGTTAACTTTTAGCATTTCTAGAGACTTAGCTTTTGTGTTTCTTTTATTCATTTTGGTTATGAAACCCATCTTAACTCTCTTTCAACACCTCTAGTATCCCACCCTACCCTTAGGTAAAATTTACAAAAATGTTTAATCACTAATTCTTGCTTGTTTTGTGTGCTTCATTTTAAGGTGACCATAAGTGAGATTTTGAGATAGCCTTTTTGGCATTTCTGATTTCAGCTCCTGTTTAACCTTTTGACCTAAACCTTTAAACCTAGTGCTTAAGCTATACCCCCTCTGCACAATCCAATTTGTTTTGTGATTTCCTTGAGATAGGGTTGGCTAATTCCTCCTAGCAAAGTGAAATGGTCTAATTAGCCCATAAGCGTTCTTAGACTAAACCTAGCCCTCCATTTCTCTTCCACCTTTGCTTGGGCATGACCAGCACCCTCCCCCACCTCTGGAGGCCCTCAGCCACGACCCTGTCAAAACCCTAGCGCAGCTTCTCATTGTCTCTTTCTCTGTGGCATTTCATCGAGCAGTTGGAAGGGAGGAAAACCCCACTCCATTTACTCCATTCCCTCCAACGACTACAACCGTTTTGCTAGTGTCCAAAGATGTCCAGTGGTGCTTAGCATCATGAAGGGGTTCCGGTGCAGAAAACAATAATTTTTCTAGCGTATGAACACCCTAACTAGCCAGGATCTATCTATCTAGTACATGTGATAACGGTGGCGGAACGGGTTACATTACCTCCATGTAGACCGATAGCGGGGATTACGCTCCCGCACAAGCGTTGACGATGAAGTCGTACGTAGCCGACCTCGAGGTCGCGGAGAACTTGTCGCGATGATGTAGACGATGACGCCGGGGTGTCGACGAAGACCTGCGTCGACGGGCGTCGGGCGGAAGATGGCGAGGCGCCGGCGGCCGGGGGGGGTGGCGCCGGCGGCAGGGCAGCGACAGGGCTGCTGGGTGGGCGAGACGACGTCGCCCAGGCTCCTCAAATGTGGCGCCTCCGAGCACTCGCAAACATACGGAGCTTAACAACAACCCCCGGTCATTCAGATCCAGCTGAAATCGCAGAGGTAGAACTTTTCTGGAATCCCGCAGGGCAACGGCGCCCGACGGTATAGCTTTGGTGGAGAGAGGGGGCAAAACGGGCGGGGAAGCAACCCGGCCGGTCTGCTATACAATTAATTGTATTTTCCTGTAATTAATCCAATTAATATGCCTTGCTATATAAAGGGGGGAGGGGGTGTGCAAACACCTTGCCTCCCCCATGTGGGACTAAAGGAAAAAGGAGGGGGAGGGGGGTTCGGCCGAACCTCCTAGTCCGAATTGGACTAGGGGCCCAAGCCCCCTTCCTCCTTGGTGGTGCGGCTCCCCTCTTGGGCCCTCTTAGGGCCCATGTAGGTGGGCTGCCCCTTTTTCCCTTTATTATTTAACAATTAAATTAATATAAAATATAATTAATTCATAATTAATATATTTAAATACTATTTAATATCCCGTGACTCCGAAACATTTTCCGAACCACCCGAACATCTTTCGGACATTCCTGGAACCATTCCAGACCTTCCCGGAACTCCTTCCGGACCACCGGAACTCTTTCCGGATCATTTCTCTCTCTCCAATAAAATCCTATATTATTCCAGAACCTTCTCCAGGTGTCGTTAAGACCTTAAGTTTGTTACGCTACGGTTCGAGAACACTCCAGACATGGTCGAGACACTCTGCTCACCAATGACCGCCAGGGATACCTGGACGCATATGACGGCCCCTGTGCATTCTACGAATATCGTCGTTGAACCATAAACATGATATTCATTCCCTTTGTTTCTACGATACTACCTTGTCCGAGATATGATCGTAGACATCCGATGTCCTTGTTGTATCTCATTACCGACAAAGGTTATTAACTCGTCTGTGATATTACATCTCCATGACCTAGTCATAAGCTGCGCAGCTATATAGATGCAATCTCACCGAGTGGGCCCAGAGTATCTTTCCATTACAAGAATGAACAAATCCCGCTCTTGATCCTTACGTCTCAACATACTCTTTCGGGATACCCAAGATGGACACCGTTATTGTCATGCTATATAAGACACAACGTTTGATGCTCTCAAAGTACCCCTACGAAGTAGCAATAAGCACGGTCTCACGGTCTAAGGAATAAGCTATCATATTACTCATCTATTGCAAATGACAAACATCGTAATACGATCTTATTGCAATACTTTGCGTATGTCCATCACCTTATTCTACTAATAAGATGACCCCATTGTCAACCGACGTCATTGTCCTTGATCGGGAATCTCAATCAACTGTTGCCCAATGGACTAGTTTATATAGAGGCTCACTAGGGACTCTGGTTGTCTATGTATCACACGTGTATTAATAATTCCGATTAATACAGTTATAGCATAATACAAAAAACCTATTATAAACTTATGAGATAATGCAATAAATACTACTTATTTATTTGCCTCTAGGTCATATCTCTTTCAGTCTCCCACTTGCACTAGAGTACAAATAAACTAGCTGCATTTTACTTCATCAAAAACCCCTTATCAAATAAGCGTTATATGATAATGCTTGCTTGTGGAAGAGTGTTACTCTGACAATCTGTACAATACATAATTGTGCGTTCTTTTTGCGATCCATTGATATCAACTTGTTTGATACCAACATGTTATCTAATAACATATATACAAATACCGTAACTAAGTGAGACTTCTGTTTCCCAGCGCTTACTCTGATTCTGTTAACCAGATAATTGCCTTGAAAACACACTCAGTCATAGAGAACTC
Source organism: Poa annua (assembly GCA_026929855.1). Taxonomy (NCBI): domain Eukaryota; kingdom Viridiplantae; phylum Streptophyta; class Magnoliopsida; order Poales; family Poaceae; genus Poa; species Poa annua. Next base: position 52,876,805 of record CM049433.1, on the reverse strand, counting down.
CTTGTAACATTTACAATCTCGCGATATCTATATACTTTCACACCTATGTAGAAAACTTGACACTCCAATGTCAATCTAATAACTAATACACTTCTACTTCCAGTAAATTCTAAATTTACTATCACAACTGTTCTTCTTCTAAGAACATCGGTCGTATTTCATCGAGCAGACAATATGGTTTCTGTATGATGTCTAATATTACATAATAGACCAACATGTCATACAACCACTATTACCGTGTATCATTACTCTTAATGATTAATTGGATTTCCAAGGACCATCCTTAGGTTTTAATCTATTCTGACTCCTCAGACATAATCCAAAACTACTCGACTAACTATTAAAATTCCCGTTCTATTCCAAATAGACACTAACTTTCAAATAGTTTCATAACTTCATCTTTCTAATTAATTCTACTGGTACAATTCACAATGTGTCATTTACACAAGATGAATTCGGCTCCCACTCAAATTATGTCTCCACACATTTGAGAACACGAGCTCCCACTCAAAATATGTTATCTACATATATGAGGGTCTAAGCTCCCACTCAAAAATATGTCCTTTACATATTCTACCTGAGTAAACTAACTTTTACTCCCACTTAATTTCATAATTTATCTCGACATTTTGGTCAAACCAAAATCATTGATCTCTTATCAATTCGAATTCAATACAAACTATAGTATTCCATCAATACAAATCCCATAGACTTCAAGCATGTCTACATTAATGTAGTCAACAAATTTGATCTTGTCCAAGATACATTTCTTGACAAAATATGCTTTCACGTCTTTCTTATAGTTACATTTCTCACATAACACTTTATATGATAATCAATAAATCTTATTTCTTCAAAAAGGAATTATAGTAACATTTACTGTTTTAATCCTTCTAAATGTAACTTGGATTTTCAGGCTCAAAAGTCTTTGTTCGTATTCTGATATTTTCTCAACTTTCTTTGTATTCATAAGGTGCACCTTGATCTGTCAACAAGATCTGAAATATTTAATATTAAGCTGTGACCTGACAGCAATATTAATTTAACAGCACTTTATTTAGAAGCTTCTTTCATGAAAATATTATGATCTTTACGAAGAGGATTGCAAGCAGAAAACAATTTTCTAGTCTCCTTCACTCTTAATCATCAAATTTTCATTTGTAGACATATACCCTTTGGAACACTTTCCAATATTCTACTTTTATGAATATAGGTCTGACACCTTATTTCAAGCTTCTAATTTTATTCCATTAACCATAATTCGAAAAATCATATTTTCCTCGGAATTACATAGACAACAATACAAGTTTTGTTTCTATTGGGTTTTGGAATACACTCTCATCCAATGTGAGTAATCTACAAAGAACTATTCGTGTATATTCTGAATTATCGTATAATCATCTATATAACGACACTATTGTCGATCACACGAATTACTGTTGAAAAACATCTATTTTCTAAAGTGGACATCGACTATAATGTTTCGAACATATTAAGAGATTCTAAGACAGATTCTGAAAGACCACACTTTATCTAAAATAGAGTATGATTATAATATTTCACATATCACTATATCTGATATTATAATATTGTGAAACGAATTTCCACAAGTCTTTTGTGTTGAAACCGTAATTCAAAAATATTGCCCTTTGATCGAATCTTGCGAATACGATATTCACAAATCTTTCTTCTGAAAAACCCCATTTGATCTTTTATCAAATTAATTTCAGACTCATGATTTATTATGCAAATACACTTATTTACCAATAATCATAGAAGAATTCGGATCATGTAAAATTCACCATATAATTAATTTAATAATCATTCGAAATGACTCTTAATTAATTTCCTTTCGTATTGACACTTCAATACTAATTTTAAACTCAATCAATTCGGCACATGCAATACTTAAATAGATCAAAAGTATCTATTACTTCTTACATTGCCTTTATGATCAAATTCGATGGTGTTTGTTCTAGTAACAAAAACTTTCATTCCTTGGACACATAATTTTATCATTCCTACTATTATGAATGTTATCATACAAGTAATGTAATTGAGATGTGAAAACTTTATTCATAATATAAAACAACTGGCTTGTTCCATAACATAAAACAACTGAACTTGTCTTATTACATATATGAATAACTTTGTCTTGTAACAATCAAGACACACACTTTCTCACTATTACAAAAAGGTCTTATCAAAAACTATTAATGATAATTATGATAACTTGAGGACGTGAACACCAATAGCCATCAACTTCCTTGATCACCATTTTTAGCGCCAGGTCACATCAAACTTCGCCGTATATATGTGATAATCAGGACCTGTTTCACAAACAGAACAAGTATCAAATACTTTATCATATATCAAGGGGCGAATTCATTCATAATTCTGTATATATCAAATATATACCTGTAGCATCGAAGATTTCTCCTTCGATGGAATCAACTTTCAGAGATTTGAACTCGGACACGAACTTGTAGAAGTTCATATTGTCGGCCTTCAAAACGTACTCGCGCACATGCTTCTCATAGCTTGGAGGCAGAGATATCAGGACAGTCTGAATGGCACATGAATCCGCCATCCAGTAATCGAAAACATTTGTCAGCTTGAAGTAGATGTCATACAATCTCTTCAAATGAGTCTTCAGACAGGTGTGCTCCTCCATATGAATGGTCCGGAACTCTCTAAGCTGTCTGAATTGCTCACGCCTCAATTCATCTTTGAAGTGCGTCTTTATCGCATCAATCATGACATATGGCTCCTGGTGTCGAAACAACTCTTTCAACTCAGGTGCTAGGCATACGGTCATGGTGATCTCCACTTCTATGAATATGTCTCGACGCCTACGGAATTCATCTTCCTCCTCCTCGCTAGCAGAATCATCTGGTCTTTCTCCTAATGCTTCATCGAGGACATACAGGATGTTGTTGTGTTCGAGAATGTTTCTAAAACCAATGTACCAGCTGATGAAGTTGGACCCGTCGGCTTCTAAGGTAGAATCCGGGCTCTTGAGGAAGTAACCGAAGTATAGTTCCGTAGTCTACAGATGTGATCGCAAAAGAGGTAAGGTAAAGTTTATAATATATGTGAGTTTTAGTTTATAATCATATTATCAAACACACTCCACTAAAATTATTATCCCTAAAATAATGATAGCGATTACACGACCCCCATCCACTATACCACCCCCGATCGTCACGGCCGGCGGCACAGCTTCAAAGGTGGACATAAAATGTCGATCACAACAACTCTGTGACTCATGCTCGATCTTTCGATCTTCCCGTGTTCCGAGGCCATATCTGCATATGCTAGGCTCGCCAATCAAACCTCGAAGACCCTGCGCGTGCAACATGGCTTACACCCACTGTATGCGAACGACGATATGTCTGACACCCGATCGTCACGGCCTGCCTCATAACGTAGAACTTTCTTGGTGGTGCGCAACGAGGGAGAACACACTTTTGGTATTTGTTAGGGATCATCCTATTTATGATGCTACCGTTGTATATCTAACATATAAGCAATCAATAGGATGCACACACAACAACACAATATCAACATAAAGTAATGAAGTGCGATGTGACATGGTCGATGCGCCTGGACTTTCATGGCGCCATGTGCCTGGCCCTGGGCGCCCCGGCATAGCTCCGAGTCTACGGTGCCCTCCATTGCCTCCGACAGTACGAGTAATATCAAACTTACCGTAACCATGTCACATAAAATAACGCCTCTGCAAAACAAAGTTAGACGCCTCTACCTTTATTTAGTTTTGCAAGTTTTACGTGGCATATAGGCTTATTCGTAAGAGAACCGTTTCCCTACCTACGAACTTTGTACCACAACGTCGATCGTATAATTGCATGTTTAAGCATCCCTTTCGGGCCCTCCATTGAAAATGCTTTGCCGACTAAAGAGAGAGAAACAGACACCCACCAGCCACAGATACGGTGCAAGCCGTATGTCAGTAGTGGAACCAGTCTCGCGTAAGCGTACGCGTAAAGTCGGTCCGGGCCGCTTCATCAACTCAATACCGAAGGCATCGCAAGTGCACGCTAGAGGGTAGCAAATATAAGAAAGACGTCCTCATTCAACATGAGTTCTAACCGTACCAGCAGTACTACGCATAGATCGGCTCTGATACCACTGAAGGGGTTCCGGTGCAGAAAACAATAATTTTTCTAGCGTATGAACACCCTAACTAGCCAGGATCTATCTATCTAGTACATGTGATAACGGTGGCGGAACGGGTTACATTACCTCCATGTAGACCGATAGCGGGGATTACGCTCCCGCACAAGCGTTGACGATGAAGTCGTACGTAGCCGACCTCGAGGTCGCGGAGAACTTGCCGCGATGATGTAGACGATGACGCCGGGGTGTCGACGAAGACCTGCGTCGACGGGCGTCGGGCGGAAGATGGCGAGGCGCCGGCGGCCGGGGGGGTGGCGCCGGCGGCAGGGCAGCGACAAGGCTGCTGGGTGGGCAAGACGACGTCGCCCAGGCTCCTCAAATGTGGCGCCTCCGAGCACTCGCAAACATACGGAGCTTAACAACAACCCCCGGTCATTCAGATCCAGCTGAAATCGCAGAGGTAGAACTTTTCTGGAATCCCGCAGGGCAACGGCGCCCGACGGTATAGCTTTGGTGGAGTTAATCCAATTAATATGCCTTGCTATATAAAGGGGGGAGGGGGTGTGCAAACACCTTGCCTCCCCCATGTGGGACTAAAGGAAAAAGGAGGGGGAGGGGGGTTCGGCCGAACCTCCTAGTCCGAATTGGACTAGGGGCCCAAGCCCCCTTCCTCCTTGGTGGTGCGGCTCCCCTCTTGGGCCCTCTTAGGGCCCATGTAGGTGGGCTGCCCCTTTTTCCCTTTATTATTTAACAATTAAATTAATATAAAATATAATTAATTCATAATTAATATATTTAAATACTATTTAATATCCCGTGACTCCGAAACATTTTCCGAACCACCCGAACATCTTTCGGACATTCCTGGAACCATTCCAGACCTTCCCGGAACTCCTTCCGGACCACCGGAACTCTTTCCGGATCATTTCTCTCTCTCCAATAAAATCCTATATTATTCCAGAACCTTCTCCAGGTGTCGTTAAGACCTTAAGTTTGTTACGCTACGGTTCGAGAACACTCCAGACATGGTCGAGACACTCTGCTCACCAATGACCGCCAGGGATACCTGGACGCATATGACGGCCCCTGTGCATTCTACGAATATCGTCGTTGAACCATAAACATGATATTCATTCCCTTTGTTTCTACGATACTACCTTGTCCGAGATATGATCGTAGACATCCGATGTCCTTGTTGTATCTCATTACCGACAAAGGTTATTAACTCGTCTGTGATATTACATCTCCATGACCTAGTCATAAGCTGCGCAGCTATATAGATGCAATCTCACCGAGTGGGCCCAGAGTATCTTTCCATTACAAGAATGAACAAATCCTGCTCTTGATCCTTACGTCTCAACATACTCTTTCGGGATACCCAAGATGGACACCGTTATTGTCATGCTATATAAGACACAACGTTTGATGCTCTCAAAGTACCCCTACGAAGTAGCAATAAGCACGGTCTCACGGTCTAAGGAATAAGCTATCATATTACTCATCTATTGCAAATGACAAACATCGTAATATGATCTTATTGCAATACTTTGCGTATGTCCATCACCTTATTCTACTAATAAGATGACCCCATTGTCAACCGACGTCATTGTCCTTGATCGGGAATCTCGATCAACTGTTGCCCAATGGACTAGTTTATATAGAGGCTCACTAGGGACTCTGGTTGTCTATGTATCACACGTGTATTAATAATTCCGATTAATACAGTTATAGCATAATACAAAAAACCTATTATAAACTTATGAGATAATGCAATAAATACTACTTATTTATTTGCCTCTAGGGCATATCTCCTTCACATCATTGCGCACCGCCCTCCCCAGCCAACCCCTGCCCGAGCCTCCTCTCTCCCCCCTGCCCATGACCGTGACACCGAGCTGGCCACCCTCTTCTCTTCTTGCAAACAAGACACCCTCCTGCCCTCCCACCTTGCCCATTAGCCTCCTTCAGCCCACGAGACACCGATCAAGCTCTCTGCCTCTGTAGCTCGGATTCGTGGAGAAACCACCGCTCGGTCCCGAGCTCTTGCGAGCACGAATGCCACCGGCTCCGACCTCCTCCTCCCGCTCCCTATGCACTTCCTCACTCCTATCTCTTCTGGCAACCTCTGAGACACCTCCGTTTGTTTCAGGAACCGCCGGAGACGCCTGGACCTCGCCGTGCCCGCCGCGGACGTCGGAGACCGCGCCGTCGACCTGAAGCCCGCCCTCAAGAACTGCGACCTCCAACCGTCTTCTCCAGCCAACCGCGTCCTCCTGCACCCTCCGTCGTGGTCCGGTGACGCCCTAGGTGAGCTGCTCGTGCCCACGTTCTTCCCCTAGGTCTTCTGCCCCGCCGTTCCCGTCGGGAGGAAGGAGATGAGCAGGATCCGTCCGATTCCAGATCGACGGCCTGTGTTTGAAACCTCTAGATCTAATCGCAGCCGTTCAGATCCCATCCAACGGCGGCTCACCCCTCTGCTTCCCGCGCGCCTGAGCAGGCCGGCCCGCCTCTGTGCGGCCCGGCAACGCCAGATCCGGCCCAGTTTCACTGTTTTTCCTTCCAAGCTATTTTCTGTTTTTGATTCCTACTAATGTTACATGCTTGGATTAATTCGTTTGTGGTAGATCTAACCATCCAAATTAGTTGGAATAAATTTTGTAGCATACCTATGTATTTTCTTAACCATGTGGCACTAGCCGTTTGCAAAAATATGTTTGCATGTTTGTTTTAGGCCTAATCTTGTAAAAAGTGTATTTTTCACCATTTATTGAAAAACTTGAGTTTTATAAATCCAAATCATGCAAACTTTAATTCCATGGAAAGCCAGTGAGAATACCTACCTAGATATACAAGCCATGCATGCAGGAGAATTGTGAAAGTAAAGTTCTATTAAGTTTAAGATTAACAACAGTAGCTGTTTGGTGATTTTTAATTCTTTATTAAAAATACTTTTTGGACTAAATCCAATTTATGGTGTTAGGTATGGGTAGTAGCCATAATATCCTAGCTTGGTAAAATTGTCCAACTTATATTTTGCACATGGTGAGCTATTTTCATAAACAGTGGGTTATTACACTTGGAAGAGGATGTTTTTATTTTCTGTTAATTGCATGTGTCTAGTTTTAATGGTTTGTGCTAAATATGTTTATTCAAATAGATTAGGAGTATTTTTGTTGGATGCTTATGTGTTTTCCTAAACATGCAAAGTTGGATTTGTCTAAAAATAATTTATATCTTGTGTTGTACACTATTAATGGTAAAATGTGTGTGTTCCACTAAAACTGAAATAGATGGAGTTAGGAGTGTCCAAATGAAGTGAATCCAATTTCTACAGAAAACTAAAATAAATATCTATCCATAGATAGTAATCTTGCATGCAGGAGAGTCCTAAAACAGAAACTATAATCATTATGGTTTCGAGTCCAGTAGCGTTTGTATGATTTTTAATTCCTGTTTAGTAAAAGCTTTTGATGCAAATCCAATCTTCATAGCTTGGTATGAGTACTAGGAGTACTGTGGCAGAAGGGATTAATTTTCTGAACATTATATTAAGACTTATGCATTTTCTCCCAAAACAGCAACTTGTTTAACTAATACTAGTCTTAAGTTAATCCCCTGTTTTAGTAATGTAAATTGTGTGTATGTTCTTAATCAACTTAGATCCCAGAACCTTAACTTAAACCATAATAACTTGGTTTAAAGACTTTAATAGTGTGGTGGTGCATTTCTTGTTTGTGCTTAACATAATCCACTTTGTACCCTAAGAATGGCACCAAGTGTTTCTATATGCTTTGTACGTGGTTATGTTTATGTGATAGATTGTTATCCAGTAGATGGTTGTGTTTTGTAATGCTTGCTGTTTGCTTGTTTATTTTAGATTGTTGTCAACACACTCCTTTGCAGTAATGTTTGTCGTGTTCTATTAAATAACACACCTACACATTTTTAGTTCTTTATCCACAACTTGTGTAAGCAGTTGTGTTAAACTTTATTGATTTATTAACTACTTATTAGTATGTGTTCCCCGAGCTAGTAACATGCTTGCATGTGAATGTGCTTAATGCTAGTGTTAATGCTTGCTTGTTAAGATACTTTTGTCTGGAGTACTTCCTTATTTATTAAAATACTTTTGTCTGGAGTATTTCCTGAAACTAATATATAAACCCTACTAAAGTATCCAATCACCCTAAGAGGTGTTTTGTTTAAGTGTGTAGTTAGAAGTACCATTTATAACAATTAGGGGTGTTGTATATATTTTCTTAGGTGTGTTGTTGTTTGTCTTAGTTATATGGTTTTGATGCTTGTTATTGCTTAACTAAGTGAATTGCTTGCCCTTGATTGTTAGCTTAGTGTCTTGCACAATGCTTGTTGTTTGTTATGTCCTTGTGGCATTGTCTTGTATTTTGAGTGTTGTTCATTTTCCTGTTTGCGACGTTAGATACGACCGGGAAGGAACTGGAAGTGAGGAGTGAACCTGAGGAACATCAAGATCAAGACCAAGGACATATTGCTGAGCCAGGCAAGCCACCTCACCACTATAAATCCCACTATTTACCAAGCATGTTTTGTTTTCAAAGTAAAATAATGCATGCTTTACTTCTTTTGTGGTACCTTGCCACCCAAAACTATTTTACAAAATATTGTTTGGCCAAAGCTATCTACTAGATTATATAGGTGTTATGAAGATAAGTATTCACTTTAGGCACCTTGTTGTTGAAGGAGCTATAAAGAAAATATTTTATCTAGTAGTATATCTTTATATTCTTTCCTCAAAATCTTAGGATGGGAACCTGGTTTTGATAAAATGGTTTCGGAAGAAAAACCCGAGTTGCTGGGAGCAATCGGCGAGAAAGAAATGTTTTATGAAAAACCCGAGATGCTGGGAGCATTCGGAGATGACTTATGAAAACCCGAGATGTTGGGGAGCATTCGGTGTGGTTTGCGAAAACCCGAGCTGCTGGGAGCAGTCGGAGATGGAGGTTTAATTTCGTAGTCCCTGCTGCCGCCCGAACAACTACCCCGTGCAACCACATTACCTGACATGGGTAGGGCTTAGCCGGAAACTTGTTTTCTTTAGTACGGAGGATCTCATACTCTATAAGGGTGAAGCCCTCGAAGCCGGGTTGTCGTCTGTATGAGGCAATACACAAGCGGAGGGACCCGCAGCCGGACGATTACGTTGGGTCCCCTGCCGTGGCGGTGTGGCGTCCCAAGAGAGACCAGGGGTCTAGAGGAGCACACGGTGCCGGGGGGAATAAACCTATCGGGAGTCCTCTGTACTAGGGCAGACATAGTAGAAAGCTTTGATCGTGTTATCCGGACCCCCGCATACGGTCGTATGACGGGTCGTGGCAGACACGGCGGAATGACCGTTTGATGTGGGTAAAGTGCGCAACCTCTGCAGAGTGTACATCTATTCGAATAGCCGTGTCCACGGTCATGGACGGTTGCAAAGGCCACACTGGGCGCCTGGGGAAAGAAGTTGCTTTTCAAGAAAAGTGTTTTGATGAAACAAGAAGGTACCTGGGAGGTACAGGAGTTGAGTGAGGATGGTTGGTCTCGGGGAGACAATCAGTCCGATCTCAAGGAGGGAAAAAGGGGTATCCCCATCCTAGTGTTTTGGAAAAAGTTTTACAAAAGAGTTTCAAAACGTGGAAATGGTACATGCTATTTCTACAAGAAAGATTTTTATCTCTAAATGTTTTCTTCAACAAAGATATAGAGATGTCGTATTCTCTATGTCAAGAGCATCTTTGCGAAAACTAAACCCTATAGTTGTAAATAGCAGCTACCCCAGTTTTCGAAAACACTTTTCTTGCATTACCATGAAAACTTAAGCCTTGAGGTGGTTTTGTGAGTACGTAAATGTACTCATTTGGTTATGTCCCTGGATATTCAAACGTCCAGATAATACGAGGAGGTGTACGAGAAGAAGGAGGAGAACGCCGACGACTTCGCGAACTGAGTGTCACCGGTCAACTGCTTTGTGGGAAAGCGTCTGATGGTGATGAGGGCCGACGCTAGTCGCAAGCTTCCGCTATATCGTAGCTAATTCCGTCTTGTGTGATGATGATTGCAGACTTGGTCATGTGACCACCATTATTTATTTAAGTGTTGTACTATTCGAGTTGAATGATGTAACTTTGTATACCATGTTGGTTATGTGATCGCGATGCACTGATCATTGGGATCGTGATCTGTTTACATAACATGGGCATCTCGGACTGGTAGTCTGAGGGATCCTCACAGATGGGATCCATGGGGGAGGCAAAAACGTGGCTTTTGGTGGCTGGAGTTCGTGGTTGGAGAGGTCTCTCACGACCTAGGGTTTCCTTCTTTATATAGAATCTCGGATTTCCGTCAACCCCTCTTGGGCTCCACGAAAACGGGCATATCTGGAGCATCCGGACTCGGATTGGGCCGAATTTTTAGTCCAGATTTATTAAAATAAAATTGCATACAATTTCCTCTTCTGTGTCACCTTCATTTGACGTCGTCTTCAGGCCCAAACGTGACAATCTTCGAAAATAGTTTTCGGACAGATTTCTGGAAAGTACCAATTCGACTCCAACAAGGTTTCCTCTTGTATTTTTGATAATTTCTACACATCAAAGAGTAAAACAAGAACATTATGCACTTTTGCAACCATTAGTAGGTTAGTCCAAATAAATAATAAACTTAATATAAAAATAAGTACTAAAAGCATAAAAATGGCATGAAATAATCAAAAATTATAGATACGTTTTGGACGTATCAACATCTCCAAGCTTAATTCCTGCTCGTCCTCGAGTAGGTAAATGATAACAAAATAATTTTTGATTGTAAATGCTATGATCAGGTCTTTAACAATTGCATGATGTATGGATAGTAAAACTTAGCAATCATGTTACCCAATGAAAAGTATCAACCAACCAAGAGCTCATAACATGAAATTTATAAACATCAACAAGATTGTAATGATCGTAATAAAGCATGGTAGAGTGGTATCTCGCTTGCCTGAATTTGTACAGCAAAACATAAATGCCCGGGCACCTCTGAAGTTTTAAATGAAGACTAGATATAAAGATATCAAAGATAAAAGCATCAAGCTATGTCACGGTTAACCGTATTCTGGGACAAGTACATTTCACTAAGAATGACAGCTATGCTCTCGAAAAAGTGCTCAAAAAAAGAATGGTGACTCAACATTAAAATAAAAGATAGACCCTTCGTAGAGGGAAGCTGGGATTTATCATGTGCTGGAGCTTTTCATTTATAAAACAGGAGTAAAATTGTTTTTGAGTGGTGGTTGTTCTGTCAACGAATGGCAATAGAGTTCTTTTTATCTTCCATACTAAACAAGTTGAGAGCGGTTCTGATTTATTAAAAACATGCATTTTATAGTATGCTCTTTATATATGGCTTGACACTCCTCCCAACCTTTGCTTATCACAAACCATGGCTAACCGAATCCTCGGGTGCCCACCAACAATCACATACCATGGAGGAGTGTCTATTTTTACTTTCTTAAATCTTTTGGATATTATAGTAGTATAACCAACTCTTTGCAAAATTAATGAGAAGCATATGAAGCATGCAAGTCGAGGTTTACTTAATTAGTATGGAAGATAACAAGCTCAACCCCTACTTCCTCATGAGCTAAAACAGTGTCACAAAATGAGAAGTATTTTGAAGGTTTTAAAGGTAGCACATGCAAATTTATTTGAATGGTTTGAAATGCCATGCACAGGAATTTATAGTGGACTCTTTGGGATAACTTGGTTTTTAGGGATTTGGAAGCACAAGCAGTAATACCGCTTAGTACAAGTGGAGGCTAGCAATAGACTGGGGAGCGACAATCAAGAGAGCAATAACCATCATAATCATACTTGCGACAAAATAAAATTAACAGTGGCATAAAAGTGATACTAGAACTCTGAGGCAAAATAAATCATCGAGGCTTTGATTGACTTTTGTTTGAGTCATAAACATGTGTGAGCATGTGCCAAGTTGATTCAAGTAAATCATTCAGAGGAGGATACCACAATGCCATACCATCTTATGAACAGACAATGCGTGCTAAGATCAAAATGACATAATATACACTATTAGCTAGTTGAAACTAACCATAAGAAAACATAAACTACTAAACAATATCATTTACACATCATTTTTAAGTTTACCAAACTTTGAACCACCTCTTCAAACAGGAGATAAATAAAAGATGTGACGATCAACTTATTTTAACATAAACCCTCCAAATACTTAACAATGAAACAAGATAGTATATCATATAAGAATTAACAGCTCTAAACAAGAGATGCATGAAAAACAGGAGCTAAAAGCAAAAAAGAATACTCAACGAATATAAGTGAAGAATACGAGTATTCATAAGAAAAAGCGGAGCGTGTCTCTCTCCCACAAAAGAATGCTAGGATCCATTTTATTCAGAGAATGAAAATAACAAAACAAAAATAAAAGCAAACAAACGCTTCAAGTAAAACACATAAGATGTGACGGAATTAAAATATAGTTTCACTAGAGATGACCTGATAGTTTGTTGATGAAGAAAGGGATGACTTGGGCATCCCCAAGCTTAGATGCTTGAGTCCTCTTAAAATATGCTTGGGTGACCCACGGGGCATCCACAAGCTTAGGCTTTTTCATCTTCTTGATCACATCATATCATCCTCTCTCTTGATCCTTGAAAACTTTCTCCACACCAAACTCAAAGTAAACTTCATTAGAGGATTAGTGTATAATCAAAAATTCTCATATTCTGCATGGACACAATCATCACACATGCTACTGGACATTAGCTACAGCCACTGGTATTTTGTGGAGCAAAAAGATCCACTCAAAAACAGCAAAAGAGGCAATGCAAAATAAATGGCAAAATCTGTTAAAAACAGAACAGTCCGTAAAGACGAATTTTTTGGAGGCACTTAACTTGCTCAGATCAGAAAACTCAAAATGAAAGTTGGATACATATCTGAGGATCACGCACAAAAAATCTCAGGTCATTTTGATTTTTCTGTGAACTCTTACGAATTAAACGGTGGACAGCAGAAAACTGTTCCTGTGCAGGAATCCAAATCTAGCATCAACTTACTACTAGAGGCTTTACTTGACACAACAATGCGATAAAATAAAGATACAAAGAAATTGCTA